>OZ007575.1:19982603-20695103 GCA_963931925.1 Onchidella celtica | reverse complement strand
TTTACTGCTTGAGAAGTCTTCAATAGATTCCTTTATGGAAAAGTTCCCTGCGCACAAACGACCATTTCCAAAGATAACTTATCATTTCTAATCCCCTAATAATTTGTTTAAAATTGTTTTGAAAAGCAACATTACATGACATTGGGTAAAGGATTGGGGAAGGGCGGGGGGGGGGGGGGTTAGATATATAATTAACATCAGTTTAATTATAATGGATTATATTGAATCAAGAATGATGACGGGGAACGGTAGGGCCCGCTGTGGATATGACAAGTGACATTTCATTCCACGCTCAGTGATTTCATTGGAGGAAACACTCAAGGTCGCTGTACCTCCTAATATTTTCCTTGGAATTTGACAGTTTTCGTGCTGGAGACTCCAGTGTATGTTTAAACAGTTGAATATCAGTACTGAATGGTGAATATGGTGACTTCTGAGTCTTATTTCATTGGTAAAGAAATTGATCTTTCAGAATTGAACAGCGTGGTTTTTTTCTTATGTGACGTTTGTTCTTTAACTCACCAGCCGGGCTTAGGGGAGACTATTATTTCATTCTGGGTTACGGGCCCCGAGATGTTTGAGTACCACTGCTCTGCTTGTTACAGCAACGAGGAACAGACAGACCAATGGTTTAAAGAGGGAATGGGGATGAGATGGAGAGGTGGTTTATGTTTATGGATGAGTGTAGAAAAGGGCGGTTGTGGGGGTGGGGGTGGGGGAATGACACGAGACTGACGGACAAGGCCACGCATACCAGACTTTGCTTGATACTAAGAACCAACCATTCACCCACTCACACTCACTCACTCACACTCACACTTGATGTGTAGACAGATGTAAGGAGCTACAGCTTCATGGAACACAGACTAACAAGGAGACAAAAGCACACAAACATACACACACACGCCACAGCCCTCCCCCCTCCCCCCACCTTTCTTCCGATGTCATGCTTCACCAAAGCATTAACACTGCCTGTGTTTTAAACAGGTCAGACAGTCACAGCTGTGTGCAAAGTGTTGTCAAGAAAAACAGAACTGTCGCAGCTACATTTAGAGTTGTACACAAAGAGAGAGAGAGGGGGGGGGGGGGGAGAAAGAGAGGGGGAGAGAGAGAGGGAGGGAGAGAAAGAGAGGGAGGTTTAGACTGGCAAATAAACAGACGGACAGACAGAAGATAGACGGGCGGACGGGCGAGCAGACAAATAGACAAGTAGAAAAAAAAATACTGATATTGATATTGACACAGGGAAGTAAAAAGAGAAATGTTTGCCATATAAATTAAGAATGGACACCCCAATCTTACCTTCTGGTCACGAAGAACCGGCCCGAAAGGCAACAGGTCTGAATCCTATTGGTCCGTAGACTTTGGCTGGTAACACTGGCGATTTGCTCATTTGGCTAGACGAAACTGATTCATTATGGGCCGAAGTCTCACCATTCACCGTCACACTAAAGTCATTTGTGGAAGTTAAGTAATCCATCCTGTCTTCCGGTGCAGTGTTTTGAAAGTCTGGCACCTTCACACGGACCACACCTTGCTCACTCTCATTGGGCTTGATGATGGTCGGAGGTGGTACAGTTTGTGGTGGTTGTTCCTTGGTTGTGGTAGTTGTGGCAGGACTGGAATCGGTGACCTCGCTGATCAACTGGGTTGGTGGTGGTGGTAGGGGTGGTTCTTGCTGTTGTTGGTGGTAGGCGCGGTGTGGGATTTGAGGGTCAGCGGCGTCCAGCATCTGCAAGGATTTATAGTACAATCCATCCCCGTGCATTCTCTGTATGGAAGCTACGTCACCGGCTTGGAATGGTTGCTGGTTAGCGAAAATGCTAATAATCTGCTTCTTGTTACCCATGGTGGTACTGTCCAATGTCTTCCCGCCCCCAAATATGGTCGATAAATCGGGTCCGTTTCCCATGGTTGAGAACCCATTCTGACCATGGATAGGGTACCCAGGCGTGTTTAGACTAATGGTACTGAGCAGCACCGCCCATTGCTGTTGGTTGGAAGGAGGGGTAACGCCCATCATTCTCATGTAATCGCTGAGATTTGTCAGTTCCTGTGAGGTTAAATTCGGCACAGAGGAGGTACCCAGTCCTCTCCCAATGGTTTGACCTCCTACCATGGGAGCTGAATGAGTCGTGAAGTTGGCAGGGTTGGGAGTGGTTGCAAGGTTGGAGTGAGGTGTAGGTTGTCCTAAGACGGACGTCGAGAATAATGGCATGCTATAACGCTGCTCGGAGACCAGGGGTGTAGTGTGGCTGTACTGGTTGGCATTCATGACATAGTTATTGTTCCCCACGCCGACACTGCCGTTGACGACATACTGAGATGTTGGAATATGCCCATTGCTGGCATAGTGAGGATGCATGGATCCTCCATTTGGTACTGCGTTGAGATTATTGAGAGACGGCATGCTGACGGCGTTGTTGTTCAGCTCGTTGTGGGCCTGGCGAACTTGCTGCTGCTGCAACAACGTGATCTGTTCTCTCATGTTGGCGTTGTGCATTCGTTGAAGCTGCTCTTGAGTTTCTAGTTCTCTCAAGCGCCAGTAGCCTTTTTCCATCTCTTGTTGTTTCTCTCTCTCCAGTTCAATTTGTTTCTCTTTCTCCTGAATCTCTCTGGCCATCGCAGCCTCCACTCTTGACTTCTCCTGCATCCTCACCGTGGACTCGTAGGAAAATTTCTTGTTTTTCTGTCTGAAAAGCTTCGGGGCGTGTCCAGCATCCTCACGGTTATGATCACTGATGATCCGACCTTTGGCGTCTACTTTGACTGGCTGAGATTCTGGCAGAACAATAATTTGTCCTTTCTGACTGACATATGCAACTCCAGCTCGCTTCATTGTCTTCAGGTTCTGTTCAGAACCGCTGAACCGCTTGACTTTTTTATTTGGTTTTGGGTCGATGTCAATACCGTTTGCGAAATCAATATCCCCGACCTCATCAGCAGCAGAGTTGTCCGAGTATTCGGAATCGCTAGCACCGCTCTGGTAAGGAATGTCTATTTGGCCGTCACTTGCTGTACGACGTAATGATCCTTTCCCGTTGGCAGCAAAAACCCAGTTTGAATTGGCGGAAACATTAGCCTGGTCTTCGTCAGATTCCGGTGGTGGACTTTGTGGGATTGGCTCCCGGACATCCAAGAATTCATGAGATTTTTGCTTCTTCAGAAGTTTTCCGGGGGCTTTACTTATTGAACCAAAAGCATGACGTACGCCCTCATGGACCGTCTTTTTGAATTTTCTGATACTTCCAAATTTGTTCTTTTCGTCCACAGATATCTCTCCCGAATCTTGTTTATACAATTTTGTCGCCTTCTTTTTCTTTTTACTAGCTTTCAACTCCGTGATTTTAGGTGGAATAATGGATGACTTAAATCCCTCTGATGACACTCTTCTCTCCGTTACGTCGCACTTCTCGTCCATGATGTCGTCGTCAGAATCCAGGTCTTGCTCGGGAGTCCAGTCAGGAGAGAAAATCCTCTGACTAGTATTGGAGCTGCTGATACTCATGTCCTCCGACTGGATGGACGGGCGTTTGGAGAAGTTTAAGCTGTCTACCGCCGCCTGCTGGTCTTCATCCAAATCGTCCAAAGTCTTGGTTATTTCTTTGAGCTCTTCTGCTGTATCGTTTGGGTTGGATAAATCTGTATTCAAATTAGTTTTACTTTCCGCCGGAGAAGCGGTCACTTCTTGGTTGTTTTCCATTTGTTTTGTGGGCTTTCTGGCGACTTTTAGAAAGCTTGACTGGAAAACAATGTTCTTGTCTTCACGTGGCGTGGATGGGACGCTGCTGTTCCGACTACTTTCTTTACTGCTGTTACTTTGTGATTCCTTCATTCTCTCCTCCCTAGCGGTGGCTGCTTTAGCCAGTTCTTCCCGGAACATTTCAGCAGCATCTTTGGGTTTCTCCAAAGTGGCTGGCGGTTTACTTTTCACGATCTTGGCTCCCCTAGCTTGAGCAGCCAGAATTATATCGTGCTGCAAGAGAGAGCTCATTCTCTTTGTTGGTGAATTTGTTTCGGGAGTTGAGGTGCTGGGTTTGACTGCAGCTTGTGACTGAGAATTCAAGTCAGCCACTGGTATTTCATGGGATTCTGACTGGGCTTTTACACCTACTTCTCCGTTCGTGATTCTGTTCCCATTGTCGTCGCACAAGATTTCAGTGCCAATAGATTTTTGAGGACTTTCTGGCCGAGTTTCATCAGCATTTACCTGTGCTGAACTGGTTGTGTCAGAGGGATCTGGTGAAGGAATTTCACTAGTTGACGTCGTACTCCCATCTACAGCTTTTGGACGCTTTAAGGTATCCTCAAGTTTCTTGAGAGCCTCCAGCTGTGCTTTAGCCTGGGACATGCTGCGCTGGAGAGAAGAATGTCCTGGCAGTTGTCCCGTGGATTCTACAACTGGGCCCTTATGGGATGCAGTTTTAGAAAAGGACTCTGGTAGTGGTGGAGGCGGCGGTACATTTAGAGATGGTTCTGACTGGGTAACTGGCGTTTTTGCCGGCCTCTGGAGAGACGAAAAGTTCTTGGGAAGCGGCTGAGGAGCTGGAGGTTTCGTACTCCCTGATGCCGACGAGACGCTTCGCGTTAGTGATCTCCCCTGGCGACTGGGGATCTGTGAAGACGTCTCGTCCATGTCATAATCAGCCGGTGGTTCTGTATTCAGAGAAAATCGTCCAGGACTTGTTTCCCTTGCGGGCGGTCCTGGTGGGGGAGGTGCAGGGGCTTTTTTCTTTTTGGATTTGCTGACGCCAGTCTCAGAGCTCCCGGTACTTACACTGTGAGTGCCAGATTTACCGCCCAGATTCTGGCGGTCAAAAGGTGACTTTGGGACAGTGCTGCTGGCGTTTATCTCAGCACCCAAGGCTTCAAGTTTCTTCCCCGTTCGTTCCTCCAGCTCATTAACTCTTTTCTGCCGTCTGTATTCCGCCAGTTGCGCGTAAGTCAGGTTCATAGAATAGTCCATATCGAATGAACTCTTCAGTGGCAGAGAAGTTGTGCTGGGCTGGTAGTTGGAGAAAAGTTCATGGCGAGATACATTGTACAAATGCTCACGCGGGTCTTCGAAAATGACGTTTTCCTGAATGCCATTGGTCAGTGATGTTTGTCGTTTGTGTTTAGACATTTTGGTTGGCTGACTTCGTTCTTTATCCATGGATTGGGATCGTCTCAAGTTGGTAGCCGACTGTGGTCGAGGATTGGGGTCAACTTTCGGCAAGGTGGCAGAGTCAATTTTCCTCGGGCTACTCAAATTCGATGCCATCTTCGTATGTGTGGATCGAGAGCTCGAGACATTACCATTAGGAATTGCACCATTGGTTACATGACTAGAATGACCATTGGGCAGCTGGGCAGAATTTGTGGACGCATTTAGATCTGTGATCTCATTCTCTTTATTTGCCAGTGCAGTATTTATATCTTGAGCAGAGGCATCTCCTCCCTGTAGCTCTGCGTCCGGGTTGGTTTGGAAAATGTCTACGAAATCAGGGTGAAATCTGGTCAGTTCTTGGGATACTGGACGCAGAAGTTTTCTGGCATTGCTCATATCCTGAACTCCATTAGGTAGTACTTTGTTCTCGGGTACCACGTAAGTTGGTGTTTTGGGCTCTGGGATTTTCGGGGGTTGGGATGGGCGAGGTGGTGGTTTACTTTTGCGTGGAAACAGCGGTGCTGATGAGTTCTGAAAGGCGGAAGACGAATTCTGACCCATTATGAAGTCACTGTTTCACGGAGTACAAAGTCTCCAAAAAATCAACTGGGCGTGTATGTCAAGTAAAAGCGGGTTTGAAGCTTGGGAAAAGCACAGATGAGCTGCTGCCCTTGGTTAGTACTAGGTGTGGCTCATACATTTTGTCGTCGAGAAATGCAGAACCTGAAACATAAAAAAAAGTAACGAAGAAAGTTATAAACCTGTCTCGAGCTTGCTGTTTAAGTTTATAGTCACACGCGAGTATGTACATGAATGGTCCAGATCAACATGTTACAGGCCTCGTCAAAAGTTGGACTGAACTAAGGGACTACAGGAAGACACCGGCGTCAGACATTTTTTGAAACAATGAATTAAGTTCACTTGATTTCACAGAATTTGCGATTCTCCGAACTTTTAAAATGATACTGAAAAGTAGATATCCTACAAGCCACATTGGACACTATCATAGCAACCAGTACCAGTTTCAAACAACATAATCGGACACAATTTAAAGGAAAAGAAATTCTATTTGCCTTTACAGTTATAAACAAATTGCACATGTTCAAATCTTGTCAGATCTGCGCTCAACAAGGTGACCGTGCAAATGCACCATGATTAATGACTTGAAACAAAGCGATAGAGTAGATAAAGTTTTAACGTGAAAATGGTGGTGTTCCATCTGTCTCTTGCTGCCCACCTTTCCTCGGCTGTTGGATACACCAGATTAAATGAATTACACACAGGTGAGACCATGAAAAAACAACACACATGCAGACGCACGCTCTGTAGAAGTGGGCACTTGAATGAACTTGAAAAATTAATGTCTCAATGTCATATTATCAAGAGCTCTTATCGATAACACAACAGCCTGCATCGTCACGCGACTGACATTCGTGTTTCGTAGAAACGACGAGGTTCAAAACTGAAACAAGATAATACATTGGCTCTACGCCGCTTTGAAATGTCACCCTGACCTCGAGGAACTATTTCTAGTTCTGTTCACCCGTTGAATGTTTGTGACAAACATGCTATCTGATAATTTACTGCGTACTATCGAAATGTGCAAAAACTCAACTGGTAAGGAGGTTTAATCAGTCACGAGGACTCGAGCATGAAAACTCTCATTGATGAATCATAACAGAACCGGTTTCCCCCCCCCCCCTTCAAAATGTGCTACAAACAAGGCCTCAATTATGTGACTTTGCGCACCGACGTGTGCAATACAAAGGCATCAGTGCTGCAGCATGCACAGATAAATAATTATGTCAATGAGATCCGCGGAATAGGAGCAAACTTTTATGTCTGTTCAGCACGAAACACAGTGCGTTTACAAGCAGACAAGAAGAAATGGATAATCAATTATCTAACATTATTACCCACCACTGGAAAGACGCTAATAAATAATCTGGTTTGCCTTTGTGAAACAGCTTGCTTTGCCAAAAGTTAAAACACCGCGCTTGAAATGTTTTGAGATTCTCTATTACTGCACACCTGAGTCCACTTTCATGATAAAGCTCGATGACACACCTTGTGTGGCATCCTGCCCAATGCTCTAACAATATCAAGCGTTCAAAGCCATTTACTTGAATAATATATTCGAGTTACCACAAGATGGTCTCGGAAAATTAGGAATGTCTTTCCTCTATTCGTGTATCTCTCTCTCTGCCTCTCTCTGACTGTCTGTCTGTCTCTGTCCCTCTCTCTCTCTCTCTCTTTCTCTCTCTCTCTCTTTCTCTCTCTCTCTCTTTCTCTCTCTATCTCTCTCTCCATAAAATAGCTTCAGGAACAGAATCCAGTTATTTATCTAACCAGTCTAACCTTCTTAGATAAACGCCATCTCGAGACATTACCTACCGCCAGTTCAACCAACGCAGGGGTGGGGAAGGGTGGGGGTGTCAAGTCGGTGCAATGCCAGATATGATTTCCATGAAATGCGTGACAACTATTAGAACTTCATTCTGGGACCAAAAAAAAAAAAGGGGGGGGGGGGGGAGGTCCCACAAATAATATACCAGTTTGTTTCTGCTTCCTTCTGTCACGGTCTGTTAAGATCTTGAAGACATAATCCTGTAAACGCCCCGAAGAACTGCTGAATAGGGTGACAAAAGGGGGGGGGGGGGAGGGGGGGGGAACCTCTAGTGAAAGGAAGATATAAATCCAAGTGATTTTTTAACAGCGTAACACATTATACCAGAATGATAAATGGAGCCCGTCGAGATTTTACCATAAGCAAGACGCGGTGGGAGCGGTTGGAAGAGAATATTTATTCCTATCCTGAATAGTAAACGTGGATGGTAGAAGGTGGGGGTAGATATGGGAAATTGGTAACACACTCTCTAAGGCACACCAAAGATTGTAGAAACAACTCCTACATTCTTTGGGCACATACGCACGCACAAGAAACGTCCTGGTGTACCCTTTTGTATCAAAGAATACACCACCGTTTAAGCCTTTTTTTAATGACAATTACGGAACCTGAGATTCAAGTAATGCAACATGATACGGAGTATTTAAATCTTTGGCAGTTGCTTTTATTGAACGAGGCATAATTATGTTGAGATATTCGTTTACAGTGGATTTTAGCAGAAGGCTGCTGCGCCATTTCTCTTCATTCTGTCTTGTTTTTCTGTCCTGCTTTTCTTCTTGTTTTATTTTTGCCCTTTCCATGTTCCGATCTTCTTATTCCTTCCTTCATTTAGACACTGGTAAAACCTGTGTTCGTGTGCTCCTAGTCGATTTTTCGTCTGCGTTTAACACCATACAGCCACACTTAATGTTTCAAAAGCTTACCAACCTACACGTGAGTTCTTTTTTAAAGAGCTGGATCTTCGAATTTCTAACACAGAGAAGCCAGTTTGTGGATATAAACAACACATTTTCCAAATTACTCACAACAAACACAGGAGCGCCACAAGGCTGCGTGCTGTCACCTGCCTTGTATACATTGTATACAAATGATTTCACTGTGACACACAACAACGTTTACCTTCTTAAATTTGCCGACGACTCTGCTATTTTAGGCCTTTTACCTAACTCTGGCCACGAATATTCTAACATTGTACAATCCTTTCATTGTTGGTGTAATAACAACTATCTTCTACTGAATGTTAAGAAAACAAAAGAGCTTGTTTTTGACTTTAGGAAAAATAACAACGATCCTGTTTGCCCTCTTACTATCAACAATGAAGAGGTTGAAATTGTCACAGAGGCCAAATATCTTGGCATTACTATTGATTCATTGCTTAACTGGCATGCGCATGTAACATATGTATACAAGAAAGCCAACCAGCGCATGTATTTCCTCAGAAAGCTCCGCTTTTTAAAAGTTAGCAAAAGCATTCTGAAAATATTTTACACCATGGCTATTCAGAGCGTTTTGATGTATGGAGTTGTCTGTTGGGGAGGAAACATCTTACAAAAAGATAAAAATAAGATCAATAATTTAATTAAAAAAGCATCCAAAATTTGTATCTGTGATCTGCCATATTTTGATGAGCTGTACACTGGTGCTTGTATTAAAAAAGCTAATATTATTATAAATGACCCCCAACATCCCCTGAACAAGGAATATATAAGATCTGTAAGAAGTTTAAGGCTGTTGTCAAAGAAAACTAAAACTGAGCGCTACTTTAAATCGTTTATTCCATCATCAACTAGGATGTTACAATAATGTCGTCATCTTGATCGTAATCTGTGTACAGTTGAATTATGTCCTGCGTGTCAGGTCAATGTGTTTTAGTTAGGGAAGCATATTGTGTGCACTGTTAATTTTGTTAATTTAGTTAATTTATCAGTGTGTGTGTATATATGTGTGTGTGCGCGCTATGTATCATACTTTCTGCTTCTGTAACTGTATTGTTATGTATTCAATGATCAAAACAAGGACGAATAAAATTTATCTTATCTTATCTTATCTTATCTTTATCTTCTGGAGCCCTCAAAATGTTTGTTTTTTTTCCCCAGAAAAGACCTGCGTTGTTATAATTGCACGTTACAGTGAACGATGTTTCTCTTGTGGAACACCAAAAGAATTGTATATTATATAGACGTCTTGCGTTACAATGCATTACACAAGCCGCCACTCAGGGCAGCAAACTTCAATGACGTCATTGTGGAGAATATCCACAGTGCATAATGTGAATGGAACAAGCCTTTGACAGACCTTGTACGTGTGTATGCAGAGTCAATAGCAATCTGAAAAGAAGGTCAGCACTGATCTACTTGTAGTGGACTTCCTTCGCAAGATAGGCAGGAAAGACATTGGTTCACGCCACATTTTTCGGCAGATTTAAATCATTGACTGATTATTAATTGATTGATTTGATCGAATGGTCTTTGCTTGTTCGTATGTTGTTGTTTTTTTGTTGTTGTTGTTGTTGTTTTTCAATACATGCATAGCTTGAGATTGATCCGGTGCTCAATTGGAGCCGGTATAATTTTTATATTATATGAACCAATTTGCATAAATTTGGGGTGTGGAAAATGACCGAACTTCCAAATTCTTGGCCAATTCCGGGCGTCAAATAGGTTGTTTATGCCGACAACAGTTCCACTGAATACAAGATCTGAACTAGAGGCTCCTGGAATTCAAAAACTCGATTTCCTCTTGCCCACTTCTGATTGCCTAGTATTTCCCTTAACATACAAGAGACCAAGAGTATACGAATGGTGGGTATTTGTTTCATTAATTTTACACCAGTGACTCGTGCTGCGTTCTGTGATGCCAGCCAGCCACAAGCAGTATGTTCCTGTAGTGCAAACATTGTCATTATCAGAATTAGAGGTGACCAGCACTGATGATCTGAGAGAAATACATTAATTTAGCAATCTCATGCCATCTCCAGACACGCGTGACCACAGTCTCCACAAATAAATGATATCCCCACGGGTAATCATTAGTTACGGCTTGACACGAAGTTGTCCGTGCCCAGCCAGGGGTGCACAGGCCAACCATGTCCAAATATCAGCGAGATCAGAATGACCAACATCTACAACAGAAGAAACTCGGCCGCGTCAAGGTCACTGCACTGAACGGGAAGCCAGTGGGGAAACCACAGTTTCCCCGACAGATCTGGACCATAATTGTGAGGCTAAAAAATGAGGTTCTATATCGTTTGACAAAATTCATGCATTACTAACAGTTCCTTTTCAGCATCTTTTGCTTTCTCTCCTTGTAACTAGAGACACATTGGAAATAGTTTATACTTGACTGGCCAGCCCTTATTGCCATTCCCAGTGACAAATGACACACTTCGAGCCCTGAATGAACTAATTAATTATCTTTACCCCCGAAGAGCTCAACTGCTCAAGTTAAACACTAGAATTTGTTTTATCTAGTGCTCAGTGGAAAAGTACGCACCTCTTGCACTCTTCACGGTCTTGACTGGAACACAAAAATTCATCCTCTGTATTTATCCGGTCATCAAAACTGTCGAAATGTCTTAATATCAACAGAATAATTTCCAGGAAAAGTCCAAGTACGGTAATAAATTCCTCGACACAGATCATAGCAATTCTTTTAAAGTTTTCTCATAAAACGGCAACGCCTGCAGTTTTTCGAGAGAGCTGCTGGTAATGTTCACTACAAAATGTCTATCAGTCACGAAGACACGCCAAACAGTCATAGGCTTGAATACCAAAACATACTAAATAAAATCTCTATTGGCACAAACATCGACAACTTCAGCAGAAACCCACATATCGCTGCTACACATCGCCACGCGAAAACGAACCATCAAATTATTCAGAAGACAAAGTAACTACACCAGTGTCTCCAAACACAGAATCATGTTGCAGTATCATACATTTAGACACTACACTTTTGACATGTTCATAAATCTGTGGCTGATAACAACATTCTATATCGGGTCACAAACTTACGTGATACATAAGCCCCACTATATGCATTATCATTATTTGTTTTCTTCTCTCCAGCAGAGTAAAGCTGAGTTGAGCAGAATTTCATCAGTTGTATTAAGTCATTCTCCATGATCCGTGTACATGTACACAACGCCACAACTCATAAGTCTGAGCTTGCATGCGGCACTGGAGACTTCACAATATTCAAAATTTTATTATCAAAATTAATGTTAATAAATGAAGCCAATAGAAAGTTATGTCACAAGGTGTGCAATGCCAGTCACACCTTGTCTGGATAAAACTATTGACTTGTTCTGAACACAAACAGGTGGAGTGGTTGTTCCAACTTTTGCGTAACGTTTTCTTCAAACAGGTGAAATAAGGGGGAAATGGGAGGGGGGGGGGGAATAAAGAGGAAAGGCTTGGTGGGGAGAAATGGATGGGCGGCAACAAAAAAAGTAAAAATCGGTTCTATCGCAGAGGGGTGCGGGCAATCCGACAATCCGAGACCCTCACCCCACCCCACCCCCCCTCCCCCGTCGTTTCACACACTCACAAAAACAAAAACAAGAATTTGATTTTATTAAATCACCCACAATCTGGACGGAGCGCGGGGGCGGGGACATTTTGAACTACCAAACAGCTCTACATTTATTGTTCCTCGGCCTTGGCAGACATTCTGAAGGCGGTTACTACTTTGTGGGTTATAAATGTCACCTTTGTGTTGACGTTTATCGGCAAATATTGGCGGAGCGCATGCTGGCAGATAGCGAGTCCATGTGCATGCACGTGGCCGTTTGTCTCCGATCGTCTCTCCATCTCCCTCCCTCACCATGGGCCTTGGCAGGTCGATGTGATGTCACCTTTTAAGACATTAAAATTTATTGTACCGCCCGATACTTCTCAACAAAATCTTAGCATCGATATGTTTTAAAGGTTTATTTTATTTCTTTTAACTGACCAAAAGCCAACCACTGGCATGTTTTCTGCACTTTATTTCTTTAACTTATTCACGTTTTTAGTTCTTTTTTGTTATTTTTTCGCACTTGAGGCGTTCAGATGTTCAAACTTTGCAAAGCTTCACATTTTACAGTCGGGCGGGGCACGGTCAGACAGACAGACTCGCTAGGACTAGGCCAAAGTTTCAGAACATTGAATAGCTGGACAGATTATTCGGAAGACATAAGTATGTAGTGCAGTGCGTGTACGTATTTTAAAAAAAAAAAATTGTGTAAATTCTGAGCTGTTTTCTATGCGCGTTTACACAAATACACAGAGAGACCAAAAAAAATAAAAAATAGAATTGGGATAAATGAAAAGAAGAAGAAACAAAATTAATATTTATTTACGTCAAAGTGAAGTGAAATAAAGGATTTACTAGCGGAGAATTTTTTTTTTTTTTTCCTACAGCTCTCCCATCACCCACCCCCCTAAAAAAAATAACAGATTTTTTAAAAAAATTAGATGTGTTTGTGTTCTGTTGCCCTTCCATTCTCTCCCCACCCCTACTCAATGTACGTCACTGTCCCCAGCACCCAACACTCAAAGACCAACATTCTCCAAGGTGGCACACGGTGTTTACCTGGTCAACAGCACGCCAGGATTGAACACAAAACACGTCATAGAGACAGCAGCAGCCAGTCCTTGGGTCTCAATGACGTCATCGAATTTTGGTGTCAAAGTATTTCATCTTTGCCCAAGGATGAGACGACGAGGAAAGAATGAAATTAATATTCTTGAAAACAATCGCGATAACAGCTAAAGGTCCATGGTTCCCCCTCCTGCAAACAACTGTGCTGAGAGCATGATGTGCTGTTATTAATTTTTCCTCCTCCACTTTATCTTCATTGACACCATCATCAGCAGTATCGTCATGACGACGTTTTAGCCTATGTCGAATCTGAAATACTGACCACGACCTGATCAACAGCGTTTCGGTGAAATGACCATCTCGTATCGTTGGAGATACGCCCTATCAAAGTACTTGGCCACCATCTACTAAGTTACAGTACACAATGCAGCGGTCGGTCGTGCATGAACCAGGAAATGTTGCATGGTTTGACCGATGGTCCTACTGGCTGACCCTTGCTTTTCAACAGACAAAGTGCAATTGACCAGGCCGCCAACATCCAAAGACACGTTATAAATACAACAGCCCCCATCGACCAATGTGCTAAAATCGTTTTATTCACATCAAAGATTAAATGCAACTGCTTATGTGGGACACTGGAATTTCTTCATGTAGCACAAAGTAAATGTCTTTATGAAGGCCAAGTTCGTGTGAGATTTTGTCATGGCTATGCCTGGGTGAAGATGGAGACAAAGAGGTTAACATTGACCAAGTGACAACAGCCAAGTTGGCAAACTAGCTTTAGCTATACTCGGTCCTGTCCAGTTGGTGCTGGTAACACGAATGTACTGATCAACTGTCATGGTCCGCTGGTCATGCAAGCCTCTTACAACCCACACAGTTCAGATTAACGAGTTTAATGTCCTGAGTACGCACTGTTGACACCTCATGCCAAACCGTGCCAGATATTTACGAATTTAGACATTTCAAGCGATGGGATTGGCCAAACGTTTTGTACCCAAAATCCTTATTTTCCCAGAAGTTGAAGGGATATCCTCACGATTATTATCACCTGTTTAACTCTCCAGTGCCTTGCAAAGATTCTCATAGGTAAAAAATTTGAATCATCCTAACTGATTTAAAATGATCAGATAAAGCTAAAATGTAAATTTTCACCACAAGCAATTTTTCGCTGATATATTGGAAAGTGATTAAATTACAGAACTTTGAACACCTGTTGACTTGTTGACAAAACATGGTTAAAATAAGAATTTAACTTGTTTACATAAAAGCAGTTTCTCCACATAATTATGTTCATGTTTTTCTATAACAGTATCTGAGATCAATGAAACTTATTTTGTTGTTGTTTTGCTTTATTTTTGTAACAATGTTGCACGCAGAATCCAATTCTTTATCCTGGAAAAATATATATATTTGTATACAGAAAGCTAGCCAATCTAGCCATTCAGTGGCAGAAGAAAGTCAGTGAACAGTTCATTGTTCCCTTATTTTTATTTTAATGTTCTCTTATCACATATGCCACCGCTGCCTATTCTCCTACCATGATTAAACGTATGCATGCGCAAATTCAACGCACTTCTTTTTCTCTTCCTTTGCTTTTTGCTGCCTAGTTTTTGTCACGTGACTCATTGTACCGCACCCTTTCTAACTCCGGCCCAAAACTTCAAGGGATTATCCCTCTTACATGGTAACGCAATAATTTTACACCCAAGTACTCTTTGAAATAATAATAACAAAAAATACATTCCTTTACATCCCTGGAGGAAAAGTGCAAATAAAAAAGATCCCCGAGATGTAACTACGGTATCAGTGTTATTTTTTCGCGCACGAAAACAAACAAATGTTTGGGTTGTTTTTTTTCCCACCGTGTTTTCGTAAAATCTAAATTTGGAATCTTCTGGGGATAAAAACCTGCGACAAGAAATCTAACTTTAAAACACCCGGATGTTGACTACAATTACAAACAGGCTGTGTCTGAAATCTTCATAATGTTCCTATTACTGTACATTATAATTTGTTCCTGAACCCTGACTAGCTCTCAAATACATGTCATAGGAATTTGATGGTTTTCCTCGTGTATCATCTTTTTGATTATTATTGTTGATTTGTTTTTGGCTGTCAGTGTTGTTGTTTTCGTTATTGTTGTTGCAAGTGTTATAGACGTCGAGCTGTTAGTTATCTTAGGTCTTGTTGCTATATAGTTGATCCAGTATCAAAATGCCAAACTGTATCAGTTACTATTTCCTTACTGTTTATTAGTTGGCCTGGTTTAAGCCACAAGCCAAACTTCTCAAAACTTTGCAGGAAATATAATTATATGGAGTTTGTTACAGTTCGGGAACAATTGGGACCAATATGATGTTTTTCAAAGGAAAGCGATCAACGGCTTGAGCTTCTATTTCAGTTGCAAGAATCTCTGGGTTAATACTTGTAAGTTTCCAATTAAGTAGACGCAAAACAGCGAAATGAATTGGTTTTTAACGCCAGTTGCAAAGAAAAGATGAAACTTGCGTTGCCAGATGGTAACAACTAAGTGACAGTGTTGAAGCAAATGCCCTTTAGTGTTTGCCCTCTGCGGTCTCTTTAGACGTGACAAAATGATATATGATATGACGTATTGTGTTGGTTATGTAACTGTAAAAGTGAAGTAGATTATACAACATCTGCAGCTAGTTTCTTACTCCTCGTTATTTAATGTCTGCACGAGATAGCAGTCTTGTGGTATCTTGCAGTAAAAGGGGGACTGCTCAGCAGTCCACTTCACTGTCACGCAAGCCTGCAATCGATCACGCTGTTGCAAGACCTCAAGCTTTGAACAGATTAAAGGGCTGGATCCAAACACAAGTGAATGGCCTCTCTATCCAGAATTTATGCCGATGATCTTCGGCCTTTCGCAACTCCAGACCCATTTGAGGTACACACTGTGATTCCAAGACGACCAAGAGTCTTAAGACAAAATTAATACCGCGATAAGTTTACTGTCAGCAGTAACATGGGTACCAATTGGTCTGAAAATAGCTGAATTTCCCGGCCCAGAAAACCTGAAAACCTCTGCCCTCTGCAAGGGAAAAGTGTGATTATATATAGCATTATCACACGGGTGGTTCCGTACCTTGGGCCAAGAGGGTAATAAATTTATCGATCACATCGGTTCATTGAGAAATCGCAAGTGATAGGTTTCAATCTACAGATTCTCCTTAAACTTTCAGCCCAGACAAGACGTTGTCTGTACCCTGGCCTTGCCTACAGTTCTCATTCTACAAGAAGAGTTGCCCTTGCCCCCTCCCCCTTGCCTTTCCCTCTGAGATCTTGCCAGGTCTGTTTTAACACACAAACACACGTGCACACAGTCTGTACATAGCAAACAAAGACAAAAAGCCAAGGTCGTATGCACTGATCGGAAGGTCCTTGCAAGGGTGTCCACCGCAACTTATTGTGGATAAATCCAGTCAGACAGACAGGCAGACTAACGAATAGGTCGACAAATGCAGACACGCGACATCTTTAGCAGTAAGCTTGTTTTGGAAACGACTAGAAATTGTATGATGAAATAGTATACATTATGGTCAACCTCGCAGTTTCCAGCTACGAAATAGGAGATACATGTAGTTTACTTCTGGATGAGGAAAATTCTTTGTGAGATATACTCTGATGCATGTCCCTGGGGGATTTGGCTAAAAGGCTCATTCAGAACATATTCTGGACATTCGTATTTCTGAACCCACCTGTAACCTCGATCCCAATATATTTATGTGAGAGTAAAAGTCTGTTGTTGTTGTTTTTTTTTTTTTTCAAAAACTGTGGAGACATTAGGTTGGTACAGACAACCACGTATCAAAACAGTATAGATAAACTGATGTCTTTGAATCATCCCCACAAATTAAAACTGAACTTTGCACAATGACTCTTGTCTTAGCGAAAGCTTTGAACGGTACATTTGTACCTGTCTAAACACTCGCAATACAAATACTCAGGTCACGGTGGAGCCAAACGAAACATTTGAGGGGCTCTCTGTGAAGAATACCTTACATTTGCGCCTGAAAACGAATGTTTCCTTCGAATTCGGAAACATAATTTCTTAATATCGTCATACGACACTACAATCTAGACACAGCTGATGTCATGTCTGAATAATTTGCAATATTCATGCATGTCAAGACGCCTTCAACGGTAGAGAACCCACGCAAGGTATCAGGTGCCACAGAGCACGCATCACACTTTAAATGTAAGACAGTGGGTTCCCTTAGGTTAGTATACCAGACACGCCCAAACACCGGGGGGCAAGCATGATTTTCTTGTACATGTACTTGCTGTGCATAAACAGGTGTTCTGTTTCAGTGCAGGCAACGCCCGCTGTACCTGCTGTTCTTTTCAACTTACGAAAGATGTAAAATGAATACATATACTGGCGCTGAGTGCAGTTGTAGGGACGGAGGAACAGGTACAAGAATCCTGGGGAAGAGGACCAGAGGGGACCGAACAGCCCAGATCCGTGTCAACATTGACCCCAAAGTGACCTCCCGCCGTCAATGGATTGGTACAATAAAAGTCTATCGTACTCCAGCGCTCAAACCGCGCCCAGTTATCAAAGCCATTCCTGTAAGGAAGCTATCTGTTATCTCACACAGTTATACATTGTTTATCGAGTACCAATTCCCCAGGACACAGGTACACCCCATTGTCCCGTCCAAGATCTCTCGATGCGCTATATTTTGTGAAGTAGTGGACAGTGTTATGGCCCTTCGCCTGTCCCTTGGTCAGGTTTTTGGCGCTGGTTCAAACTCTGCTGGTGGTTGGTACCGAGGTCCGGGTCACGATTTTAAGATTGGTGATGAGATTGGTCAGTGAGACCTCATGCACGAAGACGGCTACGAAAAAAAAAAAAAAAAACTTGAAGGAGAGCTCTAAGATCTTTAAAATGAATACATGGAATGTGTTTAATGTTTACCACGGATGAATGAACGTAGGCAGGCTGGCAGGCAGACAAACAGACGGGGAAGACAAACTCTAAAAGGGACAGGAAACGTGGACAATAGATAGATAGATATGAACAGAAACAATGAACAAAAGAACAACATTATTTTAAAAGTACAGGCAGTGTGTGTATGTATGTAGGAAGAAAAGACAAAACTAAGGAAATTACAAAACGGAGAGAAAGAGAGAATGAGTGGGGCGAAGAGGGTGAAAAAGAGATCGCAAGAAAAAAACAACCCACCGCAAATAAGAAATTTTTTTTATGGGAAAAAGGGGGGCAAAGAACAAAATTCAGTCCAAAACGATTATTAAAAAAGTTCATGTAAAATGCAGGAAAGTTCAAACTTGAAAAGACTTCGCTAACAAAGAAAGAATCAAGTTTGAATATTGAAAAACCGGCTTTTAAAGCGCCTACATAACATGTTACGGCGTTATGTACTCTTTCTCTCATACAAATACACACACAGACACACACTCACGCACACACACTTTTTTCACCCTCGGAGACAAAGTCAAACAAAAGCCCTTCACGAGAGTTATCTCAATGACTCAATGCAAACACAAACGTGCGCTTTACCCGTGAGCTCAAAAACCAAACCGGCACCAGAATTTCCCGAGTCAATGGACCATACAGTTCCCTTCACCAACATTTTGCACGAAAAAAATCTTGTGATGGAGGAGAAAAAAGTGGCATTCACAGAGAACTCGACCCACTTCTTTGTATACTTTCCACAATTGTGAGACATTCACATGTAACTGTTGTGATCACACACAACTGACAAAAGGGGACGTTTACAATACCCAGCCGTACAAGGTCCTACGATTATGTACATAACCGCAATACTTTTTTATACACGGGCACGGCTCAGAATTGCGTTGAATTAGTGAAATATTGACTGATACCACTTAATCAAACAAAGGAAAAGAGAAAAGGTATCGTAGCGGCAAAGCAATCGTGTACTTGGAGTTGTCAGATCAACGTTACAACGAGCAATCCTTGCGTTCTCTAACGAGAAGTTTTGACCGTAGACTTGATGCCGAGACATGGAATCAAATTGAACTTAGAAGATTTCAAAGTCAGTACTCTCAGTGACAACCAGAATTACTCTGTGGCGTATCAAGGTTTCACTGCTGTGTTTCATGCCATTGTCATTAGTATCCACATCTATCTAGGCCGGCATGCAACGACTGGACGCCATTTTGAGTAAATGTAATTTGGCTGTTGCTAGGGGAATGTAGTATTTTACATAGTCAGCTATAGCTGAACAGTGAACACAACTCAGCATTGTCTCTCTTTGGCTCTGTAATTTGTCTGCAGTCCCCTAACAACTGCTACTTTTAGAAATCGAAGTTCTGTGTGGACAAATGAAACATCTCTCTCGCATGTCAGAGGGGTAAATTATTCACAATGACATAAAATACAGTATAAAGTACTAAGGCTGACTATCATCACAACTGAAATATCTCGTGCCTGGAGGCGATGGAAATAATTATTTTGTAACAAATTTACGACATAATCACAGCAGATCTTTTGTGGTAATTCAAAGGGAAAGTGAAGGGAGTAACTTTTGAGAGATGAAGTGACTCAGACCGCAACAAGGCTTTACCTCTCCAAGGTCTGTGGTTAGTGGAGTGAATAGGGGGGATAAATCTGAGCCGGATCTTTCGAGATAATCCTGTGCATCACGTGTCCATCAAATAAGCAACCTTATGCGATGATAATCTTGAATATCAACAAGGGATTTCACCTTCCAATGTTCAACATTATAATTATTCTTACGGGCAATAAACAGGTTCTTTCGCACAGATTTGAACTATTATGCGGCACAAATCGCACCTCTCTATTCAATAGGCCTATAAGTATAACCTAAGATTTAGAGAGTCCATGTGGAAACCACCACCGCGAATATTTACAATACTCTAACATTTACGCCAATTCATAAAGTCTGTTTGTTTGTTTTTATTTTTTGTTACTTTTTGTTTAACGCATTCCACAGTAACGGAGATTTCCAACAGAAAATGTCCCCTTTCTTTTTTTCTGGCGGTCGCTCATGCACGGCGAACCGGTAACAGGAGTTATCTGCCTGTGTTGACACTGAGTCCACACACTTGAAGAGAAGAGACATCTCAGTGACAATGCGGACGGTCTGTCCGTCTTGAGTTTGAGCGAGGACCGCCCCTGCTGAAGATGGGACGTGAAAATGTTGTAGCACAACAAACAAAACAAATAGGCAAAGAAAAACTGGGAGGCGGGAGAGGATACCGATAATGGGCGAGGTTTAACCAGGCTGATGGTGCCAAAGGTCAAAATTTAAAAAAAAAGAAAAAGTCAGATTTTGTAAGGATCAGGGGTTGAAAAAACGTTCATGTTTTTAGTTCGACGTTCAGCGTGCAAATTTAATGTGAATTTATCGAGGTCAGCCAGAGGTTTGCACGGAATTCGTGCTTTTAGCAAGTGAACGTGCACGGTAAACACACCTTCAAACAATGGGCATTAGTGTTGGGGTGATGCCCGGCATGTAAAACTCGAGGCATTGTGACGAAGTTCTGGCGTAATATAAAGCTGTTGTTTCTTGTTTGCTTTTTTTTTTCTTGTCGTTTTGCGAGCATACAAGCCACGCCCATGTTATGTGAAACCTGTGCGCTACAGGTGAACATGGGACCTTGAGATGCTCTCACTGTCATCCGAGGCAAGACAGGAAACTGTTCAAAAAATGTTGAGACGGCAGGATGCCTGCAGTCCGTACAGATATAATTGGATCAAACCTGTCATGATAAAGTACAGTCCGAGACAAAGAATACCGAGGTGGACTCTTCTTTCTTTCATTACATGTCCATAACTTTGGCGCGTATAAACACTGTCAGTACTACTTTCAGAGCTCTGCGGTTTTAGTCTTTTTTGTTCAGTTATGAAGGGATGTGGTAGGAATTGTTGCATTGTTGACATGGATGATACGCGCGGAAGTCGACGGAAGGAATTTGGTGAATTGAACTGTCTCGGTACCCTGTGTTCAGGTACAATCTTACAATTTCAGTTTCCGGAGAACTACATGTCTGGCAATCTTTGAATTTTATTTCGTTTGGAATCTCCTTATCATGTCCTGAAGACAGCTCCTATGATTCATTAGGATTATGTGGAATGTCATATCTTGCCTTCCCCCGTCTCCCCTCAGTGTGTTAGCCTGCACGTGTTATGTTGTGAGCGTGTGAATGAATGAGTATTTCACTTCTTCGTGGCAGTTAGGTGATATCTTACAAAAGAAAAGAACCAAAATAATTTGTGTCATTGAGCGGGAAAATCTACGTGGTAAAAGTACTTACAGATCTGAATACCAAAAGTACGTAAGGTAAGGAAAGGCGGAAGAGGAGGCCGAATATCGGACAAGTGCAAACCAACAGACGCGGACGATTTCTTTAAGGGTGAAAAAGTTGAAACATCAGCAGAAACTATAGGAAATTGTTGAATGAACACCAAGTCCAAACATCGACTGCGTGCGAAATGCTACGGTTATAAATTCTGTGTACACACCGCAAACTTCATTAACGTTTTGTATTTCACGGACTGCCGACTACGGTACCGTATGTCCTCGGCGGGGCGCACTCAGTGGGACGGTCACAATGCTAGAGCAGAGATTCTTAAAGCTCTGAAAACCTGTTCTAATAACACTTACGTCTCATGACCTAATTTCCCCCAATCACCTGGTTTAGGAGAATGTTTGGTGTTTTTTCTCTGTCCATTTTTAACTTCCACTTTCGCGTGTCATAAGCTGTTACTTCCACTAGCGATTTTTGAGGCAGCATTCTGGCGGCTTCAATTCCCTTGACCTAGCGACGGAGCAATATCGGACAATGGAATTAGGATCCATCAATAAAGTGTGTACGTTCGCTCGATTTTGACCATTTTTTGACCTCTCCCTCCCCGTGTACTCTTTTCAGACCCTAGGAACAATCTCACTCCCTAATCCGAACCAACATATTATATGGATGGTCCTTTAATCAACGCAGATCGCGCTGAGCATCAGAAGGAACGATTATGCATAATATAGAATGATATTTTTTGTTAAAGCCACTCTGTACTTTCACGATACTAGTTGAGTGCCGTACCAAACGGTTTTAGTACCCCTCCCCCTCGACCCGATACCCCCCCCCCCAAAATCCAAAAGAATGTTCCCGGGGGTTGGGGCATTTTCTCTTCTTTGAGGACGACTTCGCAAAGAGAACTTTTGTACTGCCCGATGTATACCATTTTGTCGGGTTTAATGATATCTCAGCGGCGGACAAAAGATAAAAGAGTTGTTGAATTTACAATAAACTAGCGCTCGGAAACTGCGAGGCAGGATAATTAAACAGGGAAGATTTCGCGCGGATGGGGTTCAGTGAGTCTGCATAAATTTGACTTGTTTAAACAGTATAGAGTTATCACTGTTCAGTGCCCTAAAGCCATGTATGCTCATGTTTAACGATGGCCTTTGACATTGTAATTTCTGTGATATGTCTAGTGAATGCACATTTAGGCCTTTAAGACGTCGCGTGGGAAAGAGGGCAGATTTGGGAATAATTACACGCACAAAAAAATTCAATAAAAAACTGAGTTTTTGCTTGAGTCTTCGGACCTACCTGCTTCACGGCTAAATAGCTGGTTGGGCTGTTTTCGGCTTGGAATGTCGATCCAGGCAGTCAACACTCGTGCCAAGAGAACACTAGAGCTACTTCCTACAATCCAAAGAAAACATTACATTGTAAGGCAACGGAAACCAAACTGTCTGCACTGATAAACTCACACGTATCCGTTGTCTCATAATGGCATTATCAGACTTGTCTTTCATTAACACACTGAGTTCAACTGGTGTTTCCTACTGGGTAACTGTTCTAGTGGCTGGAGGTATTACTGTTCATTCGGCGGAAATTTCAGAAGGGGGCATTAGTTGTGGATTCACCGTCTAACAATTTGTACAATAAATGGACATTAAATGATAGAACAGTCGTCAGATTTAGGTTGTTCTTATGAGACCGTAATATCTTTATACAGTAAGCTGTATGTACTGATCACAACCAGATTTCTCCGCCAGCCTAAAGTAGTCCTGTCAATGACGTCAGAGTGCCATGATGAAATATGAACCTTCCTTCTGGTCAATGAGCAAAGCAATCACTCTTTCACAGAGATTTATCATGTTACGGGATATAGTCGTGTTATTGGGGAGAAGATGTGAGAGGGAACTGGGAGAGGGGGGATTTTTGCGTCCTTTATCTTGATAGGGTGTCGGTGGTTAAACGTTATGTTCGGTTGACGCCATCACAGACAGACAGACACACAGACAGGCAAACAGTCAGAAAGAGAGATAATACCAAAGAATGGAGGAAAACATGGGTCACTGGCTAGAGGGAGTGACAGACAGACAGAAGAACAGGATGACCAATAGGCAAATATCCAGTGACAAGAAACTAAAAACACAACAACATAGACAAATAACACAGAGCACTAGACAGGTCAACTCACCATGTTATCAAGAGTCAAAAAAAGGAAAACGTTCCACTGGAACGAAGCAGTAAAGTAAGACAGCTTTATGTATATAATATTATATATACCACATATATATAAATATGGCAACATCCGTAATCTTGGCGTCTTCTGTCACACTTTCTAAGAAATTACGAAGCATAAAATACTGCCACTGGCTCGAAGAGCATAATAGCTGGACTATTTTTAACTCTGACTGAGATCTTTGAGAATTATGCAGTTTTTACCCCCTTGCTAATGGCACCAGAGAGACATGAGTCATACCTAAGAAGGTAAAGGTACAAGGATACATAGTCTACTTCCTTGTAATCTGTTCTGGCATAAACCATATTAGGATTTGGGTGTGTGGGCCAAGAGTTGATATTCGATGTTACTGTTTGAATATCTGTCAGTGGAGCTGGCGAAATCAGGCTCAAAGTGAAATTTGTATACCTTTTAAAAAAATCAAAATATTTCTGAGGCGATCTCACGCAGACTATGTAGAAAATGGCAAATCTCTATATTTATAAGAAGAATGGATCGTTTAACAGAAACCGTTGTTGTTGTTGTTGATAATATTTTATTTTGTTGTCCGTGTTTTCTACGAGTGTTTCTGTAATGATTAAATCGGCTTACGGCATAAAGATCGAACTGGTTTTAGTTTTGGAGTTTCTTTGCCATTAACGTCCGTAAGCCCGGTGTACGCCATGGAGCGGCGACATTCTGTTGGGTTTGAAACTTTATCTGTGGGAAAAGATTTTCTGTGGTTAGATTAAAAGTTTAACCGGGAGTCTGGGGAGATGAAAAATGCGACAGTCACCGTGTGGTAAAGTGGATTGGGAAAGATAAACTGAGCTGTTTTTGGTGTTTCAGTTGGGTGTACCCTATACCCTCCCCCCCCCCCCTCCCCTTCCCCAACATTTGACAGCATTACCAGATTTTGTGTGGGAATTTTTACAGTTAAAGCAATGCTTACTTGATCATATGTACGTGTAAGGGGGAGTGCAGTAGGGCTTTAGCAACATTGTAACCATAAACAGTCTATAATTTATAGAAATAACGATCTGTCACAAACATACAAAACGGCAGGGATATAAAGGCATGTAAAGATACAAAGACATTTTCAAGAACACAAGTGCACACTGACACGTATTATACATACAGAAAATGATCGACAATCAGATATATATATAAATATAATGTCACACGCAGGGTACACTTGACGGTGGAGGATTATCGAAAGTTCAGCTCAACCTCCGCGCCATTCCGTGACTGCCACTATTCCTGGCTATGACGAGTGTGATGATGTAAATTACCTATTCACATAATGTCACTTTGCATTCTGCAGAAATCTTTATCTAATATTTCTGTAGCCACTGGATACTTTAATCTCCAATATTTCACCGATTCTTTCAGAAACACAATCCAATGGAAACCGAGGGAGAACAAAATGGAATTTCAGTGAGTTTAGATGAAGATTTGCATGACGTAATATCCCCGCCTTTAAGGAAATTAAAAATCTTTAAACAATGATAACATGTCGCACAACCTGCATAAAATAATCTTATTTCAGCTGTAACACACGTTTCTTTAATAGACTGCAAGGGCCTGGGCTGATTGCCCCGAAGACCATCCATCTGAAACTTTGCTGTGATATCTGAAAGTCGTGGGTTCGAACTCAGCCAACCAACTTGAAAGTTTTAGTGTTCTGAACAAGTCAGGCAAACACTTAATCCCAAGTTTTAAGCGAAAGTAACACACACACAAAAAGGGCTCTTTCTGTGCAAGTACGTGTGACGTTTATTTATTGACATGCCACAAAAAATACTATCAGTCCTGATAAGGTTTGAATGATAAATCACCATTGCTCCATACATTTGGGTTTTTCGGGAAATTCTCAATATTTACATAAATGCAAAGTTACAACTGTTTTTTTTTGGTACCACTGCCTTCAGTGAAACAGCTACATCGATCCCATGACATGCCAGTGTGGCGGCAGCGGCTGGACAATAGTTTAAGTCACACACCAATGATTCTCAGACTCTATGGTACAAACCCATATTCAGCAATCCTCCTGAATTTGGTGAGGCAAATTGAATACAGGCCGTATTTTTTTTATTTTTTTTTAAGTTGAAAAATGACCAAGTTTAAGAACAAGATGAAAATGTTGTATTTTGCAAACCCTACTTCAGCAACATACAGCAGCAAAACTTAACAACGAATTGTGTATTTATGTATAAATGAAACAAAATAAAAAACACAAACTTTCGGTCACTAAGAATTTTATTTTAGAATGCATTTGTAGTTATTGCCTTTTTGTTGTTGTTGTTATCTGTAACTAGATACCGTTTTCAAATTCAGCAGTTTCTTCTTCTTCTTGTCCTCAGTGAAGACACTGAGGTGCCCCCCATAACCAGAATGATGGAGGCGGGATACCAACTGAACGAGGGAAGAATGTGCGACAAGGCCGGACGAACTGGACAAACATGGAACCAGCTGGTCACTGGGACAATTAGTAGAATAACCCTCAAATGGATATTGGAGCGGGGAGAGGAGCTCTTATGGATGCCCGGGGTGCTAGGATTCTAATTCCTATCATCAATCAATCAATCAATCAATCAATCAGTTAGTCTTCTTCTTTCGTCTATATTTTACCACATTAGGCACTGAGCCCCTCTGGAATCCCTAAGCTATTCAAACCAGCATGCCAAGATGGTCACGCTTCAGAGTTTGGGAACCACAATCCGACAACTAAAACAAACTGTCGGTGTCACACAAGAAAGAATATTAAGTGGACGTAAGAAGATTTTTGGCCACGTAGTGCTTAAGCCGGTGGTCGCTGAACTTGGCGGCCTGGGAAAGTTGTCAGCGGAGGGCAGGAGACTTGGGTTGGCATGGTGGAATTTACTGAGTAGGTCAAATAGAAAAAAGAAGAAAATAATAAACATCAGAGTGTGTGTGGGGGGGGGGGCGGGTTCCGGAGAGGATGGCTGACATCACAGAAGAGAAATGTGGACTTAATTCGTTTTCCACTCATGAATGCGTGGGATATTCGCCTAACACATGTTTTATTATAATGCACCAAGATAATGCGCAGAAATGGGGACAGTTCTAGATGCTGGATTTGATGAACTAACTGACTGAGTAATGGACAGACAGATAGACTAGATAGACTGACAGATCCCCAAATGGTAGATAGACTGACAGATCCCCAAAGGGTAGATAGACTGACAGATCCCCAAAGGGTAGATAGACTGGCAGATCCCCATATCGTTACTTGAAGGACAACCACGAAAGTTGCTGGTATTACTAAGAGCATCTGAATTTACAGAGAACAATGTCAGGGATGTACTAAATTATATAACAGATATCTTATGTTTGATATAAACAGACTGTATTCCATGACGCCGCTACAGAAAGGTAACAATTCTGTGGCTACAAAGTAACAAGCACTCAAGTTACCCACTGGACTTAGTTCAGCTTACTTTGGCCTTTTCACCCTGGAATGTTAGTTTAAGAGTTGATCACGCTTGACCGAAGCACAGCCACTGGGAACAGCCGAATGCGCCATAGAATTGAGTTCTCGTACACACAGGCGTACACACAATTGCAAGACACGCACTAATAGTGTCAGGTCGGGGAGACTTACTCAAGCAGAAATTACGTCCGCGAGGGCATAAAAAGGACACGACAAGAAAAATGTTTTCGGATTGATCAGGCAAGATAAACATTTCTGATTGCGTCAAGGGCGAGACAAAACGTGGGATTTGAAAACATAATCTAAATCAGGCATCTTTCTCTAAGTTCAAATGAAAAACGAAAAATCAAAAAGACAGCCGTGTCCAAAATTACAAGATCACTCAAAGCAATAGAAACAAATGTTATCATATTATACAAACAACCGCATCATGGCTTGATATTCCCGGTCCATGGTACACCATTACGATTACACGTATCACTTGCAGGTATTTTGACATTATCTACTATACTACCAGCGATTCAATCAGTGAGACACAATACCATAATAATCTGTTAGTTACTGCACTTGATTGTTTGACAAGACAAATGTCTGGAGACGTCATTGTCTGTCTTGCCAGCTCAGCGATCTAGCCAGACCCCTTGCCAAGTTGTCTCTCCGCAGACAACAATTAAACGTGCCTCCTGTCTCCATGTTTCCCCATTAAACGTCTGGCCATTTATGTCATAGGCGGGCAATCTGATCGGCAAAATAAAGGCCACAGAAGCTAACGTTTCACCCACAAAATACTTGTAAATCGAACTGCCGGGTAAGAATGGATTTGGGACTGTTTTATTTCTTTTAGAAATTTTACGCGGTGCCTGCATTTATTTACACACTGACGATGTGAAAAACGAACTTAATCAGAGGTATCGATAAGTGATAGGAAAGCAAGAGGGGAGTGGATAAGAGGGTGTTCACACTGCGTAACTTTATCGAATACGGAATTTCCTTATCAAAGCAAGGAATTATTATTATCATCAGACATTGAAGTTTATGATTCATTAGTGTCCTATATGGTTGTTTTGACATTCTTTCGGGATCTAGAAAATATTACATAAATCCCAGACAGTGTCAAAATTGTTCTACTTTTCTTCTTTATTACCTGATTGGTGTATCAAGTTTTTTCCTTCTTATCCTATTATTATCAGTGTCGTTTTACTAGTTTTTTCTTTCCTCTTATCATCTTCTCTTTGTGTCCATTCCTATAAAATTTCGTTTTCAATATTTTTTTTAACTAGTATTATCATTATTTCTTTTTTTCTTCTTCTTCTTCTTTTTCTCTTTCTCCTCCTCCTCTCTTGTTTTTCTTCTCTCTTGGCCTTTTTACCTCTGCTTCCTCTTTCTCTACTTTCATCTGTCTTCCTCTGATTCGTCATGTTTTCTTTTTTAAGCGTTTGTATATTCTCTTTTTGCTTCATGTGTTTTGCACTCTCTCTCTCTCTCTCTCTCTCCTCTCTCTCTCCCTCTCTCTCTCTCTCTCTCTCTCTCTCTCTCTCTCTCTCTCTCTCTCTCTCTCTCTCTCTTTTCAACGCATTTTTTTTTTGCTTGTGTTTTTTTTCCTCCATTATTTAGGATGCAGAGGACGGGCGGAGAGGTACAATAGACAATAAGAATAAAGACATAAACTGTTAGATCCAGTTTTCTGACCTGCTGGGATAATTCTATTCCACTGAATGCATTATAAAGTGTGGGGATGTCCCACGCAACAATGGGCAGAAACTGGTATTGAATTTGTGATCTCTTCTATCTTTGTCGTAGGAGGTGGGAAGTTGAGGCGGGGGGGGGGGGCATTTTTGTAATAAAGCTGGTTCGACCCTCACCCCCACCCCAAAAACGCATAAACCCCTACCCTCACCTATTTCAAACTTCAGGTGTCCCATCTAACATCTGACCCGGAAAAACCGCGAAAAACCTTTCAATCAAACAGACCCCCCGACAGGAGAATGCATGAGACTACACTTATGTGTCCTGTGGGATTATGACTCTGTCCTTAAGGACACAAATTATTGTATTCACAGATAGGCTACAAGAAACACTCTTAAAGACAAGAAAATAGGCTCACAATGACGCCACCTGTAGGAAATGTTGGTGAAGAGATGAGCTTTGGACTTGACTCCTCTACAACAATTATGAGACCTCCGTTTGGCGTGCACTCTCTTCTTTACGGTGCACGGTTTATTTTTACTACTGACATTTTGACAACAAGCCAAAACCCCAAGGAAATCCTGGATCTATCTAATGCTTAATTAATAATGGAAGGCCAAGAGCTTTAGCGGTTTGTCAGGATTGTCATAAGTTCTTGTTTTGCAGCTAAGAAACTCATTAAGATCCGCTGGCGTGGGTTTTACAAATAGAAAACATGAGATCGATTTAGAACAAGGTCATGCAGTTGAAGCACTTGAAGATTCCATTCTGTCATTAAGCTACAGGGTGCAACCATTTCACCCGCTGGGTTTAGTGTTGAAACAGTGCTATATCATAGCCTCAGGTTAAAAGTTTCAAACGGAGGAAGTCGTAAACTTTCAGTTAACCATGCTATGCAAAGACATACAGTGTCTTATTCAAAACGTCTGAAAATAAAAATAAAAATTTAAAACTGATCGCGATTGTCAAAAAAAAAACAACAAGAACTATAAAAATGTGAATATAATATAAAAATGAGATAAATTAGAAAGTGTATAAAAAATAAAGCAAAAGGAATCAGGTGAGACGTTTCAAATACGGAATAGTAAGAGTTAGTGGATTAAATGGCGAGTAAGAAAACAAAAGGATAGTGGGTGGTCTAGGGGTTTAAACTGTTTGGTTGTAGCCGGGAGGTTATAACTACCCAGAAACATCAAGGATGATAAATTATGAAAGAAGACGTTATCTAACTGCATGGTATTCATATGTTCTTTATTGTTTGTGGTGGTGGTGGTGGTGAAAGTAAAGTTGCTTTTTTCTTGTTGTTGTTGCAACCATGGTGTCCTCAAATATCTGCCAGACTTATTGTCATCAGGGCCGCCATTACTGCTGCTGTTGTCGTTTTTGTTGTTGTTGTCGTTTCTACTATTCTAGTTGTTCAACTGCAAATTTACATTTGATGGCTCACGCTAGAGTTTCTGTTGTGACGTCGTTGTCTGCAGATCACAATGCTCCCCAGCTTGTTTGTTTGTTTGTTTTCTTTTCTTTGGATGGATAATTGTATCATAACTGCCTGCTCATACAGCCAATCACATCTTCTGATTCAGCATTCCTTATAAATTTACTGGGCATCACCATACTTACCTGAAACCTAAGATTGCCGTAAGAAATAATGAAAAGGACGCCCCCATACCTCCATCAGATCAGTCTAGTAAACAGCAAGCACACTGGGACCCACAGCAAATAATTATTGTGTCTTCGCATCCCGACATTAAAGTGTACAGAGGTGTCCGACCATGGTAGCTATGTAGCTTGAGCAGACAGTACATGTGGACACCAGCGGCGTGAAACAGCAGGGGGAGACAGAACATTCTATGCCGCCAAGTTGAATATGGAAATGGACCGTCTAAGCAGGGTTAATCTCGCTCCCTGCCCCGCCCCCCTCCCTAACTACTCCCTGCCAGGTGCAGCTAGCTGGACGCCAAGCCTCGGTGAATTTTTGGAATGTCAAAGATCTGAAATGTTAGAACTGACCCTATCTTACTGTCTGTTTGTATCGGTGAGCCGCTCTAAAAAATGCCCTGGTCTCACCTACAAAAGACCAATTAATAAACAGTGAGGCTGTTCACTGAAGAATGTATGAGGCTTACGGAATGTTTCGTTAACCCACTAGAGCTGCAGATGCTGTGTAGTGCTAACTGACAGTGGCATCTCAAAAAAATTGTTGTTCTTCATGGAACCGTTTCACCAACTGTCACTTAGTGTTCACTTTTTTCCGGATTTTCATATCTGTACAAGGTGTTGGCACTGGAAAATCGTTTAACACTTGCGTGCACTTCAAGTAAGTGTTGAATATACTGACTGCAGGAAACTTGCTCCTCCGTTTTCTTCATAACTGAATCAAAATGATACTGGCTTAATTATATCACATATAAGAAGACCGAAGCACATCTCTCCAAATACTACTTATCAGGTTCAGAGAAGTGAATGAAACATTATGGTAAAGCTCGCAGTTAGGACTCTTAACGGGTACTTGGAACGACGTGACATATGACAGCACAATAAGAATAACAGAAATGTGAACAGAAAGGGGAAATAATGTGATTGCTATAAAGGTGAAAGCATGAGAGTTGCTCCCACACGAGAGAACCAGAGCTTGACGAGCCTGGGACCACTAGGACCATGAATCGTAGATTCTTAGTGCGAAAATTGTAATTCTGGCAGAGAGGTAATAATTATAAAGGGATTCTATTTTAACGATGTCTTATTAAATAAAGTTCACCGGTAGAACGCAGGAGAGAGACCGAGACAGAGAGACAGACAGAGGGAAAGAGAGACAGGGGCAGAGAGAAACAGATAGAGACAGTGAGAGAATGAGAGAGACGGGGAGAGAGGGAAAGAGAGACAGAAACAGAGAGAAAGAGATAGAAAGCCAAAGAGAGAATGAGAGACACACAGAGAGAGAGAGAGAGAGAGAGAGACAGGGAGAGAGGGAAAGAGAAGCAGAGACTGAGAGAAAGAAATAGACAGGGACAGAGAGAGAATAGGAGAGAGAGAGAGAGAGAAACAGAGAGACTGGGAGAGGGGGAAAGAGACAGACGGAGTCAATGAGAGAGAGACGGGGAGACAGGGAAAGAAAAGCAGAGACAGAAAGAGATAGACAGACAGAGAGAGAGAATGAGAGAGAGCGAGAGACGCCAAGGTAAAAAGGCCCTCAAGAAAGCTAGCGATATGATTGTTTCCATGCCAAACTCCAGTGTCCATCTTTATGACAACATGTTTCGCTGTCTCCGATCTGCCAATCCTATAGCGTCGAGTAGTAAAAATACAGAACAACAGACAAGCTTCTTGTTTTAAAACCCTTATTTCGGGGGGATACAAAAAAAAAAAAAATACTGCCAGTTAGTGGGAAATAAAGGAAGTCATATTATAGTTTGTTTTTCCGCTGCGCAGTAAATGAAACTAGTGGGGGTTCCGTTGTTTTATCTAGGCTGAAACACAACGACAATGCGGGGGTGAATTTGACAAGACGGAGTAGTCTTTCTTGAGCGATTTCCTCAAAAAAAATTAATTACTTCCAATATCCTTTAATCCCCAAAGACACGGAAACCCGTCCAAGTACAGCTTAGCACAGAACTCTTCTGAAGTTGGACGGATCAATTCCTAGTGTGAGGTCAATACCGCTTGATTCGATTCTTGAACACATCAATTTACAGGCGGACATCCGGTCCAAGTTTGAATAACATACTTTTATTTCCGTAATCGATCGCTTTGACTGAGTGAATTATTGACAGTGTGACATCGAGTGGTTGAAAACTGAGCTACTTGTAGTTTTCCGGGTCGGTTGGTGTAACTTGGGTTCTATTTCTTGTGTTTTCAGTGTAGACGCTACCATTTAAAGTTTGAGTATCTTAGTCTTCATGACATCAGAGAGTATAGATGTATAGATAGAGTTCACTTCCGCCAAATCGCGAAACTAGGTCGCTGCGGTAAACAAGAAATTGAAGAAATGAAAGAGACCTTCTTCACCAAAGATAGTGTGCATATGATTATGTTTAGTGTGGTTTGTTCATATTTTTTGGGCTGACTGAAACTATTTAGAGCCGTTTGTAAGTTCTTACGCCCCGTGGAAGTGTACAAACCGGTTTTGTTTACCGCAGCGACCTACTTTCCGCTCCATGCTAACAATGGTTTCGCGGCGCCTCCCGTGTCTCGCAGTGCAAATCGACCAATAGTGAACCCTCTCTATACATCTATACTCTCTGATGACATGTTCGCGTCTTTCGATTAGCATCCAATCGATTTGACAACATAATGCTGCACGTCCAATCAATGGAAAAGAAAAGTATTGACCGTGCTCAAAAATTGTAATAATTTGTGCTAAACCAGAACGAAACGGACGCTCCAGGTGTGCATCATGCAAGGTCCTGGATACCGTACCAAATAAGTTTGTCCTAAGACCAGAACTGACCAAATTTGTGAGAAGAACAGAAAAATAACCCTAAAACTTAAAGATAAGCAACAATAAGACTTTCATCCGAGTAAACAATATTCGGGGGAAAAAAATATGGCACTCTTTTTCACATTTTTGTGTCTACGTCTGTCTAACGTAATGTGTCGATGTGGGCGAGCGGAGCAGCAAAAGAAAGAAGCAGCCCGTCCGGGAGCCCTTTTGAGATGTTGAAAGAATAAAGCAAGCAAGAAAGAAAAGAAAGGGAACAGGATCAAGAACAGGACAGAGGAACCCAAATGGGAGCCCTTTTGAGATGTTGAAAGAATAAAGCAAGCAAGAAAGAAAAGAAAGGGAACAGGATCAAGAACAGGACAGAGGAACCCAAATGGGAGCCCTTTTGAGGGCTAGGAAAACCAGAGATGACAACAACAAAAACAACAAAAGAAGCAACAAGAAGAATAGCAAGAAAAAGTGAGGTGTAAACGCCCAGAACAGAAAATCCTCCTAAACCTAAGACTTAGACACAGTGGGAGGGCGGGGGATGGGGGTGTAGCGCTGTCGGCATGTAGAGATGTATGGGAATAAAAGTGTATCTGTGTGTGTAAGTGTGAGTGTCTGCTTGTGTGTATGTGTGTGCGAGAGCGTGTGTTTGTGTGTGTATGTGCCTCAATCTACTGTGTTTGGTCAGAGCGGCTACATAAATATGTCCACTAACTTCTATGTATGTCTCACTTTGCACCCACCTTTCCGCGTGTTCAACACCGTCTCTATTGTTATTGTGTATGTTGCTGTTTATGTGTTTTTCCCTATGCTGTCCGCTTAAAAGACTAGCGCCAAATTTCTGGCCTCAAAGACCGATTAAATTAATCTACCCTAGATAAAGTTAATCTGTCTTCAATGAATGTTGTCACCGAATCAATAATTATTATGCTTGTAGAAGCCTTTATATCTTAGACAATGGACGAAAATTCAAGTAAACACAATAGCGGAACCTGCGGTGTGTCGTAAATGCAATTGATATCCCCATAGCTTTCTTAACAAAAGTATGTGGGCCTTTTATTTTCTTACACAGGTGGTCGTCGCGAAGCATGTTTTAAGCCAACAATGCTTCTACGTCAGAAATACGCAGTTTATTTTATCTGCCAATTATGATCTCCATATCCTGCCTGGCGAACCTGTTTGGTTCCTTTGCCGCTGGAATTCCTCCCATAGGCTCCTCATTTTGTGGTTTTAGAAGGGGCATTATGTTCCTTTTTATTTTCTTATGCTTTTCCCGACCCTTGACAATTTGTGATGTCTGTAGGGGGAATAGTAGAAGCAAAAAAAAAATGATTTCAGAAGAGTGGATGTCTACATTATGTGATGAAAACTGCCCATCCATTTGTATGGTTTTGCCCGACTTCGCGCGAATTAAAGCCATTGAAATATGTCCTTACTTTCAAAAACGTTTAGCTCCACGGAGACAAGGCAGAGAATGGTTGTGGTTTAGCCCAGTGCCCAAAGGTGGTGTCGCTTGAAGGAAATATTTTAAAAAAAAATTGTGGTAGCTGAGAGGGGCGGGCTTTTCGATCCTTGTTGTCCTGGTCCGTCAATGGATAATGCAAAGCGACAAAAACAAAAAAGGCCACCAAAGATCCAGCAGGCTGACAATGTATAGCAGACAAATGACCATCATGACAAGGTCAACAATGACATTTATGTCGTTACTGACGAGGAATTAACTGGAGGTCAACAGAGACTGGGAATTCAATGGAGGTCAACAGAGACATTGCTAGCTTAACGACCGACTCTTTTTTCTTCTCTGGCGCCTGGGATAGCGAGATGCACCCTAAGTCGTCGGCTATGATAAAAGACAGTTATGACTGGGAACAGGGGTGCAAAATCTGGATGTTTGGTGGGAAGACAATTTAACCATGACCTTTCCTGGTCATTGGCATATAAACATAGGCTTATTTATGACCTTGTGTACGACGTACGTACGTCACATTTGTTTTGCATTTCAGGGGCCGATTGGGTTTGATACATTATGCGCTCCCGTATGAAAACGATTGGCACTTCGAATCCGTAGCTGTTTTGACAATCAGGCTCAGCCCGATAAATCAGCCTCTCAAAGTTCATCAAAATCTAAACGTTGTGGATGTATGTCATTTTGCGAAAGTCTCTAAAGTCGCAGCTACGTCTGGCAGTATAGCACTAGTGAACATTTCAGATAGCTACATAGGTTAGTTACTTCAACTAGCACTGTACAAAATCCCACTGCATAGTGTTAAAATAATTACGTAATATTTAATTAAAGTGGCATTTTGATTCCAGAGCCTGAGCGCCCTTATCACAGAATGATATACATGTACACATAATGGCTGGAAATGTTTAAAATGTCGTTTGGGTTGGGGGTGGGGGTGGGGGTGGAGAGAGAGAGAGAGATGAGAGATTGTGTACGTGATCCCAGATACGGAATGTGATAGAAGAGAAATCAAAATGACATGGACAACCAACAAGACATTTCTTCGATATAAAATGAGACAAGACAAATGAACAGTTGCACTGGCGAAATATTTTATGGTAATGTTAGATCTTACATTCAAGCAAGAATTTGGTTCTCTCATGACTGCAGAGCTCAACAGAAGCAAAACTGTGACTTCCACTATAACAAAACAAAATATTAAGAGTTGGGCATGAATAATAATACTGTGATGAAAGGGGAAGATGAAAACTATCAAAATTATTAAATTCATCCATTAATGGGAGAAAATCAGAGATAAAATATCATGTAAATGAATGTGTGCTCTTCCCTATATAAATAGTTTGAGGGCGGCAAATATTTGTGTTTCAAGATCACAAGATATGGAAATCAAAACTTTTAAAATAATAACAGAAAGTAAAGAAGACATATGATAATTGATATTGAATCTCCCTTTCATTGGCCTACAAGAAAAAAAAATCCAAATTTAAACATAAAAAAAACAGATAAGAAAATAGTGCAGAAGTGCAGCATTCAACCAATATGACCTTCCAACATGAAACATGATAAACTCTGACCTAAGTGGAGTCCCATACTTTAATATCTCTCAGCTGTACAAAACAATCATGTTAGACACTGACAGCAAAACGCCATCCTCGAACCCATGATCACAGTTTCAGCGGATCTGCAAAAAGGTTCAAAGTCAATTCAGATATGTCAACATACAAAAACTGTGGAATAGCACTCAGGGTCTGAGAATCGCTGATGTACAGAATATTCTAAATGATATACGGCTTCGTTCCGTGGGTCGCCAAGGAATGTTCCACTAATACTGAACTCTCGACCATTGCCCAGGAACATGGAATTCCTTCCCAGGGTAACAGAGATCGCCTTCTGAATGGCTTCCCTTTATGAATGGTCTCAGTAAGTTTGTCCTTCGATATGGACTTGGAGTTGTCACCCTTGTCATTTTTCTGGGTGCAATTTGGGTATGTGTGTATGCAGGAAAGGAGGGAGGGGTGTGGCGGTGGTCTGGTTATGAATCAATTATTCGGGGTCCAGAAAGATACGAGAGGTCACCGCAGAATTAAAGAAAGTGGAATGGGGAACTCTTGAATAGTTGTCCACAGACCGGGTTGAAGGGGCATAAACCAAATACGGCGATCTAATAATAAAGAGGGGTGGGAAGGGAGGGAGTAGCTTGGGAAAAGGAGAAGGGGGGAGGGGAGGGATCAGGAACACATTAAGTAGCAGAACAGTGGATGAAATGGGCTGGTCCTGGGAATAGGGAGGACGTGGGGTTGGGGGAATACGGTTTGCGAACGGAAAAAACAATTGCTAGGCAGAACAGGAGGAGACAATCAGATCGGAATGTGTGCGGAAGGGAAAAGGGGGGATATAGAAAGAGTAGCAAGGGCAGATAAACAGAACTAGTGATCGGTCAGTGAATGGTCCCACTATTCAGCTCCCCAGGGCGCTGGACACAATCAGTTGTAAACATGGGGATACAAAATGGTCACTTCACTTGTGCGCCCTCACCGTCCGCTACGGAGTGGTTTAGACTTAAAGTGAATGGAGACTCGGCCTGTGATTTTGCCAAGTTTACGTCGTAGAAAATTACAGTCAGTACAAGATCACTGAAGTGGAAAGAACTTGGGGCAGATGGAAACACAAGAAAAGCCAAGAGAGAACGGCAAGAAGGAAGATGAGAATGTGAGATTGGTACATCTAGAGGTGACGACAAAAAAAAAGAAAGAAAAACACAAACAGACATTAACGAAAACAACAATAACAAAATTCACTGAGAAGAAGATGGAGATTTAACATGAAAGAGAAGATTAAAAAGAAAAAAAGAGACTACTTCCTCGTTGTTAGCTAACGGCCAAGCGTTCTTTTTGAGTTCTCGAGCTCATTTCAGAACTACAAAAGTGTTTATGGCCAACATAAGCCGTATTTTAAAAAAAACGAGAAGACAAGCGGTTTCACGCCCTATGGTTGAGCATCTGTACAAACGACCAAATATGTAGAGCAAATATAAAAACTTGCTCATCAATTCTAGACATGCCTGATTTTAATTTTATGAGTCAATGTTTTTAGGTTTATAGGGCAAACTTTTTTTTTTAGGAATATGTAGTTCTTGTCAGTAAAAAAATAAACTAATAAAAAAAACAAACGTGTGACATCGTTAAATTAACAGTGTCACTGGCTCCCAGAACTGGGTCAGAAAACATGCGTACTTACAGCACGTTCTGTGTGGCGTACGTGACAAATTATCTGACACTGAAAGTGTTGAAGTTGTGAACTCATAAGGATTTGGACGTTTGTGTTTCTCCGAGTAATTTGAGTCCATACGTCAGGGTGGGGCACCATTAAGCCTAATGACCCGTGCTCGTTAATCTGCTGGACACATTATGACATTACGGGGAAAGGTGACCCATAACAGTGGTCGTGACCTGGATTTGCAAAGTACACAACTTAAAGTGGGTGGTCCCATGAATGCAAGTCTGATTGTCTTATGAATAGTCATATTTTTGTAAGGCCAGTAGACCTATGTAAACCTGACGTGCAAAAAGTGCTGGTTGACTGGCCTCGGTATTATATACCACGGTTGTCCAACAAAAGGCATAATGTATCCATGAATGCTAATTCTAACACTAAAATTGGATCGCAGTGGTTATCATCAACATTGCTGTCGCCACATCAAACTGTTCGTCTTACCCACTGTCAGAAATCTTCTTATTATGTAGATACTGTTTGATCGTGTACAGAAATTAAACCAGATTTGTCGTATAAACTTTTTCTTGTTTCTACTTCGTACTTTCAGGAATACCCTGACGAAAACAAATGCTTATCCTTGGACGTATTTTTCTTCCTCAAGATCTTAAGCCCTGGCCTTTGTTTATAAATTAGTTGAAATATCAAGCATCATTCCTGAGGTTTCAGGAAGGATAATCGATCAAAGAATCGTTAAACTTCATCCAATCATTGATTGTGGCCACTGATTTCCCTACTGATGCCTTATTCCCTCACCCCTCCCCTCTCTCCTGCAGATATTCGTGCGTAGTCTCCTTTGGTCAGGAACTCTAAACAATTTTAAGTAAACCTTAAGTTTTTCGCCTACTAAGGGTTGAAATCTTCCGCGACCAACCTGAGACTTTAAAGTGATATGAAAGTGTTTGTTGACCCTAACTACAGTATTATCTCTGACTGACCTTAAATCGAGATCTCTCTTGTACTTCTTCCAAGTTTTAATTCTCGATCTCTTTGCATTAGCTCTTAGACTTAGGTTTACCGAGCTGTGAGTCTTTACACCTCCTGAGACAATCAAAATAGCTCATGTTGTGACAGCAATGTCCCTGAACTAAAATTTGGTGAAGAACGAGCACGCCAACATGGAAAGACAATCGCTTTAAAAATGGCACTTCTCCACGACATCCGTGGAACTGCTGCTGGGAAAATCGACTCTGCCGCTAACTGATATATTTTGGGTCTCAAGTACCATGCCGAAATCTGGACTTGCTCATGAATAAACTTGTTATATTCGTTCAAACATGCTATGGAGGGTGAATGAATTCGTGTTCCTTTTCATCAATTTTCTCAAAGCCAAACAACCGACTGAACGTTCTAAACATACGAGGTTTCCCAAAGGAATGGGCCAGTATAAAAAAAAAAGGCATAAAATGTTTCATCTTTGAATTTTAATGGTGCTCGGGGACTGCGAATGTCGTGGTCGCCTCTCAGCTGACACTTGAATGGAACAAAAGTTTCACAAGTCAATTTGTTGCTCGTTTTTTCATAAAGACTTTTTTGAGGGGGGGGGGGAGAGAGATTTGATGAGAATATGGCCCTAAATACGCTTTTTTTTTTTAAAGTCAAGACGCTTTAAACTCCCGTTACCGTAGACAGAATTAGAATCTATTTTCCTCTCTGCTTTGATAATCATTTTGTATGGCGGTGCAAAAACTTCTTTGTAGAAACTGATAAAAGAGAATTTCGACAAGTCAAACAGATCGTTGCCTGGAAAAGCCACGTTTGTTGGAGTGTGACACCTCTGCTCTATGCACGGGAGATGTGGCAGGGGATGTTTATAGTGGAGTGATAGACAGACCAGTCGACCTAACCCTGACACCATGCCAGATAATCACCTTTTGAACGGTATAAATGGCCAGTATCTTCAACCAGTGCGGAAGGAGGGGATATACTATTCATGAAGATATTAAGTGTATTGACACACCTTGTCGTCCTTCAGTTCAGTTTACAGACCCATGTGTTTGCGTATTAAATTGTCTATTTGATTGTTTGGCATGCTGTTTCTTCTTGATCTAATTGCTACTGTTGCTCACGCATTTCCAAAAACTTCTCAAAATACGAAAGTGTCTAAAACATATTTTGCAAGAACAACAGCTGTTGTAATCAGTCTAATGAAGCCATGTGATAATCTGTCTCGTGGAAATTATATACAGAATCACCGCTTCTCCCAGGAAAATGGGCCTGCCCAAAGACTGAGGAGAACAATGAAGATCAAGAGAAGACGCCGCATTTCCAAACCCCACACTCCCCGCCCATGTACGACAAGACTTAAGCAATACTACAACAGCAGTTGCCCCTCCCAACAAGACTGATTATGACATGCACATGTTTTATCCGCAGGAATGTGGTAACTTGGTCTCACTGACAGACACATTGTGGCCAACAAAGCCTCTCCTCCTCAAAAAAAAAAAAAAAACCGTGACAATTCTCGTCAATTTCAGATAAGAATGTAGTTCTCCGACGAAAACAAAAACCCAAATGACAAGCCATTGCATGTCAGTCTTTGTGACATGACTTTAGTGATCAATCTACATGTTTGCACAATAGAACAAAACAACAACAACAATAAAGCTGCCTCGCTGAACAATATATAAACAAGGAACAAATTGTATCATATGAACAGTGCTGCAAATCTACTTGATCCCTCCCCCTCCCCCTCCACACACAGATACGACCACCACCCTCAGTTCCCTTTCTACACGAGAGCATGCGCAGCAGAGTCTTAGTTCACCACAGTGCACGCCAACTCAAGCCGATAATTCTCTATTCACGCTACGGTTTACAGTGGGAACACCCCTCGGGGCCAAACGGGAACAATCAAAGCCCAGTTAAAGACACTGTTATTATTTCGCTTCTTAGTAAATTTCAGAGTGCTAGCGCTGTGTTACAAATCGTTACCTTGTGTACAGTGAATATGTCGTACTATGATGTGGCGTAAAACTACGTCGTGGGAAAGGTTTTTTTTTACGTTTAAAGCCAATGCTATGTGATTCAACCAGTCTTATTGCAACATGGCAAACCACGCCCAGTTCTGATGTCCTACTGACCGCGCCCAAATTGATAGCTAGATAGATAGACAGACAGGCAGACAGACAGACAGACAGATAGATAGATAGATAGATAGATAGATAGATATAGATATAGATATAGATAGATATAGATATAGATAGATATAGATATAGATAGATAGATAGATAAATAGATAGATAGATAGATTGATAGATAGATAGATAGATAGATAGATAGATAGATAGATAGATAGATAGATAGATAGATAGATAGATAGATAGATAGATCGTTTGATTGATTGATTGATTGATTGATTGACTGATTGGTCAGTAGTCATATTTTCCATACAGAGTGCTGGTAATGACAAAATAATGTGTTGTCTGGTCTGATAGTCAGGGAGAAACAGGGAGGGTTTTTTGTGTGTGTGTGGGGGGGGGGGTCAGAGAGAAAGACAAACTATTGGGGTCACATCCTATAAAGAAACATAATAGTAATAATAATTATGGACATTTTTCTAATTATTTTTTTTTAAGTTTTTAGACAAACTTTTCAACATTGTACATTTCGTATCTTGGTGCTCTAATTTTCTTTTAAACTGATAAACTGACTTATCTGCACTAAACATACACAAAAAGGACAGCTGATATCCCCCCCCCCCCACCCCCTTTTTTTTGCTTTAAGGGGGTTTGGGGGTAAGGGACTATTATTAGATTTTCTTCTTTTATCTCATTTTATCTCTCCCACCCTGTTTGATAACATATGTTTATCAGACCACACTTATTCAAATTTTGTTCTATAATTATTTCATGATACTTTTTCTACCCATGTTTGCTAACCGCTTTTGTGTTACACGGTTATCCCGAATGTGGGCAAGTTGGTAGCGAGAGGAGATCATGAAAACTTAAGTTCAGAATCCCTTTCCAACACCTTGAGAAAATATCAAAGAAGATTCGAACCTAAGACCTTTCCTACTCGGACAAAGCACTCTAACCACAGAGGCCACTGTTCATTTTCGTGTCTCATGAACTGTAAAGGGTTGTTTGTTTTTTGTTGTTAAAATGAAAGAAAAAAGAAAGAAAAAAAAACTCTTCCCTCGATCTCCTGATTCCTTATTTCTCCATAGTTCTCTACCTGTCTCTCTCTCAACTTTGTCTTCCTTCCCCCTCCTTCCCCCTCTGTTGTCCTCCTCCACGCAAACACCCCCCCACCCCCACCCCCCATACGCACACGCCATCCCCCACCCCCAATGCCCCTCACGTTGCCTAGACATGTAACCCTCTGGTTAAACATGTAAAATCGGCGTCAAATAACAGCAAATAAAAATCAATGTCAACCGCCGTGCATTCACGTGGGAAGAGGATGATTCACCCCTCACCCCAGCTCAAAAAAAAAAAATGTAAAAAAAATGACAGGCTCATCAGTTCAAGCGTTTGACAGAGATCAATAATTGATCTCTTTCTGGGGGCCCAAAGAATCTCACGCTCCGGCAACGGCTTTCAATAGATCCCTAGAAGTATGGCAAAGTGTCTGTCAAAGTCTTACAATTATGTTCAAACATGGCCTTGAGGCCTTGGGGGCTTTTTTTTTTCTTCTTTCTTTTTTAATCTCTTACGTCTTGGCTTCCCTGGTGTCGTCCTCTTTTCCCCTCCTTTTTTTTTCTCTTCATTTAGTTTTCGGCCCGGGTGGGTTTTTTTTTTCACTATTCCTACTCGACTCCATATTTGGGTCTTATTTTCATTTTCTTTTCTTCTTATTTACGCTCGTCTGGACAGTTGTCGTTTTTTTTTACCTTTTCCTTCTTGTTATCGTGTCTCGATTTGATCTTCTTCTTCCTTGTCATTTATTTGATTTAAGATTTCCTTCTTCCTCGTTGTCATGTTTGTCCTCGCTCTTGAATTTTTTCAGGTCTTACCCATCAAGATGTGGAAGATGTCATACCGGAATGAACAATTCGCTACCTACCATTTCTGGCCAGCTGGCCACTCTCAGGGCGCCAACAAAACTTAGCCTATAAGGCTGTTTGTTATTGGACCGTGGTCTAATTACAAAACCAGTTAGAGTAATAATGAGTTCACTGTTCAGCTAGAGCTTTCTATGTAAAACTATATGAAGTCCCCGGCATTATCCAGGATAAACCTGCGGACCCACCATTCACCTCTCTCTTTCTTTTTGGTCTACAAAGCTTCCCATACACTACAGTCTTACTACAGCTTCCATTTGTGGTAGGGAAATTGTGGACACTGAAGAGAACGCGCATTAATATCGTTCAGGGTGCGATGGACTTCCTATTGGGGAGCCAAAACAAATATCGTTGTATTTTACAGTTTTACAACTTTTTTTTTTTAAATATCTGAAACCTGAATCAACACAATCGGTCGATACAAAAGCGATTGGACTGGATTTTCGACACTTAAGAAAATTAATTTTATGATTTTTGAAACTGTCATTTCAGCTGTGGCGTGGAGCAAAAAAAAAGTGGGGGGGGGGGGCCAAAATTGCAGCACAATGAATTACTCCCGTCACTATTTCTTTTTATAATAAGATAATATAATATAAGATACGACAGTCCTCTCTAACCACCGACGCAAAGGCTAGTTTTGCAACAGCCGACCGACGACATTATTGTTTATTGAGGCAGAACGTTTTACTTCTTCTTTTTTGCAGCATCTAGGAAGGAAAAACTTCGGCCATAATTTTCATAGCATTGTCACTGACAGACGTTGCGCTAAGTGCAGATCGCTAGATAACTGTTAACCTCTAGCCCCCCCCCCCCCCTAATCCCCCATCTGAAACAAGACACCGCAAGCCCAATGCTCTGTTGTTGTTTTTGTTGTTGTTGTTGTTGTTGTTGTTGTTGTTGCATTGTAGACAGACTGTCGGTTGGGCGGACGGGCAGGACAAACAGAAGACGGGCGGGCGGGGAGGACAAACAGACAGACAGACAGACAGACAGACAGGCAGACAGACAAATAGAAAGATAGATAGACAGATAGATAGATAGATAGACAGATAGATAGACAGATAGACAGATAGATAATCTGTCTAATTAGTCAACAAATTATTTTCCTTGATGTCGATTTAGATTGTTGCCTTTTCATGGCTTTTTAAAATTAATTTTGGACTGTTTCTGAGGCTTCGAAAAAAGTTGTCTATCCACCCCTGGACATTGGAGGGTTAAAGATACAATACAAAATCATGATAAACGATCCGTGTCCCCGGTCAGGAAAAGCCAATAAACCAGATAAGGTCACCTTTCCTGTCTTTGCTTTATTTTGCACGTGCCTTATTGATGTAAAGATGTTTTCAATCGACGTGAACTGATTTCGATGACTGCATCTGAATACACAAAAAACAGAGAATGTCATTGACTCTCTATTGCGTCAAAAAAAAAAAAAAAACTAGGAATATAAAAAATTATTTTAAAAGGCGCCAATCGCTGCGCATGGTTTTGCTTCAATTAGCAGCCTGGTCACAATACATTCAATTATGCGAATGAACATTTAATTTCCCCCCCCCCCCCCCAAAATGTTAAAAAAGAAAAAAACTGAACTGCAAAATTCCGTGTCATGTAATGACATGCAAAAACTGTCTGTCTACTTAAAGATTGTAGAATGGGCTTTTTATGAAGTCCATGTCGCCATCCGAGACGCAAGAGTCCTATTAAAACAAACAAACAAACAAACAAACAAAAATATAAAACAAAACTCCAAAACATTCACAGGTCACCATCACCTGAAACTATCCTCCACATGGCTCCCAAATTTGGACATCTCAAACTCTCATGTTAACCCTAATGGGACGGAATAATCTCTGAGAGTACTCGCAAATCCTTGGCCTAATCTCTGAGCTAAGAGAAGAGTCAGAAAGGCTGAGCTTAGGCATTTGTGACTTCATTGGCGCTTCTGTGTTGTCAGTACAAGATTAGTGCATATTTTTGTAGCAGTCTGACGTTCATTTTCATGTGGCAACGGCGCTTTGGGATGCCAAATAAAAAAATCATTTGTTTGAGAGCACGGTGACTGACAAAATGGATAGACACTGAGATGGATGAAATTTGGCGTTAGACGGAAGGATAAACGCGTTCTTGTTGAAATTACCACAGAAGGAAAGGCAGACGGACGAGAAATTAATCCGGTGAAATGATAAGTAGATGGATATTTCATACGGTGACTTGCAAAACTAGTGGATGGTTAGGTAGGTAGATAGAAAGATAGCTAAAAAGTTGGGAGAGAATAGTTAGGTAGCCACTGGACATGATCGGTGGCTTAGTTAGTAGTTTTGTCTGATAGGCACCTGGGTAGGTAGGTAGGTGGATAGGGAGGGCACTGCAGCACTGCACACGAATTGGTTAACGATGTCGATTCTTCGACTGAATAATCCCCCCCCTCCCCCCTTTCCCACCTCCTAACCCTATCCAAACTCCAATCCCCAATTTTCGAAGACTACGTATTCATTTCCAAAGTGTGATAACCGGCAGATGTAGGACGCACAACCTAAACTCAACCCATACTTTGATCACGTGATAAACATAAGATGTAAAAGTGACACTTCGTGTGAATTTAACTTCTCTTCACCCGACCTCTGCCCCCCAAATCTCAGAGCCACAATCTCTTTGCCACAAGTCACGCGACCTAAAGACCTACCGTGCCCTGTAAACTAGAAGCACATCGGTAACATATTAAACCCAGTTGAAAGTTGTAAATTTAAAAATATCCAACCCTTTTCGTATCTTAAAGTCGGGACATTAACTTTACTTTCATTTCTTAGAATCTATTGATCACCGTATAAATAGGTGCGGCTCGGATGGGCGGTTTGGAGAGAAAAGACCCCTTTGAAGTTGTAGTTATACGTTTTATGTGGAGTTATGTATGAAGTTTTATGCAGATGTATGCACGTATAAACGTGTTACGTTAGGTTCAATGACATCCCTAGACCGTGTAATTTGTACATTTGAACCATAAATTCTGTAAGCTTTCCACCAGTGCTTTCTGAGCTTCTGGTAAATCTGCTAAGTAAAATGTATGTTTTAATGAAACTGTTTATCTTCGGGTGTTAAAATGTTGCACTGGTTAAACTCTGGCGATTGAAAAGAGAAGGACAAAAGTCGGAAAAACGAGAAAATGGATGAGAAAGAACGACAGAGCGGCGGGTGGAAAAGAAAGAAAGATGGGAAGCTAGGCTTGGGGAGGGGGGGGGGATAAGATGTACAAGTAAGCCAGAGAGAAAAACTAAAATAGGGAAAGTAAAATAAAAAGAAATGGCATAGAAATAATGTAAAGACGGATGGTTTTAATAGAAGAGAGAAACAGGCAATAGGTACCAGAACATCCGCGGTTTCGCAGAATCGCATTCCCTAGTATCACATCCCCCGCCTCTGCAAATTTGGACTTGAACCCAATCCTACAATTTTCATAGCTCTGCTACAATACAGAAAAAAAAAAAGCAACTTTTGCGATGAACAGAATATTTTCTCCGACCCACCCCTCCCCCAGAAACTGGCTTCTTTTAAAAATATTATTAATAAAATTTTTAAAAAGCAATATCAAATCATACACATGTACATACACACATACATACAAACAACTCAGCGACAAACACTAAAGTAAAACTATCTCACAATTTACCTGAAATGTGATGAAGAAAACACCGTCTGTAAATCCTGTGCTGTCTCTAACTCCAAAAAATTGTTATGTCCAAAGACAAGTAGTCTCCACCAAGATGTAGACACGACGGTCCTTCCACTGGCAAACCTGGCACTATAAACTTTGTGTGGTCACCTGTTGACCCCGGCCGGCTTATGTACCTCTCTGGTACCAGATGTCGCAGAAATTCCGTTAATCTAGATCAACAGCCTGCAAATTTCAGTTCTGACTGGCACCAGCCACTGGAAAAATCTCAAAATTGTCATCAGACCTGACCCGTGCCTCGAAAATACCCCAAATATGTTTGATTTCCAACGTCAAATTCAGAAGGCAATATCTGAACAACGTGTTCGAAAGACTTGACAGCAGAACTGCGAAAAACTTCCCCACCTTCAGGTATGAATGGCGTGCGAAACGTGTTGAGGGGAGGGAACCGCGATATTGGCCAGGCCCCCTTTTCATTGCACGTCGGCATAAACATGGTTGGCTGGGCACTTGGACGGTAATTCTGTAGATAGCAGGACAGGGAAAATTTTCGGGAGGGGCGGGCGGGGCGGAGAGGGGGTGAGATGGGGGTCGGTGGGACACGGAGGTAGGTATGTAATCTCTAGGAAACATAGACGGCGGAGAAGACACAAACATAAAAGACAATTATTCTGGTAGCAACGACACACTCCAGCGCCACTGATTAAGAAAGACTTACTGCTACAAACTAATGCTCCTATCTGTTCGTATTGACGCCAATAATAAGCTACTGATCCAATTCTGATCGTTGAAAAATTAGCCCTTCTGCTTAAAAAAAAGGAAATCTCAGCACACAGATGAGGTAAATTAGCATATTTCTCGTCTCTAGACCCCTGAATTAAATGGGGAAACTTACTGAGGAAATTTAAAAAAGATTAATCTGAACTTACGCTTTGTTTTCTTTTTTCTTTTGTATCCTTCCTTTTTTTTTGTGTTTTTTCGATGGTTCGTCCTCCTGTTTTGCCCATTATATCTCATTTTCATTCCCACTGTCTACCGTTCCTCTTCCTCACCTCTCTCACTCTTTCTCTCACTCTCTCTCTCTCTCTCTCTCTCTCTCTCTCTGTACATGTAACACACACAGAAGGCATATATTCTAATGTAAATAAATAATGTTTTTCACTATTGTCAGCTAAATCTTAACAATTGCAAACTTGAAATTTATTTAATGTACACATATTAAAAATTCAAAATACTACAAAGAAAAGCTCCATAATTATGATATACACTAGGGTTGGCCAAACTGTGACTCGCGAGCCACATGCCACTCTTTAGCCTCCAATATGCGGCTCCTGGAAATATGTTGGCTGAGCTCTTTTTTCATCGCGGCAGTTTAAAAATTGCATATGAGTAAATATTGTTACATACATGTATTTCCTAATAGTTGTATTCTAATATTTACACATGTAGATCTATATACTTTTTGTAAAAATAAAAACGTGTGTGTAAATTCTGTTCACTTCTTGTGGCTCTCGAACATCTAAAGTTTATCGTATGTGGCTTTTACTTTAAACAAGTTTGGACACCCTTGTTATATATCATATTTGGCGGCAATATCCATAATGGCCGCTATAGAATAATATTATGCTTGTAAGATACCAACACGGGGCGAGTGGGGGGACAATTTGACACTGTTCAACCCAAAGGAATTGATTTACAAGACCAGGTTTGGACAAACTTGCAGGCACCAAAGAAATGCAAAAAAGCCACTGCCTTACACAATGTACCTCAGCCCCATTAGCAAACAAAACTGTTGGATAAAATTTGTTTTCAAAGAATTGTCTTTACTTGCACATTCAACTTTTTTTTTCTTTTTCAATGCCTTTTATCAGTTTTCGCGCTTGATGATTGGCCGTTTTGTGACTTCGATGAAAGATTTCGTCAGCGAATTCCCGCATTTGACTGGCATGTTGCAGTTATTTCCATGCCCTACAGCGCTAGGTTTCACACGTGGGCGATGGGGGCAAGTCTTACCTGTCTGGGGTGACGACTTGTCGAGCGGGCTTAAGACGGTCTTTTCTAGGCCAACTTGGTTGTACCAATCGGTTTTCGGCATTACTTACAGGGACTCAAAATTCATTCGAAGTCCTGGAGTCTCCCCCTCTATATCACGTGAAAACTACAGTACCCGTATTTTGGATTTTTATCTACTCTTACCAGTCTATTTCACAAAGCCGAAGTACCATCAGCTTATGGTCCGCTGTAAAAAATACTATGTTTTATGGCTTCAGGCGGCGTCACAATCGCTGAAATGCGTACAGAAGATAGATAAAGTCTAAATGGAGCAAACTATTCTCAGGCATTAAAAAAAAAAAATGCTGATATTGAGATTCATTATTATATTGTAGGGACGCTTTCTGTGGGATCATTATTCATTTTAGTTGTTTGATTTGGTAACAGCCAAGGGAGATGATGCTTTTTATCTGATTTACAGAGAGTTTCCCGATCTACAGTCATGTTTATATCATACAGACAACAGAAGTGAAATTAAAAATTGGTAACGTTTCCACTACTTCTGTTTAGTAAATGTTGCCTCTTGCTGATGTATTTTGTTGCCTGTTCAGTTCGTAAAACAACAAATGAAGCAGGGACGAGGTGGTTGATTGGAGTTGAAACAATCAAATTAAAGGCGAGAGATCACCAGAAAATTAATCATACAAATTTTGAAAGCAAGGACGCCCCTCTGACATCCGGAATTGATCTCTCAAATCTTCTGTTTCAGTCTTATCAAAACTGGGAGATGTCCTTCCTGTCCAGTGCTAATCGGTGGATCTGGGGCGGATTTATTGTTAAGACCATTCATAAAATGACCAGAAACATTCGTGAATGAAACGGGGTGACAGGCAGGGCGTATTTGAGACCGTGTACAACCTCATTTCATTCAGCAGTACTGCCATCCGTCAGACAGGACAGAAAACGTGCCGGCACAAAATGGATTACGCAGTAAATGGTCAAACAAACAAACAGATGGCTAAATGAAGAGGTTAGTTCAAGGCCAAGGATAAAACACATTTGTTTTGAATCATTTTGAGAAAAAAGCCAAAAACTTTGGACTTAACCTTATTTTTGATTGGTGTGGCCCATTTTCTCAGCCCTGATCATAGAAGGATGATGTTATTATGAAAAGATAGTAATTTTTATCTAGTTTCCACTGATATGCGCAGGGCTGTTTATAGCAAAACGTGACTTAACCTCGTTCTTGAACTAACCTCTCCAGATGAGTTGTCTGTTATGATCTTTATACTTCCACGTCTCCAAACCATGTCACCGTCACAATGAAACAACCCATTGCAGTTGCATATTGGTGGCAGCTCTTCACAAATATGCGTTGCTTAAAAAGAACATTCTCCTTTAAGTGCCGAGTTTTTTTTTTAAGTGACACGATACGCCATGCTGAAGTTCTTTGTTATTCGGGGAACTTGTCAGAAATGAGAAAGAGTGCTGTAGCTTCATTTTTTATTTGAAAACGCCATTGTGAACCCATAGAGATGTAAACTTTAATGGCTGAGAGGTAGAAGATGTATAAGTATGCCTTTTCTTACAATGTTGTCTCGTTCAACAACTTGGGTTGCACGTCAAACAGAACGGGATGCCTCTGACCCGTTGACCTGATTCTCAGACATTTGAATAGAAGAATTGTGTGGAATCAAATTACATCCCAGTTAAATCAAAGCAGTGAGGCGAGGCAGGCATGGACGTTGATATTATAGTGGGTTAGAGTAGCACTCCTATATTTTACTACCTAGCCATAGTAAATTGTTATAAATGTTTCTTTCGTAAAATTTTTTAATAAGAGTAGAAGCCTTGGTAGGATTGTTGTACGAGATTCAATCTAACCCGTTACAGTTTTGATATGTTGATTTCTTGAAGCATCAGGGCAGCATGAAGGTCAGAGTTGACAGAAAATCCGTTCCTGTCCTCGTTTCTAGACATCATTCTCCACAGAGGGCGTTGACGGAACTGGGGATAGGTTTGGGCATATAAGCATGCATCCATGCATAATAATATATTAGAGGACTTGCACAAAAAATAACATTTTCTCAGTACTGCAGCATTCATAGCTTTCAAAACTGACATGACCATTTCAAATCACTTGAAGTTCGACATATGAGATTTAGCTTAACGAACGCGTTCACATTTTTTTTGGTTTAAATTTCTAATATTTCACCCGAAGGACGTCGAATCATAGTTTTTAGTAGCCACAAGTCGTGCAGAGAAACGGAAGGAGGAGAAGGAGACATAATTATTGTTATTGAGATATGTCCAGATTTAGAATCTGATTTCTGGTGTTTTGTTTTTTTTTTCTCCCCTTTGTGCAAATGTCAGCGTAGATGTTTAATTGTTAGTTATGTTTTTGTTTTCTGGAATAATGGGAATCAAGTTGCCGGTGAAAACGTATTTTTGTAAGCCTGGGCTATTCTGCTTGTCTTACATAATTATTGTATACGGTTAATTGAAACTACCTCAGTGGTTCTAGTTATTATGGTCTCGTATCTGAGCTGATGAATGGGCGAGTTTCTGTAACCAAAAAAAAAAGACGAAACATATGTCAACACGTTATGAAACGACTGCAGGCTACATAATTCTGTTTTCAAAATCGCACCGGGAAGTAAAGATTGTGCCAATATTTGTCGCTTCCTCATTTATATGAAACTGAAAGAAATGAAAGACCTTCGAGATCTGAAGACACGTCTTACACTGAGAAATGTCTGTGTCTACAAAGCGTCTCCCTATCTAAACTGTACAATTTCTCTACAACAATTTCAAGTCTACTTCTTGTCATCTGCTTTATCGCCCGCTTTTCTAGTTTATAGCATCTTGTTCCTCATTTACACACACATACAATATACACACACACACACATATACGTGCACGCATACTGCAATGTTTTGCCTACCCCCCACCCCCACCACCACCCCTCCCCTATCCATCTCCTTATGATATCCACTGACATTGACAGGTTAGAGGAAAGACATATAATTATATTCATCTGCCATGCCCGTGACACGGTGCAAATATTCCAATTTATCTTAAGCAGTGGCCGATGAAATGCATGTAACTTTAAAGAGATGAAGATAAAATAACTATAGAATACCAGGATACTCCTTACTCCCCAAAAATACTGATCTTTTAACCCCCTGGCGCTTAGACATAAATTGCCCTATGGTAAACCTCTGAAACATGCAAAAACTGATTTTTTTTTAAAAGTCGAATTTTTAATGAGTACAACAATATAGATTGTAAAAGTACGAGTCAAAAAATTACTTGCTGATATAGTAAAAAGGTGTTCCAAATAAAAAGTGTCGGACACCAGGTGCTGCCTTTCAAATCTGGAACGGTTGGGCGCTGGAGGGTAAGAAAGATTTGTGGCATGGATTGTAAAATACACAGTCTGTCCGCCCGTTCGCTTTCCTCTCAAATGTCATGGTTGTACAGGGGTTTTTTGGCAAAGGCGCGACACGTTTTCTCTATCTGGTGACAAAAACTGAACACACACAATGTAGACAAACAAAGGAAAAAAATGTCCTTGATCAGTTGAGTAAATATTGCGGCGTCTTGACCTACTTACCTGTTTAAACTTCGGCACAATAATGTTTTAATATACATCTACAGAGTGCATACTTCAGGTAAGTTCATAATAAGTTCTCTGCGGGGAATCTGAATCTCTTTCTGCTGATCTGTCAGAACAGGGGTGTTTCTGTTTCTGTTTATTTAGTCTCGAACTGTCCTTGCCTTCAGCGATTAGAAACGTGGTGAAGAAAGTTAGTATTGTGTGTTAAAACCACTCGAGATATTTAAACAGACGGTTATCTCACTCGTGTGTTTCAGACACGAGATTTATACAACCTGTCTCCTTGGTGATATCACTTTTTAAAACGTCGCTCTCAGATAAGGGCCTTTCCATCTTGAACCAAATCTATAACACAAGTTGCCGTGGATCAATTCTCTCTCTCTCTCTCTCTCACATCTCTTGAACCAAATCTATAACACAAATTGTATGTATATCAATGATATCATGCATTTTTTTTTTTAGTTGGTCAAACATTTCTTCTTGTTTCAAGTTCAGTTTGACACAGTTTGCAGCAAGGCTAAGAATGGAGAGACATCACATGACATTAATCTCTTTTGAATGAAGACAAACCGGGCCGATTAAATTACATGTATTTTATATTCGTCAGACAAGACTTAAAATTTAGATTTCTTCAGCATCAAAAACAGAAGGGAATAACGTGACTCTATAATCTTCGCCCCACAACTAAAACACACAGACACCCACATGCACACACACACACATATACAGAGTAAAGAGAGAGAGAATTGGTCCATCAGAGCTGCTGAAATAGTCAATGGTAGCCCTCCCTGTCCGTCAACCCCAGATAACAAGAAAGATCTATTGTACAAGGCCGAGCGATTTGTCAGTAAGTTTCTCTCGTCCACACAATTCTCAAATGCGTCACAAAAAAAAAAAAAACGCCCAGGGCTATTTTAGTCTTCCACGTCAATCTCCTATTAGACTTCCCTCACCCATTTTAACGATTTGTAGTGATGGAGCTTACGCGATACGTCCGAAGAGCCTGACAAAGATGAAAGTGTAACATTTCTGGAGGAGTTTTTATCCAAACTAATGAACATTTGATGACCACAAGGAATTTTGTAAACAAATCTGGAGTGGAGATTATACAGATATGGCTTCATCAGATTTGGTGGCTGGAGGTTCCTTAATTTTGCATTAATTATGAATGAGGAAGGCGTACTCATTGGACAGGCTTCGTAGGTGCGCTAGGAAGTCGCAATATGTAGCTGCTCTAATTGTTTGATTGTTTGTATGCCTTTTTTAAAATGAGACTGAACCAGTCGAACTGGGTGAAGTCGTTTAGTACTAAAAATAATTATATTAATTAGCCAGGCACAAACCAATGTATGACTGTGACGTAGGCCTTACTTTTCAAACGAGCTATTATATAAAGTATAATGAACGTTTTCGTAGTGTTCAGTACGAAAGGGAAGCCCAAATAATGCGTTAACATTATTTTCTTTTGTTACCATACTTAGGACCAACATTAAAACTAATTATGTTCAACAAATTTAAGGCTCTAATAGTAATGAACACGAACTCGATCCCCTCTCCCCTCCACCCCCCACCCCCCGAAAAAAATTCAATTTCAGAACGAAAGATAACACTACAGGGTATGTCCTTGGCCCAGTGGCGACATCTTCACACCCTTTAGTGAGGCGTGACCCATACTTTGAAAACGAGTGCATTAAATTACCCCCAGATCATCCAAGTGCAAATGCATTATTTCCTTGTGGACACGGTTGGGATGATAATGTCTTCCTCGAGAGTTATGCAGGTTTCTAAATCCACAAGAATGTGACCAGGACACACTTGCTAATAGATTTTGTATCAGCCATTAACCGCTGTAAGTCAAAAGTGGCATTAACTCCACTAATTGGTGTATAATGAGCGGCGGGTGGAGCTAAATGAACGAGAGTGTTCAGGTTCAAATGACACCCTCCCCTCTATAGAATGCAATGAAGGAGAATCCACCGTTTCAAAAACGGAAGGATGATTGTTGCTGTTGTTTTGTATAATGAATAAAGATATCCTACAAGCCCTAGAGTCAGTAATTAAATAGAACAGCATATTCTAGCGATAGATGACAAGACAGATGCACTTAATGAAATGCCGGCCATAATATTTCATAATTTGTCTAAAAGCCGCCTAACGGCTGGGCCAGGCGTATCCTAATTGATCTCAAGGGTGGGCCACCTCATACCTTTCCTAATGTAGCTGTGACGTTTTCCCCCAGTATCTATCTAACCGTTATGATTCTTTCAAAAGTGCTTTTTCCAGAGCAAAACACTTTGATGTGATGTCGTTTTTTGTTGTCTCTTTCTCTCTCTCTCTTTTTTTTTAACCAGTGTGCACAACGTTTGCAAAGATAAGGTACAAATGGAGCTCAGGATGCATCGCCTTATCATTCATTAATGGAGGCCACGTCTCTGCACACTCGAGTCACCCTTGCTTCAGTTCTTGTTTAACTTCCTGCAATTTCGCTCCTAACAAATTCTGGTCTGACAAGATGCAGCTAAAGTTTATACATTCAACTCCTCAAGAATCAGTCAAGATTATTGTTGACATTTCATAGACTCGGCTTAAAGTTGTCTGCACTCGTCAAATATTGACACACCTACAGGGCTAAAAGACTAGTCCACATTTTTATTTGCATTTTTTTCTCAATGAGAGCGCAGTGAAAATTACGAAGGCGGGGTCTTTGAACGACCTGTTACTTCATAAAACACTTAGTATTCACTTTGGATACTTTTGTACCCGTACGAAGTAGTTTGACCCACCCGATTTCTTCTGGAAATACACTGAGCCTTCAAACTGTTGGAGATAAAACACTTACTAAAACCACTTCACTGCTCCAGAGAAAAACAGGTCTTCACAAATTCCGGACAAGTATCGTGTCTTCACTGTTTGACAAGAGACCAAAGAAATTGTGGTAGAACTGAGAAAGTCACCGACGGAGCTGAAGTGAAAGTTTGGTGAGATCACGGGTTTTGTCCAGAATCAAGAGCAATGCGCCAGTGATTGACTCAACTCCCAGTGTGTGTTATTTGACGAAATCCCTGTAAGTTTAGTGTTACAAACAGAGTTCAGAGGTTATGGTAAGATGACAAATGAAATCACATCTCTCCTATGCAAATCACTGCAGGTTTTCTCCTGCTGCCGCAGGGCCTTTAGAGTAAAATGTCATCATATTGGGATGAACGGGGGGGGGGGGGGTCGGGGGGGGGGGTCCTATTATCACATAACGACCTTAGTTCTTATTTGTGCCAACTCCATTTTTTGCACAACTGAGAAGTTCGACGTCAAACGTTTACGGCTTTGGTATTATGACAGGGAGTTCGAATAAATCGGAACTGTGAAACAGCTTGATAAATGCCACAGTGCTTTTTAAACATGTGTCAAAGTGTGCATTTGTTATACCTCTTCTACTTGCTACAAGATGTCGACCTTTTTTTTTGGAAGATGGAGATAGAACAAACAAGAACTGAAGTCTTGATATCATCTTCTTCTTGCTTATGGTGAGGATCACAATCATGATGACAATAATGATGAAGAAAAACAAAAACAAATTTTGTATTTGTTGTTAACCGTCCCTAACGTTATATAAAATCATGGGCTGTTGGACTTCACTGCCCTTGTTCATTACACTGAGACTATTCTGGAGATGAAGCTTGGTCCCCGTCGAGTCTTGAAAACACCGCAAAAAGAAACACCTATATTTTGGGATTCGAAACTGATACCGCTCTCACCTCAATCCATGGGCCAATGAGCCCTCACTTATACAAGAAAGAGAAGAAAAACATGTCTCACTGTCGCATATTAGCTTTAAGTATGTCTTAAATCACCAAATTTGACACCCGGAAGCCATGATAATTATTGGTAGCCTACACAGAATGGAAATTCCACTATATTCGCCAGACAGTCTATGTTCACACAATACCGTACCTTTGAGAACCCTTGAATTGGAAAATTAGAGCCCAGGTGTTGTGAGGAATGATTTCGGGGGCGGAAGGGGCGTCAGACAGGTGTGAAATTAGTTTGCTGTAACCTAATAGCGAAAGTACTTAGTGTCAAACAACAAACAAAAGTCGCGGTGACCGAGCTCCGAGCTATGAAAAACACCGCAGGTGCGAAAAATATAAATATTGTCTTTATGCTTTATATATATGTGTACAGGTACTTAGTCACGCTGGGAGGTCGAACACAAATACAAAAAAATGTCGTCATAACCCTTAATGATCGTGGGAGACATGAAAGGTGGAATTTTCCTGGCGTGTCCAAAACAGTTGTTGGATTGATGACTAAACATAGATCTAGATCTACCTTATTACAGAAGATTTTTGAAAATATATTACAGCTTTGTATATTATTATATCTATTGCTGTTGTTGTTGTTGTTTGAAAAAATGAACCATGCAACATAATCAATAGCTGGGGTTGTTGTTGTTGTTATTGCTGCTGCTGCTACTGCTGTTCTCGTTGTTGTTGATGTTGTTGTCGAAAAATGAAACTTTCATCAAATAATCAGTAGCTGAGGAGGGTATAAATTATGTCAAGATGAAAAACAAAACACAAAAAAACAAAACTGTAAACAATTGGATAATGGGTTCCGGATGCTGATTGTGAAGAGAAGTAACTGTGCAGAAGATAATAATAATTATTGTACAAGAATTGCATGATACAGATTATTAGGGACCTAAGTTCACCAAAAAAGTCTCTCTCTCTCTCTCTCTTTCTCCCTCTCTCTCTCTCTCTCTCTCTCTCTCTCTCTCTCTATCTATCTATCTATCTATCTATCTATCTATCTATCTATCTATCTATCTATCTATCTGCCTGTCTGTCTCTCTCCCTCTCACCCTGCATGTGTGTGATCTTCTGCACATGTGACAACCAGCACGGGTCACGTGACATCACCAGTTCCGTGACATCCCCTCTGTTCACGTGACTGCCACGTCGCCTGACACCGCAACTGATTAGCATTGAAAACAAACAAACAACAACAAAAGCAATCTAAACGGAACAGACCCTAGAAAATAATGGGATTCCTCTCCATTTTTAAAGCTGTGTTTTGGGGTTTCAGGCACATTCAGACTCCCTTCAAGCCGTTTAAGAATTACCTAAATGAGATCAGGGCCAATATCCTCGGGCTGAGGCCTTCGAGAACAAGTAACTACTCTACATAAATAACATCCTGCCCGGAGGGGGGATCAAATCTAAAATCTTTGGCATGTGTGTCAAGCGCTCTAACACTTGAATTGCTGAGCCAATTGAGTGATAATAATCTATGCAAAATGTCCAGACATCAGTTATCTTGTGTACATGATTCTATTCGTGTCTCCTTGGCTGTAGAAATAATTATAGCGACTGTTCTGTTTTACTTTGCTTCGAAATGTCTTGACTTCTGGACCATATCGTGACATAAATGGCGAACAGTTAGGAGACAAGAGACAAAATGATGATAACGATAATAATAATAATAATAATAATGGAAGGGTCCACGATTAACTTTGACGCTCCTCTAATGTCGAAAACACAGCGCTGAACGCCAGAATATTGGTTTTTCCATTTTGTTCACTATTGCAATTACACGCCGTCCGGCAGCTCACTGGCGGGTTTTCCCCAATATACTTCGTTTATATCCAAACAAAAGTGCACTTTTAGACATGTAAACGTCTTCAGCAGGAGAGGATTTGTCTCCACCTGTCCGTTGTTACGGCTGCTTCTGTTTTGACCCTTTGTTTTCCAACAGGGCCTTTAAGTCCTACCGCCGACAGGTGATTTTAAAGCAAATGACTCGCGACTATATTTGTGATATTACGAGCCATGACACTGTTAATCGATACGGGGGCAAGGTGCTCGCCTCTCATGCCAAGGGTTCCGGGTTCTAAACCCGGGCAGTGCAGGCATGTTGGAAATTGGGACTTTTCTCATATTTTCAAGTCCCTGATCCTATTGGGGGGTAGGATCGAGTACCTAGTCTTCTCAGATAAGGACGAAAAAATTCGGAGGGCTCGTGTGCACGTTGCGCACGTTAAAGACACCTTGGCAGTTGGAAATCGTATAGAGCAGGCCGAACAGGCCGCTGCCCGGGCAAAATTGAAATTAATAGATTAAAATTTATCCATATCATTCCCCCACCAGCAACAACAAAATTTATTATTCATTATTAAATATATATTATTATTAATAAATATTCAAATATTATTTGTATTGTGAGTTGTGTACTGCGCCTAACAGGCTGCGTCACAATAAACTCTGAAATAGAGAGAGAGAGAGAGAGAGAGAGAGTGAGGGAGACAGGGAGAGAGAAAGAAGCAGTGTAGTGTGTTGAGGGCTTCGCCGGTGCTCTATTCTGCTCTGTGGTTGACAAGTTTCTTCTGTAAAGCGCATAGAGCATTTTAAAAATGGATATGCGCTATATAAAATAATAATAATAATAAGTCCTAGCCAGCCTCAGTTAAAAATAACTAAAATAACACTATACAATTTACGCTCTGCAAAATGGTACGTGTAAGTTACAAATTGTTCTGCTTAATGCCGCATATCTGAGTAAATAAAGGGTTAAGCCAATAAAAACATGTACAAACATGTTGTGCTGACCAGGACGGGGTGGGAGAAACGAAAATAGGAGGTCGAATTTGCGTCGTTCCAGCCGCCAGTGTTTATACTGAACTGTATAATGTGGTATGTGGTATTTTGGGATTCAGTATTTTGTCTTAAAGGAGCGTAGGAGCGTGTTCCAATTACAGTGCTTAACTGTGAGCGACAGTTAGACTGACCCGCCCCCAAGACCGTGGGAGGATGGGAAAGAATCGTATAAAACCCCGGGCCTGTCAAGCCCCAAGCACTGCGTCTCTTCCCCCAATCGAGAGCAGGTGTGTGTGTTATTGAATAAACGTCTTTTGTGCCCTACAATAGACTTATATTCTTCTTTGACAGGTATGTGCTCTTTAATACTTATAATACTGTTCTTGCTGATTTTAAGATGATAATATCAGATGCTATCAGATATTTACGATGAGTGCAACTCTGTAAGCAATAGATGTATTTTCCTCATAAGTATATTAGACTCTGGAAGTTATGAAAGAGTCCTGTGGTTATGCTGTTTATATTGTTTTAGATACATGTAGCCTACTGAAATGCCGTATACTATTAGCCTAACCGAGCAGAGTGTTTGCTCACAAATATTATGTTAGATCGACGACCACGATATTGGTGCGTATTGAATGTTTAGAAGTTTTTGGATAATATTGTTCTCTCTTTCTCTCTCTCTGATATCGCACATCTCATGTTGTTTTTATTATCTTCACTCTTGATTTATATACATGTATTATTATTATGCTAGTCGTGTTAACTATGCCATGTGACATTACATGTAGCCTATATATTTGTCTTGTTGTTAATTGGTATACTGTTACACGACTGCGTCTCTTCCCCCAGTCGAGAGCAGGTGTGTGTGTTATTGAATAAACGTCTTTTGTGCCCTACAATAGACTTATATTCTTCTTTGACAGTGTGAGCAGTTTTACCGCCCTGGCACGAACCGAGTGAATGTTGCGGCCTAACCAGCCGCAGTAACAAGAGTGAAACCCACATGAATGGGTCATCTACACTATATCTACACCTTCAACCCCCACCAGCCACATCTTGTTACATATAATATTACGAAACTTTTCGTCATCACGGCTGCCTGGGTCAAGTGGGAATGACAACCTGCTGAGACTTATCTGGTGGGACAATAGACAGATCTGCTTGAGGAGAAAATCAGTTTGTACTTAAGCGAAAGATCAATGATGAAGTAAAGTACGGGTCTTGACCTGCAGGCAAACACTCTAGAACAGTGCTTCTCAAGGTGGGGGCCTGGTAATATTTTGGTGGGGCGGGGGACTTCAGAATAGGGCGTAAGGGATTTTTCATAGATATCTCAATTTCATAGTGTATTTTAACCTAACTGTGTAAGATAAACTTTTTGCATATTTTATAACCCTGTGTACTCATTTTATCTGACCATGGTGGGGTCCAAGTGTTGTTGTTGTTGTTGTTGTTGTTGTTGTTGTTGTTGTTGTTGTTTCTGGAAATTTGAAGTGGGGCGTGGGACAGTAAAGGTTGAGTCACACTGGTCTGGAGCCTTGGTCAAGAAACACGGGACAGGGGGGCGGGGGGGGGGTGAATGAAGGGAAAAGATGGAGGGCAAAAAAGTAACTGAATAGCAAACTTTCAAAAATTCCTCGTAACTTAGACCAGTTGTGCTGAACCAAAACAGTTTTTCCTTTTCCTTAAAAGTAGCCCAATTCTATCACTACAGTTACAGGGACCGGAGACGATTTATGACACAACCTTATCCTCGGTTAACATTTGCCAAATCCGACTTGTAAGTTTCTCTAACGTAAGCCTTACCGTATCAAAATAATAATAATAGTTCGTCCATCAGGTATGATGATGACCTTAACAACACCAGAGGAATAAAGAACAGAAATTGTTGAGAATTTCAACACATGGACTGTCACGATCACATTAGGATCATAAATGCCGTGCTAGGTCACGACGTCAGTGAGTTAATTTTTACGAACTTGTTGATTATAATCAGCGTAAATTGTCCTTGAGCTGTTCTCGTGAACAGTTTGTTTTGAAACACCTTCTTTTCTGAAGGATGGAGCGAAGGAGGGGCGAGATAGAATAAATGTATAGCTAGGAATGACAGAGCAGTTCTCGACCCCGTGATTTTGATTAACATAGATAAGGGGCGAGTAAAGGTAGTTTATTTAGACGCTTAGTTGGCGTTCGGAAATTCGTGCATAAGAGTAGAAAGCACGGGGTTTGAAGATTTTAGTAGTTAAATGTTTCGCATTTTAAATTTTGTCTAGACCGTAAAATTGACCTTGATTTTGGCGCAAGGCCATGACAAGCATAAATTAATATTGCAGGCTGAGCTGAAGCGACTGCACCAATCAAATGTATGAAGCTGGACGGAAGGTCGAGACATAGCTTTAGTATTTAAACCCGTGCAGAGCTTAGATAGATGCCACATGTAGACAATCCATTTACGAGGTGGACGGCGATAGTCCTCAGCCAGATGAGAGACATAAGAGACGCAGTTGAGCAGTCCATATTGTGAGGAGCATGGTTTTAAAGCTCCAGAGCCTAAGCTACTTGGTTTGATATGAACCCACAGCGTTTACATCCAGCGCTCTCACTCCCAGTGAGGGCCTAATGGTGAGAGTTCATACTAATTTGTAATGATGAAAGTGAACCGTTCTACTTACTTTTGAAGACAGTTTCAGAGCTACCGCCAGACAACGCATGGTTGTACAAGCATTCTCCATGGCGTGTCTAGAGGAAATGTCCATATCATAACATGTCTCATTGAATTAATAGAATTTAAACTGTTATATCCGTCGCCACGTGCGCGGATTCTATTTGGCATATAACTCATATGACCTGCAAGTAGTTAGAGTGAATAAGTTAGTCTTTATAGAAAGCTGTAGTTTCATGAGTTAGATTCAGTTGCCTTTGAATTGATATTTATATTTATAATTATATTTGTTACATTAATTCCTGTAATTAAACTGCCCTACAGTTCTGCTAAAAATCAAAGCAATTGATTTATTTAGTTTTTAGAGTGCAAGTATTTTTTTTGTGTGTTCGTCGATTGTGGGAGCGGACCTCGAAAGAGTGTCAGTCGAATTATCCCCATCTAACCCACATCGCGACATGGACAATAAAGAGAAGTAAAGGACACAGAGGACAGAATGGAAAGACTGTTCTTTCATGACTTATGGCTTCTCATGTGACTGATAAGTCCTATTTTTGCCCTGAAGACCCTTCCGCATAAGTGACAAGAGTGCTCCGTTGGTTCAGTACCACTGGGCCTTTTCTTGCGCCGTTCTCTTTTTTTGATAGCCTGCTGGACTCTGTCAGCTTCCCATGCTTTGCTGCCTCTGGTAAGGGCCGCCCTCCAATTTGCTCGATCAAGCGAGAGCTTTTCCCACTCACTCACATCAATGGCAAAGGCCTTCAGTGATTGCTTGAGAGTGTCTTTGTAACGTCTCTTTGGGGCCCCAACATTCCTCGTTCCATTGGAGAGCTCAGAGAAGAAGATTTGCTTAGGGAGTCTGGAGTCGGTACAAGGCTAAAAAAAACAACAAACAGCGGATATTCTCAAAGTCTTTATTCTCCCCATGACGTTTTCTTTTTTTTTTTCTTAAAGTATGACGTCAGGATCAGCAAGTTTATACTTGCAGTTATTTTGAACCAAAAGCATCGTCAAATATCTCTTCCAACAATGATCCTTTCTCACCGAGTAACACACAAGTGTTGATGTGGCTAAACTTTTAGAGTTGTGGCTTTTTTTTTTTAATTATTAAATGTTCATCATGTCAGTTGTTCTTTTAATTAACTCAAAAGTGAGTTACAGCCGTCAAAGATTTACAATGCTGTAAAGTTTATCTTCATTTTTTGCCCAGTCTTCAGGTCAACGTGTTCCAAGGCTTTTCTGTTTACGTCTTGGTTTTAACATAAACCACCTGGCTGATCTAAAGGTATAATAGCACTGACTGTCCTACTGTGCCTTTGTTCATTAATGTTACATAGACTTACGGTACGAAAGCTTCAATGAGGGATTCTTGAAAGGAAAACTGGTGAAGGCATAGAAAGAAAGAAAGAAATAACATTCAGTTCGCTAGGTCACCGTACAAGGTTTTATGTCAATGGCCTTTTCATGGAGTGGTACTTAAGTTTTGTACTCTTCCAACTGGCAGCTTGATCAAGGGAAGTATAATAATTATGTACTATCAGACAGAAAGACGGACGGACAGACAGACAGATAGATAGATAGATAGATAGGTAGGTGGGTGGGTGGGTGGGTGGGTAGGTAGGTAGGTAGGTAGGTAGGTGGGTGGGTGGGTGGTAGGTGGGTAGGTGGGTGGGTAGGTGGGTAGGTAGGTAGGTAGGTAGGTAGGTAGGTGGGTAGGTGGGTGGGCAGGTAGGTAGGTAGGTAGGTAGGTAGGTAGGTGGGTGGGTGGGTGGGTAGGTAGGTAGGTAGGTAGGTAGGTAGGTAGGTAAAATTAATTAACAGCGGGCCCCGAGAAGTCCAAACTGCTTGAACATAAAAGAACCTGTCGCCTCTTGAAGCCATAACTAATTTCCTTGAAAAAGCTTAATGTATTCAAATGAGCCGTAAGGAGTTGAAAAGACTCGGCTGTGCTGAAGCCGTCGAAATATTTATCATCGGAGGGAATGATTATAATTATAAGATAAGGCAAGACAGAATGAGGCGGACAACTTGGAACAGAACAGACAAAACGCATGCTACCGTACTAAACAATATATAGACATTCTGTGTGATATTACGGTAGGATCGAGTACCCAGTCTTCTCGGATAAGGACGAAAAAATTCGGAGGGCCCGTGTGCATGTTGCGCACGTTAAAGATACCTTGGCAGTTGGAAATCGTAAAGAGCAGGCCGAAAGGCCGCTCCCCGGGCAAAATTGAAAATTGAAATTAATAGATTAAAATTTATCCATATCATCCCCCCCTCCCCACCAGCAGCAACAAAATTTATTATTCATTATTAAATATATATTGTTATTAATAAATATTCAAATATTATTTGAGTTGTGTGTTGTGAACTGATGTGAGTTGTGAACTGCTGTGAGTGCGAACTGTTGTGAGTTGTGAACTGCGCCTAACAGGCTGCGTTACAATTTGCTCTGAGATGGAGAGAGAGAGTGAGCGAGACAGGGAGAGAGAAAGAAGCAGTGCAGTGTGTTGAGCGCTTCGCAGGCAGCTCCATTCTGCTCTGTGGTTGACATGTTGTTTCTGTAAAGCGCATAGAGCATTTTAAATGGATATGCGCTATATAAATGCTATACATTATTATTATTATTATTAAGGTGAAGCTTGGCGTAATTTGATACAAAGGTAGAGGCATCATTTAAAAAATTCGGTCACGGGAGACAACTGTTTTGTTTCACTATGATATCGACCTACACCAGTTTAGTTTCAACGAGAGAAATGCCATTTTGATTGCTTTCAGTTAATTTTCACCTATACTTCCAGTCAGTCAATGTATTGATTTGTATTTGCAAGTTAGTACATTAAATTTACTTGTTTTGCTACCAGGTGCATTCTACAACATGCAGCCAAAAATGGTTCCTTTTTTTGGCCTACAAAGGGGAAACATAAAATATTCAGCCTTGTTGTTTCGAGAAATTGTATCTCAGTTGATGTGCGATACAAATAATTATAATGAATTAACTCTTGGGTAACAAAGTGTCTCACGTTTCGCATTAATCATGACAGACTAGGCTATAAGCTGATTATATCCACGTCCGTGCCTGATAGAAAAGTAGCTAGGGGGAGAAAAAAAGAAAAATGGCTTTGGCCTGTGTCGTGGTTATTTTGTTGCCAGTTCTTCACGGGGCTGCCAATATTGTGTTTTCTTTTCATCTAGCGGAGCCGATTATGGCCCGGGAGGTCAACTCCTGACAGAGTGTTTGACCGTGGTCTCTGAATGAAGCATGGCTGGCTGGGTTGTGTTCCCTTCATTTGGCCATTCATTGTTTTCAGTAATGTGCAAGCATTACTGGGTGATAGGAATAACAGAGCCGATGTCCCCTCTGTGCACATCGCATGAATATGGAAACGTCACACATTGGTGGAACATTAATACATGTAATGCTTATACTTTCAGAATCTTGAGTCTGAGTTTTGGGTTTGGGTTTCACGGAGCAAATTTTAATGTTCTGTTACGGCTACATTGAGATCTATATTTTCAGGAATGTAATTCCTTTGACCCTTGACTTTTTTTTACGCTGCCTTCATAAAACAAAAACAAAACAGAACAAAACAAAAAACAAGTAAAGGACCATGACAGTTTTACCAAACTGATTCAATTTATTGTTTTTTGTTTGCTATTGTTGAGTATTTATTGTTTGTTTGTTTGAATGTTTGGTTTTCTTCACCACAATTTACTCTGTTGGTGAATAGCTTTGTGTATTGGTGAGTAAAAATGCTATAAAAACTCCTGAACAACATTGTGATTCTTCCCATCACGCCTCGCGGATTGCCTCTATGCCAGGTGTTTTTTTTATCCTCTACCAAATATTATTGTAAACGATGTTGAGCTGAGTAAAATCAAATCTGTGAGTAATGCTGCACGCAAAACAAGCAATTCCTTCTATCCTTTCCTCTTCCTGCTTCTATCTTTGAAATTCATTTCACCTAAAGACAACTTTCAAGGGCTTGTGTCACAGTTCGTTGACATTATGTGATTTCAGAACACATAATATTCAGACCACCATGTAACCCCCCCCCCCCCTCCAGCCTTCTGGTGTTCCATTGTCTTTCTCTCAGCCGCTTCAAATTTCTCATAGAATGCCCCCCGCCACCCCTCTCCTCCCTACTCCCTGCCCACCCTGGTACACCCAACACTACAGCGGATCAATAAGGGCAAAAGGTATGTTACTACACCCTCAGGCGAGTCTATTACGGCGAAGTCAATGGGTGTGAAAGGGGTGGGATGCATGAAAATATGGAGGCTAGGGGAATTTGAAAAGAAATAAACTAAATGGAGGCGTGGTGAGTGACGTCAACTTTTGGAGAAACGCAATAACGTTTAAATGTTAGTTCATTTAGCGAGGAAACGTTTAAATGAAAACATTCATCAAGGGTCAATGTTCTCATACAACATAAATACATTCGGACTGATCTTTTCAAGTAGTCCAGGATTTAAGGGCAATAATAATAACAAACGAACAAAGAAAAATTCAAACAAAACAAACGCGGCAGACAAGCAAAGAAACAAAATTTTTTAAATGTCCCACTTTCAGGCGAACAATAGTCAGGTTAAAACATTATTCATCGGTTGTGCCTATGAGTAAAAGAATGACCCAATTCCACCTTTGTTCGAAACTGAAATATCCCTATAAGCCTGTATAGCACCTTCCAATATTTCCATGGAATAAAAAGTCCAACTCTTCCGGGACGAAATGCATTAATTATTTCAGGACGTTTCACTTATCCTGTTACATAATTATATCAACTTGGGGAAAACTCCAGCACAATTTTCTCAAAAATCAATTAAATTTTTAGTGGTCAACATTATTCCGTTATTTGTTCTGGCATTTTAGACCTTGCCAAATGCTACAAAATCCTTCAGTTTCTCTTGCCTGCGTTTTCATGTTCGTGGTTCCTTTGTTCCTCTGAAACATGAAAATTCTAATGCTGTATGTAAACTTCCACTCTATTGCTAATGCGTGAGCGCCACATCGCTTATTCGCGAACATGCTCTCCCAATAAAGCAACTTTGATCTTTCCAAACTTTGAAACCGTTGCCTTGATCATCTCCTTTGTTAGGTTTTTAAAAACAAAACAAAACAGAACAAACAAAAAAAACACACGCCCTTTAGGTCAACATTGTAATGTTTCATAATCGATACCCATGACTGGATCGCACCCATTCAATACTAAACATCTCTCTGGCAAACAAAAGTAATGACTCATGTTATACCCACATGCCAGAGTAAATAGTTTTCATAATTGATACATTAGGCCATCTACTCGTAAATCATTGGTGATCGATGCCATCATGGCAGGCTGAGACTTGTGAACAAAATCTTTGTGCATGTTACCAAACGGATTACTTATAATCGATTCGTTTGTATTTTGCGTGTCAAAACAGATAAAAAAGAAGCTGGTGGAGTTGGGGGCTCGGGGATCGAGGCTCGGGGAGAGACAAAGCAAATGTACCGGCTTCACTTCTTTTCTGCTCAAGTCATAATGAGATTCACTCACGCACAAATTATGGCAATGACGTCAGCACAGTTTGTTAACACGAGCTTATTCTTGTGAAACGTTTCTACACTGACCATCTCAGGGGCCATCCCTAGGTATGTACACTCTGGGGGAGGGAGAGTGGGTGCCTCCAGCGTGCCAAAAGCGTACAAGGGGAGAGGGGGGTGGTGAAGATTTTGGTGAGTGCACGTACGCTTTTTCAGTTACAGTAATAAATTTTAAAATTTTGGGTTTATTTACTTTTCCCATCTAATTAAGTTGATAAATCATAGTATAAAGAAAGTAAGGCCTCAAATGAAACGTTTTTTAACCGCCGAGCCTTAAATTCTACAAAATATCGTATCACGTCTAGAATGACGTACAGATGTAAGGATGGCCATTTAAGAAAATAAACCACATTTTGGCCTCTCTTCCGTTTTCTTTTCCCCCGACATTGTACAGTAAAAGCCGTAGTCCACGCAGTCAAGTCTCTTTTACTTCGGTTTTAGGTGCGGGGCGCGGCCCATACAGCACTCCTGTCAGACTGAAGTAAGTCTCGCCATAGACTAATAAAATACCCAGACTGGATGATCCCATTGTGTGACGTCATAAAAGAGCGAAAGGTCATGAACCATCCGCCATTTTAGGTTTACGGTAGCGACCCCGACGCTTCAGCATAGCTACAATTTTGAATGATGCCATTTTGACGCGCCTACTGAATGCGGAAGTTTGGTTCTGCACCAAGAAATTAATACATGTACAACCAATCTTGACAAATAAAAAGAAATTTCTACTGCAGATAGAACTAGAATCGGAATTTCCCGAGCGGCGGCCATGTTGGTTATACGGTCGCCGCTCGGGAAATTCCGTAAAAAACGACACAGCCCGAAGCTCGTGTTTCCAGTCTGGTTAATTTATTAGTCTGTGAGTCTCGCTAGTTAATTCATAGGAGGTCTGTGTCAAAACTGACGCAACACAGACTTGACTCAGTACAGCATGGCCCCAGGATACGGACTGAAATTATACCCAAGTGGCATCACCAAAGACACCAGAGAGATTATTTTTAGGATGACTACAATCAGATTACAGAGTCTAGTGGTTAGGGCAGTTGGTCGGGACGCGAGAGATGCAAGGTTTGAATCTGGCTTGGGACGGAGCCCAGCCGATTCAGTTTTTCACCCTCGGTATAGTGCACTCACTCGTTTGCTGGCGGCCTGGCGAGGGCTCGAGATTTGTCTCTGATTTACCCTCCATGGGCTGAAAAAGGAATTAAAACCCCGCACCAAAACAAGCCAAGAAATTTTTTTTTTTTTTTTAGTTGAAGAAAAAAGTGACAACAATTAAACCACAGATGCAGATTTTCAGTCATAGAATTCAGAATCATCACTGAATTCCATTAAGCACTTAAATTTCCTTTTCAAATGTGAATGACAGTAATTTAAAACTTTAGACAGCATGAAGCATAGTTTATGGTTTCAGACGTAATGTTTGCAGCCTAAAGTACCTCTTATCAGTTTTTTTTTTTTTTAATGATTTCCGTACTTATTTTTATTCCTGCATTTCCTATAATCTGTTCTCCAAATAAATCCGTGAAAGAAATATCAGCCTCCCCTTAAGAAATATCAGCCTCCCCTTAAGAAATATCAGCCTCCCCTTAAGAAATATCAGCCTCCCCTTAAGAAATATCAGCCTCCCCTTAAGAAATATCAGCCTCCCCTTAAGAAATATCAGCCTCCCCTTAAGAAATATCAGCCTCCCCTTAAGAAATATCATTCTCCCCTTAAGAAATATCAGCCTCCCCTTAAGAAATATCAGCCTCCCCTTAAGAAATATCAGCCTCCCCTTAAGAAATATCAGCCTCCCCTTAAGAAATATCAGCCTCCCCTTAACCCCCCCCCCCCTCTTTTTTTTTCTTTGCTGTTCATGTTTATTCCTTGTGTTTTAGAGAACAAATTATTTTTAAACTTGCCGATGGTTTCTATTCCAGCTATATTTCCCTGTCGGGATCTCGCTAACTATGGATGACATAACTGTGTTATACAGCATTCGAGCTGAATGCCAGCATGACTGTTCACATTTATAGAATGATCATCTTACTGCAGCTCTGCTATTTTTACAATAAGGGCTCAGCCATGAACACATGGCATGTACATGATTAGATGTACAGAAAGCTGCCACACCCAAACTTTTCTGAGATTGGTCGAAATACTCCAGTGTCCTCTTACATAAGAGAAAAGATTTTTTTGAAAATGATATCAGGGCGGCTGGTTTAATATTGATTAAACTAAATTAGCTTACAGTAGTACATTTTGGTAGGTAATTAAGCTCGTTCATGTTTATATGACTGTAAAGTCAAAAATTGGCAAAAAGAAAAAATTGTATAGCAAAGCCTCGCGTAAGAAATAATACCCAAAGGATACAATGAACATAAACTAAAACTTTTGTAAAAGGGTAGACAGAAAATGGCCAATATTTCGACAACAGCCTCCATAGCCTTGCTGCGATCCCACAGTCTTTCTGTGGTTTATATTTTATGACTGTAGTTTCTACTTTTCGGTCTATATATTATTTTCTTATGCTTTGACGTTAACATTATTTGAATATTATAATGTTTTGCACGGACACATACAGGCCGCTTGCTGTGTCCATGAGAATAAAACAACAACGTTAACCCTATTGCTGTCAGGAAGCAACTGTTATGCCCTGCCAAGAACTTTTGAGCTGCAAGTTTTAATCTTGGATATTTGGTATTTGCTGCTTGCATTGACATGAAACTTGTACACGTGAAATTACAATGCTGGGAAGTTTATTTTATTAATTCCGGAGACGGTGTTGTAAGACTAATTCATTCATGTGGCTATGACACCAAGAGGGTTAACCCGAGCTGACTTTCAGTAAAGTCTAAGCCAAAACTAAATTGGTATGTCAAAGTTTTATATTCAAATATGATTATGTCACAGGTGTCGACAACTGCATGAATATTAATATATTACAATCACTCGGATGACAATCGTTAATGTCAGTGTCTGTGTAATTTGCCTGGACAGTGGCCCAGTGGTCAGAGCACCTTCCTCGGGTGTGAATGGTCCTGGATTCGCATACCTCTCTGAATAGGCTGCCACTTAATACCCCCCCCCCATCCTCTTCCCGGTGAAGTCTATAGCTCTCATCCGTCTGTAACCTGTTTAGAAGAAGTCCTGGCCTCGTGTCTGATACAGCCTCATTGTGCTGTATGAATAAGGATAAACAGACAGCCAGACAGAAGAACAGTCTGAGGAGCAGACAGACGGACGGACGGAAGATGGATGGATGGGCAGATAAATGGATGGACGATAGATAGATAGATAGATAGATAGATAGATAGATAGATAGATAGACAGATAGATAGATAGATAGATAGATAGATAGATAGATAGATAGATAGATAGATAGATAGATAGATAGATAGATAGATAGATAGATAGATAGATAGATAGACAGATAGATAGATAGACAGGTAGATAGATAGATAGATAGATAGATAGATAGATAGATAGATAGATAGATAGATAGATAGATAGATAGATAGATAGATAGATAGATAGATAGATAGATAGATAGATAGATAGATAGATAGATAGATAGATACCAGCAGGACACTAAGACTTAGTCTAGAGGTCCAAACAACCAGAACCAAGGAAATTCTATTGCCTGTCAAATTGTACTCAGTGAATAAAGACAAAAAACCCCAACAAAATAACACAAAACAAGCGGTAAAGTCTCAGGTATATCAAGCAATATCACAGCCACACGAGGACAGTCAGACGTTTCAAATAGGTAATAAATATATATATTATATATAATTCCATTTCATTCCAAACTGATGTGGTAACCAAATCACGTTGCAACCTCAGGTGTGAAAAGTAGAACATGTCGAGAAGACCCGCGGCTTGCAGAAGAAAAAAACAACAACACACAAACAAATAAACAGACCGAGAAAGCAAACTTTGTCAAGCAGACCCGTTGCTTTAAGCATAAATAAAAACAGACAAACAAACAAGGAAAGGTTGTGGAGTGTGGGTCTACATTGCATTGTCCCCGTCAGAATAATGTTGAATTGTATGGTACAGTGAATCGCATTTTTGTTAGTGGGAATGTGTGTGTGTTCAGACTTTTGTGTATCTGTCGTTATGTTTCTGGTATTATATTGTTGTTGGTGGTGATAGTGGGTGTAGTAGTGTTATTTGTTCACTGTTTATTCTTGAGGGAGATGAGGGCACGGTAAAAATGACCAAATGAACAAACATGAACAGTTTGGGCTGATCCATTGCTTGCAAACAGTCATTTAAAAGGCGAGAAAGGGTACTTTTGCAAGAAATGGGGCTAAAATGTTGCCACTGTCATCGAGTTTAAGCAAGTCTGTAGTCTGTTTCTGTTTTCATGGCGAGTTGGTGGGTGGGTGGGTGGGTGGGTGAGATGTGGTAATGGTGATAATCTTTGCTAATAATTTAGATTTAACTAAATGTTAAATAAAGATGTTTAGAAAAAACAACATGAGCACCAAACAAAATGGAAAAATATTATGTTTTTGGTGGAACCTGCACAATGTCGTAAAGATGGTAGTATTGGTCATAATTTTGGTCTTGCTATAAATTTACCCCTTCAGATAAAGTGTTCAAAAGAAAAAAGTGAAAAGAAAAACCAGACATATATTTCGTAGAGGATGATTTTAAATGAATTGAATATGTTTAAATAATTACGTTTATTCAGTGACCAGGTTACATTTTAGGCCTAAATGTAGTTTAACTCTAAAGGTTTTGGTGCAAACTTGTTGATCGTGTCCTTGTTATTTAACTCTTTGTGTGCCGTGAAGTTTTCTACGTTTGCCGATACAGGAAGAAAGTGGTGGGGGAGATGAATGAAGACTAACTGCAGCACACATTTATGAATAGAACGGCGACTTTCTTTTTCTCGAAACAAAATAGCCTAGCATTCTTGTGCACCAATACATCGGTGATTGGCACAAACGTGACCAGCGGAAGAACCAATTCATTGGCTGTTGGCACACAAAGAATTAGCTCATCATCCATACATTTAAAAACTATGTTGTTATGGCTGGCGAACGCAGAGAGTCCTGCACTCGGTGTGGCCAGGGTTCCAGAAAGTGTCAAGAAGTCGAAGGCCGGAACACCTAATGAAAGAACCCACTCTTCCTCTGAAGATTGTCATCTGTCTCGCTCCATCTAGAGCTGCAAACCAGTTCATTTTTCACTTACCTTTGTACATGTATAAGGCTAGGGACAAGTGACAAAAGTAAAAATAGCCGCTTACATTCTACGATTTTCCCACCAGTGTTTATCCAAGTAGATCTAAAATCCATGGTGCTCAGCATGAGATGAAAGAATACTGACACGCTCGTAAACTTAGCATAAACCTTGAAGGAACCAGCAGGGTACTGACAGCTAGGTCATGTTTGTTGTTATACCCGCCGTGGTTACTCAAGGCTGCCTTTTTTTTCAGCTGTGATTGTTCCCCTTTTGTCTGTTTGTTTTCTGTGGAAATGGGGAAATATAGGCCTACCAGTTTTTATCGCTGACTAATTTTCATTGTGTTTTTCTTACTTCTCTGGCTGTGTCGATTTTGTCTGCTCTACAAGTATAAATTTGGTGTAGTTACAGCCGTGTTTTCTCAGGGTGGACAGCCTCCCACTGGTGGATCGCGGACAGCATGCCCTGTTTCGTTTTTTTAAATTCTGAAATGTATTTGTAATTATTTATTGTCTTTTTTTTATGTCTCCTAAATTTCTTGAACATAATATTGTAACAATGGCTCTAAATTACTCGTAATAACAACGTAATCTTTACGCGATAACATTTACCGAAGTAGTGGGTCAAGACCAATATGCCAACGATGTTCTGATGGGTCGTGGAAAAAAAAATGCTGAGAAAATCGTGTTACAAGACACGGACATTCTGATGTATCCATTTGCAACAAAATTTTGGCTATTAAATTTGTCAGTTGTTTGTGGTGGGAGGTCACGAGTGCAGTATGGCGTGAAAGCTAGGCGACCTTACTAACGTAAGTCTTTGGGCTCTGCCATCGAGTGAAAACAGAGAAACAGAGAGAAATGACGCCTATATTTAGGTTACCCCCTGGAGTTCTATGATTCATGTTTTCATCCTGCGCTAAATACAGTCTTCACCCAGAGGATGTTGACACTTGATAGGTTTGAGAAAAGAAAACTTCTAAGACATATTGCTTTATAGATCTGGGCATGAAAATAATTTTGTTGGTGGAGATATCAGTATACACGGCCACAGTGGTGGAAACTTTGGACTGTCCATCACGTATGTGGCCCAGATAGGCTGCGGTTAGTGCGACCTGATGGAGTGTGATAACTCTAACTGCTTAACCAAGGTAGCGCTGGCCTGGGGAGATTTTGTACAGGTATAATGATAACATGCGTTGTCCAAAATGATATCAGATTAAGCCGTACAATCAGTTTAGTCATGAATAAATGGTACACATATATCAGTATTTCCTATTTCCTTTTAAAAGGTACAATATCACCATAGTATAGCCTACCTTTGGGGGGGGGGGTGAGAGGGGAGGGGGAGAGAGACATGATATTAGGTAGCAGGCTGAGTTCCCAACCACATGTACAGACCATTTAAGTTCTAGAATGTTCAGCACTTTGAAGTAGATTGACACAGTACTGTGGACTGCATCACGCTGAACACAGCCATACTCGTACTCAAGTACACATACATACAAGATTGACAAAATTTAAACACACTGACAGAGTGGTGGCACTAAATAAAACACCAGTTGAATGTACTCTAGGGGAAAGACCTATTGATCAGATCTTACTATTTTATTATTTTTGTTTATAAAAACTTTGAAACCGTAACATTTTTGTTCACGAATGAAAATAAAGAGTGAAAACTAATTTAAAATTACCAGGTTTTATCTAGACTTCAAAACAGGTTTTCTCAATGTGGAAATGTTTATAATAGTACTAGACATAAAGATACGGTGAACTATGGCCTGCTTGCATGCTATTGGCGTCCCCAAATCTTACGGTAACACAAATGTCTTTTACTTGCCTTATGTAACGAAGGTGGAGTGGCGCTTTTAATATTTTTATGTAGATATCCCCTGCTGTTTCGCGGCTTACGTTGAGTGAGGAGTGTATGAGCAGGAAGGTTAAAGTTTTGTACGGATTTGGGTGGGTGGTCAAAGTGGGTGGATTTGGGAGGGTGGACCATTTGAAGAGGGAGTGGAGTGGGAGGAGCACTCTGGAAACACTCTTTCTTTTTATTACTTGAAGGATTTTTGACGTTTCCGTTTCAGTCGCCGTTTCCGTACACATGAAAACCCAACTTTACTTATGAAAGAACCGTGCTGGTTACGCCTGTACTACTGTACTAGTTCTAATTAGTGTTGATGTATTACTTTTAATTGCCGGTTATATTTTTTGTTATAATAACGTTAGTTTACTTGGGTTCTGTCACAGTGTCCGCTCAAAGGGTCACGGAGATTAGTGATGAGGCTATACAAAGAGGCTAAACGGCTGCCTTTTTATTCTCGTGGTTGAACATAGACAAACAGACAGACAGACGGACGGACATATAGACAGGCAGCCGGACGGACGGATAGATGGACAGATGATGGATGGACGGACGGACGGACGGATGAAGGATGGATGAATGGATGGATAGATGGATGGATGGATGGATGAAAGGATGGATGGGTGGATGGATGGATGAAAGGATGGATGGATGGATGGATGGATGGATGGATGGATGGATGGATGGATGGATGGATGGAAGGATGGAAGGATGGATGGATGCTTGGATGGAAGGATGGATGGATGGATGGATGGATGTAGGATGGATGAATGGATGGATAGATGGATGGAAGGATGGATGGATGGGTGGATGGATGGATGGATGGATGAAAGGATGGGTGGATAGATGGATGAATCAAAGGATGGATGGATGAAAGGAGGGATGGATGGATGGATGGATGGAAGGATGGATGGATGTAGGATGGATGGATGGATGGATGGATGAATAGGTGGAAGGATGGATGGATTGCTGGATGGATGGGTGGATGGATAGATTGATGGATGGATGGATGGATGAAAGGATGGGTGGGTGGATGGATGAATGAAAGGATGGATGGATGAAAGGATGGATGGATCGATGGTTGATGGATGGATGGATGGATGGATGGATGGATGGATGGATGGATGGATGGATGGATGGATGGATGGATGGGTGGATGGATGGAAGGATGGATGGAAAGATGGGTGAATATACAGACTGATATACGAAGAAATCAAAATCAACTTTCACCCCATATCTGTCCACAGTGCTGACACCGACACTCTCTAAGGGCTCTCAAGTTTTTGTTATGCTAACGTGGTGATTAATCTCTGTGAAATAGCTTTAGTGCAAAAATCTGAAACAAAAAACATCAAAGATTTGTTGTTTTTTTTCATATCACTACATGTATTTTGTTCTGTTTTATTATTGTCTGATGTTGTTGTTGCTGCCAGTGTTGTTGTAGCTGTGGATTATGGACTGTATTTGATGTCTCTAACCCTGCTTGCACACTAACAATCCCTTAAAACAAGCTGTCATGTAAGTCTCTGTCTCTTATATCGGATCATAAAAAAACTGCCCCAACATTGACACCAAATCTCTCGCAATCCTTTTGATGAATCCGTGAGAAATTTTGGTAGCGTTATGTCCATTTTATTATGTGTAATGCTATGTTAAAATTTCATCAAGATTTAATCATTACTTTTAAAGATATTTTAGATTAAGTGAGTTTCTGTCAAAAATTAATAAAACAAGCCAGCTGAGCAAGACCTACTTTGACACTTTACTTCATAACTATTTTACAATGAAGGTATTTCATTCAATTTTCGAATGCATTTACCCACACACATGTGAAATATCATTGAGATCAAATAAGTAGTTCATGAATGATAAAGCTTCAAATTTGGGGCATTTGGTTTTTTTTTTTTTTTTGACATCATTAGTTGGAATACACTCGACTTGGAGGTAATCAATGTATCACTATAGGAAGTAAAAGGCTTGGTTGAGTGTCGTCTGCTAAACTTAGATCTGCAAAATAAGGTTGGATTGGAAAGGTGGACTGGATTTGATAATTTTAAAAAAGGAGGAAAAATACTCAACTGTTGTGCCCTGGGTAGCTGAATTTGCGTTAAAATCTTCATCGTTCTTGCTCAGCTGGCTTGTTTTATTAATTTTTGACAGATGCTCATTTAATCTAAAATATCTTTAAAAGTAATGATTAAATCTTGGTGAAATTTTAACATAGCATTACACATATAACGGACATAACTCTACCAAAATTTCTCACGGATTCATCAAAAGGATTGCGAGATATTTGGTGTCAATGTTGGTGCAGTTTGGTTGTTTTTTGTGTTTTTTTTATCACCCGATATATAATTATTATGTTTTTCTTAAATCTCGTTTCCAAAAAAAAAAAAAATTAAATAAGGAAACGAAAGGTCTTTCAAGTACAACAAAACTGATGTAAAATGATAATAATAATAATAATATTAATAATGATAATAATGCATGAAATAATAAAATCCTCATCTTCTAAGACTATTAACAGTACAAACATTACAAATGAAACAAAAAAGGAGGCACAATTCTGTATGACCTCACGGCTAAGTTCTCTCAAAGGAGCAGTGTACATGTAGGCACTTCAGCCTAGTGGCATGTATATAAGCTACATGAATGACAGTCGGGTTTGTGTGGGATCACTCAAAAAATCAGGTGAATATTTAAATTTTCATGGGAAAGAAAATGTCTCGAGCTTAGATAGGGAAGAAATTATATGAAACAAAATGGACTGGAGAGGGTGGCCGAGAAGGGGGGTGGAGAGAGATATTTTTAATCCAGTGTGCAGCACAGAATAGAGAAACTACCAGAATCGACACAAGGCAAGAATACGTCATCAATTTTGACTACACTGCGCCATATTGGATGAGATCAATTGTAACTAAGTACGGGCGCAACCATGTTTAATGTAACAGCAGAGAGTATATATTTACAGAGAGATCTCACTTCCGCCAAATCTCGAAACTAGGTCACAGAGGTAACAAGAATTGAAAGAGACCGACTTCACCAAAGACAGTGAGCTTATCTGTTTACTGTGGTTTGTTCATATTGTTGGCTTGACTGAAACAATTTAGAGCCATTTGTAAGCTTTTACTCCCCGTGGAAATTTTCAAACAGGTATTGTTTATCGCCGATCAAGCCAAGTGAAGTTGCATTTCATCCAAAATGGCGGTGCGCATACTTCCTGTAGTCACGAAAAGTGGGTTGCTTTCGCTTCTGGTTGTTCCCTATTCTGCGATGTGCACTGAAGAGTTTTTCAGATAAGAATGCGACAGAAGTGAAGTGGGGGGGGGGGGGACGAAGGGAAGAGACAGAAACAATATACAGCAATTATATTGCCTGCAAATCTTCTTCATACTGAAATGCAACTATTTTAACATCATTGCTACTTTTCTCAGCTTTCCACTCTAACAATATGGTGGCCCGGTTGAATGAGCGATTGGTCTGGGTACAAAAGGTCTCAGGCCCGAATCCCACTCCGCGTGTGGTCCAGCCTTTAGAACTCATTTCTCGCAGTGTATGATAGAAATTGAAAATAGGAAAGTTCCTGTCTTGTGAACGGTGTGGGAATTAACCTGAGACATTTAATAGTTGTTGTGGCAACGTCCAAGACACAATAAATGACGCAGGCGTATGTCATGTGCGTGTGTGAAAGAGAAAGTGAGTGAGCGTGTTTTTGTACAGATGTGCAATGTGTTTGAAAGAGTGAGTGAGAGAGTATGGCAATACTATACGTGTGTTACTGAATATACTAATGTCAGGCCAGAGTTTTCTGCTATTGTATGACAGTACACAATACAGCCTGCTACTGTCACCCCCACTGTCTTGTGGGTCATCTCGGGAGAGAGGAAGACTAGGGGAAGGTAACCCTGAATACAAATACCACACTGCCTTGTGTGTTGCTATGATAGCAAAGGCTATGGGAGTAAACCCAGACAGAAAATCAGGAGTGGAGACCCGAAGGTGGTTGTCAGGGAGAACTGCAACAAACTGGCTTCCAGCATCTCCTGCAGCCGGACTAGTTCCAAATGTATTGACCTGGTCTCTCCCTTGGGTTTAACTAGAATGGCAGAGAGAGGGGTGGTGCCTCTGGGCAAAGCACCATCTCTTAAAAATAGCCCAGGCAAGGCAGCAAAACGAGGAGGCGTTTGCTCGGGCTTGGCAAGCGTCTGTCTCTCCTCTATAAGCCCACCCATTTCCGATTTGGAGAGGACACTCCAGCCATCCGTTACGGATGGGCACAACACGGGAGGTGGCAGTTACCGGTGATAAGCTCAATCCATTTGGCGTACGGACGAGCGCCAGGGGTCCCCTCTGTCGGTGGGAGCGGCTTTTCAGCTGCATTGATCAACTACCGCCCGCCGTAACCTGGGCAGCCCCCAGGCAGTTGGGTGTTGTTCCGCCACGTCAGCCTGCTTCATAAGGTGGTTGGAGCTAGACCAAAAGTCAAAAAGCTGACGTAAAGTGTGCACCTGGCAAAAACAGAAAAATACTAAAACTTGGTACCTGGAACGTCAGAACAATGCGCCCAGGCTTGCAACAGCAAGATCTCACTGATATTGACTCCATCAGGAAATCCCAAATTATTGATCGAGAACTTCAGCTACTAAACATCGACATCGCTGCCCTTCAAGAAACTCGACTTCCCGACTCCGGGTCAGTCAAAGAAGAAAACTACACCTTCTTCTAGCAGGGCCTTAGCAGCGAACAGCCGAGAATCCACGGCGTGGGCTTCGCCGTAAAAAACTCCCTTATCAATTCGATCGCAACTCCAATTGGAGTGTCAGAACGCATCATGACACTCAGACTGAACACCCGGTCTGGTTTTACCAACATTATCTGTGTCTATGCCCCAACACTTACCTCCTCTGACGAAACCAAAGACATTTTCTACGAGGCATTGCAGAGGACTCTCCACAACATCCCTCTCACCGAAGGCCTGCTAATTCTGGGTGACTTTAACGCTCGAGTGGGAGCAGATCACTCCGCATGGCCAAAGTGCATTGGGCACTTCGGCATTGGCAACATCAACGAAAACGGGCAGCGCCTTCTGGAGCTATGCTCCGTAAACTCATTATGTGTTACAAACACGTACTTTGACCTTAAGAGATGCCAAAGAACATCATGGCGCCATCCCAGGTCTGGCCATTGGCATCAATTAGATCTTATTCTCTCAAGGAGGAAGAGTTTGGGCTGTATAAAAATAACTCGTTCCCTCCACAGTGCTGACTGTGACACCGACCATGCACTGGTAGTCAGCAAAATCAAAATTTCGGCCAAGAAAATATACAGATCAAAAGCCCCTTCAATCCCTAAGATCAATGTAACAGCAATCAGAGATGAATCAAATAGAAAGTCATTTGAAAAGTTATTTGCTGAAAGCATGGATAATGTCACCCAATGTGACTCGGTAGATGAAACATGGAACACTCTCAGTTCAAAAATTCATGACTGTGCCATCAAGTCTTTTGGACAGCATAAAGTTTCAAACAACGACTGGGTAGCCCAGAACAGCGAAATTCTCCTACCTCTCATTGAGCAAAAGAAATCTGCTTTCAATGAGTATAACAAAAATTGCAATCAGAGTACAAAAACTTGTTTGAAAAATGCAAAAGCTAAACTTCAGCTGGAGGTAAGACGTTGCGCCAACAAATACTGGACAGACTTGTGTAACAGCATACAAGAGGCAAATGAAAAGGGAGATATGAAAACCGCCTTTAGTCAGATGAAAGTAGCTCTTGGGCCAACATCACCAAAAGCGCCCCACTTAAGTCTGTAAATGGTGAACCCATCACAGATAAAAATGAACAACTGAATAGGTGGGTAGAGCATTACTCTCTATTGTATTCAACTGAGAAAAATATTCCACCAGATTTTGAGGAACACCTCCAAAAACTGCCAATAATGGCCGAACTTGACGCTGAACCTTCCTTAGTCGAGCTTTCCAATGCAATCGACCACCTGTCTGCTGGAAAAGCCACAGGAAGTGACAACATTCCTGCAGAGGTATTAAAAGACCTAAAAGGCCCACTATTACCACACCTGTATAATCTGTTACTGCAGTGTTGGAAAGAAGGCGTGATACCACATGATATGAGAGACGCCAAAATTGTCACACTTTACAAGAACAAAGGAGACAAAGGCGACTGCAACAACTATCGAGGCATATCCCTCCTCAGCATTACTGGAAAGGCTTTTGCTCGCGTCATCCTCTGCCGCCTTCAACAACTGGCGGAAAAAGTCTTACCAGAAACACAATGTGGCTTTCGAAGCAAACGATCAACTATTGACATGATATTTGCACTTCGGCAAATCCAAGAAAAATGTAAAGAACAAAACAGGCCGCTTATAACATGCTTTGTGGACCTAACAAAGGCTTTCGACACCGTAAGCCGATCTGGCCTGTATGCAGTCCTTAAATCCATAGGCTGTCCACCAACATTGCTAAAACTTATTGCATCCTTCCACACTGACATGAGGGCATGTGTCAACTTTGAAGGCTGCACATCCAATTCATTTGCTGTAAACAGCGGTGTGAAGCAGGGATGTGTTCTTGCTCCTACCTTATTTGGTATATATTTTGCAGCCCTACTCAAGAATGCCTTTGGTCAATGTTCAGGTGGAGTACATATTAACACCAGAGTGGACGGCTCCATTTTTAATGTTGCCAGACTAAAAGCAAAATCTCGTACAGAGCATATTATGTTACAAGAGCTCCTCTTCGCAGATGATGCTGCAATCGTGGCCCACGATGAAACCACGCTCCAGGCTCTCATCAATAGCCTTGCCAAAGCCTGTGACAAATTCATGCTAAGGATCAGTGTCTCAAAAACTGTAGTTTTGACACAAGGCTTGAGAAACCCCAACCCAATCATGCTGAATGGCTCTCCTCTGGAGCAAGTGGGAAAATTCTGCTACCTAGGCTCAACCATCAGTGGTAGCACAGACATAACAACTGAAATAAATGCCAGAATAGGAAAGGCGGCCACAGCTTTTGGCAAACTCTCAAAAAGGGTGTGGAACAATAGCAAGCTGACCATCAAAACAAAGGTACTAGTGTACCAAACTTGCGTCCTAAGCACCCTGCTGTATGGCTCAGAGACATGGACCACCTACTCCAAACATGAAAGATCCCTCAACTCCTTCCACCTGCGCTGCCTACGCAAAATTCTCAAGATCAAGTGGCAAGACAGGATCTCAAATATCGAAGTTCTGAGCCGAGCCAACATTCCATCAACTCAGGCTCTCCTAGGCAAAAAAAGACTGCGGTGGCTTGGACATCTCCACCGTATGGAAAATGATCGCATCCCCAGACAAATTCTCTACGGGGAACTTGCTACTGGCAACCGACCCAGAGGTAGGCCACATCTGCGATTCAAAGACACTTGCAAGGTCACGATGAAAGCATTCAACATCGACCCCAATGAATGGGAGAACCTTGCAAATGATCGAAGCAGATGGAGACAAAAATTGCGCAGTGGCACGCTCGCAATAGACTTCAAGGCAAAAGAAACATACCTGACAAAACGACAGAGGCGGAATGAAAACACTCGCCAAAGTGAACCCAAAAGACTGACCTGCAATCACTGCCATCGCACTCTCGGGTCAAACATTGGTAGAATAAGCCACGAGAGAAGCTGTCAGTCAAAGTGAAAGTGAATATTCTAGCTGCTAAGACCGTCTGTAAAAGACGCTAAAGGCCATATATGTTTGTGGGTGCATGAGTTTGTCTTGAATATGTTATAATTATATGTGTATAAGCGAGAGGGAGAGACGGGGGAGAGGAAAAAGGAAGAGGGGGTGCGACATGACAGTACGGTGAAGGCAAACGGTGACAGTTGGGCCAAAGGAAGGGGGGAGGGGGCAGAATTAAAAGTGAGTTCTCATTTTCCAAAAGCTCCAATATTGTAGTAATGAATCATGTCAACTTCCATAGTCTTGTGTACCCCCAAATACGATACCCCACCAGGAGAGAACTTTGCAACTTTATCCGAACGGAGTCACCCTCTATGTATTAGATCTAGGTGCATGCTGTATTGTTGAGTTCCTGCCGAAAAGTTGATTTCGTGACTTGAGGTAATCAAAAACTCGGTAAATCCCGTCCTCCCGCTGTGTGACGAGATGGAGTTAGCTCGTGATGGTGTGATCACGTGAACCTATGATGACACGATATAATCATGCCCCCGTCACAGATGAGGGAATCTGCTTATGTTAATTCTTCGTTTGCGCCCCAGTACGGGGGTTATCATCTTTTGAGAAATGTTCAAGCTTGACATAATGAGGGTTTACATAACTGTGTGTGCGCATTGGCGTGTTTCTAAAAAAAAACCTAATTATTTTTTTAAAATGCTACTTGTCTTACGAGGTTGTGCATGATGCATTAATCTTGGGGTCAGTAACCTTTCAGAGAAGAAGAGCCATATTTGAGATTCGGTAGAATTCAACTTCAAAGCAAGCCCCAAGACGCATGGAAGTCTATAATTTTACTAGTACATGTACATGTAGTATTTTTCTCTTTTTTTTTTTGTTTGTTTGTTTGTTTGTTTGTTTTTACCAGGAAAAAAACACAGATGAAAGCTGACGGCTGCATTCCACTCGTGAGCCGCTGCTTGCCGACCCCTGCATTCGAAAATGGTTTCAAAAAAGGATTATATCATTATTCATTCTTCCTTCTTTTTCTACCAAGTGTGGCTGCAGATGTAAAACGTTACCTTCTAAATTTAGTTGTGAGATCGGTTCAACGATGCCGATGGTGATGATGATGACAGCAGAGAACACATCACAACAACAATGCCCCACTGTGCAATTCGGGTGTACTTGCTCATTTAATCAAATTTTAATATGAACATACCTGGGAACATTAAACCTGCCCCAGCAATACAGAGGAACTTCTACAGACAACTGACGCTACATGTCTGGAATGTAACCAAGGGCCATTCACTCTCGTCCTATACGCTCGAACAACACAGCTAGACAGCGCACTGGTTACATTGGGTTATTGTACAGGTTCTTCCGTGGTTGTTTTTTGTAATGTAAATGAAGTTACAAAGCATTTCTTTCTAGTCTAGTGTCTAGAGATTTCCACATTGATCTGTTCACATACAAATAACTAGTATTATATAGACATATATTATTATTGTTTCTCTGAGATTTTGATAGGCCGCCACTACCTGTCCACTACCTGTACGACTGACCTGTGCGACCCGTACCTCTGCCCCAAAACAAATTTTCAGGCGACAGAAAAAAAATGATAAAGGAATGGGGACAAAAGAAAATGAATGACAGAATGCGATGAAATCAAAAGAGAGTAGTATCAATTCCCAAAGATTCCAAGAGTTCTTTCTTTTCCGGCCCGTCCTCTTTCCAAATATTTAGGTCACACCTACAGACGTACGTGACATGCATTTGATTTTATTTACATGACAGTCGAATTAGTTTTTCCATTATATAAAGGAGAGAGAGGGAGAGAGAAAGAGAGACTCGAGTCAGCTTGGAAAAATCAAATACATGTACATATAATTAAACCCAAGGTTTCTTGAAAAGGGATTTTTGTTTTAACGGTACATGTGTTTAAATGGCCCTACTGCTCGTTTAATTAAAGTCACTGTGATTCTTTTCCTTGCAAGGAATTTGTCGTTTTCCAGCTCTGCAGCGTTAAGTTGTCTTAAGCTGTTTGAAGCTCTTCACTCGTGGTTTCTAAAATAAGTAGGCGCGTTTAAATCCAAATGAAGTTAGAGAAGTTCCACGCTTGAAAGGAAAACAATAATAGACAATGTTCAGAGAAAAGTGCCCTAACCTAACAATTGTTTCGGCTCATTGCATCTTCTTCACCCTGTGGAGGGTTAGGATCATACTTCGGCCGTGAACCCTGAATGCCCTCAGCTGCTTTTGTTTCACTCTAGATAATATGTTCCCAAAGCTTTGTAAATTTGAATTGTCAAATCCTTGTAGTTACTGTGCAATTTCCTGTGGCTGTTGGATAACTGTCCATGTTAATTATTATGATAATGCAAATTGGACTCACTGACGTCTACAAAATACGTGTCTGTGGCATCCCAAATACGCCAACTCCGCTGACATTGTGCGAAAATAACGACATAGGATTAGGAAAGATGCAATTACATGTATTCCTTTTCCTTAAAAACAGGGTGTCTGATCTGCAGAGCCGTCTTTAATGCATGGGCACATCGGGCAGTTGCCCAGAGGCCCCAAGGACTTATAATACTAATTAGGGGGGGGGGGGGAGGCATGCATGCAAATTTACACTAGTTATTGAAACGGTGCGGATCACAGCCTATTGCCTTGCCCAAGGGCCACTAATGATGTTAAGACGGCCCAGAGTGTCTGTGGTGTTGGTGACAATACTTTAACAGGAGTTGCATCAGTTTTTGATTTTCAGTAATACCTGGTAATATTACAGTACCCTCAGGAGTTCATGTTCTAAGATGCCAGGCAAAATGGTTTCACGGGTGTGCTGATGTTAAACGTCATTACAATTTCTCTGATGTCAAGTATACTCAAGTCGTAAGGTAGAAAGTACTGGCTCCAAAGTCACAGTGAGGGACGTTTTGCATTCCTCCCAGTAATAACAGGCAATGGACGTTGAAAGTGTAGAAGAGATTTAATTTAGCCCTTGACGGCGCTGGGATCTATTCAGAATTACTGTATAGACGAGCCATACCAGAGTCCTTCATATTCCCACTTGGTCTTCCAGAATGTATTCTTCTTCATCTTCTTTTATAGTTGGTTCGTCTATAAGACGATTCCCCAACTGCACTATAGTATATGCGACTCAACGTCGCTCCTCTGAGGCTAAAAACAGGGTAAAATCTTACATAGATGTTAAGACCATTTAAAAATATATTAGTTGTATAAAGTCTTTTGTATATATAACTCTGGTATAAATATCTCTTGGTTTCCAGATTGTGCACAGAAATACAACCCGCACTTTAGTTACAATGGTAGCTGCAACGGATAATAATGTTCTTAAATTCATTGTCGAAAGTCGTTGCAGACGATAGTGTTTGGACTTCTGCCGGGAGGTTGTTCCACATCCTGATGACATTAGGGTAAAAAGAATAAAGATGGCTGTTAACCCGTGAGCTTGGGATGTTATATTTTATATTATTCCTTCTGTTGCCTCTGGTATTAATGGTGAGGTGGTTCAGTGGGATATGGATATTTCCTTCCCTGCCTTTATAAAATATTTTTACTTTGTTTTTTGCTCTCCTCTCTTCTAATGGTGTCCACTCGAGGTCTCTCATCATTTTATTTACACTACTACTTCTAGTATAGTCATTTGTCACAAAGCGGGCAGCTCTCCTCTGGACCCTTTCCAGTTGGTCTATGTTTATTCGACAGTGGGGGTCCCAGACACTGCAGCCATACTCTAGGGAGGGCCTCACAAAGGTGTTATAGCATTTTTCTTTTACTTTCCTATCGCAGTTAGAGATGTTCCTTTTTAGAAATGCTAGTATACCGTTTGCTTTGTTACATGTGTTATTAATGTGTTGGTTCCATGTAAGTTTTCTGTCCAATGTAACTCCCAAATATTTAGCCTCATGTGTTTCGCTCAATTTTTCGTCGTGTATAAAGTAGTCTGAGGTGATGTTGTGTTTTTTATTTGAAATTCTCAGGACTTGGCATTTATTGGGGTGGAATTCCATACGCCAGTCCCTCTCCCATTTTTGTAGACTGTCTAGATCTTTCTGTAAAATTTCCGTATCTTCTTTTGAGTTTATTGTTCTATAGAGGAGGCTATCATCAGCAAACAGTCGTAATTTAGTGCCTGGAGAGATCTTACTTGGCATACCGTTAATATAAACTAGGAATAGTAAGGGGCCCATTACAGTACCCTGGGGTACTCCCGAGAGAACAGCTGCAGGATTGGATGACTTTCCATCAATGACGACTATCTGTGTTCTATTTTCTAAGAAAGACTTAATCCACTTCAAAGTACTGTTTCTAACTCCATAATGGTTTAGTTTAGTCAAGAGACTAGCATGGTGTACTTTATCGAAGGCTTTACTGAAATCTAATAAGATGGTATCAGTCTGCCTGTTGTTATCCAAGTTATTAGCAAAATCATTGCAAGTTGTGACCAGCTGGGACTCACACGACCTGTGTTTTCTAAAACCATGCTGTACATGTGTTAAAACTGAGTGTTTCTCGAGATTCTTCATGATGCTGGTATGCAAGATATGCTCTAAAAGTTTACAAGATATTGATGTCAGGGAGACTGGTCTATAATTTTCAGGACTAGCTCTATTTCCTTTCTTAAAAATGGGTACTACATTTGCTTTTTTCCAGTCTTCCGGTATTTTTCCTTGTTCAATTGAAGCTCTAAATAACAAAGTGTAAACAGGGGCAATTTCCTTGGCACAGAGTTTCAGTAATTTGGCGGGAATTCCATCAGGCCCTGTAGCTTTATTTTCGTTAAGGTTTTCCAAAAGTTTCAGTACTCCATTTTCTGTGACAAATATTTCATCCATATCCGGCAGTTTGGCATCACTCAGCTCTCCCGAGAAGACTCCCCCTGGGTCGGAAAAGACCCTACAAAATTGAGTATTTAAGATATTGGCTCTTTTTTGGGCATCTTGCTGTGGGTGCCCTCTCTCATCGTTCAGTGCGGCTACTCCTAAGTTTTCTTTATTTTTACTTTTCACATATCTCCAAAGTTTTTGACTGTTATCAGATGAATCACTTATCATCTCATGGATATAATTATTATGAGCTTTCCGGCATTCTTTCTGTGTCAATCTTTTAATTTCTAGATATTTGTTTTTCACTCGTTCGGAGTTGCACTGTTTCATTTTTTTTAACCATTTATATTTTTTCCGAACTAATCTTTTCGTTAAAGTATTTATCCAGGGTTGGTGAATTTTTGTGGATGACATTTTTGTTGGGACATTTTCCATGATCATGTTCAAATTTAACTTGATACAGTCCCAGAGTTTGTTTGCGTCAGTTTTTGAAGAGTGGTATTTCATGAAAAAAGTGCCAAAAGTTGCTGCCTCCCTTTTCAAATTATTTTCGTCTGTCTGATTCCATAGGTAAATCTGTCGCCTAATAGGTCTTTTCTTAAAGGGTTTCAGTTCTGAATCAATCTGGACTATGTCATGGTCCCCTAGTCCAGGAAGAATTTTGATCTCTCTTGTAAGGTTAGGGAAATTAGTAAAGAATAGGTCCAACAGTGCATCTCCTCGAGTGGTCTCTTTTACTGCTTGCTCTAGGCCTATATCCGCAGCACTGTCTAAAAATAGGTCATTTATTTCTCTTAAGTTTTGGCAACTCTTCACATTTCCTTCTTCCCAGTTTGTATCAGGTAAATTGAAATCTCCTCCTATCCAGATGGTAGCCTTTTTGTTCTTTTGGTAGGCACTGAGAAGTTCATTACAAATGTTCTTACTAGTTTCCAAGACACTACCAGGAGGTCGATAGACTGCACCCACAACAAGAGGAGGTTTACCCTGCACTCTAATCTTACAGAGAACAGTTTCTCCTGCTTCCTCACTAGGTATTTTTTCACTAAGTTCTTCTTCACTGCTATCAAGACCCCACCTCCCCTTCTCTTCTTCCTATCATTTCTGTAGATTTCATAATCATCATTAATTGAAATTTCACTGGTTTTTATATTTTCGTTTAGCCATGTTTCTGTTCCGATGATTACGTCAGGTTTAGTTTCGTTCAAAAATGAGCTCAGTTCTTCTTTCTTGTTCCAAATGCTTTGAAAATTTATAACCTGGGTTCTGAACGTGGTTTTCTCTTTGGCTGGCTCTTTTTTCTTGGATTTGGGGTGTGGGGTTGACGAATATTTTGGTTCAAAGATTGGTATTTCTGTGTTACTTTTATTAATATTAGTATCTAAATGTTGTAAGATATCAAAACTATTGTGGGATCTTGATCTACTACAGTCTTAAGTTTAATTGAAAATCAGTGAATAAGCTGGAACTAAAATTTGGCATGCCACACTGGATACATTCCCATGCGGCACTGCTATTGCCCAGTGTTTCATACATTACTGAGTTTATTCCCATACAGTCGATGTGGTACCAGCGGTCACAACTATCACATGCGATGGCCCTCGTTTTCCAGGTACATTTTTTAAGGCAAACGGGGAAGGGGGGAATCTAGTCTGGGGTCCAGGGTTGAGCTCCACGTCACCCGATAATGACAGTAGTAAGAACAATACCAGAGAGATGTTCATTGTATTTGAAGAACTATTTAGCCTAAATTTCGGACTGGTTCTAGATCTATATCTACTTTTCTGTCCGAGGACAGACCAGGTGTTTATTAATGAGGTCCTGGATTTAGGCGAGTTGACAACACTAAATTTCCAGTTGTTATAATTAGCCTCATGTTTAGATCTAGATCTAATATCCCATCTACATCCAAGTGAATACAGTTCTGGTCTAGATCTATATACTAAAACGGTGAACAATAAACTTATCGACATTAAGAGGAGAGATCTCACTATCTCACTCTTGATAATGGCACAAGACGTGGACTTCCCACCGGCACAAGCGGTCGTCATATTGGAACTTTTCAGTCCACCCTTACCTTCCAGTTATAATCACAATCTGGGACCAAGAGATTAAAAATTTAGTCAAATTATAATTCCCATTCACTTCCAATTCATATAAAAGTACAGTGAAAACACTGTTGGTATAATATACGTATTAAAAATTGGTAAATTCCTCAAAAGGGGGGTGTAAATTTGGAGCTCTCAGAAAAAGCGTCGTCTCCTCGACCGGAAGTGCATTTAACTTCAGTGGACTAGAGTGACCCCATCTACCCCACCCCACCCTCTCTTTATTCTTTTTAAGTTCTAATCGGAAACAGGCACAGGCCCTCTCGTCCATTCATTGAACTGTTTCTTTGGTTGACGGATAAGTCACTGGGTATAGTCCGCCCCTGGCATTGTTGGGGAGATAACCCGCGGCCAGCTCGTGATGAATGGGACAATGCCCCTGAATGGAAAAGTGGGGACACAAAAATTAAGGCTCTTGGTTTGAGTTTGATGTGTGGGGGCTACGCTACCCAGAGGCTATCTGAACTCAGTGTCTGAACTATCTCTGTTGTGATTTAAGTGGCGACTCGTTCGTTTTAGTTCGAGTTCGTGCTTTTAGGATTTTCCTGCATTAGGCCAATGTTCGTTAGGGTTGAATGCGTTGTCGGTTGTGGGGGTGGGGTATTCGGTTGTAGTTTTTAGACACGGTATTAAGTGTTGTTAAAGGCAGATGATGATAAATGCACTGCAGTGACACTTGTTGTCGGAACGAATAAACCCGAATGGTATAGAATATTCTAAACATTTTATTATACATTGTAATCTAGTAGTCCTTGGCGAGAAATTTAAAAGCTCATGTAGTTTTCTGGTGACTGTAAACTCCATGTTTAGAGCCACGATTATATAGAGAAAATGTATCAATCTCCTTTTATCAGAGGTTTAGTTTCCCTACACCGTACTCACAGAAAGGAAGCACTACATGTACCAAGAATAGAACTGACTCGGTTAATAGGCCTACATTAAATTCCTACATCAGATAGAGACCGGGGGGGGGGGGGGGGGGAGAGACGGAGACAGAGACAATGACAGTAGTGAAGAACATAAAAGGCTGATGAGAACAGAATGAAGAGATTCTTGTATTACTTCTTTAATCCCATTAGGGAAATTTGCCATAGTGTCATTGCAACCCAGTTACAACTGGAGCAGACACGTCGTCGCCACAGTGCAGCGCCGGTCGGCGGGTATTTTGTGTGTGTATGGGGGGGGGGGTAACTTTTATTTCATTTTGCCCCGGCAGCTAAATACACTCCCCCCCCCCACCAAACTGATCTGTTAAGAAGTTTAGACCCTTACGGAGATAAAATCAAATATTATATACATGTACGGTATTCCTTCTTTTCTACAGGAACGTGTCACCACTCTAGGCCTTTTGTTCTCATTCTCTAAAATCATGAGAAAGAGAGAGAGAGAGAAAGAGAGGGAGAAGAGAGAGAGAGGGGGGGGGGGGGGGGAGAAAACAAAAATCTAAAAAATATACATAGGTCTACATGTACATACCGTATATTTTCTTCATTCACGGAATGCATTTAATTCAGGCATGCAATGGTATGATTTCAGTACCAGCAGAAAGTACTCTGATACCAGGAGAGAAATTATGACAATAATAAATTGATGGCAGCTGTAACGGTCAGTATCAAGCTGTCCAGACTGTCTATGAAAGAAGCCTTCTCTGCACCTTCCTATCCACACTGGAAAATACCCTAGCGTTGTGCATGCTTTGCTCTAAATTCGGACTCCCTTCTCTGAGTTCTCAGTGAGTTCAAAGACAAATTTAGAAGGCATTGGCGACACTGAAGATGTTCAAAACAATTATTTCTAAAGTAATTCTATATAATGACTTAATTACTGAATGAATTGATTATTTATTTAGGTCTACATATATAACAATCAGGCGGATATAATAGTATACAATCATGTAGGCCCCTATATTATGCATGTAGTTAGTTAATAATAATAATAATAATGGATGGCATTTATATAGCGCATATCCATTACAAAAATGCTCTATGCGCTTTACAGAAACATGTCAAAAAATACATGGGTAAACTCACACACACAACCCACATTGATACACACATAATAATAATAATAATAGATAGCTTTTACATAGACTAGAAACTCTCATACAAATGACATTTTAACATCCTTTTAAACTGTGAAAATACTTGCGAACTGCGGACATCTAAAGGAATCTCATTCCACACCCTGGGCCCAACATGGCTGAAAGCCCTTTCACCAAAACTTTTTAGGTTCACTACGGGTACTTTTAGTCTAAGGTTGTCAGAAGATGATCTTAATGCTCTTGCAGGGCGATGCAGTTCTATAAGTTCTGAAATATACTCTGGCGACATGTTGTTGACACATTTATAACAAAATAAAGCCAATTTATATTTTATTCGCTGCTCAATAGGTAGCCAGTGGAGCTCCTTAAATATTGGTGTTATGTGATCTATCCTTTTTCTTCTTGTTATTAGTCTCCATGTGGTTAGGACTGATCAAGCTATATTTGCCATAAAATACATTATATTAATATAAATCTGTTAAATTTGTTATGTTGAAATACTTTGTATAAAAAAAATACCTTCATAATAAATTCCTTTCTTCATTTTTCATTCTAAATTCGAAGTCTGAATTTTCAACTCTGCCCTTGCTGTGCTTGTACCGTTGCAAGGCGAAACACTGCTAAGGGACATAATTACAAAAATAATCAATGCACGTGTCAACTAGACATTAGTTACCTCTCTTGACGTAAGAAAGCGTGCTTATGAGAAAACAGACCTCATATAATAATGAACATTTAAGCCATCGTTATGTATTATAATGAGCCAGTAAGCCCCACAAACACTCTGCCTGTTAATAAATGTGCTTATTCAACAACGGGGATTGGGAAATCAATTGATTATAACAATCTCAACAAATGCTGAACAGCAGCATGTGTAGGCTAGTAAGGTATGCAATGTGGTAGGCCCTACATAAATAACACTCCAGATCTTATTCTTCATTTCCACAGACACAATGTGCATGTTGATTTCCAGTGACAGTTTGGTATTTACTGTTGTCTTCATATTAATTACACTGTGCACTGTAACTACATTTTTACTTATCATAAATTACTAATGCAGAACTTAAAATATGCTTTTAGTGCTTTTATATTACACTCCTGTCATCGTGCAAGCAATGGTTCAAGAATTGGGGCTTGCAGTGCCACCCGGATAACATTTTACAATTGTTATTTCTGGTTGTAGGGAATATAATTATCGTCCAATGTGGTGTTTTACAAGAAATTGTTATTGCTGGTTATAATCTCATCAATGTGGTTTTTTACAAGAAATTGTTACTGGTGGCTGGTGTGTAAGTTTCGTCGGACTAACTTTTCTAAGTCGAGAAATTGATGGTAAGGATCTCTATGAGTATGAGAAAGAGTTTCAGTTGAATCTGTTCATATTGTTTGATCTTCCCAAATGAATTTTTTCAGATAATACATGTGCTGCCAGTCTTTGATTGCAGAACAAGCATGTATGTATTCGCACTCTGTTTCCATTTACATGTATGTAATACATGTCATTGGTTACCAGAAATTCTGGGGGTGCAGCATATATAACTTTTGGTACATTAAGGTTTGAATCACATTTGTAGAAGATTTTCTAATAATTTTATTTCCTTGGTTAATGTCATAGAGTACCAGCCGTCTTATCCAAGACTTTCCATGACCTTTTTTTCGTAAAACAAGAGTCATTTCCTGAGACATAAAAAGCATTAATATGGACTAATTGAAGAGGGTGTGTGGTGGGAAAAAAATGAGAAGAGGCAGTGTCTGGCATACTTAAACAGAAAAAATGAGGATGAGACTCATCACAGCTCAATCAAATGAATGCCAAATTTCCACTGTTTCCTTCTTTTTGTGTTTTGAAAATTTAAAGGCTTTTTAATGTCCTGAACAATCTAAATACATGAAGACTTTTGTAAATTTCCATGGCAAGCATCGTTATTCACTTTACAGCCCATCATAGAAGATGTGAAATCTTCAGCATCATCACAGTTTTCTAGTCAACATCAGTTGATACATGATTGTATCACTTAAGACTAAAAAAGGAAAATCAACAAACATGTAAATAAATACAATGTATTACCAGTTTGGCACTTACTTCACTAGTCTGACCTGTCAAGAGGCCACAGTCTCGGTAATCTGAGCTCAATGGTTATATTTTTCTGTTCTTTTCTTTAGTTTTGGGTTTGATGGCGGGTGGGCACGATAACGGCCACTTTGCCTCTTTTACTGTTTTTTCGTTATCTTACTTTGGCTTGGTTTTCTGCTTTCAGATTCATACAAATAAGAGCAAGTAAAAGTAAAAATAAAAAGCTACGAGGAAAAGGCCCCTACTGTACAGTAATATGCATGTCTGTATTGTGAGTTTTGTGAACACGATAAAAATCTTGTAGATTTCGGCCTCCCTCAGAAACGACAAGGTGCGCTGTGGGTCAATGTCAGAAAATAATTCTTTCATGGATCTGCTGGCAATATTGATGCCTCCTTAGCATGTATGCAAAATCCACACATTCTACATTTTCCTGGGGTAAAGGGTGTGTCATACATTTACTAATGAAGTCAATGTTTATCAACTGAAATGTACATGATCGTGTCCCAAAACAGACACTACATACATACATTGTGTAACCATACAATATTAAAAAAGATGCAAGTTCAAACTGAAGAAATACAAGGAAAATTTATTCCATGTGACTGGCAATGACATTTCAATATACATGTAAATGAAATAAGTAGCATTTCATAACATGAACATTCACTTCTAAAAAATATGTGTAACTGATGCATAGGTACATCTGCATGGTGAAGATTTGTGACTATAAGTTACATTTACACATCTTAAAAAAGAACAAAACAATAAAATACTTATTAGAGGTAACAAGATGACTTAAAGTAAGTTAAAGCAGCCAAGCATTTTGAAAAATTAAGAGAATGAGTCCGATCACCCTTTTCTTGGTTGCGTTTCACTTTCTTCCTTTAAGGTTGTACAAAAACCAGCTTAATAGTAGTAATACTACAGAAGATGTTGACAAAAAGTGGCAAGGTTGAAAAGAGGTGTTTTGCTCACTACTGGATTTATCACTGGTTCATTCACAAGATAAGTGAACTCATCTAGTATTGTCAGACAGTTCAAATTAGTTGAGCATTTTTGTTTTCTTCATACTGAGAAATTTACCAAACTGACGAAGTGATTTGCTTGCAACAAAAAAATACATCTTTGCCATAGATGGAATTTATCAAGCTTTAATACAAATAGAAGACTGGCATCCAGAAAACTTCTTAAAATTTCAGTGTTTATGATGTGCTCAATAATCAATGCTATAAATTCATATTCTACAACACTTCATTTTCTAACACTTTGCGAAGAAACAAGTGAATATTCACAATTTATAAATTTTCTCAAAAGATGAAGTATTATATGTGTGGCACTCCACGAAAACCCATCGGATGACGCACAGGCTGCTTTTGAGATACAGGCCTGCAAAGTAATTTTTCTCCGTTTCTCTGGTAACTACACCTGACACTTTAAACGGCCATATCTCAAAAACTATTTGAGATACTGACTTCAAATAAAAAGCAAAATACACAGAAAATGGTCCTCTTTCATACTAGTGGTATGTATATCTCAAAATGTGAAATTTGACCCTTGTGACGTGTTTTCCTAGAGCACCACACATAAGTGCATAGTACTCTGCTCAGCAAATAGCCTTCCTGAATAATAAGCTGATATAATTTGTAAATGCAAATCATGGATCATTTCTCAGGTTGTCAAATACTGACTCAAGTATGACAAGTCATTCAATCATTGTGCTAAAAACCAGATATTATTATAATATATTACTTTCTGATTTTTGGAATCTGTCACTGAAATTTAGAATACAACACAAACCATCAACAGCAAAATCTTTCAATAGCGGAAGAACGAGCAACAGCTTGTGTGTCTTTCCCTCACTTGTCCTGCTGGTGATGAAGTTGGTGAATGTTCTTAGACCAGCCACACAAACGTACTCTCCGGGTGACTTGATGAAAGAACTTCATGGGAGTTTACATTGTCATTCACTGGATGGAAAATATCACTCCTCTGGTATCAAACGTTGTGAGGTATTAGCAAATACACATGTTCCCACATCTTTCACTTGCAGGTTACAATATTGTACATAATTATATACATAGTCCGTTATGTGCAGCTTTTTATGAAACTGGTCATCCTCTGCCTGTATAACTGTCCTGCACTCTGCTACCAGACTCGGAGGCCTTGAGAAAAGGAGAAACATAATATTATTAATATCATGTGATAAAGCTGATTTCTGAAGAAAGGAACTTCAGAATAATTATACATGTAATGGCAATGCATGAAACTATTCTTCAGTCTAATGACGATAAAGATTGACTATTGATCTTTCGCTCTCATTAAGCAGAAATTTCAGACATATAATTTCAGTTTCTACATATTATATCTAATTAGTTTCTGCTCAAGCTTTACTAAGAAAGCTAGAAAATTGTAATTGCTATGAACCAAAACTATATATGACTCTGACCCATTAGCCTAATATTAATGCATGCAGTTAAAAGTTGCTCAAGTCTTGAACTGGTTGTCCTAATGCTATGCGATACTAATTGCTTCTTGCAACTTTTTCCTTATTCCACTATCTTTAACCAGTTCCAAGTTACAGAAAAGCAGTATTGTTGTATCTCCCTTAAAAATAAGATCATTGAGAGCAATATTGTGGTGTTTCCGAGACAGCTCCCATTATTCATAAACCTGGAGATACAATAATTTTGCTCTATACCTGCGATATATGATCCACAATAAGTTATGATTTTATCAATCCCAGCAGAACCATGATATTATTACTCTCACTGTGGAGAAAAAATTAAATTGGCAAGTAGAGTTGACCATTTAGGTCAGTCAGTTCAAATGATCTTCCTTTAGGTTCATGTTTTTACTTGATCCCCTCCCCAGTGTCTCATCTGTTTAATAAAAAAAACTTCCACAATTTTTAACAAGACCTACTGATGCTGACGCAGCTCGGATAGACATGAAATTTTGAATAATTCCTTTTGGCGTGCAGAGGATTCTTTTTTAGATTTGGACACTTGAAATGGGGGAGAAGTATTTTTTTAAGTTTACACCATGTCGGTAATTTTGTCTGCCAGTCCTTTCTTTTTCATTTTTCATTGCCACATGACGCTATCACTTCTTGCCATGTGTTCACTATCAATGTTTGGTGATTTCATCATTGTCAACTGTATGTAATATTGGTTCAAAACCATCACATGCTGAAGAATAAATAGCTTTTGCAGGTGCTCTTGCTCATTAATCCAATCAGACGAAACCAGATTTTGAAATCATTTTAAAAATGGAACCAAGCATGATGAAAAGAAGTTAAAACTGAAAAATCATTCAGTTACACACCCGTATGCTAGCAGATTCCCGTCTTAACTCTTTGATAACTTCTGCAAGGGCTTCTGGATTGACACCATTTTCACACAGGCGTAGACATACTGCCATACTTTCTTCATCGAGGCCTGTATTCAGCAGACGTGACATTTCCATAAGAACTGTGAAGGTAGAATATTTCATGGGATAAAAAATGAAAAAAACATAATAAAATAAATTCATATATTACAAACAACAAATTTAAAACCTCACTCAGATAATGTTAGGCTCTTGCTATGGTAAACAGACAGAAACAGCTAAACCGAATAACCGGCCCTGGTTTTATTTATAAAATGTTTTAGCAATCAGCATTTTCACAGGCTTGATGGCAATAAGATTCTGTTTCAAAGAACAGTAGACCCTGGTATCTATTTCCGAAGTGCTTATTCTCAAACCTCTGTGAATAAGATCCTGATCTTATTCGCAGATGGGGGGGTTTCTTGGTTTTGTGATGTCTACTATGGAAAAGTTCTCCCGCATTCTGCAACGGCTAGCATCTGCGGTTATCAGACGGAGACTATGGGTCCAGTCCGTCTTGGGTTCAATCCCATGCCTGAGCATTTTTTTTTTTTTAAATCCTTTCCTTGTCACCGCCCTGGGATTTCATTTAGGTAACCTGCCCCCTGAAAAATTTACCAGAAATTTAGGTGCCAAAAAAAAAAAAATCAGTAAAAATTCATTTTTTCTCAAAACCATATGGGTCAAAATCTGATTTGCTGTACACTGGTGTTTTCACCATACCAATCTATTTGTCCCTCGTCTGTTTTCCTACAGAATACTTGTTTGTCAACAGAAAATGGTAAAAATGATGCACAAATGGTGTATCTTTCCATTCACATCCTCTGTGTCTACTAAAAGCTATGTATAATTATTCTATTGAAATGTAATGTGGGTGGATGGATCGAGATTTTTTAACAAAAAGTGTGACATTTTTAGGGGTGTTATGATCAAAGCTATATTCCATAAAACTGGAGACCTTGACACTTAATGTAAACAGGCTACAGCAATCCTGAGATAACAGTCTAAATGTGTGTATGGCACGCTAGCCCCTTCTCTCGGCAAGGAGTGTGTATGGCGGGGTCAAAAGATCGCCGTTTGTACGTTACTTTTGGTGTTAACTTTCGTCAACATGATGCTTTCTGCTGGAAACGTGAATTTCTGACCGCTGGACTTAAATCGCGGCGTGATTTTTATTGCATAATAGCCCCTTTGTCTTCACACAAAGAACGGAATCACGCACGTGGCCCGTCTCTGTCCTACAGAGCCAGGTAGTCAGCAGACCCGTCATCGTGTTTATAACCGGTAACGTACGCTGCTGGTAAGTGGCCGTTCGGCTCGAAGCATGCGGTCGCGATAGGTCCGCGGGTGAATTTTCAAGAGCTGATTAGGTGATCTCAAAGGTGACTTAACACTTTCAACGGATATGGAGCAGAACGGCAACAAGACGATGGGTAAGTTTGGTGTTTATTATCACTCAAATAACGTACATCCACTTCCTTACTGAAGTATGTGCAATTTCAATATTGAATGAATTTATTGGACTGTGGGATTCAGCGAGAATCAGATGTGCGCTAAAAAACCAGAAATGCATGGTGTACGCATTATTTAAGGTCAAAACAACGTTTTTTTTCATAACTGCCCTCGTGTTTAATAATGAACAGACTCTCAAATGTGTGTAAAAACTTGCGAAATGGAAATCAAGCGCCTTGACCTTAAACATAATAAAGGTATAGTCCGTGTAAACACTTCTTGGCAACATGCCAAATGATCAGCGCGACGAGTCAGGGAAGATTGCTACACTAGTTTGTGCGTTATTGAAACCCTACAAGGTGTTGTGTTTACGTGACGAACGCCGTGATGTAAAAAGATTTTTTTTATTTCTTGCATTTAAAAGGCGACTTTCGCTCAGCGGATATCTTTCTCATTATTGTCCATCACCCCATTCAATGCCCTGATATTGAACATGACTGAATTATTTCCCGGTAGCTACATCTGGAGTTCGTTACGGCAACACGTATTGCATGGTGTTTAATAACGCACTGCATACTGCGGGGGAAAAAATCAATAAACGGTACCCTGTTGTACATTAAATTCGTAATGTGTCACTTGTGTCCGTCACACATAATGAAAATACAAATTTCCTACAATGATGTGATCATAAGTCTAAATTGGATGATAACATTAATGGATGTTCGTAACGTAAACCCGAAATGTTTTGTGTTTCAATGGCATACGCCGATCTCAACGAAAGTTTTTCTTTTGTTGTCATTTGATTTAAATAGTTCACATTTACAGAACTTGATTTGGTGCCGTGTAGCAAGAAATAAAACTACGACCACATTTTCAATAGGCTTTGAGCTTCACGTGGGCGTTCGTTATTGAAACTCGATATGCTCAGTGTTGCATTAACGTACGGCAGCCCGGATCTGAAAGAACACGTGTTTATCAGTTGCACTGATGTTAGTAAACTTGCATGCAATACAATTTTTACATTTGAACTTGACGACCCAAAACTTAGATGACACGATCAAAATCATACATTTTGAGTGTCACGTGGGAGAGTTCGTTACTGAAACTCGAAATGCTTAGTGTTGCAGTCACGTACTGCCTCTGCCGATTTGAAAGAAGACCTATGTTTTATAATCAGCTGGTTTCTGGTAATTCATATTATGAATACTATAAATTGTGACCTGGTAGTGTGGAATAAAAGTGCGTTTACATTATTTTTCAATGTAGACTTTGAACTCCACATGGTAGTTCGTTACTGAAACTCCAAATGTTTGGTGTTGCAGTAACACACGGCCGTTGCCGATCTGAAAGAAGGCTTTTCTTTTGTTGTCATTGGGTTTCAACTAATTCACATTATTAAAACTTGTTTTGGTGCTGTGTAGCAAGAAATAAAAGTACGATCACAGTTTTCAATAGGCTTTGATCTTCGCGTGGGCGTTTGTTAGTGAAACTCGAAATGCTTAATGTTGCAGTAACGTACGGCAGTCCGGATCTGAAAGCACACATTGATATCAGTTGCACTGATGTTCGTAAAATTGAATGCAATAAAATTTTGATTACATTTGAACACCAAGACCTAAAACTTAGATGGCACGATCAGAGTCGTACATTTTGAGTGACGTGGGAGAGTTCGTTACTGAAACTCAAAATGCTTAGTGTTGCAGTCATATAAGGTCTTTGTCTGAAAGAAGGCTTTTCTTTTATAAGCAGTTGGTTCCAAGTAATTCACATGATGAAAACTTTAAATTGTCTTGATAGCAAGGAATAAAAGTAGGTTGTCTACATTTTTCAACTTAGACTTTGACTTTTGCGTAGGAGTTCGTTACTGAAACTGATTTGGTTTCCTTCTTCTGATCTTCATTGTTTATCTAGGCTTAAGCGTCCATCTGTGTAGCCTATACTCTGCAGCTCTTAGACACTTTCAGTAATCATGGAAGAATTATTTATAAAAAAGCTTTATAATAGTAGGCTACATATTATGTCAGGCCAGAGTTTTCTGCTATTGTATGACAGTACACAATACAGCCTGCTACTGTCACCCCCACTGTCTTGTGGGTCATCTCGGGAGAGAGGAAGACTAGGGGAAGGTAACCCTGAATACAAATACCACACTGCCTTGTGTGTTGCTATGATAGCAAAGGCTATGGGAGTAAACCCAGACAGAAAATCAGGAGTGGAGACCCGAAGGTGGTTGTCAGGGAGAACTGCATCAAACTGGCTTCCAGCATCTCCTGCAGCCGGACTAGTTCCAAATGTATTGACCTGGTCTCTCCCTTGGGTTTAACTAGAATGGCAGAGAGAGGGGTGGTGCCTCTGGGCAAAGCACCATCTCTTAAAAATAGCCCAGGCAAGGCAGCAAAACGAGGAGGCGTTTGCTCGGGCTTGGCAAGCGTCTGTCTCTCCTCTATAAGCCCACCCATTTCCGATTTGGAGAGGACACTCCAGCCATCCGTTACGGATGGGCACAACACGGGAGGTGGCAGTTACCGGTGATAAGCTCAATCCATTTGGCGTACGGATGAGCGCCAGGGGTCCCCTCTGTCGGTGGGAGCGGCTTTTCAGCTGCATTGATCAACTACCGCCCGCCGTAACCTGGGCAGCCCCCAGGCAGTTGGGTGTTGTTCCGCCACGTCAGCCTGCTTCATAAGGTGGTTGGAGCTAGACCAAAAGTCAAAAAGCTGACGTAAAGTGTGCACCTGGCAAAAACAGAAAAATACTAAAACTTGGTACCTGGAACGTCAGAACAATGCGCCCAGGCTTGCAACAGCAAGATCTCACTAATATTGACTCCATCAGGAAATCCCAAATTATTGATCGAGAACTTCAGCTACTAAACATCGACATCGCTGCCCTTCAAGAAACTCGACTTCCCGACTCCGGGTCAGTCAAAGAAGAAAACTACACCTTCTTCTGGCAGGGCCTTAGCAGCGAACAGCCGAGAATCCACGGCGTGGGCTTCGCCGTAAAAAACTCCCTTATCAATTCGATCGCAACTCCAATTGGAGTGTCAGAACGCACCATGACACTCAGACTGAACACCCGGTCTGGTTTTACCAACATTATCTGTGTCTATGCCCCAACACTTACCTCCTCTGACGAAACCAAAGACATTTTCTACGAGGCATTGCAGAGGACTCTCCACAACATCCCTCTCACCGAAGGCCTGCTAATTCTGGGTGACTTTAACGCTCGAGTGGGAGCAGATCACTCCGCATGGCCAAAGTGCATTGGGCACTTCGGCATTGGCAACATCAACGAAAACGGGCAGCGCCTTCTGGAGCTATGCTCCGTAAACTCATTATGTGTTACAAACACGTACTTTGACCTTAAGAGATGCCAAAGAACATCATGGCGCCATCCCAGGTCTGGCCATTGGCATCAATTAGATCTTATTCTCTCAAGGAGGAAGAGTTTGGGCTGTATAAAAATAACTCGTTCCCTCCACAGTGCTGACTGTGACACCGACCATGCACTGGTAGTCAGCAAAATCAAAATTTCGGCCAAGAAAATATACAGATCAAAAGCCCCTTCAATCCCTAAGATCAATGTAACAGCAATCAGAGATGAATCAAATAGAAAGTCATTTGAAAAGTTATTTGCTGAAAGCATGGATAATGTCACCCAATGTGACTCGGTAGATGAAACATGGAACACTCTCAGTTCAAAAATTCATGACTGTGCCATCAAGTCTTTTGGACAGCATAAAGTTTCAAACAACGACTGGGTAGCCCAGAACAGCGAAATTCTCCTACCTCTCATTGAGCAAAAGAAATCTGCTTTCAATGAGTATAACAAAAATTGCAATCAGAGTACAAAAACTTGTTTGAAAAATGCAAAAGCTAAACTTCAGCTGGAGGTAAGACGTTGCGCCAACAAATACTGGACAGACTTGTGTAACAGCATACAAGAGGCAAATGAAAAGGGAGATATGAAAACCGCCTTTAGTCAGATGAAAGTAGCTCTTGGGCCAATCATCACCAAAAGCGCCCCACTTAAGTCTGTAAATGGTGAACCCATCACAGATAAAAATGAACAACTGAATAGGTGGCTGGAGCATTACTCTCTATTGTATTCAACTGAGAAAAATATTCCACCAGATTTTGAGGAACACCTCCAAAAACTGCCAATAATGGCCGAACTTGACGCTGAACCTTCCTTAGTCGAGCTTTCCAATGCAATCGACCACCTGTCTGCTGGAAAAGCCACAGGAAGTGACAACATTCCTGCAGAGGTATTAAAAGACCTAAAAGGCCCACTATTACCACACCTGTATAATCTGTTACTGCAGTGTTGGAAAGAAGGCGTGATACCACATGATATGAGAGACGCCAAAATTGTCACACTTTACAAGAACAAAGGAGACAAAGGCGACTGCAACAACTATCGAGGCATATCCCTCCTCAGCATTACTGGAAAGGCTTTTGCTCGCGTCATCCTCTGCCGCCTTCAACAACTGGCGGAAAAAGTCTTACCAGAAACACAATGTGGCTTTCGAAGCAAACGATCAACTATTGACATGATATTTGCACTTCGGCAAATCCAAGAAAAATGTAAAGAACAAAACAGGCCGCTTATAACATGCTTTGTGGACCTAACAAAGGCTTTCGACACCGTAAGCCGATCTGGCCTGTATGCAGTCCTTAAATCCATAGGCTGTCCACCAACATTGCTAAAACTTATTGCATCCTTCCACACTGACATGAGGGCATGTGTCAACTTTGAGGGCTGCACATCCAATTCATTTGCTGTAAACAGCGGTGTGAAGCAGGGATGTGTTCTTGCTCCTACCTTATTTGGTATATATTTTGCAGCCCTACTCAAGAATGCCTTTGGTCAATGTTCAGGTGGAGTACTTATTAACACCAGAGTGGACGGCTCCATTTTTAATGTTGCCAGACTAAAAGCAAAATCTCGTACAGAGCATATTATGTTACAAGAGCTCCTCTTCGCAGATGATGCTGCAATCGTGGCCCACGATGAAACCACGCTCCAGGCTCTCATCAATAGCCTTGCCAAAGCCTGTGACAAATTCATGCTAAAGATCAGTGTCTCAAAAACTGTAGTTTTGACACAAGGCTTGAGAAACCCCAACCCAATCATGCTGAATGGCTCTCCTCTGGAGCAAGTGGGAAAATTCTGCTACCTAGGCTCAACCATCAGTGGTAGCACAGACATAACAACTGAAATAAATGCCAGAATAGGAAAGGCGGCCACAGCTTTTGGCAAACTCTCAAAAAGGGTGTGGAACAATAGCAAGCTGACCATCAAAACAAAGGTACTCGTGTACCAAACTTGCGTCCTAAGCACCCTGCTGTATGGCTCAGAGACATGGACCACCTACTCCAAACATGAAAGATCCCTCAACTCCTTCCACCTGCGCTGCCTACGCAAAATTCTCAAGATCAAGTGGCAAGACAGGATCTCAAATATCGAAGTTCTGAGCCGAGCCAACATTCCATCAACTCAGGCTCTCCTAGGCAAAAAAAGACTGCGGTGGCTTGGACATCTCCACCGTATGGAAAATGATCGCATCCCCAGACAAATTCTCTACGGGGAACTTGCTACTGGCAACCGACCCAGAGGTAGGCCACATCTGCGATTCAAAGACACTTGCAAGGTCACGATGAAAGCATTCAACATCGACCCCAATGAATGGGAGAACCTTGCAAATGATCGAAGCAGATGGAGACAAAAATTGCGCAGTGGCACGCTCGCAATAGACTTCAAGGCAAAAGAAACATACCTGACAAAACGACAGAGGCGGAATGAAAACACTCGCCAAAGTGAACCCAAAAGACTGACCTGCAATCACTGCCATCGCACTCTCGGGTCAAACATTGGTAGAATAAGCCACGAGAGAAGCTGTCAGTCAAAGTGAAAGTGAATATTCTAGCTGCTAAGACCGTCTGTAAAGACGCTAAAGGCCATATATATATACATATTATGGAAACTCATGTCTGTAATAATGTATTGCCATTCCATGTTGCTGGGACATCTAGATCTGCAAGGACGGGAAACATTTTTGTTTAGACGCATGCAATCTATGTAAAATATTTGATATTATCAAATGATAATTTCATCTCAGACATGTTACCGCAGTAGTAATGCAATGAATTGTTATTGAATCACAGTTAATAAGCAGATCTGCAAACATGGCTTTGGCTGATGAGTTTCATTCATTACACCACACCAATGATAATTTAGCTTCAGCCCAGGTAAAATATCAGTTCATGCTTTGATTTGCGAATGTCTAAGTGTTTTAAATATACCATTTTTTAAAATCTCAAATCCTCAGTGACTTTTCTAAAGAGTTTAAAGTAGCAGGATGTTCATGCTAGTCAGAGGCCACAGAGAAAAGGTTGAGATTGCAGAATATGCAGCTGAGATAAAGGAGATTTTTACAGGCCACAATGATGTTTCAACTTTGGTTTTCAAACCACAGTACTTTTACTGAAAGTAATAGTCCTGGGTCCAATCACAGCTGTCAAAACAAAGATCTGAAAGCTTTCAAATAATCCAACAAACAGCCTGTCTTCAAAGTGTACAAAAAACCACCACCACTGTGCAAGACATCTATGTAATAAGGAAGACCTGTCAGACAAGATGGTCCAATAAGTAACACTGTGCCCACTATTGTGGATGGTTCACTAACAAGGATGGGATAACATGAGGTAGTGCTGAAATTTCTGAAAGATGACAGTCCTAAAATGATGGCTGTCCACTGCCTTATCCCCAGAGAGAGTTTGGCAGCTGCTAGGCTTAGTCTTCCAAGTAGGCTAATAAAACAGGTAGATGAAATGAAGGCCCATCCAAAGACTGTGAAGATTGTTAAAAAAACAATTATATGAGGACTATGTGTGGCTGCACCTTGATACCAGTTGCTATCAAAAAGTTACTGTCTGGAAAGGTTTACTGCCTTGCTTGATACTTGGTTCAAGATCATGACAGCTTTGGGTTCATGAGATTCAGCGAAGCCAAAGCCTTCAGTTTCATTTCATAAAAATGGAGTCAGATCAGATCAACAAGCTAATGGACATGAAAGTTGATGACAGTGTGAAATTGATCCATGCTTCCAGATAACACTTCATGTAGCTGGATCTTCAAGTTGTTGCCAAATATGCATGTAAAACTTATTAGCTATGGAGGCTCAGCAAGTAGTTTTGCCCTTCCCAAAAGCATACTTGTTTGAATGTGCCTTTGGTGCTGTTATGGATATGGTGACTAAAAAATGAGAACATGTTTCATGTTATTAGTTTTACAGTTTTCTACTTGAGTTCCTATGTATGCAGACTGAACTGGGCATCAAAATCAAATGGAATATTACCCACATTTATTTTCTTTTGTTCACAGTTTATAAAAGCACTTCTGGCCTTCCCTGTAATTGGGCATTAAATCAAATAGATGGGGTAGGGATGGAACATAGAACTCTTGAGAACCAGTGCAGTAAACTACAATTTTGGTGTGATTTCAGTGCCCATGTGTCCTTTTGTCATTTTATGTAACATACAGATTTTTCCTGGCTAGCTTTAGTAGTGACCAGTGCATCCTGATGTCCATCTGTGTTAAGTTTTGCAGTAGATGCTAGCATTAAAATACAGTTCAGTTATATTTCAGCATTTACATCTAAGGAAATGAGAATTCAATTATTTTGGCGTTTATGTCGCAAACAGACTTTGGTTCACATAATTTAACTATGGCCCTTAAACTCTTTTGTCTTCTGTGACTGTGATATCTTTAAACAGATGCTGAACTTGAAATGCACCTTAGTCTGATCCTTTCACTTCAGTGTAGGAAAATTGTGGTTCAGTTGTTTGGTGTTTATGTAACATACAGTCTTTTGCTAACTGGAAGCTCTCCCATAGCTGCTGAACTCAGATACCCTCAGTAGGCCTGGAGCCTTGTACCAAATGCTCAAGTTAATAATAATTTTAAATTGACCACAGTATAATAGTGCATGATTTTTGGGACTTTTACAATTTGGTGTTTATGTAACGTACATACTTTTGGTGTCTGCCAGCTTACTATTGTTATGCAGAAAGAGCATTTTTGTGCCACATTAGACTTTGATATTAGTAATAGTCAGAACCATTTATTCATTTATTTGGATAAGTACATTTTATTTTTAACATATTTTTATGTTTTTGGTGTTTATGTAACATACAGACCGCAAATCTGAGAGGCATTTTGAATGTCACAAATGATCATTGACTCACAAGATTGTATTTCTGACAGTATGAAATAAACTTGCTTAATTAGTTTCCTGGCCTTCTAATTAGAAGTGCTTGAGTTGTTTTTGTGTTGTGACGGTGTTTATGTAACATACATCCTGTCAATCAAGAATGAGTGATATTGTTGAAACCCAAAGGGAATGCTAAAAGGCAGCTACAGAGTATGAAAGACAATTGTTTACAGAATGAGATGTATTGGTTTTTAAGGATGGATATCAATTTTTAAAATTCATCATTGTGTCACAAAAAGTGTACAGCAAATCAGATTCTGACCCATATACACTATCATCTACAACAACATCTACCTCACTATCACTTGATGAATCTTCTTGAAATGACATCCAACTGTTGCTACTGTCAGTGCTAACAACTTCGATGTCAGCCATTCTGTCACTGACACTAATTTCAACATTCCACAGAGCCGTAGATTCACTGTAAACACTCAGCAGTTTGCATAAAAATCAAAGGAAGCTACTCTAGAAACTTCAAGTAATAATAAACATTCGTCCTCGATCGCCTTGGCATATTTCTACTTCCTAGTCTGACATACCCTACTCGCAACCGCTATAGCGTTCCAAGTGTACCAATTTCGGAAAATGGCGGCAACCGGACAAGGAAAGGGTTAACCTAGGATTGCTCATGTTCAGGAAATTTTTTTTTTTTTTTAAAGGATTTTGCAAAATTGATGTCGTGGGGAAATTGATCAATGTTACTAGTATGCTCCAGATTACTTTATATTCCTGTTCATTTTATTTATTCCTGTTCATTGAACGGGACAGAAATAAATTTTATGCGAATCAAATTTTAAACATGTAAATGATTTCTTTTAGTCAGTGTGAACTGCACAGCTCATCTCTCTCCATGGTAACCTGGCTCTATTTGTCATGTTTTGTTTCCATGGAAGTTTAATTCATTTTTATTTGCTCTGTCTGACTTTCTCTGTGATTTCACACCTGACAAAATTGGCTTTATAATAGAATAATAATAATCCATCTAAAAAAATTTGTAAAAAATATAAAAAATCCTAGTCACAATTCTATACTCTGGAGCAAAGCAACGATGATCAGTGGGGAAAACGCAGTGCTAAAAAAAGTGACCCCCCAAAAAAGTCAGATCTAGCGGAGCCTCAGCCCCCCGCCCCCCCCCCCCCCCCCCGGTAGGCGAATTTACTTCTGGTAGGTTTTTGGAATAGAAAAAAGGAATGAGCAGCAGTGGAGGACGAACTCTGCTGGCTTTCCAATTTTTCCCTCGACACGCTGTTTGTTTAAATACTCATGTACTGGACCGTTTTCTGAATGAGAAGTGATGCGCATCTTTTGTTTTGGTCATGTGATTGAGATGGACGCTTGGGTGGCTGCCGCTGGCCTCTCACTCATTGAGCGAAGGAATTGTTCGTTTCAGCTGTTCGTATGTATGTGAAGTTAACCTACATCTAGAACTAATCTTTCTAGACTTTTATCACTTGCTAAAATTCAGAGGGCTCTTCCGAAATAAAAATCACAAACCAAAAATCCATCTGCGAATACGCATGGCCATCCATTTCAGTCAAGTTTATAACTGTCATATCAAACAAATCACAAGGCCCTTTAAGCTTATGCAAAAAGACAGATTCAAGTGACTCATTTTAAAGTCCCTAAAACACTGACAAGGTAGTTGAGGATTCGTCATTATTATAGACGAATCAATTGTAAAAGAAGAAGAAGATGAAGAAGAAAGCAACCGGGCCGTTGGGTAAGGTTTTTTTTGTTGTTGTTGTTTTTTTCAACCAGGAAGATCAATGAAGAAACTCGAAAATGACCAAGAATCAAGAACAAGGGGCCAACACTAACAGCCGGAAGTGAAGAAGAACTTAACTTCAGTGTAACGGTACTTACTGTCGAGTGTCTCAGTTGCATTTGAAGACTGCGATTTCGGATTTGACGCCATTTTGTATTTGACAGCCAAACGTAAATAATGTTCCAGCCAGGCAGGCCAACATGGTTATTAAATTTCCATAAAATTATTTGATATATTGAAGTTATTTGTTTCTAATGCTGGGCTACAACAAATATTTTTTTTTCCATTTCAATTTTGTCTAAAAGTCCTAGATTTCGAACCATTTTATAGTTAAATATTTGAACTTATCTTTTCTTTAGCCGATTAGTCCCAATAAGAAGGCTGAAAGTTAATAAATCTTTATGTTTTAAAGAAAACTCCACAATTTTTGTCTGTGAAAACAACCTATAATTTATTGACGTATTATTGCATGTTACGCTCTAGGGGTCATCGTTCGCATGAATGTAGATTTTAAACTGTGTGAGATGAAACAGTATAGTAGTTTCGATAGTGTATTTTGTTCGTTTTGCCAGATGAGATGTGTATGGTTAATATTTTTTAATATATCTCACATCATCAATGGTATCTTTAGACCTCATGTTAGTTGATACGACAAAGGAAACATATTTTGCAGTATTGTCAGAGTCTGTGGTGTCTGGCTTTGTAATCTTTGTAACTCAGTTACGACAAACCGGCAACAATAAAAAAAATACATAACCCGGAAGTAATAAGCGAGAAATTAAAAATTGCAGGGCGGTTCATTAGAAACGGACCTGTACTGGGACAAGTTCAAACAGATCCACTGTGCACTGCTTGACCAATGAAACTCGAAGGACTGTGGTGAGTGTTTTATTTCGTGTAGGCCAAGTACTGACCTTCGCCAATATTCATTGATTTGCCACATCTGTCTGGTTTGATGTAGATGTACCTGTAAATTTGTAATACCGCACACAATAAATACAGACTGTAGTTTCTCCTTTTTCTACGGCCACGATACAACAATAGATCTGATCTAGTCTAGATCTCTCTAGATCTACATTGTAAAGGAAAGGAACTCACTGTTATTCATATCAACTGTCAATCATCCGTCTGTTCCTGTTTTACAGAATGGTGTTGCATAGAACTAGATCTAGATCTAGATAATGGCTAGATCTAATATTGTGTAATAAACCTATCAAGATCTGCATGTCATAGGTCCTGATAGATGTAATGTAACAGAAAACGACAGTAGGCAAGGACTAGATCTATAATAATGAGCTTTAGATTTAGATCTAGATATAAATTCTAGATAGATCTAGATTTTACGTTTTGTTGAAAGTAAAAAAGTTTTATTCCTCCAACTTGTAAGAAGCGGGTTAAATGGAGGAATCGTATTGTTAAATGTGAAAGTCTATGTTACGCCCCTGTAGGGCCTACCCAGTAAACTCAGTATCTTGCAACCAGAGATATGGGATCTACATGTACATAGATCTAAATCCACAGCTGGGAAGGATTAATAATCCGTATCTCCAAAACAAAAAAGCCAAGGGAGGGGCAAGGACCCCAAGTGCATATATATGCCGGCAAAGCTGTATCTTGGAGTTACCACTGGAGTGGAACAACCGGATTCAGTAATCCTTCCAAAAATACATGGACCAAAAAATCATTTTTGTTCAAATAGTTTTGTGGTGGGTGTTCAAGCAGATTCTTAATTGTAGGGTTCAATTCAAAATTTTTATCTATTTAAAATGTACTTCATGGAGGTTTAATTTACCTGTCAAAATCAAACTTTGACCTGTGGACTTGGTTTTGGTTTTTGTTTCAGTATGCAGTGATTTTGTGGAATTTGAGACGTGAAAATTTTACTCAGATCAGACTTAGGGTATCACTGAACTTTGAACACTTGAAATAAAATACTGAATGGAATGTGATCGTGATGTGGCAGGATCTCCTACTTTATTGCAGATCTGACTCATTTTTCATTTACAGACCTGTCAAACATTGGAAAGAGTGGAAGGGAAAGCTAAGAAAGTTGGGAAGAGATAATGGAAGATGAGGAAAGGAAACCACCAAGATCATCTTCTAGCTTTGGCTCAAGCAGTCAGAACCATGCAGCTGCAGAACTCGTGACAGTTGAATGCATACCAACGCCCTTTCATGCAGCTTCAGTATTCAACAGCACAAATAAGTCTTCCCCATCCTATGAGCATCACTGCGGAGATACATATGACAATCAGAACTTGATAGAAAAGCATGTTGACAGATCACCAATTTCTAAGTTAGATTGGAACAGGCCATATGACGATTTACAGTCTGATATGACTGCTGCTGCGCAAAACACTCAGTTTTCTGGTAGTGAAGAACATTTCAGTCCCCCTTCTGGTGTTGTGATACCCAAGAAATTTTCATCACAGTACAGTCCAGAAGGCAATGCACATTTCAAATATCAAGAATCTGCGGGTGGAGACATAAGACATCAGCTGCTGGTACAAAGGACATTTAATAACCAGGAGGGTGAGTTTCTTGAATCAAATACAATAAAGCATGGCAGGATTGATACTTATGAGCGGGTTACTTATTTGGATGAAGAAAGAATGGCATGCAGTGAACTGTGAAGAAAAAGAGAAAAATAGACGGAAGAGATCAATGAACAGACATGACCTGCTCTTCAGTGGACTGGCAAATGAGTTAGCAGATACAGTGAACTTGGTTATATTTATAACGAGAAGCATGTTTAGCTAAAATGTCTTGTTATCTGTAGGCAAGGTCTCACTTTTCCAACAAAAAGTGGTTTCACGTTCAGTACCATTCAAAGAATTTAAAAGACTGACCATGTTCTGTTATAGTTGTTATAAATAACAATACAGGGAGTGTAGGCTCGTGTTACAACACATGGTCAGTAAGCCCAGTTGTAATGAGAACGCACACTAAGCAAGCGACTGGTAGTGACAAAACAATGCACAGCACATGTCTGGTGAAGCTACAGGGTTGTTACCTCCTGACCCACATTGAGTCATCACTTTCAAGTAACTGCATGTAGTGTGCTGTCACAGCATGTGGTCAGTAAGGAGAGAAAGTATTAGTAAATAGAATGCCAGGCCAAAGTGAGAGATGAGCAGCAAAGTACCAGGCAGGTGGAATTTTAGTGACAGACGAAACGCAATACATATAAATCTCCCTAGGCTGCTGTACCCCGCAATTTACAGTACATTCAGAGTGATTTTCTACTGGGAGCGGGTGTTTTTATTATAATCGTCATTATTCAAGTAATGTATTTTATAGCTTCCCAAAAAAACAGGGATTTACTATTTTCTCGCTCTTGCCAACGTCATGTTATCGCCAGTGTCATAGGTACATGATGATCCACAGTATTTATCAGAAAATTAATAGCATGTTCCAGCTACTCCGTAGGTACCGTTATGAGATTGTCAGACATAACATTTTAAATGTATACAGCGTTAAAATGTCACTTACATTATAAGTTCTGTAAGACAAAGATAAATGCCAGTTACAGAGATAAATTCTGAGTACAGAAGTCTCTGAGTCTGATACAAGGACATACACACACATATGGAGGTTTACTTTTTAAATCATCTTAAGTTTCAGAAATTTGTTAATCAGCATGTCATGGTCTGTCAGTAATACGGTTGTGCCAGCCAAAAAACTGAATTTCATTGATTGGGACTGAAATAATTTAACAGTATGGGAACTAGATAACTGCTGTAATTATCAATTATTTCATCCTTTCATCTCATTCTCTCAGATCACCCAGAACCTCGAACTTCAAGTCCACTTCGCAAAGTTCGAATCACAGTGTCTAGTGGCATACAGACAACGTCTGTCAGCCCCAGCAAAGAGAGTCAGAGAACTGTGAATGAAAATTCAGGTACTGTAGTTCCAGATTAATGGCCAACTTTAAACTTTTTGCTGAGGGTAAACTTTTAAAAATTATACTGAATGACATGTACATGTGGACATTTGTAATGCATTTCCTGTCATGTAATGCATTAAACTATCAAACAAATCTAGTTAAATAAACTTTTTTCTTGTTTTCTATTTTGATTTTACCTCGTGGGTTTTATTCACCCTGTCCATTTTAATAATTGCTTTCCTTGCGCCCAAATTCACTTGTATAATCAAGGTGATACATGGATTATCACCAATAACGATAATTAAAGAACCGGAAATGTCACTGATGTCTGAAATTGTCATAGAATGACCTGAATTTGTTGAAATTATTAAATGTGACATAGATTTATGTGGAAAGTATGTGAATGTCACTTCTTAAGTTCTTTGCAAACCAGTCGCATGAAATATAATATATAATTATGTATACTGTAGGAAGAACATTTATAAAGATTTTGTTCTGCTTGCAATTTATCTTTGAGAAGAAGATTCTTATTATTAAAATGGATGGGCATTGCTCAGAAAAAATCACTGTGTACTTAGTACTTGTAATGAAGGCCTGTTCTTTTACGGGTTTCACTGCATCTTGATTAAGTATGTCTGCCAACAGTGGTCAGTGTTGGCCCAATAAATTATAAAATATTGCAAAGTATTCGGAACCAAGCAGTTGTACACTTAATAAATGACAGGGCGCATTAAACGAGAGCATATTAAGTGGTTCCACTGTATTTTGTTGTCTTACTTTTAATTTTTGTATTGTTTTTATATCACCTCCTCTTGGAGAAAAAAGATTGATTGTTCGTCATAGGGAGGTATATTGGTTGAAAAACTACGAATTTTAGTTCATGCCTGCTACATATGAATAAAAAAAATGGATTCTATTTCTATTGTTTCAATGTTCAACTTGATTGTACTGATTTCCACAGATATGAAAGATCCAAATTTGGGTCAGGTGAAGCATGCCAGTGCTCTTTCGCCTTACTTGATGTCACCTACTGAAAGAGGTTTGTGTGAGCATTTAATACTTGTTGATATGGAAATTTTTGGAAGTCTTGTCGATTTTTTTTATGAAATGAATCTTAAAGGTTTGAAATCTTATAGTGTATGTAGCGATTTTTCATCTTATTGAGGCTGGGAACCTTTGATAAGCTGACATAAATTGAAAAACAAACCAGGTTCAATTTTCAATGACATGCAGCATTTTAGCTGATTGATATGACAAAATAAATGTCTTAACATATGAGACGAAATTATTGAGGAGATCATGACCACATAGTCACAGGATTCTTGTAATGTCACAAATAGCTCATCAAGTTCAGAATTCCTAATATGTGAGCAAGCCCCACTAACCTCAACGGAAGTCGCACTGGACCAAACAGAGAAAATCGCAATGGAACGCAAATATTCAGTTATTTAACAATTCTTTTATTTTAGGATACTTAAAGTTCAACCATTTTTCTACATTCTGTGAAAATATTAGGTCTCAAATCAGCCTCTAAATATGATAAATATTTCTCTTAATGCCTTTAATTTTGCCTTTTGCATCGAATATCACAGCAATAATTGGGTTCATTGAACTCGCGAGAGCATCAAAATCAATACACCCATTGTCATAAAATGTTTACACAGCATGTATCATTTATATTGGCATAGACATGCAATATTTCAAAGAGGGAGGTTAATTACAAGTACCCGCTGCTAGGGAGATAGTAAGGCCACCCATCTCGCTGAGAGCAAAAATCGCTCCTCCATTTTTAAAGGTGCTTTTCTGGAAAGTTACTTCCGTTTTTGACTGGGGCTTTGGTGTCTTTAAAAAGCCATAACTTTGTGATAAAAAGGAGCTTTACAATAATTTTTACGCAAAATTAAAGATGAGATTTCATCACATACTTTATGGTGGTGTCCATAATTCAAAACTGAATAAAATGCGACTTTGGTTGAGGTTAATGGGGCTCGCTCACATATAAATAAAGCACTTAAATCATTGAAACAGTTTTTGTTTGACATCTGACCTACAAAATATTTCAGCACAAGGTTTTCAGCCGATTTTCAAAACTCCAAATCGAAATCAACGTCCACATCATGAACGTGGTATTGAGATGACTCCCTCCCACGCAGGAGCATCATTGCTTATGTCCCCTGCCAGTTCTCTTGGCTTCACACCAGGACGCCAGTTCATCAACCCATTTGAGATTGACCATGAAAGGATGCATATGCCATTCTTCAGCCCCAATATGTTCAAAGTGACTGGTTCAGCAAACAAGGACAAGAAAAGAGACAAAGAGGTGCAACTGCTTTACTCTTCTTAACCATACGGAGAACAGATAAATTGTCTTTTTATTTAGACATCAGGCAACTTGCTCAGCCTATTTACTGATTCAAGCAGCTTGGACTCAGTATACTTGAATCATTCAAGCAAGCTTCCTTCTTTAACATAAAGTTCTTCTGTGAAATTATTTTAACATAGTTTTGAAAATTTGTCAGAATCTAACAAAATGTATCACTGTCAAATTTTGTCAGAAAGTTGAGCACAACACCGAAAACCCGGTCGTTTAGTTTGGCCACCGAGCGCCCTACTAGGTCATCGCGACCGGGGTCAGCGACGGGCCACTACACCTGTGACGGGCAGCGCTTTGCGCGGGCGAATTATATCAAATTGGTACTATTATGATTTACCACCTTGCATTGTAACCAGGGCCGTCAGAATAACCATCTTGACGCACGTGAGACGTAAGGCTTTGCATTTTGCAGTGTGAAAAGTAGAAGAAGGTAGCTTTTATAGTTTTGTAATGGCAAGTAGGGAAAGACTGTACATTTTCGCTGAAGAATATCTAATACCTACTCATTTTAAAGTTACATAACAAAAAAAGTGCTCCACACAAGGCACCAAAATTACGGTCAAATGGAGGACAAGACATGTGTTCGTGTCCTAACGAAAAGGCATTGTTGTCGGAAGAATAGTAATCCACATACAGATGATTTATTTTACATCTTTATGCTTTTTTAGTTCAGTGGAATTCGGCGCTGTGTGAGGCATCCAATCATAGTTCGAGCTGCAAACTGATCGAAGTGGTTTTCTGATAAAGAAGATGTTACATTGTCAGTGACTAAATGTTTTGCTGTTGTTGAGAGGATTACTAGATCTAGTATAATGCGATCATATGAACTTCACACATGTACATTTTAACTGAGTCTGTGATATATTTGGAGAATATTAATTTTTTTTAACAAGGCATTACATTTGGTGTATTTTATGGGTTTTGTGAGGAAATTTTTCTTGGGGATATATTGATTAGTTACCATACTGTGAGGTGGAGTAATCACTGTCGTATTGCAGGAAGTTGTTAGTATTTTAGGTAATTTTGTCCGCTGTGAATTTCAAAGGTAAAATAATCTTGGATATAATATATGAAATCTTATCTTTGCCTTGCTTATTCTACAGAATTTCTGGTCAGTGGAGCACTCAGCCCTGATAAAGCCAGTGGACATTAATGAAGCAGAGGTCAAAAGACAACATCGTTATCAGCAGAGAATGTGTGTATAGTGCATGTGGTTATCTTTTGTTTGTGGTTAGGATGCATGAAAAATAGTTGTCCTGAATGAAATGTTAATACAGTGGACTTCATTTGAGTTGAACTCGCATGAGTTGAACTTCTCTTGAGTTGATCTTTTTTGGTGGAACCGGCACCGTTGCATCATATTTTATATTAAAATAAAACGGTTGTGTTGACTTCAACTCAAGTGTCGCGACGCCTGTGTTGACTTTGATTTCCTGTCCCATCTCTTATTCCAATTGTTGAACCCCAAACGGATGAGTTGATTTCGATTATCCGACCAATGAAATTGAGTCGACACCTCAACTATCCGTCACCGACGCAATGTGTACACTACAGCACGCTGCTCGGCTGTAGGTCTCTCTTTGTTTTCACGCACAGTCAAGCAGTTAGTGAGTCCACGTGGGTGCATACGACTACACGCGGTGTCATGGACAATGCCCCTCCCTCTAAGGCCCTCTCCCACGCATACTTCAAAAATGCCACCACCCAACCCCAAATGCAAAGCTGATAGTGATAGGCTAGTCCCAAGGTCAGAGCAGGTCTAGAGGTCTGTGGTCAAGCCAGCAGCGTGAGGGTATTTTGATTGGCAGCCCACGCCAGTGAACCACTGATGGGAATCACAAAGACTAAGCTTTCAGTTTCAAGGGCTCTCCCTATACTATCAAAAGGCGTAGCATCAGCATGCGAATTGTTGTTCAACATATTTGCATTATTATCATCTCATTTTCTCCTAAGCTGACTATCACCTAAAGTTGTCTGTCTCTAAGAACCAATCAGAAACAAGCTCTGCAATGACCTTTGCCCCAAATGCCCACGTTGGTTCATTAATAGTGCTAATCTGGATAAATCATTGTTTAGCGCTCGGGGGTATCATGCTTCGTTCTGAAGAAAATTACAGCTGTCAGTGTCAGTATCTAAGTCAGATCATTGGTTACAGACTTACAGACAAATGTTTTGTTGGTTAATTCATTATTAACTGTAAAAAGGCACAGCAGCGAAAGGTTTACCGACCACATAAAACCACGGGCACAGTGGTAGTGTGTAAGTCGGCAAGGGTCAATGCGACCCAGATAGATTCCCCCCGTGAGTGAGGTCACTGATCCGGTCAGCAGGCTTGACCAGTAGCGTTAGCTGGAGGTTTTTTAATAAGCACAGACATTAGACTGAGGGTATCCCAAATTCATGTATTGCACCCTGCCGTCTAGTTTATGATATTATGAGTGGCAAACCAAGATTAGAAACTGCACTGACCGACCATTGCTTTCAGTTTGAATGCGTTTCACGACCCCCCCCCCCCCCCCCCTAATGTAAAGTTGATATTGGTTACATCTCTTGACATCGGATCGGCGACGGATGAGTTGAACAACGGATGTGTTGATCTTTTTTTTTTTTCCCCCGCGACATCAACTCAAGCGTAGTTGACTGTAGTTGAAATTTATTTCCATACAAAGGAGACAAGTAATTTTAATTTTCTTAAATAAACAATAGCATTTTTTATATCTTGACTTTGCCCAAATGAAACTTTTGATGGAATTCAAGCTGTTACTTCTTGACTACATTAATTTCTTATGTTCCGAATCAAATGGCTGCTGCAATATTGTTCTTTGTTGCTTCATATTATGAGGCAGTCAAAAAGTTCTTTATACACTTTGAGTCATTTCAGTGTGCAAACAGGCATGAGGTGTTCACATAATTCACATATTTGCAAGAACACATGGCAGTTTTGTCTTCATACTTGTAATATTTTATAATTGCCAGAACTCCCCTCACAATATTTCCATCATACAATGCTTTCTCACCAAGAAAATGAAAACTAAAAATTCCTCTCAAGGTGAAAGACAAGAGATTACATTTGTATGGAGGAAATGCTTGCAAAACATTTTGGCAGCACAGAAAAATTATGTTCAGGAATGGAGATTCAGTGCCAATTACTGGACAGTCATTTAATAAGGCTCAGGCGTCAATGTGGCATGCTCATTTTGATATCAAGAATTCTCCTCACAGAGACTTAGAACAAGATTCCAGACTTCAATCTGCCATCAACAAATTCTTTTCGAATGAAGTGATTGTCCCATCACCATGGAGTGAAAAGGTCAAACACGTTCTGCCCCGCACCCCTGGAGCCATTCGCTCTGGTAAGGAAACCTTTCTTGTAGTTTTATCATGCCTGAAGTGGGATTTTGAATGTATGGTACCCATAAGATTTGGGTGTCATGTGTCTTTTCAATACGACTTTTTTTTTCCCTTTATATTTCATGTGCTCGTGGATGTTGCAGAGAGACTGGTGTTGAACAGAATTGGACAGTTTATCTATTCTTAGATTGGGGGGGGGGGGGGTAGTAGTTATAATGTTTTAATGTAGAAAATTTAGATTGTGCTGTTACACACCACCAAAGAAAATAAGTGTCTTTTTAAACAATTATTTTTCAATATTTTTTTCCTGTGGCTTATAAAGCACTGCCAGTTTATTTTGTTTCATAGCCGTTGTAGGAAATGTTTTCACTGAAAATTTATGTGCCTTTACAGTATCATGCCAGACGACCATGTCAGTTCCCCCAGGTGTAGATCTGCTGGCAGAATTGCAGGGTAAGTGAGAGATAGTGTAGAAAATTTGTCAATTCATGACATAAAAGCAAGTTGCAAAACTTACGCCAAGAACTCAGAATTGATCACAAAACCTGGAAATATAGTTTTCACCTAAATTCTTTGAAAATAATACAATTTGTGATGGCATGTTGTTGACATTGAAAACTGCGAGTACAATAAACAAACTGCCCAGATTGTGCACAATGTGTAAGACTTTCCGAAGTGCATTGACTCCAGTGATGAGAGATAATATGTAGCAATGCCCTTCGCTCGCTGCGCCGCGAGTCAAAAACAGGTCACTGCTGGCCGGGGATTTTCCAGACCGTTTTGGATCGGAGGTACCTGTCTTCTAAATATTACTACGGAATTATTTATAGACGAAGCTCAATGAAACTTGGCAACCAGTCAGAAAATTGGATAAACTAACCACATGTGAACGTTGGCGATTCTGCTATTTTTGGAACCAGTCAAAATCCGTGTGAACATGCAAGTTTTATTTGTGTTTCGCAAAGTACGCTGAGCTGTTGCACCAACGTCGACAAGGTCAGTTAAGCATCTCTTTTCTATACTGTGTCCAAATTTTTCAAATTTATATGTCCAGCCGTTTTTACGTACCAATTCAAAATACCCAACTACCCCACGGCATAGATTGTGTCATTCAGTGGCCCCGACATGCGAGTCAGAGTTCCGCTAGCAGCCTACGAGCGCATGGTTGCTGGGCGCCATTTGATTGGTTGCCTAGATTACTCAGGTCACAGAAGAGTTCAAGTATGTCTAACTGCTCTATTCCTTTTGTAATTTGTACAGGGGGTTGACGGCTCCACGTTACAGGGTTTTTATTGATCATAAGAGACATAATGTAGTTTTTCAGCACAAATTTGTCTTTAACGCACGTGATTTGTTTGATTTACATTGAATTGAAACATTTCTCAAAAAATATCAAGCCAACAAAGGTGGAACAAAGAAATTTATCGAGACCGTATTCGAGTTTGTAACTTTTACCTCCGGTCAGCAAATGAACTCTACCAATTGTTTACAGGGGCTATTCATTTCTGTCTTTGGCATACAATTTCCTTTTTAACTTCCATACATTTTAACATTAAAATCGGGTATTTGAAAATGAACAACACGGTTATGAAGTAAGCAGTCTTAATTCCTTATCTTATAAACAACATTTCTCGTTTTTTAATTTTATCTCCACTTACAGCCGCTCGGTGAGATAGATCTAGTTTATTGACAATGTTACGATGTAGGTCAGCCAGACCCACACTACAACAAACGGTTTTGTCGTTGATCTTTTCAAAGAGAACAATAATTGCCAGTATAAATAGCAAATGTGCTGGTCACATGGATCGATAATCCCTCTCTGTCTGTGGCTGTTGTAAGAGCAAAGACTGTTTGAATTCCTCTTCGTTTGTTCATGTTCGTTCGTAATTCCAAAACTGTATTTTTAATCATAGCTCAAAAAGTATTTGAGCTATCATAATTTCTCTGCAGCCTAAGATTCTGCTCACAAAAGTAATAATAATAATCCATTATTATTATTATTATTGCAAAAAATACAACTGGTTGCCAAGTTTTATTCTAATCTGTCCAATGAGTACCAAGATATGGTCGCAAATCTGAAAAAAATATGTTGCGGAAACTAATTTATGACCATATTTTTATGATTTCCCCCAAAACTATAGAAGATATCATTATTCTGACTGTGGATTTAGTTTCTGCAGCTAAAAATACAACCGACTGCCAAGTTTCAATTGTGGATCTCCATTTATGACTGAGACATCATTAATTTTGGTCCATTTTCTGGGAATATTTTCCTCTTCAAGGTATATCCAAAATTCTTCGACCTTTAAAAATTCGTAACTTTTTAATTTATGGATGGATTTTGAAAATTCAAAAACCATGATGCTCAGAATAGAGAGTTCTTTACATTGCACACATTCAAAGACAGCTAATCTGAAAACAAAAATTTTTCATGGGCATTGCTATAATATGGATTCATACTGCACTTTAAAAAAATACCTGTATGCATTCACAGAATCCGGCAATGGTTCTGAAGATCCTATTAATTATTATGATCATCATAATTCAGTAGCAGGCTGGCCTACCCTGAGCAGTGCTGGATATCCCGACTAATTCATTTTAAATTGGAACTCCATTTTAAGCAACTACAGCAGGAGGAGATTTAGAACAAGTGATATACCATGTATTGTTCTGCAACATTCACTTGAATGCCATAAGAATTTATGAATTATTGTCTTTCATCAGATAGTGGGATGAACAAGTAAAATTTTATGCACAGGGTTTGAAAAACATTTTATTACAGAAGGTCGAAGGAGTTAAACTTAAATTACATCAGTAGTACTACTGCATCTGCAGACATTGGTAAATTGCATTATGAGTATACCAGCATTTTCAGAGATTTTTTGAGATTTCACATAATTTATTTGCATTAGTTAAATTTTATCATATAGAGGGGATTTTCAGTGAATGAAGCAAGGTCAATGTTAGTGTGTGTCAGGGTTCACAGAGGTCCTTAAAAGTCCTTAATTTTTATAAAAGAAAAAATAAGTAGGTGTACTCAAAAAGTCCTTAAATTCTGAAAATGATGCCAAAGTCCATAAAAAGTCCTTAAAATTTGTGTTTCAGTTGAAACATTTGAGATTCAAATCTTCCAATTGCACACTGGATAATTGGTACTTTGAAATAACTGAACTTTTCAGAGTGAATTTACTATATTATTATTTGAACTCTGGATACGGAAACATTCCGTTTCGATGAGCGCTGCACACCACTTGTATACTTGTAGTTGTAATATTTCTTGGTCACAGGCACACAGGTCCTTAATTTGTTTACTCTGAGTCCGTAGGAAGTCCTTAAAAAGTCCTTAAAATTAGTTTTCAAGACTTTGTATGAACCCTGGTGTGTGTGGTATTTTAATATTCAGCAATATTGTAAACATTGTCAATCCAGATAAGTGTGTGTGTCTGTGTGAACGGTTGAACATGAGTAACAATTTAATCAAACTTGGCTTGAGAAAATAATGTTGGGCCGTTATTAGTTTAACTTTCAGAGATGTTGGCAGCATTCATCTGCGCAAATTAAACTTTCCTGTCTGTATCCTTAAACAGTCGTCTGTGTTGGTTTTGAAATGGTATCTTCGATTCAAGTATATTGTGCACCAATGTTGTGAGCACAAAGTTTAAATCTTGTCAAACTGATGTAGAACATTGTACAGATGATTTTCATAGAATATAACACTGCACTTCTTTACAGGTAAATATCAGCTACCAGACTACAGAACAGAACCCTCACCTTTCAGCGAATCTGTGGGAAATTCATTTATACGAAGGAAGCTGCTCAATCAGCTCAATGAAAATGACAGTGATTTATTGGGATCGCCAGCTTTACAGTCCAGGTAAGATTAACTCTGAAAATTTCCGAATATTTATTATATATTACTAGTATTGTCAGACTGCCATGAAGAAGTTGCCAGGTTGGGCTAAAAGAAATTTTCCGTCTTAAGTCATCAGTGCCTTTGATTTCAGTTACCACCATTTATATGTACCGGTAGAATAATTTGACTAATGCACTTGTATTAATCTACATTGTTATGAGGGTTCTGGGTTGCTTCTTGTGGCATTGTCTGAGAATGAGCTTTTTAGACACTGCCATTACAACAGCCCTGAATGGCATATTATGGTCGTGTTATCATAAGAACTGCAAATGATCTGTTATAATAATATTACCTGTGAATGATATGTAACGAAGTCATCACAAAGAGGGGGGTGGCATGTTTTTTTAACATCACTGTTTGAGTGACTAGAAAACTGAATCGTCTTGCATTTCCTTCCATTTTTCACCTGAGCAGAGTGGCAGAAGAGGTGTCCAGCTCCCCCTCCCCTGGCCATCAGACCACACCTGAGTGGGAGAAACAGACACCCAGTAAAGTAGGATCCGTGAGTTGTACTCTTTATTTCCTGGTGACATCTTTACTGACATCTGTGTATTAAGAATATAGTCAGTGCAGTTCCATAAACTCATACAGTGGAACTCTGATAGAACGGCATTCACAGAACGGCCAAACCCGCATTCTAAGTGAGGTCCCATTTCGGCAAGGTCAAAGGGAAATCATTCGTGTAAATATACAGGGCTTGCCCCAGAGGAACTTTCATTGTCCCTACAGATTTGAGCCTTGCTTTTTACACCCTTGTCCACCTCTTCAGTTAACTTTTTTGCCTTGATTTCAAGAGACAAGCATTTTCTCTTCTCTGCTGCCATCATTACATCACAGTGAAGTTTCTGTTTCTCAAAAAGTGAATGGCGATGTGTTCGCTCAAAAGGAAGCGTAGCAAATGACCACCTTCCTGGTCAGGCATAATAAATTATATCTACACAAGAGGCACGTGCAGAATGACCACTCCCTTACTTTTAGGTTTACACACAATTGTCATCTGTGCCAACCTCATGGGCCCTGTGTGGTGTATACCTGATTACACTTTCACACAAAGGATTGACCGCATGCGACTAGTCTTGCGTCATCGCCCACCCCCATGGTGCATGGCCATCCCACCACCCTACCTCCCACAGTTGCACAATCTCGCAGGAGTACACACAAGGGACTGACAACTAGTCATAACGCTATCGCACACACACACCCTTGCGGATTCCATCTCTGCCCGAACTACCGATTAATCTTTCAGCCGCGCAATATTTCGCTCGATGTATTCCATGGCATCGGGACGGCTTTATTTGCCGCCGTTGTAAACAAGTTTCTTTCACTTTTGAGAAGAGTGTATGAAATAGGGATTTTAAATTATGCCGTTGTACCCGAGGTCCCGTTCAATCATACTTGAGGTCTACTGTATCAAGCAGCTTAAACCCAGCTGTTAATGAAAGGTGTATGCACTTTTTACAGGTGCAAATGCAACTAGACTAATACATATATACTATACGTATTATAACTCACATATCGTCACAGCTCTATGCTAATGGCATAAGTCATCCTGTACACTTTTGAGATTTTAAGAAAAAACTGTTTCTTTTCCTGTCATTTGGTGGGGTGACTTATGCCATTATGATTGTATTGGATAATTACATTTTCCTATTGGGGTACTTTTTTTCAATAATATCTGATAGCCCTCAGGCTCAAAAATCCAATGAACCATCAATTGCATTTTGGCATAAGTCTGGTATGTGCCATTATCACAGACTAATAAAATACCCAGACTGGATAATCCCATTGTGTGACGTCACAAAACAGCGAAAGGTCATGAACCATCCGCCACATTAGGTTTACGGTAACGACCGATGCTTCAGCTTAGCTACAATTTTGAATGACACCATTTTGATGCGCCTACTGAACGCGGAAGTTTGGTTCCGCACCAGGAAATTAATATGTACAACCAATCTTGACAAATAAAAAGAAATTTTTACTGCAGATAGAACTAGAATCGGAATTTCATGAGCGGCGGCCATGTTGATTATACGGCCGCCGCTCGGGAAATTCCGTAAAAAAACGACACAGCCCGAAGCTCGTGTTTCCAGTCTGGTTAATTTATTAGTCTGTGGCCATTATTGTGTAAATTTGTCTTGAATGCTTGTATATTGTGTAAGCAAAGAACTAGTAATTGGCCTGCTCACTAACCATGTGGTGTGGTGACGTCATGAATCAATGAAGATATTCCTTCATTCGTGTATTATAGTTCTGTGGGTTGAGTAATCTACATGTCATCCTTTCTGTTGGCTGACCTCACTGTCAGTGGCATGCGGGCAGACCATACTGGCTGTATTATGCTGCTCTTAACCTGCTACGCTTAAAGAGTTGTTGAATGGGGCTTTGTTTATGGGTAGCGGGATTTCCAGCAGCAGGAAGTTACTTAGGGAACGAGTGCACTTGATGTCTTTGAATTATCAGAAATTGAGCGGTTAGAATTCGAATTATCAAAAGATTTGAAATAGTGATAAGGAGGGGGAAAAAACAGACTTTGAGATTACTTCGATTGAAAAGAAATCAGAATTATCTACTTTCATGTAAAGTGGACTCTGCTGTATGTTTTTTGTTATTGTTGTTTTATCCCCGTAAAATTGGACCACTGTTCTTATTTGTTACAATAAAGGTGTCTTAATTTTGAAACAGTTGATTGCCAAATATTTCATTTGTATAATTTGTTACTTTATGTTCTACCAGGGCCATTTCTCGTCTAGTCCCATCCGCCAGGGACCAGATGAGAGGGGACATCAACATGCTTTATCAGAGAGTGATTTGTTAGCTTCCCCTGAGCTGTCTCCGATTGCCAGGAGAGGTCAGTCATTTTGGCTTTTCACTTCATTTAACCTAGAGGGTGACAGTTTTGATATGTATGCATATATGCCCAAATAAATGTTATCCCCCCCCGACAGTTTTCATCGGAATCAACACACTTTGTACCTAGCAATATCATTGAATGACACTTATACTACTGTATGAGTGCTCATTTTGCCACTCAATCACAATGTTCACCAATTTTTACACTTTTATTCAGTGTTGTTATTGTAAATCTGGAAGATGACATTTTCTGGACATCTTTCATTTGACTGTTTGTATACTTGAGTGGGTAGTTGACGGGCGCTTCTGGTAGGTCTCCTCCTGTCCTATTTATGGTTCTGTCATATCTGTTGTTTGTCTTACTTTTTCCCAGCACAAAGTGACTGCTATCATGTCTACATGCTTTCTCCAAACTCCAACTTTTGTACATTTAAAATTTCACATCAATTTTATTGTTGTTGTTGTATCTGATTTAGTTGTTGTGAAATGATGCCTAAATAAATCGCTAAGTCTGCATGATATTTAAACTATTTTAAGAACTAATGGTTCTGGTTCTACATGTAATAGACTGCAGTGTGGCAGGAACCAGTTTTACAAGACTCTGAAGAAGTGTACAGGTTGATCAGTCTTTTGTCATTCTCTCATCCTGCAGCAAGCAAGTCAGTCAGATCTTCAGGTGTGTTTTACCCACCTGCAGGTGAGGAAAGCCCAAGAGCCATCATGCAGCTTGACTTCTCTTCCATTCTAGGTGAGTTCAGGACATACAGAATATATTTGTTCTTTCACTCTTTGAAGAAGATCACATGTTGAACTAAGAATGATTCATAGAATGAGATCTGTGTGTGAAATTCATTATAATATGAATATTTATCTACAGGCATGCTTTTTTGTTTTGTTGCCCGTCACATGATTGTATACTTTATGTTTTGATTTCTTATATACTTGATGGGAAATAGACTTATTTCCAGTGCTGTATTTTTTTCTCTTTTTATATGTCAGGTCAAATATGGTGCAAACATTCAACCTGTGCATCTTCTATGGTGGTGGTAGTGTATGAGGGAAAATGTGAAATACATGCACAAGTTAGCATCGAAAAAAATACATAGTTAGTATATTTAATTTTTATCAGATTGAACAATTTCTGATTATTGTTATCGGTGGGTTTGTGAAGGCATGTGTCCCTATGCACAGTGCAGCGGAGAGTTGCCTGTGGTGATCTTTTTTGTTTTGCTAGAACCTGAGCAGTTTATCTTTGTGCACAAGTTGGCAGCATTCACTGCTATCTCTTCACGTGCGAAAAAGGGATACAGTTTGTAGTACAAACTGTTATGATGGCATTCCTTTCTTTTCTTTTCTGCTTGTAGTAAAATCTCAATTTCTTGTGACCTACAGATGACCCAGATGACATGGAGGAGGACAGAGCTGGTACACTGATGCAGAAAGGTTTGAGCTTGGAGCTTCCCATGGACACCAGTTCACAAACAAATGCACTGTCCAAATCAGCTGACCACCAGTTCGGAGCAATCAGTGCATCACAAGACAGCGAGAGAAATCTGGCCATTAACAAATCTGGCAGCCAATCATGCCAGGCTTTTCTCACATCTGCCCTATCATCTGAGTCGACCAATGAAATGGCTGTTACAGTACCTCAGTCATCATCAAATCAGGACACGGGATATCAAACTGCAAGTTTACAGTCCACAAATCAAGATTTTGCATCCAATTCTAATCTGACCTCTCACGAAGGGGGACCACTTGTCATGTCAGATGTACATTCGCTGGCATCTGAGCCAAACTCGAATCCCTTTTCTGACTTGCCACAACAAAGAGAGTCAGTTCTTCACTCAAACATCACAGAGGAATTCACAAGACTAAAGTACACTTCAGATCGAAATTCAGATATTGATGGAAGTTTTCTGGGCCTGGCATTTGGAGCATGCAAAGAGAAATCCTCCTCTGCTGATGATGTAATGTTACCCATTAAAGAAGAGCCAAGTCGTGTGAGAAAAATTCGGACACTTTCAGACATTCGATTTCCAAGAGAAAGAAGCAATGTTAGTCGAGATTTAACTCAGTCATTTAACGAAGAACTAGAAAAATCAGACTCAAATATGGCAGTGCAAAATTCCTGGTCCAATTCATTTCCATCAAGTTTTGCACCTGTAGTTAGTAAAATTGTTAACCAGAATCATCCTGGTATGGCTTTGAAGCCTTCACCAAATTCTCATTTAGGAAATCCTGGTGACTGCTGCACAGGTAATTTGCAGAAACCCCATGACAGTGATAATGCGGTGGATGGTTGCAATATCTTCGAAACTGGCCAGAGAAGTGCAAGCCCATTTTCCAATTCATCATGGGATAAAAAAGGACTGAATTTATCCAGTGACAGTGATATGAAACCTTTAAGTGAAAGACAAACAGAAAATATCAATATTTATGAACAGACTTCTGGTAGTGGCACTGCAAATTTGGGAGAAGTATGTGTATCTCGATTTGCTTTAGGAGATGACAGTACATTGAAACAGGCACGATTGTTTTTGGGTAAATCAGAGGAATTTCGGCAAAAGTTATGTGAGCAGAAATCCCTTGAGAGTGCTTCACTATACCAAATGTTTGCTAGCAACACAGAGAATCAGGATCCTTTGGCACAACAAAGTCCATATAAAGATGTTGGCTCGAGGCCCCAAACACCCAACTTCTCTGTCAACCCCATTGATTCATCCACCCCTACATCTCAAAAGCTGAGCAGTACAAGGAAGAAAATTGATAGTGTGCAAGGGTCAAAACTTGGAAGTGAGTACAAGATATAAGGAATTTATTTTTACAGCTTGTATGTGGCAGTACCATAGCACAGAAACATCTGGACCTTTTTCCACTGTGCCAGGTTTTTGTTCCTCAGAATCATTCCATCTTCTGGTGCATAAGTTTTGTTCTCCTGAAGTAAGACACTTAATTCAAGTCAAATTCTTATTTATTAATCATTCTACCTTAGGACTTGTTAGACATATTGGTTCATATAATAATAAGCAGGTCTGCTATTTAAATTTTACGGTTGTGGATTTTGAAGTTGTTGCAGTTGGATGAAAATTTGTTAACAGCCCTGGGTGGAAATTTTAATAATAATTATGTTAAACCGTGGGGCTGAAAGTTGTGGAATCAGTATTTTTGCAACCAGAACTTGAAAACATGGGAGATTAAAGAAGTTTGAACATACACAATGTACAAAAGTCTGTGTTTGATGTGAGGGAGTGCAAAATGAAGTTGGACAGTCTCATCTCAAATTTGGGGCATCAGATACTTAAATAAATGATATGTGAATACTACATGTATTATCTAAGAGTATCCACATCAAATACATCACTGAAGCATAACATGAGATGGATAGTTCAAAATGGAGAAATTTTCTTAGAGAAACAATTGCGCTATATTGAGGATCAGCAAACAATTCTGAACAGCTGAAATCACATTACATCATGCATATTATTTTGTTGTATAGATCTTTGTTAAATTTGGTGGCTTAATGATTTCCTTTCCACTTTTGCCTGCAGGTGAAATTGCAGCTGAAATTCTGAAGAGAGCAGGGGAGGATCTTGCCAAACTGACGGACATGCTGAACAGCAAATCCCCTTCCACTGATTAATTGGCCAGAACAGGCTGTGTTCTTTCACTTCTCCAACCCCAAATGCCAAAATCTGTTGATGAACGAGCCCGTTGCTTATTGCACATTCATCTTAACGCCGGCATTAACAGAGTACACCATATTTGATATTAAAATTTTTGTAATAAGTGCGAATGTTGGGTATTTTGTGTCTGAGTGTTTATCCAGTTTAGTCAGACTTCTCGTCAGTGGAATATTATACATTGTACATGATGTATAACCATTTGAGATGGTGCGCCCTAAAATTAAAACTCGGTGTGTTCTGTGAGGTCTGCAAGTGTGATCATTGAAATGGCTTTAACTTATGATTCACTAAGGCTCAGATGAGTATTTACTCATCCATTTTGTAAAATGTTTTTTGTTTTAAAACAATAATATATGTGGTTCTACAATAAGAGTGCACAGTGTATGTATTACCCATGATGCGAATTGCAATGGAGCACTCTATTTCTCATTGTATAATATTAATTGATGTATATACATAGTATTTATATTTAAAATTTTATAATTTTTAGAACAAATTTGCCATCTGATTCACTTTGAACTGAAACTGGAAGTTTCTCATACTCAGGAATTCATATGATATGATGATGCCTTACACTACGTCTACTTCGAGTTTGATCTGTGTAAGAGATGCAGCCATCCAAAGCTAAGCACAAATTTCTTTATCTTCGTCACATTAAAGTGCAACTTACATGATTTTTAATTTTTATATCTGAAAGTGCAGTATATTGGCATACAAGTACTTGTGCTGGCAGTTGATGTAATATGTACATTTACTGACTTGAAATGCTGATTGGTGGCATCTGTACAGTAGCAGACCATGAACATTGCATTATGCTACTTGTCATAATATGAATAACCTCAGTAGCTGCTCAGAATTCATTCATTTCTGCTTTGTAATTTACCTCTTGCGATAGAATGTGATGAGAACAGGGTTCACACAGGTCCTTAGAAGTCCTTAATTTTTATAAAAGAAAAAATAAGTACTCAAAAAGTCTTTAAATTCTGAAAATGATGCCAAAGTCCTTAAAAAGTCCTTAAAATTTGTGTTTCAGTTGAAACATTTGAGATTCAAATCTCCCATTGCACACTGGATAATTTGTACATGTAGTTTGAAATAACTGAATTTTTCAGAGTGAATTTACTATGTTTGACTCTGGATACAGAAACATTCCGTTTCAGTGAGTGCTGCACACCATTTGTATAGTTGTAATATTTCTTGGTCACAGGCACATAGGTCCTTAATTTGTTTACTGTCCCTAGGAAGTCCTTAAAAAGTCCTTAAAATCAGTTTTCAGGACTTTGTATGAACCCTTGAGAAAATGGCCACAGAACTTAGGTTTCAGCTATGAAAAACCCTTGGCCATAGTCATTTAAAAGGCCACCGTTGTTTTTAAAGACAGTTCATCGTTGTCAGTCACTCTCCACATATACATGTAATCTAAATTTGGGCAAACTGTGTTTTCATCAGTATTGAACTAAAAATAGCTTTAGATCTCCATGTGCTCTGCACTTTCTGGTAAAATTTGGCCAATGAAAATGGCCTAAATCATTCATTTCTCTGTCCAAAGAAGTTTGCGTTTTCTCTCTCCATGCTTCTCTGTTCTCGTACTGCCTAGGACCACCTGACAGGCACAACAATCTAGAAACTTTCAAAATTTGAGTTTATGGTTCCTGATAAGGTGAAGAAATTCTTTTTTTAGACATTTTCATCGGTCAGATTTTCCCAAAAATTGCTGGGCACAAAGAGAAAGCTATTTTTAATTTCAATTCTGATGAAAACTCAAGTTTGCCCAAATTTGGATTATATGCGGACAGCAACTGGCAACGACGGGTTGTCTTGCAATACATGTATTAATACACATAAAATAATGTATACACCAGTTCCTGTTCCTTGGAGTGATACTACTACATGTGTATTTTGAATCTTGCATTTTGTCTTACAGTGTCTGAAGTGAACTGAGATGAGAATGTTAGTGCCCTTTTGGTTTCAATTTTATACCTAAAGTGTTTCAAATATATGAGGTCAATTTTACCCTTTAGCATGAATCTTTGGGAAAATTCAGCTGTCTTGGTCAAAGAATTTCATAAGGGTCTGGATACTTGTTCTTGAGACACAAACATCTAGTTTCTAGCTGTTTGAAATAGTTAACAAATTAAATATTGTTTTGTAGCCTACTTTAAGCAATGAGAAAAAAATATTCTTTGCGAGAGATAGATCAATCATGGACTATGTAACTCTGATTTAAGAATGATTTAGTCAGGGATGTTGAAAAATGAAGTGCAATGATTTTCACAGCATGAAAGTTGCTCAACATTCATGTTTCACTCATGCCACTGATAAATCATTGGCAAAGAACTGAAACAATGATTCCCTTCCCTTTACTGGCTCTAAAAATTTAAGGCCAACAAGTTTTACCATAATTCTTCACATGGACAGCAAAGTTTGGGGGAAACAATTTGGGCTCTCTGAACACGAGCACACACTTGATGGAGATAGTAGAATTTATAATGTTCAGCTCCTCGTGCAATTGGTCAGTAATTATGTGTTTTTAGTCTTTCAGTATTTTTATGTATTAATATTTGACTGCATGTCCTGTACTATACGTATCAGATTTCACTCAAAATATTTTGGGAACAATGTTATGTACAGTGTTCATTAAAATACTTTCATAAACGTGTGTTCATTTTGTCTTTTCATATAATTTGTCAATGACTGATTTCATAACTTTGCTGCGATATCTTCTTACTTCTGATTCTAGCTGCTGCAATTACAGTGTAGACCCATAAATGTGGCAGAAATTCATGTCTCAATCTGTGCTTTCATTTTATTTCTGGAAATGTCACCATCAGATTTCAGAAAAATGCTTTTTTTCAACATGATTTATTATTGTACATGGGATAACTTGGTGCATGTTACAGTCAATGCACCTACAGTGTATCTGGATTGTCAAAACTTTTCCACTTTTGTGCACTACCATTACTGCCATTAGGAATTTGATTGTGCCGACCATAAAAATAACTCCATTCTCTGAGCATATTTTATGGATGGTCTCTTCAAGAATTTTTTTCCCTAGAGAAAAGAGAAACTGTGGCTGGGGAAGTTTTAATGCCAGCCTATACTGTATACCCTTATGACTTAGTCAAAGTCAGAAAAAACAATTTTGCAGGACAACAAATTGATAACAAAAAGAGGAAAGCCTGAGGGCATTTTTTTTTATAATTTATTACATTTATCAACCAAACACACATTTTACTCGTCCTCCTTTGAGCGGAGGCGAGCGTTGGGATTCGTTACTTTGATGGCCAACTGCTGTGCACGTTCAACGATATCTTTACGCTTCTTGCTGGATACATTGTGGGCAATTTCAGCAGCAAATGTCCGATTCTGCATCAGCAACACCTCGAGTTCCTGTGAGAAGAAAAGTATTACTGTACATATGAAACAAATTATTACCCTCAAACACTTCAAATTAAAAATTTCTGTCTCCAAAATCAGCACTTAAATCAAAATATAGAGCTGTTAAATGTGGAGTGTGAAATCTTACATCATACCCACATAATGTCAAGGTCAGAAACTGGGAGAGACTACAAAATTTCACTCTTGTAAAAATATATTACATCATGCCCGAAAAAAGGGAGAGAGCCATAGACACAGGAAACAAAATAAGCAAAATGGGGAAGGAAAAGAAAAAGAGTAATTTTGCTTATGCAGGAAGTCATGTACGGTATGCATGCCTTTTTACTTGAGATCTGCAAAGTTCTATTCATTTATAATTATTTTGGCAAGCCTTCCCACAATTTTACCAAGTTCTCCCGCCCATTCGTTTTAGTATTCAACATTTTGCTTTGCCTTATGATGAATTTGACTGCAGTCGAACTCGGCAAAGGCAAGAAGCTTTGGCTGGGATCGAAGTCAGCAATGTAAGGGTTAACAAACCAGGATCAAAATTACACGCAAATAAACCCCAGTCTTTGTACTATGAGTACAACTACTCCCAGTCTTTGTACTATGAGTACAACTACTATGAAGGTATGCCAAAGACAAACATAGGGCATGTTCCCGTGTAAAGCATCGACTATTTTTTTAGACCCGCCATACCCCTGGTTAAGCCACCTTTGATCGTGTTTCAAAGGCATAACACAAAGTTGGTGCTCTCTTCAATTTGAAAAAAAATCATTACTCTTTCGTAAGTAAGACTTTGCAAAAACTTAAATTCAGATGAAGTTTCATGACTAAAATACGATGTAGATGTAATATATTTGTATCCCTTGAAAAAAAAAAATGAGCGTGATGTACACCCCATTGGCACTGACACTGAGAATTTTCAATGCTGTGAGTCGACTGTGATCCAGCAGACTGTCATTTTATGGATGGTAAAAATTGGACCATCATACAATTTACAAAAATGGCAGCAAATTTGAGGCGCCCTCTCCCCCCCAATTTTAAAATCCGTAACTTTCAAAGTTTTTTAAGCTAAAATAATACATTTGGTATCAAAATTCTTGCAAAAGCAAACTCCATCAAGTTAAACAATAAAGAGAAATCAATTTGAGAGGTCAGTAATTACTCACCCTAACATTATGGACCAGGAATTTCTTGAAGCCATCTGGGCAGACATGTTTACATTTCTTCCATGTACCGTAACCAATGTTGGGCATCTTGTACTGACCCTTGAACCTCCTCCTCACTCTGTTGTCAATACCCTTGGGTTTGCGCCAGTTTGACTACACAGAGAATAAACCAGTGTACTCCATTCAATAAACTGATGTCACAAAATTCTATGCGCAAGTATCTATTAAGAGATCACAATCATCAATTTCACAATACTAGGGATACAAAAACAAATCTGGTACTCTTGTTGAATCATGCGTAAATTCACTTCACTCTATATTTCAGGAATGTTTCTATTCAAGGAATGTCTTTATATTCACCTAATAAAAACAATCAAAGCCTTCTTAATGTGCTCACTGCTCCTTTTATTCAGTACAAAATTTACAAACTTACAGCAAAAAGACAAGACTCTTGTTTATTGACCTCTAATTAAAAACAGGAGCTCCAGCACTGATGCACAGGTTTCAGGAATCTTAACAAAAAACTGTTTAGAATAGACTTGTTTTCATTTCTGCAACTCAGTAGGCCAAATGTTCACGTCAATAATTATGAAACTGCACAATTAGGCATCTGTTAAGGGCATGATGCAACTTACTTTGACTTTGCCATATCGGTCCGACTGGTGACGAATGAACTTCTTGTTCCTCTTCTTGACAATGTTTGCCTTAACAAGTGGTCTGATGGCCATGATGGCGACCTATTTGAGCAAAGATGAACAAAAAATGATAATATTAATGGATTATAAGCAACATATAATCATATTAGTATTTATTTAGCATCCTGTCATGAGTTGCACTGCAGTTTGGTTTCATTCTGCAACAACACTGATATTACTCTGACACTGCACATATGCATCTCTTGTAGTTCATATTATGTACATTCAGACACCATGACTTGAGTCTACAGCTGGAGCACTGGCCTATAAACAAAATGAAAGTGAGACCATTTGCCAAGACTAATTTTCTGAACGTGAAACTAATCCATATCAAACAATGTCTACGTAAATCGTGGATAATGGAGAAAAAAAGGAGAAATTCCCATATTTATTTTCGGAAGCAGAAAAGGGTTGGCAGAATCATTGACAGTGAAAAATGGAACCTAAAGGCCCTTTTACACACGCAGATGAATCGGAACCGATATATCGCTCACCAGATCTGTCAATTTTTTCCCTCCTGTGTATTGTGCTTACATGTAACGATCTGTCGTTCAATTCAGGAAGTGACGTCACGTCTTCCTTTATTATAACTGGTCTCTCAGGAACATAAGGTTTGGGAAATACCACAGCTTGGGCTCATACAACATACACCTCTTCAGCTTCTGCCCCTGACAGCTTTGACTTTTGCTTTTTAAACTCTTTTCTAAATGTTCTGATGTTTATTTTTTTAACACAAAATACTGGTGTCTGCATTAAACTTTGCAAAATGAAACAAATTCTTCAAACGCTTCTTCCTTTAAAAGCTCGTTATTTATAGTCCTTGGGCTTAATTTTCCAAAGACATTCTTTGGATCAGGGCTGTAAATGACATTTGAAAAAATTATCTGAAAATGAAACGCCAGGAGCCATGTAGGCCCCTTATAGGCGGTCCAGGGGGGACAATGCCCCCCAGCCGAAATTGATTTCCACACATTCACAGCTTAAAAATTGGCCTCTCCTGAGCAGAATTTGGTTAAAGTAAGAGGGATAAAGAGACTTTAAAAAGGAAGAAATAAACTAGAAAAGACTACACTGGACAATTAATGAGTGGTACAAGAATAACTTTCAGAAGAAAAAAAAAGACAATGTGGTAATGGCCATAAGGTACATACCTTACTTTGCTTGGTAAACGTGATGTTTCATTCCTCTACAAGTTTTGGTTGATTATAGTTCTTATTTCATTGTCAAGTCACATAAAAAATTCACTTCTAACTCAAGTGTGATAAGTGACCCTATCCTTGAGAGAGACTGGCTTGGGCACTGAAGCTACCTCTAAATCTGCCCTAGATCTATTGTGTTCTTGCTCAATGTTGGGAGCATCACCATAAGGCATTAGAAGGAGGTACAGCTGAATTAGATCTAGAACTAAATCTAGGCAGAGATTGACTACTGATATCTGCAGTACCAGAAATCTTACTGCATGCTGCCTGCATTGCAGTAGGAAGACTCTGGTTAGATCGAAAAATACGACAGTTTCGCTCGTGAGCTTTAGATCGGTTGGCATGGTCCTTTAAACAACTTGCAATAACAGCACCAAGCAAACCCATATTTGTCTACCTTACGGAAGTAATCTGAAAAATAATCGCCGCTGTCATCTTTCAACAACAACCAATCCCATCTAAACTTGTTCCTACACTCTAGATCAATGGCATCAACTGCTGTATCTCGTTCAACAAACTTGGGAAATCTTGGTGAACACGCCATGATGTTGTTTACAACTAAAAAACAATAAGAGTTACTTCCCTTGCCTTGCATCTACTTTCCCACTTGGCTAGGCTATTTTCGTGGGTCAGAGAATTTTCCTCTGAAACCTCGGACTAACGATAGTGAAGGAAACTCGTCCATCAGAGAATTTCCTCTGAAAATTCGTCGTACAGATAGCAAACCAATGTCGTGACAATAGTATAACTGTCAAGAATAGATTTAATTCATAAATGTTTCCACTGACTAAATTTTTGTGAGAGAGCAGTGAGTAATTTTTACAAACATAATTATTGTGCGAGCCAGCATAACTTGGTCTCGTAAACAATTTGTTTTGAACAGTTTTTTTTATAATAGATAGACAGAAGGTGTGGGGAAGGATAGACGGACAGCGTAGGTGTGCATGGCTGAGCACTTTTTATATCTCGTGTTTTGAACTAGGTTTAGTAAAGAGGGAAGGGGTGAGTAGGAATTAAATGTTATTGAGACGTCTGTTGACGTACAGAAAATACCGTGATCCAGAGTAAAAGCTCGGGGTTTTGAACATGTTAAGAATTTATTGCTATAAAATTACATTTTATTGTCTTGAGTGATTCGACCTTTGATGTCGACCCAAGGTCGTTGCGTAGGGCTGTTACTTAAAATAACTCAGTTCGGCAGCTGAGCTAGAAGTGGTTGCACCAATCACAATCCAGGAATTAGACGGTAAGCTGCAGATGCAGTCCAGTATTTAAGGCCATACAGAACTTAGTTCTGGGCCACATGTAGACAATCCATTTACGAGGTGGACGGCGAGCTCTCAGCCAGATGAGAAGTCATAGAGACGCAGCGATTGAGCTGATATGTACAGTGATGGAGCATTGTCAGAAATCTACGCTCCTGAGCCCAAGCCTACTTGTTTGAGCATTAAACCCACAGCGCTAATATCAACAGCCCTCACATTGTGAGGGCCGAATGGTGAGCTAAAGATTTTAATTCCATCCTGAATTTACAGCCACCTACACATGTAGACTGTTGACCAGTACTGCCAGACCACATGCATTTCCCGCGACCACGTGTGAACTACACCAGAGCGCGCCTGGCAGAGACGCTATATAAATATGTTTTAGTATGAAGAGAGATAGAACTTTAAACCTTACAGGATCCGTCGCCCTCGGGCGCAGATTCTTTTGAATGTAAATTTATTGTGGCTTAGATAACTTCATATTACATTGCCTTAAGTACTTCATAGTTGCTCCTCAGCTTAGCTGAGCATTTTCAGTTGCTATTGTATTCGTTATCTATTGTATATTTTATCTTTGAATTTGTTAGATATATAAACTTTACAGTCTGTTACTCAAATTGATTTATTTAGTTTTTAGAGTGAAAGTTGTTTAATTGTTGTTTTTTTTTTGTGCTCGTGTGATTGGGAAGCGGACCTCTTCGATCTATATTCCCCAAAATCCCGATCCGCGACAATAACTGTAGTTGTGAAATTAACTGTTTTTTATTCGTAGTTTTTAGGTTTCAATTTGTTACTGTTTGAAAAAATATATTATCAGTGAATAAAGAAAATAAAAACAACCTGAAATAACTAAAAATAAGGATAGATTTAGTCCTAGATCTAGGAATTTACCCTCAAAATTCAACAACATGATAAAATCTGAAAGATTTACATCCCTGTTTGGATCTTTATATTTCAATAAATTCTAGCAGTGTTTCCTTTGACCAAGTAGCCATGATGGTGTATAAAGTGGAGAAAGGATTTATACGGTGTTACAACTAGTTTGACGCCATGAAGAAGACTGGCAAATGCAAATTTGTCCTAACGGAGATATCTCCATCCCAGCCCATGCAAGATAAAAAGTAACAAAACAAAAACATTGAAGCCTACATTGCACAAGAATGCACAAGGGCAAACTGTATTTTTCATAAAAACTTAAAACTTAAAAAAAAATAATGCATCAAATCAAGTTCCTGGCAACCCCTTTTGCTAATTTTGGGGCGCTGATTCCGAAAATCCAATTAGTTTTGGGCTGTGTTATTAACACTGTTAAGTATTTCAATATTTTTAACACTAAAATTTTATCTCCCGGGGTGTCAAATTTCAAAGGAATTCTCATTTCCTGCCCGCCACTCCCAAATCTGACGCTGATCGTACAAAAAATATCAGGCAGCGCCTGATGTTCTCCGATTCGTCTGTGGACCCATTAAATTGTATCAAATTTTGCATTTACACGTAACGATCCTTCGCAAGACGACGGATCGTTTCATTTTTTAACGATTTATCTGTGCGTGTAAATGGCCTTTAACACACATCGGTTACCCCATCTTATCGGCAACTGAATGTGAGCAGGATGAGTTTGTACATTTGAATGATGGTTTAAAAGGCAATCTTAATTGCAACATTCACAAAATGTGACACTAACAGTAACACCTGTTGTACCAGAGTAAATGAGGAAAAGTGTAGTGGGATAGCCGAACTGATGTGAGTAAAAAATTGAAAGCAACGCATATTTGGCCACTGCACACTACTGGCCACTAAAAGTGAGTACAGACCGATGGTAACAGATCAAGGTACTGCATTTTATCTTAAGGTCAGCTTAAACCCCATAATATAATGAATTAGGATGAAAAATTGCGAATTCTAAAAACCACTACATACTAAATACCAAACTATTCTGCACCCTTTCTTTCATACAAACTTACAAAATTTTCGTTTTAAGTATTTTATTTTCAATTTTAATTTCCATGACAACCAAGTTTATTTACCTCATTAAATATGCATGAACTTCAACAGGCCATAATTCGTTTCCTAATTACCCGATTTTCAAAATTTAAATGGATTCTGATCCTTTGGGGTATTTAGAATAACCTTTTAATCACTCCTTTCTATGGCTGTAAAGTTATTTTTGATTGGTTCAATTTTCAAGAAGAGCTCTACCTCTTCCCATTTGGGCCAATGAGAATGCAGCTTATAACTCAGCCTAGGGCAGAGCACGTTGTTTACTTCTAGCAGCCGACTAGAGTGGTCACCTAGATTGAGACTCCGTCTGTAATAGTTATCTTCATAATATAAAGCAGCTGTTTGATACCAGTGACTGTACTGATGGCACCCGCTAAAAAAAGACCAGGTAGACCCAGGAAAAGACATTATCATGGCAACCAATTTTCTAAATGCAAGAAACCTTGCATTGAGCAGGCTAATGTACCGTCTGATAGGGCCAATGAAACACGAATCCCTCGGACATCCGGACCCATTTCTCCGATGCCCAAAACGAATGTTACCCCTAACACTACTAGATCTGCTTCCCCTGCTAGTTCTGAATCAAATGAAGAACACCACCAGCATGGATCTTCTTTTATGAAGCTAGATCTATCAGCCAGCACTTCTAGATCTAATGATGAATCAGTCAAGTTGTCCGGAAAAAGGCTGTTCGATTTCGAAGATCTTATCAACTTTATTCAGGCATTCCCATGTCCTGCTTGCTTTCATTGTTCACATAAAGGAGACACCTATCATGTATCAGAGACACTAAGTGGAATCAACAGTAGGCTGACTTTAACTTGCACTTTGTGTAAAGAAACTTTGGTTTTGACCAACAGTGAAAATGTGAATTTGCGTTTGCTGATGTCGATGTTCTCAATAGGCTGCCATGAGACAAAGTGCAGGAGATTTTTAGCATCAATGGACATGCCACCACCAGTTTCCTCTGTTAGAGCTTCAGTTTTTCGAGACAGAATTGCTGATTCAATGAGCAAGATAGCAAAAGAAAGTATGGTGAAAGCTGGGGAACAACTGAAAGAAGCTGTTGGAGGTAAAGATGTTACTGTTTCGTGTGATGGCACATGGCAGCGTCGGGGCTTTAGCAGCAAGAATGGTGTGGCAACATGCCTATCTGTGCACAAGGAGATACCATCAAAGGTTGTAGACACTGAGACAATGAGCAACCACTGTGACTCGTGTAAGAAAATGAAAGTAAAAAAGTCTGCCGAGGAATTTGCTGAGTGGGGAGAGAACCATAAGGTGGCCTGCAATCAGAATCACGAGGGCTCGGCTGGTCAAATGGAGCCAATCGGCATGAAGAGAATTTTTCAACGGAGTGAGCGAGTACATGGCCTACGGTTCACTGGATATCTTGGAGATGGTGATTCCAAGAGCTATAAGTATGTGGCAGTGTCAGATCCTCCAATCTATTCAAACAAGGAAATTACCAAATTGGAATGCTGCGGGCACATACAGAAGCGTATGGGCAAGAGATTGATGGACAAGGTTGATGAAAACAAGAGCAAGACATTTATGGTGAAAGGAAAGAAATACAAAGGAATAGGTGGCACAGGTCGGTTGACAAAGAATGCAATAAAGAGGATCCAAGGACATTACGGTGGTGCGATTCGGAAGAATGCCGGGAACCTAGAACAGATGAAGAAATCAGTGTGGGCCATATGGAAGCACAGGAAAGGAGAACATGAAGACTGTGGGACATGGTGCAGAGAAGATAACAAAGAAAAGAATAGGTTACCAGACTTTGTTACTGAGGCCATCAAACCGGTATTCAGCTTTCTGGGAGGAGAGGACTTGTTGAAGAAGTGCGTTCACGGAGGGACACAAAATGCGAATGAAGCATTCCACCATCTGATTTGGGACAGGTGCCCCAAAACCACATTTGTGGGAAGAAATAGACTGGAAATAGCTGTGAATGAGGCCACTATTGTGTTTAATGATGGAGAGTTGAGAAGGAAAGCAGTGTTTGAAGACCTCGGGTTGAAATTTGGATCATATTGTTCTGAGGGATTACGAGCGATTGACAGTAAACGTGTGAAGGCTTCAGAGACCAACCAACCAAAGGACAAAAAGGAAAAGAGAGCTGAGAAAAGGATTCAGGCTGCTGCAGAACATGCTGATGATGATTCATATGTAGCTGGGGGCCATTAGGGTAAGAAAAGAAAAAGTTACACAGGATTTATTAACATTTTCACATTTTTCTCAGAACTGCATTTTCGTTCATTTGTTGGCAGTTGTACCATGATATCTCAAAAAGTTATGGACAGAATTCAATCAAACTTTGCATGCAGCTTACCCTAAGTATACTGCAGCAACTAAACCTAAAAGATGGAAACTAAACTCATTAATATTCAGGATAAAGTCATTTCGCTTACCCCTACCCCTATCAAAAACAATTATTTTTCCAAAAATATGTTTTAAAATATCACTACATAAGTATTTATACCCTACCATAAATTTCTGAGGTTCAATACACTTGGTTGGATGTCATTAATGTTCTCAGAGAGTTTCAAGGGTGTAAAATGATCCATTATTAAGATATCATGGTACAAGTGCCCCCTTCGATTTCACTAATTTTCATGCACGTCGGGCCCCTTTCCTGCCCATTTTGCCCAAATTTGAAATGAAAGAGGTGTTGATGCATGTTTCTCAGCTGTTTTGATCCCATACTAATATTAAGAAAAGGTTGTGGAATCAATTTCCTTTAAGAATCCATTTAGGGGTTTAAGCTGACCTTAAGCAGTACTCCTGCTTATTGGCTGTCCTTCATAGCCATCCAGCGTATGAATTGAAAGTCAAGTGGTGGCAGACAAGGGTGGCCGAATTTCTATTTGGGGCCGGCCAAATTGCTGATGGAATGGCCAAATAGCTGAGGATGGCTGTTCTTGAATTCCATACGCTACTCACCTTACCTAGATCTAGATCTAGCTAAAAAAGCAGCAATCTGGGCATACAATTACAAAGCAAGGGAAACGTAGCCTATTAAACATGCAAATAGGTCACAAGAGCACAGAAGTCCAATTGATTTTCAGCACCCTTAACCTGCCAAATCTAGATTTGCATTTCAAGAGGACTGATCCGAATCGTGAAATCACGGCTTCCGAATCCGCCTGGCATGTTCGGATTGACTCACAAGCATTTTCACTGTGAGCGCAGCATGGTGATGGTATGCCTGTCGCATCGTGATGGTTAGCTAATCGCCAAGCCGCCCATTTACAGTGTATTATGAAAAATCCATCCAAATAGGCCTACAGGACAAACTCGCCAGAGAGGCCCTTGCAACTCACCTGCGCCCCCCTTTATTTACCGACACTTTTTGAGTGTGGTCATTTTGTCACACATGGAACTCCTTCCCACAGTTTTAGGTCAAGGAGAGCACGAGACAAATTAGAAAGACAAACGAGACTCTAGATCTAGAGTCTAGATATCTATGTTCTATCATTTCATTTTCATGCACCACGATTCCAGTTATCGATAATCAGCGTTCAGCCCTCGGTGTTCCACCAATATCATCACGAAATCAACAATTAAAGTCGATGAATGAGCGCTCTTCTTCCAGACAAACCCATGGAAATCGCTATGCTCATCCATTTATCGCAATCTATGGATTGATGGACGGATAGAAAGAGTGAAGTAAGCCAACACTACCTTAGTTGATATCCAACAATAACAAAAAGGAAGTAGCACAGGTTGACAATTTTTACTTCCGGTATCAAAAAATTGAATCGCTGTCAGATAATAAAACAAACATATTTTAATGCCATTAATATGCTAAAGCAGATGGGCGTAACTTAGACCACTTTGGCTGTTGTTGAGGAACAGAAAAATTTTATATTATAAGCTTTAGCTGAACAGTGAACACAACTCAGTATTTTAAACAGACGGCACTTGTAGTACTTTTTAGACCAAAAAAAAAAAACACCAAAAACGCGTAGTACTCCTACATAGCCTAATAATAATTATTATGTCAGAGCAATTCACCATAGATATGCACAGAAGTTTTTGTCCATGTTTATGATGGGCAAATCAAGTAATAATCGTGAACATGGTTATTTCCCCCTTTCTATTTACTCTGTGACATTTCTAGTCTAGTTAAGGCATATTTTTATATTTCTCCCTCCTTGATGTGTCCTGATTTTGTTCCCTGCAAATTCTGGGCGTAAGGAATGGTTATTTATAATAAAAGTAGGCCTACATGTATCCAGTTCTTGTCTATACGGTGTCTAGCATATTGGAAGACCTCCACATCTTTCACAACGAATATTCACGGAGGAAGAAAAGAAGAATTAACAGGATAATTCCTTTTTGCTCCACAATGTTGACATATTACCGGTAAGTCAAAGAGAGTTTGCTTCATTCTGTAAGCAATGCCTTCACGTTCCCTCCCAATACAACAGTGAGCACACATGGCATGTCTTACATGGCTGTAAATCCATGCTCTCTGCTAACCATCCAAGAAACCTTTCCCTCATTACAAGTCAACTTACTGGTCTCATCCACGCCACATTATGTTAATTTCTGAAATTTTCTTCCAACCCTCCCCCTGCGTCCCTTCCCCCACCCACTTTCTCTTTTCTTCTCCATGTCTACTACCAGCGATTCTTCAGCTTTTGCTCTTTTGTTTTCTTATCATCACTTAAAGGACATTCCCCATTCCGAACTCATAATGTATTATTACATGTATATCTGAGTAAAATAAACGTTGGCATCCACGGGTACTGACTGGTCGTAACTGCATACAATAATTATTGCCCCCCCCCCCCCAAAAAAAGTCGAAAACTGCGGCACAATGAAATACTCCAGCCACTGGGGCCTATGTTCCATAACTACGTAGATGAGGGACCTGGCATTACCAGGGATAAATCTGTGCCCAATCCCTCTCTCATAATCTACATTCTTGCTACCGATCCCCGGGCAAAATTAAATAAAATTCATCCCTACCACCCACTCCCCCTCATCCCCTCACCACCAAAAAAAAAAAAAAAAACGCCGACCGGCGCTGCACTGTGGCGACGACGTGCCTGCTCCAGCTGTAACTGGGGTGCAATGGCACAAAGGCAAAATTTCCCAAATGGGATTAAAGAGTTATACAAATACAAATACAAATACGTGCGACAAACACTGCGCACTCACTTCTGAACCGGGAAATCGCCCCAGAATGAACGCCCGTCAGTTGTGTCCCGAGCGGTGAGCTTGTGTCAAAGGGGGCGGCACACGAGCACACCCACACAATATCATTGTATTTTACACTTTCACAGCTTTCCCCAAAATAGATCATTGTATTTTACATTGAACAAATTTTAAACGAAAATTACCTGAAACTTGAACTAACACGATAAGCCGACACAAAATTGATTGAGTTAGATTGGTTGACACATGAGAAAATAAATTTAATTTTTAAAGTGTTACTTGGGCTGTTTGGTTGAAGGGGGGGGGGGGATGGGTAGGCGGCTGAGGGGAGGGTGTGAAAACCGCATCACAATGAAATACTCTCGCCTTTAACTAGATAAGATACCCATGGAAAAAAAAGGAAACACAGAGAAGCGTTTTAATGACACTGACAGTGATTGGGAATTACTGAAGGAACTACTGAAGCCAGGAATAATTTAAAAACATAACAACAAAAAACCAGAATGGCAAAGCTAGTGCCCGACTTTTAAATTTGTCCAGGCCGAATTTAATACATCTGGAGACTTGCAATGATGAGGAGAGTTTAGTTTTTGGTAAGTTGTTAGGTTATGTAAAAATCAGATGTGCAGGCCTACGTTAAAACGGTCCAATAATCCATACAAAAAGTCATTTAGAGCCTTACAACCCCATGACGTTAATGGCCATCTGTAAAATACGCACCCTCGAGTTTGACAACTTTAACCTCACCCCTCCCACCCCTCATGCGATACTTATGCGCATGACTGCACCCACTCACCCATGGAGATTATGTAAACGTACTGCCAGTGCAACGGCGAATGTCCATTCAATGCGTTGACTTTTGAAGAATTTTTAAATGGCGTTTTTTTTTCGTGGACTATTTCACATTTGAAAATTGAAAAGCGGATGGACACTCCACCCCCCCCCCCTTCTTTCGTACACAGGGGGAAAGGGGGGGGGCGAGCCAAGTGAATGAAATGCCTACAGTAATGAAGTGGAAATAGAATAGGACCACCTAAAAACTCAAATCGAGCGAAGCCTGTACCGGGGTAAATTATACTTTGTGGATGGCCCCATGTGCCACTGTTGCAAACAGCAGTCACGTCAGCACCCTGCCTCGTGCACATTTTAGATTACCTAAACACCTAAGTAAATAAATGGCAAATAGTAAAAGTATTGCAAACTCTGTAAAGCCTCGCGTAAGAAATGTTTAATACATGTAATACAGAAACTACGCTATAAAACAGAAAGGAAATCGAAGACTTTTTTTTTCATAATTTTCTTTATGACTTCTTAAGCGAGGCTTGCAGCATACATCATTTCTTTTTACCTCTTTTTGTTTCAAGCCTTCTTGCGACGTCACATATTTTTTTGTAAATTAATACCGAGGCATCCAGGGTTAAATGGCCATTCGTCCAGGGTCTGTTTATATAATTTTTACTTTACAGAGTATTATATTATTCTTCATTGGTCACAAACGGAGTTGGAGTCCAGGTTAACACTTTGATCTGCCGAGAACACCAATATTTCTAAGTTATAATCAAGCTAGCACTGTCTGCCCTAACCCTTTGCTTTTCAGCGAGACTTTAAACTTTTGTTAGCACTAAATCTTTCTGATGGGAAATACCGTTCAGTTTAAATTTATTGTGGGCTTAGCTGAATACATGTATTATAAGTGATGATCTAATCATACCAAAAAAATGACTCATTGCAAATTAGGTTATCTTCTCATAATTTACAAAAATCTGCGTAGTCCACTGTGCGACGCCATAGCTCCACGAACAAAGGGATAAAGTTGGTCCCTTGACTGAACTAAATATATTATTAAAACTGAAACATGCATTAAAGAGGAAAATAAACCAACTTGAATATCAAAGAACGCTGAATATTTTCTTTTCTCTGTAATGGTAGGCTTATTTGAAATCAGATGTGCAAGTTTGTCCATAATGGGTCTGAATGTTCAATTTCGGGAATAAATAAATCAGATAATGCCGTATTTTTATTTTCGTTCTCCAAACTTCTTGCAGAAATCTTCGCTTCCGTTTGTTTTTTTCTAGTTCAGGGAGTCTTCAAGAACAAAAAAATACTTGTCGCATGTAGAACATGATTGTACAAATGTCGTGTTGTAACTTGCGCACACATACCCCATCCCTTGTCTTCTCCGCTTACTTACGTATTGTTTTTCGGTTACATGCGACAAGCTGTGTAGCCGTCTATCCTCCATGCAAAACCGGAAGTAGAACCCCACGTGTGCTTCCTTTTTGAGCCTTGATCGCTCGGGTATGGATGTGTTTGTTGTACACTGTGATGAACCTGTGTACATTATTAATTTTTATTGATGGAGGCGATTTATGGGTAGCTTGAGTGAAGATATGAGAACAGTAGACTCTACACAGAGTTAAACGTCTTTAATGAATATTGACATCCCGTACCAAACCCTCTGAAATTTTCAGAACGAATCTGGTACTATTAGCCTATAGAATCTAGATCTAGAGTCTAGATCTAGATCTAGAAATCTAGATCTAGATCTACTCTATGTAGAGTCGAGTCTAGTTATAACTTATGTAGCCTAGATCTAGAGTGCTATCTAGTCTAGATTCTAGGTCTATTGCTTCGGTCGCTCTGAGGACATGATCGTATCCGCGGGGCATAACGAGTTCTAGATCTAGATCTAGACTAGAGTCTAGATTTTGTCTAATGACATGTTGTGATTTGAAACCGTATGCTTTTGAGCTGTGGGTTGCTTTGCAATCTCAATAACAGTTGTGTTGGAAGAAATGTGACATGTTCAGATGTCAGTCTAGATGTAAATATTTACTTTCATGTCCCCATCCCGTTCATAATTCATGTGTTCCTAAGGGAAAATTGGGCACAGTAGCCTATTTATCATTTTGGCGATGAAGTTGAATATTTTAGTGCCATAGAATAGATGATAGAATGATAGATGTTGCAGAAAGCGGTGTATGCTGAAATGACACAACGGTGAACAAGAATGAGGGCTACTGAGCCCCACAACCAAAAGGGCCCACCAGGCTCCACCACAGGAGGAACGGAGGGAAACCAAGGGCTTATGAAAGAAATGAATTTAGATCTAGATCTAGTGTTTATGCTCTTACTGTTACTAGTGTTAGGTTTTATAGGCCTAATTGTTTGTTTATCATTATGACACTACTATCGAGTTCTACCTAAGTAGGCCTACTGTAGCATTGCCCAGAATATAGATCTAGGCCTAGCCTACCTACCTGTTTCTAGGCATTCGTTAATGTAGGCCTACTCATATATGAATGCGCTTGAATTTGCTGGTTCCTGTGTAACTTAAATGGTATATATTGCTGGTACTAGTGGTAGATCTAATAATACTGACAATTTCACAAAATTTTAATAAAAGTATTCCAAATCTTGTAACATTCCATTGATAAAAGCCTATCAGACCTCATTATTCCTCATAGAAGAAAGTGGATGCATTAGGCAAAGGCTAACTCATGTGAGAGTGATTAAAATGTTTCAACTTTCAACAAAGTAATTCAGAGTCATTTTTTGTTTTCTTTTGCCAGATATTGAATATGATTTTATGTGAATTGTAAGAGCACATTCCAAGCCAGGATAAACGCAACATAATTCCTGGTCAATATTGTGCCAAAGACATGCATCGTTTACATGAGAAAATTATTAAATGTGGAAGGGAAATTTACATTTAATGTCACTTTATAAAAGTCAGTTTTAATCATGCTGTTGTATATATATATTTTCTCAGTACGCAATTTTTTTAATCAGCAGACGAGCCATTTGTTAAAAGAGAATCATGGCTGAGGATTGGGATACCAATGACATTGCAACTGCTGGAGGAGCAGGTGTTGCTGTAGCAGAGTTGCCAGAAGTCAAACTGTTCGGAAAGTGGTCCACTGATGATGTTCAAGTTAGCGACATCAGTTTGACTGTAAGTTTGTGTATCATAAAGTCATGTCATTTAACTGGCCTGTGAACATACCAGACTGAAGGAGCTATGAGCAGCATACTATACGGTCACCCCCTCATAATGTACAGTGCAATCCTGATAATCTCGACATCAGTGGGACCGTTCGAATTGCGTCGAGCAAAAAGTCGAAATGGCAGATTAGTGGTGGTGGGGGGGGGGATCAAACATCACCATTATGGGGAGTGTCAAATAATAGGTGGGGGGGGGGGGGGAGAGAATCAAACATCACCATTATGGGGAGTGTCAAATAATTAACGCAATATTGTGTCCCTTTCACTTCTGATTATCGGCATGCTGTTACCTGTTCCTCCAATATCATTGTTGTATGGAGCAGTTGTGTGGTAAAGATTTGCTGATATCGGCAAGATGCTGTAGCTATACATCACAGATGCTGTGTATTACTATTTCTTTTTAACTGCGACCTGACTGTTCTATCAGAAGAAGTGATGACACCAATACAATCACAGTACGGCACTTAACCAAGAGATCTAGGTCATGGCCCAATGTCAATTGCACACGAATGTTTTGTGGAAAAAAAAATTCACAGTCTGTACGACTTGGTGCTTTTACTGCCGTGCACTTTAAATAACTTGAAAAGAAGTATTTGGTCGGTTGAGCAGACCTTTAATGATTTGACTCATACGTCACAATGATGGAAGTCTGTGTAATACAAAATGACAATATGTGAACAATAACGTAACAATGTATCTATATAACTCATAATAATAACAATAGTAATATATTTCTCTATGCCCCCCGAGTCTTTAATATGAGTGATGTTAATGGTTATTCATGAACGTTAAAGGCTTAAAGTAAACAAGATGTGAAGTTAATTAAATTTATAAGAAAGGAGAAGAATGAATAAAATGCAAGCAAAACTACATCTGGTGAAAGAATCAAGTTTCCTTCTGTTTTGCGCTTGATCTGGTGATTCGTTTCCCTCCTGGAGGTACAGTAGTCTCTGTTTTTCCTTGTTTATTGTAGGATTGTAATCTGAGTATTGCTCTCGGAATGCCTGTTGGCACTTCCAAAGGCGGCCCATTATTTATTTGGGGGCCCTGTTCTGGAGGCAACGGTGGTGGGACTGTTGGTGGGGATCGGGCTAACGGCATTTGTTCCTTTTCTGGAGGCAACAGTGGTGGGACTGTTGGTGGGGATTGGGCTAACGGCATTTCTTCCTTTTCTGGTGGCAGAAGCATTGGGATTGGTGGTGGCAATTGAGTAGGTGTCCTCAATTGTGGTGGGTTCCTCGCTGGCGTGCTTCTGATCCCTGTGTCATTATCGTAAGAAGTGCTGTCTGCTGGGTATTCAGCTGTTTGTGGAGGGGGTGCATATTTGAATATACTCGTCTCTTCAGGTGGAGTAGCAGGGACATAATGGCGCAGATATTTTCTGTTCCGTAAAGTAACCCTACCTGATCCGTCCATTTTCACAAGGTATTGATCGAATTGGCGCACTTCGATGATGGTCCCAGTTTTGTCCCATTTTGTGGGGTGAGGTCCAGTTTGATTCTGAATCCTAACTTTGTCTCCGACTTTAAGTGGAGGCAACCTCTTTGTGTGTTCTGTCAGTCTCTCTGCCATTTTCATGTGGCGGTTCCTTAGGGCTTCTTCCCTGGCAAGCAGAGTCTCTGGGCTCATATCTTCCAGGATGTATGGGTACGAAGTCCCTGATTGGTCTTCCAAAGATACACTGAGCTGGAGAGATGCCAGTTTCCTTGTCTGGTGTGTTCCTATACTGTAGCATAGCTCTGTGGAAAGCATCAGTGTCAAGGGTTCCAGAAGGGCCTGTGTTGTCCATTAGGAGACGTTTGACAGTCTTAACAGCGATCTCTGCTCTGCAATTGCTATGAGGATAGGCCACAGAGGAGGTTCTGTGGTAGACTCCCCAGTCTTTGAGGAATTGCTCAGTTTGTGAGGTTGCAAATTCTGGACCGCCATCAGACGTAAGTTCCTCACTGATACCAAAGGTAACAAAAATTTTTCTGAGGCATGTTATGAGACCACTGGCTCCTTCTTTTGCTTTGTCAACGATTGGCCAGTTGCTGTATCTGTCCACAGTGACGCAATAGTACTGACCACTGTAGTGGAAGTAATCCACACATATTGCTTGGAATGGGTATATTGGAACCTTTGGTGGGGTGGGAGGTGGATTCGGCTGTGATGGTGCATTGCGATTGCAGTGGCGGCATTTTGCTCTGATTTTCTGAATGTCAGAAGTAATGCCTGGCCAAAAGACGGACGATTCTGCTCTGGCTGTCATTGATGATATCCCTTGATGGGCAGAGTGAAGTGACTCTAAGACTTGTGGTCTGAGCGATTGGGGAATGATGATGCGATCATTATACATTACAACTCCATCCAATGTATATAAACCGTCTTTGAGGTTAAAGTATGTTTGGATTTGTGGAGGCATTTCTTTTTTGTTGCAGGAAATCCATCGTCAATCAGATAGAGCAGTTCTCTCATTTCGTCATCGTTGATTGTCTTTGTCCTGACATCATCCCATGTAATAGTTCTAATGGTGTTTAAAGTTGATGCAGTTGCAGATATTGCCAGGTCATCATCATCTTCAGGTGCTATGTCTCGAATGCTGTCTAGCAGAATGTGTGACAGTGTTGCTGTGTCATCTGGAAGTTTCAGCTGAGTAGCTTCACCAACAGGGTACCTTGACATTCCGTCTGCTGCCTTGTTGTGGATACCTGGTATGTGTACCAGTTTGAACCTGAACCTAAGAGATTTTTCTTTCAGATTTCTGAGTCTTGGGTTTGGGATACCATCAAGAGAGCGGTTCCCAAAAATTTTCTCCAGGGGCTTGTGGTCAGCTGCAATTAGATCCTTGCATCCCAGAACGAAATGTCTGGCTTTTTCTAGTGCGTCCACAACTGCTAACGCCTCTCCCTCCATGGGATGATATCGAGATTCTGCCGGGGTGGTGAAGCGACTCCCGACCAACGCTATTTTCCACCCGTTCTTGCAGCAGAATGGTTTGCTAGTTTTACATTGGCAGTGCTTTTGCAACAACCAAAATCCAATGCCTGACTTGCTCCAATCGGTGGCAAGGCATGTAGGGCGATTTTTGTCAAAAATTTCAACACCATGAGTGATGCCCTTGATAATGACTCTTTTTGAGGTTTCAAACAATTTGTCGTGTTCTTCATTCCATGTGAATGGGGTTTTTGAGCTGAGAAGTTCCCTAAAGGGCTGCATGATCTCTGCTGAAGCAAAAGTGTATGACACTTGATTGATTAGCCCATGCCATGATCTAAGATCAGTTAAGTTCTTCGGTGTCGGGAAATTTTCAATTGCCTCAAAGAGTTTTGGGCACGGTCTTACTGTTGTTGCGGAAATTTCGAATCCTGCAAATACAACAGTATCTGCTCCAAAAACAAATTTTCCTGGGTTCAGTGTGACGCCATTCTCCCCACACAAATTGAGCCAATGGACCGTACGATGAAAACTGTCCTTGAGAGAATGAGCCCATATTAATGCGTCATCTACACATTTTGTTTTGTTTCTGACATCAGATGTTATTTCATCGTACCTGCGGGTATAGCAGTCCCCTGATGAGAGGTAGCCTTAGGGCGCAACGTTGTACCTGTATCTCCCCCAAGGGGTGATGAATGTCGTGTAATGTCTGTCATCTTCGTGCAATGCTACACTGTGATAGCCGTTCCAGGCATCGAGAACAGTCTTTTTGGTGTGCTGCGGCACTGATCTGGCTTGAATGAAAGGAGACTGCGTGTGGTGAGTCTCTCTGGCAGCATATTTGTTGAGAGGCTGGAAGTCCACAGTTCTCCGTGGTTTGCCATCCTTTTTAGCACAAACAACCATGCGATGACACCAAGTCACTGGTTCTCCCATTGGGACCTGCTCTATCACACCTAGTCTCACGTCTCTATCTAGATCAGCTTTGACGTCATCCATCCAATGTAGGGGGACGGGTAATGGTGTGTGAAATGCTATGGGCTTTGCATCTGGATCTATCATAAGGTGCATAGGTGGTCCTGTCATTATGGGCAGTTGTTGGTGGGTGCATACATTAAACGCAGATGAGGCATATTGCTCTTTTAAATAATTCTCTATTTTAGAGCGGTTTTCTTCAGTAAGTGGGAGGGGTAGTTCCAGCACTGATTGGATGGTGGATGGAGGCTGACGTAGGGGACATCCACACGGTGCTCGGGCATTAGGTTTAATCCCCGCGTGATCGTCACTGCTTTCAATGGGAGGGGTCTGAATCTCTCCAGCAGTTGGGAAATTTTCTGAGATTACGCCTAGGTCAGTACAGGCACTCTTACTAAGGTATAGTTTGTGGGTGTCATTCGCGAAATACACCATCTGACGGGTGCTGACCTCCTTGCCACTCTTCTCATCAACCATGGCGGTAATGTGGAGGAGTAATGCCCCAAGAATTTTTATACTCTTGTTGTTGGCTGCGCTCATGCGCATGGTGACTTTCACCAAATCCGTCTCAGTCAGACCTAGCTCTTCTAGGAGTTCCACACCAGCAAGGCTTGATTGGCAGCCTGTGTCTGCTATTGCTACGTACTCAGTGGGTGCTTTTCTGATGGGTGGGTAGGGTATGTCTATGGCTTTATAGCCTGAAGGGTCGGCCTTGATCTTTACCCGCATGTAAGGCTGTGGGTCAGAATGACGCTGGATCCATCTGTGTGACTCATAGATGTGATGTCCTATGGGTGTTAATGAGATGCCATTAGTGTCAGTGGTTAGTATAATTCCATGATTTTTTGTGTTAGGATCAATAGCCTGCATGGAATCATTGACATGATCATCAAAATTATCATTATGAATAAGTTGTTCATTTATGACGTCATTGAAATAATTTTCAGTAACATTGATATCAGTATGTTGATAATGCACAAAATGTTCATTCATGGCACCATTGGCATTGTCATTTTCAACAACATGCACATCGAAACTCTCGTCAAAGTTTGTATCGTCACTTAAGGTGCACAAAAAATCAGTCTGATCTTCACACTCATTTGTTTTGTCCTTCCGATCTTTTCTCCGGCACACTTTCTCAAAATGGCCAGTTATGTTACATTTTTTGCATGTGTGTTTTGCTGCTGGACATTTTTGTTCTCTCTCCTTGAACTTTTTACCATGGTAGGTTTTGTTACCACAGTAGCCGCACGGTTTTTGGGATGCCCGGTAGGCGCTGGTGGCTGCTGCTACAGCGTTATTAGTGGGTCGGGGCTCGGAGTCATGCAACCGGTGTGCGCTCCTCCTGCAATGTACTTTGTTAGTTGTTCTAAGGTCATTTCCTGGTTTTGATTGCCAAGAATTTCCAGCTGGATTTCCTTTTCATAAATACCGCGGATGATGCAGTCTTTGATGAGCTGATCCATATATGATGTTACGGATTCAAGGAAGGGTGTGCACTCCAATTGTAATGAATGGATTTCCTTGTTATCGTAATGGTGTGTTGGGGGTGTTGTTCGACTGCATATTTTTAATAGTAATATTGAATTTAATTCTTAACTTGCAGACCCATGCCAATTACTAAGGAACAAGTGGATAAATTCAACAACAGGGCCTGCAGGGCCACATTTTATTTACGTTAAGTTTACTAACAATTTCGACTAGAGATCTAATATGTAGTAATGATAAATATCAGCAGCATCAATTTCATAATCAATAAATACGTCATTACAAGTCTAGCTCTAGGTTTCCTACAAAATCATTTAACTTCTGTTCTTGCTAATTATCTAAATACTAATTAGATCTATATATCTCTAAAATCTGGTCTGCTTATTGTATGGCAATCAATATACTAGACTAGTATAGAGTCCAGTCTCTGGAGACATAAGGTCATCTCAGATATTTAGATCCAAAGTTACAGGTCTAGATCTTGCCCGTCGAAGTGACGTCGGCACAGTTAAATATTATATAGACTCTAGATAGGCCTAGATCTATATCTAGATCAAGGATGGACTGGCAACTCCCAGCCTCACCCAGACAATTCAATTACAATTATATGATTCACACATTAGTACGAGTTGCAATTCTAGAATTCACAGCTAGATTTTTCTAGATCTATCTATGTATTTAGCATCTTGCAATGTTCAGCAAGCACTCCGGTTAGATCTATGCACCAAGTGATCAATACTCCTACTGGATAACTGTCATGCTTTCGCCTCCTATTCACTGTCAAAACATCACGAGCCTCGGTCAGATCTTACTTACGATTGTTCTGGCGCTAAGGCCAGAAACAGTAGATAAAGGCGGTGTCATATTCAATGAGCCATGGATTAGTGACAAGACATTCGTCGAGCCATGCTGTTCATAATAAATGGATTCATTCAAGCAGAATCGACGCTGAGACCATCACCCACGGAAGTCTGGCATGGAATGAATAACTAGTGCCGCCAGCCCGCTCTGCAAGCAGCACGATTTACTACGCGTTGAAGCAAGAGGAAATATAATCCCCTTAGGAAAGTGAAACTGGGGCGCTAATCTTTCGTCTAAGCCCTACTGGCTTTTATTTAACTCTTTCCTGCCTCTTAATATATATATTTTCTTATTCTTATCAATCCACGAAGATTTCTAGACGTGGATGTTAACTTTGTCTATGCAAATTAGTTAAAAGTTAAAATTTGACACAGCAGACGACAATTCTTTAAGGCCACTCTAATAGATATTTTGGGTTTTCACAAAAGTTAAATTTTACTCTAAGGCAAGGGAATTTAATCTGGATATCCTACTCTAGGTTGTATTAATTAAGTTATTTCCCCTTGACCGTATTTGATTCTGACATCCCCCACCCCAGTGGAAATTTTAAGAAAAATTTACACGATAGGATCGAAGAAACTCGACAGTCATGAAAATGAGACTGATACTGAGGTGGGGGCTTAAGTACCAAATTAGAAAAGTAAGCCCCAAGATGGATAAAAATTTAACTAAGAACGTGCGTAGTGGATGGACAAATAAAAAATTACACAATTATTTATGCAACGTTCGGTAGAATCTCATCTATGACGTATATTCTCATTTCATACAATCACACTTCTCATAAACATTTATAATAATAATGATTACTTAACTGAATACTCTTGAATTAAAGTATAACTATATTCACACAGTCACGCCTCACTGAAGAACCATACTCATAATTGTTATGTCAACACATATATTGATACATGTATGCACATTCACAAATAATATATTATTAAGTAAAGTATTGTGGCATCCTATGGCAGCAGTAGCTCTGGTTGCTTGGTTTGCCATGACTCCATCTCATTGACCCGCAGACAAGGGCGTCAGGTTTGTCAGTAGCTCAGGTCACAGTCCGGAATGACGCTGGTGGAAAGAGGATATTCACAAGAAAGAATGTAAAAATTGTTCATAAATTAGTGAACAATATAATGTGAATCCATCCACCGTCCAGAAATGAGGTGGAGAAGCGCCACCCAACCTCAATACAAGACAGACTCTTTAATAGGTAAATTAAATTAAACGGGACAAAACATCAGCTTGTGAATTGTCACCGCCAGGGATAGCCCGGATAACAAACCGGTACTCTTGGAGTGCAAGACTCCATCTTGTTAAACGAGCATTTTTAGCCCTGTTTGATTTCAGGAACAACAACGGACGATGGTCCGTTTCAATTATAAACTCGGACATGAGTAAATAACGAGAGAATGCGTTTACAGCATAAATAATAGCGAGGCACTCTCGCTCGATAATTGCGTATCGGCATTCCCTATCGAGTAGCTTGCGGCTGGCGTACATGCATGGCCGCAATGAATCTTCCCGTTCCTGCAGCAACACAGCTCCTATTCCCTTGTCCGACGCATCAGTGCGGACAATAAATGTCTGGTGTATATCCGGCAGTATGAGAATGGGGGAAGTGGAAAACAATCGTTGAACAGTCCGAAGGGCATCCGCACATTCGGTTGTCCATGTTACTTTGTTAGGAACATTCTTTCTCGTTAGGTCCGACAACGGAGCCGTCAGTGACGAAAAATTCGGAATGAACTTCCTATAGTAATTGAGGAAGCCCAATAAGCTACGAACTTGTTTCTTTGTCTGAGGAGCTTTAAGCTTTAAAATCGTAGTGATCTTATTGTCGTCCGGGGTCTGAACGCCATGGGCAATTGTATGGCCCAGAAAATTGATTTGATTGTATCCTAGAAATACCTTACTGGGTTTAGCGGTAAGGCCAGCTCGACGAAGAGCGATAAAAACTTCTCGTAGGGCCACTAGGTGGCCCGACCAATCGGCTTGAAAAATACAAATGTCGTCGAAGTACGACAAAACAGAACGCATGTGCTGGAGCAAGATTGTCATCATGCGCGCGAAAGTCGCAGGGGCTGTAACTAACCCAAAGGACATGTAACGCCACTGCATCAGACCCAAGGGGGTCTGAAAAGCGGTATATTGCTTGCTATTTTCCTCAAGGGGAATTTGCCAGTAGCCCTTGGTGAGGTCAATTTTTGAAAAGATCGTTGCCCTCGCTAACTGTGCAAACAGATCCTCCTGGTTGGGAGTCGGTTCAGCATCATATATCGTAACCTCATTGAGTCTGCGATAGTCAATACAAAAGCGCACTGTATCATCCTTCTTTTTAACTAGGACGATGGGCGAGCAATATGGGCTCGTCGATCGTTCTATCACTCCCAGCTGAAGCATGTTACGTACCTCGGTTATTATGGTATCCTGTGCGTGTAGAGGACGCGGGTACGGTTTAACAAAAACGGGTATATCCGTCTGTAATCGTATGACATGCTGTACCAAGGAGGTACAACCTGGTAAATCAGTAAAGACCGTAGTAAATTCATGAAGCAAATCTGTTATATCCTGTCTTTGCGACGTAGACAGATCTGGATTGATATGTACATCAGCTACATTTTCCGAAGCTTGCAATGGAGGGATTGATGTATTTATATTTATAGGGTCATCATCATCAATTGCAACCAAGGCCGCATTGGCCTGTGCAATCGCATGACCGCGATTGGTCTGACGATTATTATCGTCGGAAAGGTATTCCTTGAGCATATTGATATGGAACACTTTGTCTTGTCCTCGAATTTTTATCAGATAATTAACTCTGGAAAGTCTCTTTAGGACCTTAAACGGTCCCTTCCAAGTAAGCAGGAGTTTATTTTTCGTCTCCGGTAGGAGAACAAGAGTTTGGTCTCCGACGGATAAGGTTCGCAATTTGTTACCTTGATCGCGATATGATTTATAAATGCTCGCCTGCGCACTTGAAGATTTTTGTGCAAGTTGACATGCATTAAGAATTCGTTGTCGAAGGTCGACAACGTATTGATACGCGGATCGCGTATCGTTTTCGTCTGTGTCTGATCCGGCGAATAAATCATGCAGTATGGCCATTGGGCCACGCGGTTTGCGACCATACAGTAATTCAAATGGGGAAAAACCCGTCGATGCATTTGGTAGTTCTCGGTAGGCAAACAGAATAGCGGGGAGCTGACGATCCCAATCACTTGGCTTATCGGCCGACACCCGCGCGAGCATAGCTTTCATGCTAGCATTCCATCTTTCACAGCATCCATTAGATTGTGGGTGGTAGGGAGATGTTAATTTTTGTTTAATGCCTACTAATTCCAGGACTTTCCTAAATAGCTCAGAGGTAAATTGTGGTCCTCTGTCCGATAAGATTTCAACCGGAAATCCAACGCGTGAGAAAACAGTAATAAGGGCTTCAGCCACATGATCGGCTGAAATGTCCTTTAGTGGAATGGCCTCTGGCCAACGGGTTGCGTAGTCAATGACAGAAAGTATGAACCGATGACCTCTATCTGATTTCTGCAGAGGACCAACTATATCCACGGTGACGCGCTCAAATGGTCTGGAGACCGCTGGCATTTCTTGCAGAGGAGCTCGCGTTGCTCTTCCCTTAGGAGTACGTTTTTGACATACGTCACATGTTGATACGAAGCGGTTAACATCCGCGTAAATGCTGGGCCAGAAGAATTGCGATAATATTCGAGATTTAGTTCTGGCCTTCCCTTGGTGACCCGCTAAGAAAGTGTCATGTGCGAGACGAAGAATGTCGCGGCGGAAAGATCTGGGTACCACAAGTTGCATAATCGTCTCTCGCTTGTTCCGAAAATTACGATATAATAAGTCATCTTTGATAAGAAACTTTGAAGTATCCGGCGCCGTAGGATCAACTTTAGCGAACAACAGTTTGAGTGTGGGGTCTGAGTGTTGTTCGTCATGGAAGGTACTAGAAGTTATGTTCAATTCAATCGTAGGGTTACGCAATGTACCATCTGGTCGTCTACCCGATTGCAGGCGTGTAGTCGCGCAAGCAACATTCTCATCTTCAGTCCAAATTTCCAAGTCACCGATAGGAAACTTTGTCACTTGAGGTATATTCCCTATAATTAAATCAGCAACCGGATTAGGTAGTACACATGCGATAACAATACCTGTAAGAAAAGGTGTGTCAATGTAAACTTCCGCAAGACGGAATCGCTCGATAGATCCGCCAAAAGTAATACAAGTTACCTCTTTATCAAGAAATTGTGTCGGACGGACTAGTGACTCCCGAACGCCGATAGTTGTGCATCCGGAGTCCCGTAGAACAGACGCGCGAATCACGTTAACGCGGCCCTGGTAAAGTGTTAACTCACCCAGCTCATGTAGGGCCGACATGACTGGAACAGCCTTTGATTGTCATGAAGATTTAGTGTGACCGTCATCCTCATACGGTGTAGATTGAACAGAGCAGGCATTTGCCGCCTCCATTTTAACTGTACAATATTTTTGTATGTGGCCGAATCTATTACACCTATAGCACATAATACGTTCTCTATCGTATCCACGATAAGGTCGACCCTGCGGTTTATCATAATCATTATTTTCAAAATGTACGCGCCGGGGTGGTCCCTGAGGCCGGTTATATTGATGGCCTGGAAAATTGCCACGATAGGATGGGTGAGGCCCGTTAAATGAGTAGCTCTGGTATCCTCCACGAGGGGATGGATTAGTGCGACACGGAAAATCCTGTGGTCTATGAAACGACGGTTCTGATTGAGAGCGCGGATTTGGGGCCTGACGACGAGTCGGCCTTGAACGATCGTGTCCGGTTGGCACAGTTTTGCCAACGCCGGTATAACATGGTACTGTAGTCCCAGGCTTTGCCAAAGGACGATTTGGGTGGGCGGACGCATAACGTTCCGCACACGATGTGATTTCGTCAGAGGATGTCGGTGCTCTCTCTTTGAGATGGGCAACCAAATCAGAATGACATGCGGTGTAAATTTGGTCTTTTAAGACCAAATCATAAAGTTGAGAATAATTCCCTGCGGTCACGCCCGCGAGTTCGATCCAACGATTCATGTAATGTTTAAGTCGATCTATGTATGTCGAGAAATTCTCAGACGCCTCTGGTTTACAACCGCGGAATTTCTGATGAAATCCATCCTCCGTATGCTGAAATCGCTTAAGCAGCGCTGTCTTAAGCTTGTCGTAATTATCTGCATCCTCTACTTTGAGGCTATGAAAGACCTCGAGGGCCTTACCTGTCAGCAAATTTGAAAGGCAGGAACTGTACATTGTTTGCTGCCACCCAACACATTTTGCGTGCAGTTCGAAGCGGTGTAAATACGCGTCGATCCGGTCAACCTTCTCATTGAAAGTTGGAAGCTTTGGCTTTCCAGCGTAAGTGTTGCCGGCAGAAGTGGGGGCTATAATAGATTCCCGCTCTAATTTCTTTAATGTTATTTCATGTTCCCTTTTTTCTCTCTCCACAGCCTCCTTTTCTCTCTCTCTTTCTTCTTTTTCTCTTTCTCTTTGTTCCTTTTCTCTCTCTCTTTCTTCTTTTTCTCTTTCTCTTTTGCATTCCTCCAACCGATCTTCACGGTCTCGGTCATTCTTTATTTGTTGTTGGCACCATGAGGCGCGTTGCTCTTCTGCTATCCCCAGGGCCTTGGCATATTCGATATATTTAGTGAAATCGGCCATGATGCCGATTAAAATTTGTTACTCAAAAGACGTATATATAACAGTCACCTTTCTTTCAATATTAATACAGTGTCCTATGTTATCACTGCTTGGAAAAACGTTCTATCTCTCTCTGTATATAGCAGGCAGTGTCAATTCCGCTGCAAAAATTTTATTTCTCTCTCTCACAATGTAGATAAGGCAGTGCCGTCTGTCCGTTAATCCCACTGCAACAAAATATACGTTTATCGCTCTCAACGCGACGAATCAGTGTCTTAAGTTATCACCGTCAAAAATATCTCTCTCTTAACGCAATGAATCAGTGTCTTAAGTTAGCACTATCAAAAAAATATCTTTCTCTCAATATTCAACGTGATATTAGCACGTGAACAAAATTGTATTTCTCTCTCTCACTTATCAGTACCAGATTACAATTCAACGTGGTTTTAGCACGTGAAATACCTCAGGCATATATTGTAAATCATAGCAATGTCAATATAATAGTTTAAACTTTATAAGGAATAAAAAAAAATACACTGAACAGGACGCTAGACTAACAAGCAAGACGAACGATAACAGACCCTACAGCCCTAACTTATTTACAAGATAGTATTAAGAAAAAGGACAGGAGAGACATCTTCCTAAAGAAAGGGAGGAAGCAAAGAACGTCACAATCTATACGAATAAATGGATCCCTACAGAACTATTCATAGTAAAGCAAATCACCCCGAGTTATCTATAGCCAACGATACACGTTCTGCACCCGATTGGCAAAGAAGATTAGCTAAACTACGATCCCATCCAACCACCCGCTAAACTAAACTGAACATGCAAAAAGATAAAAAGCCTGTAAAATGATGAAGAAGGAAAACACCTCAACCTCCCCAAAAATCGACACTCGGATGGTTCACTTAACTTTTTTAAAAGGAATTTAGATGGTGGGTTCCTCAATCCATAGCTTGCATTCCCAAGTCCAAAGGTCTCGTTTTCTGTCACAGGTAGATAGATGTCTGATGGATGTTGTCCCTCGCCGTGATCGTCGGGTCAATGGGATTGACAGAACATCATATGAAATTCAAGCAAAAAATGTATATTAATATACAATGTATATCATCGACATGTCTCTAGATCTAGATCTAGATTTGAAATCACAATCTTACAAAGTTACATCATGACATACTCAAATAGCTAACAAATCTCCAACTAGAATCTAGATAGATCTAAATCTCTCCATATATGTTAAGAAATAGTGTCCCTTTTATTAGATCTAGATCATCTTATTAGATCTAGATTCTATATTAGAATCTATATTATTTCTTCTCTCAATAATAGCTAGAGTCTATCTCCTTACTAACTTAATTTTTTAAGAGTGCCCCTATCTAATTGTTAAGTTATGATAATAAATGTTCTTTAGGGGGTCCCTCTCCAGTGTTACGGATTCAAGGAAGGGTGTGCACTCCAATTGTAATGAATGGATTTCCTTGTTATCGTAATGGTGTGTTGGGGGTGTTGTTCGACTGCATATTTTTAATAGTAATATTGAATTTAATTCTTAACTTGCAGACCCATGCCAATTACTAAGGAACAAGTGGATAAATTCAACAACAGGGCCTGCAGGGCCACATTTTATTTACGTTAAGTTTACTAACAATTTCGACTAGAGATCTAATATGTAGTAATGATAAATATCAGCAGCATCAATTTCATAATCAATAAATACGTCATTACAAGTCTAGCTCTAGGTTTCCTACAAAATCATTTAACTTCTGTTCTTGCTAATTATCTAAATACTAATTAGATCTATATATCTCTAAAATCTGGTCTGCTTATTGTATGGCAATCAATATACTAGACTAGTATAGAGTCCAGTCTCTGGAGACATAAGGTCATCTCAGATATTTAGATCCAAAGTTACAGGTCTAGATCTTGCCCGTCGAAGTGACGTCGGCACAGTTAAATATTATATAGACTCTAGATAGGCCTAGATCTATATCTAGATCAAGGATGGACTGGCAACTCCCAGCCTCACCCAGACAATTCAATTACAATTATATGATTCACACATTAGTACGAGTTGCAATTCTAGAATTCACAGCTAGATTTTTCTAGATCTATCTATGTATTTAGCATCTTGCAATGTTCAGCAAGCACTCCGGTTAGATCTATGCACCAAGTGATCAATACTCCTACTGGATAACTGTCATGCTTTCGCCTCCTATTCACTGTCAAAACATCACGAGCCTCGGTCAGATCTTACTTACGATTGTTCTGGCGCTAAGGCCAGAAACAGTAGATAAAGGCGGTGTCATATTCAATGAGCCATGGATTAGTGACAAGACATTCGTCGAGCCATGCTGTTCATAATAAATGGATTCATTCAAGCAGAATCGACGCTGAGACCATCACCCACGGAAGTCTGGCATGGAATGAATAACTAGTGCCGCCAGCCCGCTCTGCGAGCAGCACGATTTACTACGCGTTGAAGCAAGAGGAAATATAATCCCCTTAGGAAAGTGAAACTGGGGCGCTAATCTTTCGTCTAAGCCCTACTGGCTTTTATTTAACTCTTTCCTGCCTCTTAATATATATATTTTCTTATTCTTATCAATCCACGAAGATTTCTAGACGTGGATGTTAACTTTGTCTATGCAAATTAGTTAAAAGTTAAAATTTGACACAGCAGACGACAATTCTTTAAGGCCACTCTAATAGATATTTTTGGGTTTTCACAAAAGTTAAATTTTACTCTAAGGCAAGGGAATTTAATCTGGATATCCTACTCTAGGTTGTATTAATTAAGTTATTTCCCCTTGACCGTATTTGATTCTGACATATGACACCTCTGTTTGACACGAGTTGCAGGTGACTAGGAATTTGCACTGGGATGCGTGTCCCCTAAGACGAGCTGCAAAGTTGTGTATGGGCTCGTCTCGGTCCTGTCTCATGTTAGACAATTCGACTCTGAGGACCATGATGTTTTCCTCCCTCACAGCTAACTTGCGGATAGCTTCGAGGACATCCTCTTCTGGCTTGTGGCTGAGTGAGCCGCCGTTTGACCGTGTCAGATCTCGTCGAAGATGTTCATCGCAGCACTCTGGTAGTTGAATGGCCACCTCCTCCCCAAAAATTTTTGTGGCGGTTTTGTACTCGTTCCATCTGGCTTTGAAGTAATTCCACGTCTCGGTGGTGCCACTGAGGGAAATGGTAGGTCGTTTGACCTTTTCCACTTTGGCAGTGGAATGAGACTCATGCTCTTTGCCGTGCAGTTGTAGCAGTACGACAGCCACATCGATGGGGTGTTCCTCAGGAGTTGTATAGGCACACCCTCTTATGGGACATGCTATCGATGGCATCCCTGACGGTCTTGGTCTGGGCGATGAGGAGGCAAATAAAAAAAATCTACAGGAACGGAGCAATCCGACGTAGAGCTGCTCGAGTGTGCAAGGACAGAATTAGGCTATTCCCTTCCACTGGGCATTGGAACAGACTTCCATCATAAATAACTTGAAAAGAAGTATTTGGTCGGTTGAGCAGACCTTTAATGATTTGACTCATACGTCACAATGATGGAAGTCTGTGTAATACAAAATGACAATATGTGAACAATAACGTAACAATGTATCTATATAACTCATAATAATAACAATAGTAATATATTTCTCTACACTTATGCATGGCACTCCACACTCACATTACTGAAGCCAAGGAAGCAGATCTTTGTCCATACAGTCATACACCCTCTCTCTCACCCCTTCCCGCCAGCACCGCAGAAAGCAATAAAGAGGTCTTATATGCGGGAAGTTGCGTGGACATTTTGGCAGCACAGTAGTAGATCTTGTATGAAAAAACTTCTTGTGCTCTGGTTGAGGAGAAATGTGTCAATATAAGAGGAAAGAATGGAATAACATGACGAATTACGGGGAAATATTTAGTAGCATTAACTCACTCGCTGCCGGGTTCGGTATCAGCAGCAAGCGGTATACGAAATTTTACCGAACCTTTTCGGGTCCGGCAGTGAATGAGTTATAGAAGGAACAGGTTGGGACTTAAAAGTTGTGTCGAGTTACCCAGAATGTCGACAAAAGCCATGTCGAGATAAGTGTATTGGACTGTATCGTATGTGTCAAGTCAATTACAATGCACTCACGAACAGTGATTGTGGAGCAGTTAAAATACATTCTACTTTGTACAAGTTACAACTGGTCAATCACTACCTACTGTTTTTTTGTGCATTTTAGTTAGGCTACTGCACATAAACATGTATGCATCTCATTCACACAAACACAGCCATTGAAAAAATGTAGAATCAACTACTGTTTAACCAAAACAGTGTTAATGCGAAACTCGATTGTAATTGTTGGTCCCATAAATTTTGACTTAGATAACTTATATATAACTTTACGATGGTCCTTGCAGCCTTATCTTTTGGTCCTACATAACATTTTACTGAAGTGGACTATTTTGCATTATGACAAGAACGTAAATAATAGTCGTTGAAAAAAACACTAAGAAGGGAAAGGAAAAAAAAAGCAGTTGGCAGTAAGCAATTAAACATAAATTTTACATTGTTGTTTTATCTTGAAAAAAAAACAACTCTGGTGCAGGTCGTTTTATTTGTTTATAAATGCACGATTAACCCTTCTTCAAGATTGGATGCTCTTGCCACATTGTTCTGATCTGATAATTTGTATTTTGTGCAGAAATCCTAACGGCAGACTGTCAGAAACTCATGAGAGAGCAGATACATTATTTTCTTCACTTTTCGTTAATGCAACCATGACTCACATCATTGACATTTATGACCGTTCTGTTTCTGAATTGGCAGGATTACATTGCAGTAAAGGAGAAGTATGCCAAGTACCTTCCCCACTCCGCAGGGCGCTACCAAGTGAAGCGATTCCGCAAAGCTATGTGCCCAATTGTGGAACGTCTAGCGTGCAGTTTGATGATGCATGGTCGCAACAACGGCAAAAAACTCATGGCTGTTAGGATAGTCAAGCACAGTTTTGAGATCATTTATCTTCTCACAGGAGAGGTAGGTTTCTATACTTGGCCAGAATATTCTTGCTGCCAGAGATCGGAATTACAAGTGTCAGTCTGGACATGTTATTGTGAGATTTTTTTGGTCATCTGAGGTACTTGTGCATGTGCGTACCTGCTTCACAACTTTTTGAACTTTTTGAGCTTTTTGAACTGATTGCGTATTATAGAACTGCATTTTGTATCAAAATCCCAAGCCTATACCAGAAGTATGCAGGGGCAGTTTATTGTTGGTTTCATGATGAAGGGGTGAATAGGTAACAACAGCTGTACAATGAAGAGGCAAAGGCTTATGGCAGGTTTCACAAAATGGAGTCCTTACATTTCCCTTTTGATCTAAAAAATCAGAGGCAAAGCCCGCACATATTATATATCAAATCAAAGCTTAAGACCTGGGGATAATATTTTTTTGATTAGAAAGATAGTGAAGGTCTTATTTTAGAGAAATTGTTGTTTATTAATGACATCATTTTAATAGAATTGTCACTGTGAAACTTGACACCCAACCCGTGCCCCTGAACATCATACAAGTATACGCCCCCACATCTGCGAGCACAGAAGAAGAAATAGAGCTGTTCTATAATGACCTACAATCAGTAACAGACAAAATCCCAAGCAGAGAAATATGCATAATCATGGGAGATTTCAATGCCAAAGTGGGAGAGGGTGAGGATCTGGAATGTGGGATAGGACCCTATGGATTAGGAGAACGAAACGACCGAGGAGACATGCTAGCATCTTTCTGCCATGCAAATGAAATGAGCATCACGAACACTCTCTTTAAACACCCGATGCGAAGAAGATACACATGGATAAACCCTGGAGGCAATCTCCGAAACCAGATTGATTACATCCTGATTGACAAAAACTGGAAAACAACTGTGCTCAACTCAAAGACAAGGCCAGGGGCAGACTGTGACACTGACCACATTTTAGTGACAGCAAAGCTGAGATTGAAAGCCTATAGGAAGAGCAAGCCAAAACCCACCACCAGATTTGACACGGACAAACTGAAAGACCCTGAAATCAGCAATGCTTTTCAGATCGAAACAGAAAACCGTTTCTCAGCATTACTCAAGGAGTGGTCAGCTGAAGAAAGACACCCAGATACACTGTGGAAAGACATGAAAAGAATTTGGAGTGAAACAGCTGAATCGAAACTCGGGAAAAGAACGAGGAAAACTCCCAAACCATACATCAGTGAAGAGGTGATAGAGCTTGCAAAAAGAAAGAGCAAAGCCAGAAAACTTAGTAAACAAGATGAATATCATGCATTGAAGAAGGAAATCCAAACAAAGATCAGAAGAGACAAGAATGCATGGTTAGAAAGAGAGTGTGCAAACATAACAGAATGTAATACACAAAGAAAGTCAAAAGAAATGTTTGAACAAATAAGAAAAGTAAAAAAGAGGGATTTCCAACCACAGAACTTGAGTCTGAACAACAAAGAAGGCACAACACTGACAAACACAAAAGATGTGCTCTCAAGATGGCACGAATACGGCAAGATGCTGTTTGCGGACAACATCAGACCAGACCCGAGGGACCTCCAACAACCAGACTCACAACAGATAGATAAAGAACCAGAACCTCTCTTGGAGGAAGTACAGGCTGCAATAAAACAAATAAAGAATGGAAAATCCCCTGGATTAGACAACATACCAGGTGAACTCCTGAAACATACCAGCGAATCAGGAATAAAAGCACTCCACCAAATGATATGCAAAATTTGGCAGACAAATGAATGGCCAACAGACTGGAACCTACAAGAATTCGTCATGCTATACAAAAGCGGCAATGTCAAAGACTGTGGAAATTATAGAACCATCGCCCTCATCAGTCACACCAGCAAAATCCTGCTCATCATCATACTCAACAGAATGAAATCTAAGGTAGAAGAGGAACTATCAGAATGTCAAGCTGGTTACAGGACCAACAGAGGAACCGCTGACATGCTCTTCATACTACAAATAATGATTGAACAGATAAGAAGCAATGGAAACGAAGCCTTCATCACGTTCATAGACTACAGCAAAGCGTTCGACAGCGTTAGGCACCATCACCTGTTCGATATAATGATTAAGATGGGATTCCCGAAACACCTTGTGACCCTCATTGCTGCACTATACCACGAACAAAAGGCAACGATTAGATGGAACAATGAGAACTGTCCATATTTCAACATCGAGAAAGGAGTCAGACAGGGTTGCATACTTTCACCTCATCTTTTCAATATTTATACTGAACAGATCATGAGAAACGCAGACATAGAAGATATGGGAATAAAGATCGGAGGCCGAAACATCACAAACCTTCGCTACGCTGATGACACAGCTCTTATGTCAGATAACATCACCAGCATGAAAAGAGTGTTGCACAGAGTGGATGAAGCGGGCAAGACAGCAGGCCTACACCTAAATGCTAAGAAAACGAAAGCCATGCATACTGGAACAGGGCACCATGAACACCAGGAGATACTAGTAAACAAAACAGCACTAGAAAAAGTGACTGATTTCAAATACCTAGGATCACATAAATCGCAAGATGGAAGCTGCTCAAAGGACATAAAAACAAGGATAGGAATGGCAAAACACAAAATGGTTCAACTAAACAACATTTGTAAGGATAGAGGCACACCAACGGACCTCAAAGTGAACATACTTAAGTGCTTGATCTGGCCAGTCCTACTATATGGTTGTGAAGCCTGGACACTCAAAAAGGCAGACATAACAAGATTGGAGGCAGCTGAAATGTGGCTTTACAGAAGGCTACTCAGAATAAGTTGGACAGAAAGGAGAACAAATACAAGCATCTTAGAACAGCTTGGCACCACCAGAAGAATAACACCTGAAATAAATAAAAGAAGACTTGCATACATCGGCCACGCGGCCCGAAACAAAAGCACGGCCCTTATGATATCAATCCTTCAAGGAAAGACAGAAACAAAGAGAAAACAAGGAAGACCACCCATTACATATCACGATAACATCAAGAAAGTCAGCCAGCTGGAAATAAGTGAACTAACTAGGAAAGCTAAGGACAGGATTGGGTGGAGGAGATTTTGTCGTGACATCCACTGTAGCAGCTAACATCGATGACGATGAAGCCGACAGGTGACAGGTGACATTTTAATCAAGAGATGTAACTCTAAAAATATTTTTGATGTTGTTGCTGTGGTGTTTTGATTTTGCATGTTGATTGTTAGAAATTTACTGTAACAACAGATTAATGAATTAATGCAATAGTGACATGAACACACTTAGAAGAACAGTTAGAGACAAAATAGAAAAACACGCTCTGCTTATCTGGAAAAGAGAAGACGAAATACTCAGAGTATTCTGTGGCAATTACTTCCCGTGGATTATCAAGGGAGACAATTCACTCGACACGGCGTTCATTAGATCTAGGCGCAGGGATACATTCCTGTGCGTGACCATGGCGCGCCTGTCTGACCGATACATAATTATTCTTAAATAAAATCCTACTATAGAAATAGACTTAGTTTCAGTTGGAAATCCAAACTTTGGTCCTCATGCATGTTTACAGCTACTCCGATGTGTGCCCTGTCACAATGACGGCGCGTGAGACAATGAAGTTTCGCAGTCTCTCACCGTAACAGTCGGCAGCCCGATCTCGCGAACCGGAGAATTTTTTTTTAAAAACAAATCATTTTTTTACGGCTGCAATGACGCCCGAATGAGAAAAATATCATTGGCGCTTCGTTCTGTATAAAAAATATCGATTTTTTTCGCATAGTCTCATCTCCATTAGTCAATTTGCCTGATCCGACTTTCAGACAGGCGCCGTTGCGTAACAAAGCATTCTTTGTTATCGACCCACGTGGGTCGCTGCTATCGAAAATGCATGTTTTTCATTTTAATGCTGACATTTAGGTCAGATTACTAGTTACTTGTGTACAGAAACTGAACTTGTAGGCTTCATGTGTCACTTGTAGTGGCGAATTTTCACACGCCTCTCAAAAAAAGGGAGATCGGGCTGGTCAGAATTGATCACGTGCGGGAACATAAACAACACATAACAAACACAAAATGAAAGTCGAAGTCTTAATTTTAAGTTGTTTATTTCCTTATTTCAAAATAAATATTGTGATATCTAACACAGCATGCAAAAGACCATTTGAGGAATTAATAATTGAGAGAGAAGTTATCTTGGAGGGTGATTTTTGTGAAATCTGCCTTATCAGAGGAGGAAGGGGCAAACAGGTCAAATTAAAAAAAAAGTAGCCCTCACAACTGCACTATTATTAGACGTCGGCCGTTCATCCCCGCTATCGATAAAGGGTCACTCATTTTGTGTAAAAATCAAAATAAACAGGACTTCCGGAATGATTGTGGTGTGGCATCATTTATATTCTGTGTCGAGTATGAGAATGTTAAAAAGTCCTTGCTAGAGCGAATCTATGTCAGAGAAAACTGGAGGGGCGTATGTATCATTGGGTTGGACCTTACAAGAGAAAATCATGTGGAGTGACAAAATATGTAGGTATCATTTCTCAAAGCAACATTAACATCTGAAATTGATGTAATGAGTATTTATAGTGCAGTAGTATTATACTATCGAGTTTAGCACTGAATTAGAAATACCAAATGTTTTGCTGGGTGGCAGGGAGGAGTGTAACCTATATCTATGTATTTTTTTTAACAATGTGGCAGACCGCCAGTTCTGGTGGGACATATAGCTTACAGCTCAACCAATAAACCCCAAGTCATTCCTGAATTATTTTATAGTAATTATAGGTTAACTGTAAAGATTCAGGTGGCATTTAATGTGACAGTTCATCTTGTCAGGAACACAGTCGTATTCATTCATTGCACAAACTAATGGTAGAAAGTTGTTTCTCATGTATGCAGTATCCTCCTATTTATGTCATTAAAAAAAATTTTTTAACAGAACCCTCTGCAGATCCTTGTGAACGCAATCATCAACAGTGGACCCAGAGAAGACTCGACTCGTATTGGACGTGCTGGTACTGTTCGTCGACAGGCTGTTGATGTGTCACCTCTGAGACGTGTCAATCAAGCCATTTGGCTGCTGTGCACTGGAGCTCGTGAGGCATCCTTCAGAAACATTAAGACCATTGCAGAGTGTCTGGCTGATGAACTGATCAATGCTGCCAAGGTTGGTTATTAGATGTGGTCAGATATCTAAAATTGTAAAAATTTAAATGGGAAAGATGATTTGAAATACCTCAGACAAATCACCCATTCCAATTTGATCACAATCATTCCGATTTTTTTTGTTTGTTTGTTTGTAGACGGGCATGTTTCTGATTAGATGCCGGTATTCCAATTTTCATATCAGCCGGCAATTAACATTTTCTAAAATTCTAACATTGAATCAGAATATTATAATCCTTTCAGAAATGGACCAGAAGTTAGTTGTGCTTTTACTTTTGTGCCCTGTGTAGGAATCTGTTCTCTTGTCCTCGGAACTGTTTACATTCTTTTCAGTGTTTCATTTGGCAGTGATTATATGACAGAAGTAGGGATCAAATATAAACCAAGCTAGATTTGTATCTGTCTCCTAAATTTAGGTGATTATTGATTTGATGGAGACCGTGATGAAAGGAGAATTCAGTCTGATCCAAGTGATTCATTTGGCAGAGATTTTGACAGAAGGAAAAATTAAACATAAATCTAGGTAGATTTGTAAAGGTCTGTGTCTGAGGCCAAGCAAGTTGTCTGGTGGCAATTGTGATTGACGAAGAAGTCAATTCTAAACTTAGCTAGGTCCAGATTTCTTATGTCGAAGATGTTAACATGGGATTAGTTGATTTTGCTTGGGACACAAATTTGCTAGACTCGAAGATATGGATAGGAAAACAATTTACAGTAGACCTCAAGTATAATAGCCTCGTATTGAACGGGGACCTTGGTTACAACGGCATAAATTAAAATCCCCATTTCATACACTCTTCTCATAAATTTAAAAAAAACTTGTTTACAACGGCGGCACATGAAAGCACCCCTCTGTTACAACGGCATTTTTTGTTCCGACGGCACGGAATACATTGAGCAAAATATTGCGCTGCTGAGTGGTCCCGTGAATGCCGTTGTATTCGAGTTCCACTGTGTATGGAACGGGCAAAAATTTTATAGGGCATCATTGCATTTTCGCACGCATACATATCAAGCTTGTCAGGGCAGCTCCTATCTGACAATGCTGACATACCTGTGGCAAAAAAAAAAACAGCCCCAGAGCAAAGATCAAATTTGCTAGTGCTTGTCTGTAGACTAGAGGGCTCTTTTTTGGTTTTGGCCAGGCCGACCAAGACAAAAAGCTGATAATAAGATAAGATTGATATGAACTCTAAATACTGTGTTTATGTTGTAGAGTGATTTCAGCTTATTCCGGTCTGATCAGACGGATAATTATGAAAATATACTACAGTTTTATTTTCCATCGTCATTTGTAACTTATTCAGATTTGGTTTTCTTCTTTGTTTGGTTAAGATTTTTACTTACATAAGGTGACATCTCTGATATGTGGATGATTTTTTTTCCAAATACCTGTAACTGATCATGTTTAGATTGCTTTTGTTGTCTTTCCTTGTTTATTGGCATGCACAACTAGCAAATAGGTCATGGTGCCCCTATCATACTTCCCGTACACTTACAGTTACACTCATAGAGGAAAATCAAAACATGCTGAACAAGGCCATGACATACCAACTGCCCATCAATAATGAAGTTTCACACACAAGGGCAAAAGATGTTTGTTAAAGACATTAAATGATTTTAAGAAAGTAGCTATGAATGCTATTGTGCATAATGAAAGAAATTATTGGAAGAAAGGGGACTGCACAAGGTAACTTGATGCTCAGCATCTAATTTGTGAGCCCTGGAAAGAAAGCCAAATGTGCAAGGTGGCCTGAAATACTATCAGTGGGAAATCCATATTTTAACTGTACTGTTACATTTTGAATTATTTTTTCATGTGAAAGTATTGCTTTTTCAAATTCAGTAACGTATTTGGAACCCTTAACTGAAGTTGTTTTTTGTTCAGCCTGTTCTGGCGGAATATGCATTGTGTTGATAATGAAGAGTCATGCATTGCTGTCTGCTTTTTTTCTCCTCAAGGGATCATCCAACTCTCATGCCATCAAAAAGAAGGACGAGCTGGAAAGAGTTGCCAAGTCCAACAGATAGACAGTTTATTATTGTTAATTTAACAGTACTTGGTTCATGACAGTGTGGCTGTCAGGCAAATAAACATGTAAAATTGTCACTTGGGTTATTTTGTGTTTCATCAGCAGTGGATCAGATAAGACTCTTTTCTACTCACTGTTGTGTTACTGTTACTTTTTTCATGTACTTACTTCAATCATATCTCCTCTGTCTTCCTTTAATAGTTTCTCTGGGTATGCAAGTTATAGCTTTGAATATGAAATATTTGTGTGGCAGTGACGGTGAATGAAAGTTTATGGGTAAAGAAAAGACATATAGAACACAATATGACACATGTAATGAAAGATTCATTGATACCATCATTACCATGTTTATAAGCATAGGTGGGAATTATGCTCCTTAGGACTGACCTCAGCCCTACCAAGATTTTCCTCTGCCCTCAGCCTGTGTGTTTTCATGCATCATTAATATTCATAAAAATTAAAAAATATGCTAGTTTACACTACAGGCAGATTCAGGCCTGTTGAATGGTTTCAGTTCATTTTCAACACCATGAAGATTTTGCAGTTCCCACCTATGATAAGGCAAATGTAAGCGACATCAGCATTTAACGCCTTTCAAATCAGATATCAGCATTGATCAGTTATCTTCATAATTGATAGCCTAGTCGTGGGCTTACTGGTTAGGTCCTCTTCATCTCAAAATGTGGGGAGATCCATCCCATATTGAGGATGGAAAATATTGCCTTGAATTGTCAAGTGAAAAATCCATATCTTCCTCTCTCTCGTCATACAGTGGGCAATTCATTTAGAAGGATTCGATATGTGTGAGTCATAATTTACCTGAGTCAATTCTCTTCAGTCACTTGCACAATTGCATGCACTAGTAAATGCACCCGTTCTTCGAACGGTGAGTGGCAAACTGAGCACATGTCTTGTTTACTTTCAAGCAGGCCACCTTCAAAGGAAATGGCATATTCGATATTGTGTATCGGTTTTGCTAGCGCCCAGTAAAGAGGTTGCGGAATCGCCATCCATAACAATCATATAAACGTACATCACAGTATCCATGCAGCTCGACAGGATAAAAAAACAGTAGGCCTAGGCATACCAAAATTGTGAAATGCTTAGACGCAAAATGACAGCCTTCGATACTGAGTATCGATTCATCATCATCATCATTGCCTTTCTCACCCTGGATCAGGGTATAGGCCACCAACAAACACTTTCCATCCCTTTCTATCATGGGCCAGCCTCTTTACATTATTTCAAGTCTTTCCGATTGCTACACCCATACGCAACACTGTAGTAACAATCATAAAAACTACACCGGGAATTTAATCCGGGTTTAAACGTTAAGGCGTTTCACAGTTTTCAAAAAAATATAAGGCGTGATGAAATGCAAAAACTAAGCCGGCCATGGAACTCGGCAGTATCAAAAACGGTAGTGTGCAAACTTTCAAGTGTCTAGCTTGAATGGCCATGAAATGCATAAGCGTCACAGACAGTTTACCCCCTGCTCTCATTATTTTAAGATATGCATCAGACAGCTCTTTTTTAATTAAGATACCCAGATGTATATATTCACATTAATACAATATCTAGTGCATTTGGCTGATCTTGACAATACATAAATAATACATGGCTTCACTGATCGATTTTATAGTCAAATACATATATGTATATTGCATACAAAACAGCACAAGAAAGTAGCCAGTCTATAATTTTTGGTAGTATTGTTAACCACTATACATGTATTATATAAACTATCAGCATAGTGCGGAATTTTTATAGAAAACAAATCTGTGATAGACTGGGGAATGGCTGGAAGTTACGGCCTTAAAGTAGTTAAGTTTAAAAGTATCCAATTTGAAATGAAAAATGATCATGCTCATTTTGTGCAGCTTATATTATAAGAGTCTAAAAATTAATACATAATCATATGTAAGTTCATACAACATGTCAACTTTTAAAGACACACACATGTAATTATGAAATACTTCCATGAATATACATTGTATAAATATAATATGTAATATCTGTTGTAGTTCTATTGCATGGCTAGCCAGGTGCTTTTCTAGATATTGCTCTTAGTCTTACATTTTGCAGCCACCTTCAGAATACTGGGGTGAAGCTGATCATTTCCAAAGTGACTCGAATACTCCTTGAACAAACTTGAGTTTGAGTTTGAAAAAAGCACGATAACGGCCTTAATATACTAGGAAGAAGCAAGGGCAGAATGATAAGATTGTAGAAAGAGACACTACCGGAAGCACCCACTACATGTAATCACCCGAGCTGGTCGATTTGAACAAAATACGTGTAGTATAGTATTAGTAGTAAGATACATAGTGTAATTGTATGCAACTGCAAGAGTTAAGCCAGTAAATAATTTCCTCATTTCTTTTTGCATTTACTTTTTCTTCTGTTTCTGTGTGTTTTTGTGGTGGGGATTAGTTGTATTTTTGTTTCTAATTTTCCCCAGGCAGTGGCCCTGTCAGGCCTGCTGCTGGTCGGTGCGGGTTCATCGTCGGTGTAGGCATGTTGGAATTTAGGGGGAAAATTTCTGTCCATGAGATCCTATGGTAGGTAGGATCGAGCACCTAGTCTTCTTTGATACGGATAAAAACTCAGGCTGGGGTGCACGTTAAAGATACCTTGGCAGTTGGAAATCGAGAAGAGCAATCCAAAATTTATGAAAAGCACGCCATCCTGAAATATGCGGCAACTAGACCAAAGCAAAGATGAGTGCATGTCGCAGGAAAAAAAAAATTGGGTTTGTAATCTTCCTATTTCTTTCTTTCTTCTAGCCCTTTTCTCTTTAAATTAAACTTTTTTTTTTTTTTTTTTGCTAACCGCTTCCCAACTCCCATTCTTTTTTTTAAAAAACTTTGTTTTCAACATTTTCATTATTATACATGTACTCATAGAAAGACAAAGAGTAATTCCAGGGTACAGTAAATGCCAGTATAATGCTATATTCACAGTGTCCTATGCACACAAGTCTGAGTAGCACGAGTTTCATCGGATCATAGGTGTAAGTTATTCATTCTTCAAGAGTGGTAGGCTAATGGAAAAAGAATTGGAAGTAAGGCCAGTTCTGCATTTCAAACTCGTTACACTTTTACAGGTTCAGATTTGGCTCATTCATCCACCCACCAACGCCCCTCCTCCACACACACACAAACACCAAATTACATAAGTACAGTACATCATCAGTAACAATAACAAAATGGAAGTTCATTACCGTACACACATTTTGGCAAGGGTATGCACACTTGCCTACATGTATTTCCCAAAAACGTTTTTGCAATATCGTAGAGATAATGCATTGTACATGTATGTGGCCAACATGTGTAATATGTACGGTACACTATTTATAGTAACCAAGCTCCTTGACAATGCTAGCAGAGAGTGTAGATTTAGAGAGAGGGGAAACTTCCGCGTGAATTCCGTACGAGGACTTTCCCGCTACTCCTCACAGAAATCTCCGACAGTATTTATTCAGTTATTTCCCCTGAACATCACTTTCCCCCCCCCTCCCCGGCTTGATCTTAGCAGGCTGCTCATCTTGAGAATATTATAGATAAATTACGTGATTTATCTGGCGAGACTCATTCACCAGTTCCAATGATTGCTGCTCGCAGCCTTGCCAGTGTTCAAGTTTTGGTGCATGTAAACTAGGCCTATAGCCTAATTGATTTGAGGTCTTTATTTTAGGAGGTTCGCTGCCCTTGGAATTTACACCTCACTTTACTTGTTTTATTATTTCTTGTTCTGGCGGGGGGGGGGGGGGGAGAGATGATATGGATAAATTTTTGTGGTATGTGGTATTTTGGGATTCAGTATTTTGTCTTAGAGGAGCGTGTTCCAATCACAGTGCTTAACTGTGAGCGACAGTTAGACTGACCCGCCCCCAAGACCGTGGGAGGATGGGAAAGAATCGTATAAAACCCCGGGCCTGTCAAGCCCCAAGCACTGCGTCTCTTCCCCCAGTCGAGAGCAGGTGTGTGTGTTATTGAATAAACGTCTTTTGTGCCCTACAATAGACTTATATTCTTCTTTGACAGGTACGTGCTCTTTAATACTTATAATACTGTTCTTGCTGATTTTAAGATGATAATATCAGATGCTATCAGATATTTACGATGAGTGTAACTCTGTAAACAATAGATGTATTTTCCTCATAAGTATATTAGACTCCGGAAGTTATGAAAGAGTTCTGTGGTTATGCTGTTTATACTGTTTTAGATACATGTAGCCTACTGAAATGCCGTATACTCTTAGCCTAACCGAGCAGACTGTTTGCTCACAAATGTTATGTTATATCGACGACCACGATATTAGTGCGTACTGAATGTTTAGAAGTCTTTCGATAATATTGTTCTCTCTTTCTCTCTCTCTCTCTCTCTCTCTTTTTCTCTCTCTGATATCGCACATCTCATGTTGTGTTTATTATCTTCACTCTTGATTTATTTACGTTTTATACATATGTATTATTATTATGCTAGTCGTGTTAACTATGCCATGTGACATTACATGTAGCCTATATATTTGTCTTGTTGTTAATTGGTATACTGTTACACGACTGCGTCTCTTCCCCCAGTCGAGAGCAGGTGTGTGTGTTATTGAATAAACGTCTTTTGTGCCCTACAATAGACTTATATTCTTCTTTGACAGTGTGAGCAGTTTTACCGCCCTGGCATGAACCGAGTGAATGTTGCGGCCTAACCAGCCGCAGTAACAAGAGTGAAACCCACATGAATGGTTCATCTACACCATATCTACACCTACACCAACCCCCTAGCAGCCACATCTTGTTACAATTTCTGGCGCCCAACGTGGGGCGGTAACTGACTGTCAAACGGGAGCGGAATGAGGACACAGCCTGGAACTGTATGAGTTGTATTACGAGGCACCGTGACCAGAATGACCACGTGTGAGTATCGCCGGTGCGCTGGCCTGAGAGCTGCAGCGAAGACTACGAGACTGGCGACCCACCCAGGGATTCGCCGCTGACCTCGAGACTGACGACCCACCCAGGGATTCGCCGCTGAATGGGCCCCAACGTGTGTTGCAACGTTGTGACTTTGTGTTGAACTGTAGTGTTGTGGTCAGTAATTTAACTGTCTGTGTTTGTGTTACTACCTGTTATTAGTGTCAATGTATGAATTGTTGCTAGAGGTTATCTCTGACGAATAATTATTATTTCAGAAGATTCTTTACACAGAAAAAACAGACGAGAGGGACTGATCACCCCTGTCGTTTGGATTTCGTCTGGGGTGGCCTCGGCTGTTTAACATGTCTAATTTTTATTTGTATTAATTTGCTTCCTTTGATGAGCATTTTTATATATTCATTGTATTATTCAATGCCATTACTTTATGCATTCAGCTATCTGTGCGACCCTGAACCCTTATGTTATTTTCAGCTATCTCTATTTATCTGTTTCCTGACTTCCCGTGCAGCGATGCAGTGATTAGCACTTCATGGATAGTATTTTGTCTTTTGGTAGTTGTGGTTTTCCATCCCTTCTGGCCTTTCCCTTTTCTTATGCTTTAGTTTAGCGTTTGCACCGAGTGACCTTTCTGTCCCTCCTGCAGTTTCTGGCACATTGTCGTTGGTTAGTGTTCGTATGCGCGGAGATTTCGCACGGTCAGTATCAGCGATAAAGACATTATCTGCTCTCCGGTGGTCTCCCGACTCTCTTTGGGCAGGAGCACTTTGACGGCTATAAATCAGATGCAATTAACGAGCATTCCTTTGGGTCCATCGTCCACACCACCCTCCATGGTCCGCTTCGTGTAGTAATGATGTCGTGGCAAGTCGTATTGTTCATGACAAGATAACGCGGGGAGTGGGAAGTGTTCGCGTGGCTGAGGAATTGATATTGGTCGAGATTCCTACACCCACAGTGAACGCCGTTGCGAATTAATTAAGTTGTTCGTCTTTATCTGAAATTACTTGACCCGGCGGTGAACATTAATTATACCGCTGTGTTTTCGTTCGTGCACTGTACCGTGACGCACTGACCGCCGTGCAACCGATACGCCCCCTCCCCTTTAACTTCGCGGTGTAGCTGGGAGCGTAGAAGTGTCTGCATTTAAGCATATTATTTCAATACTGTAAAGTTTTAATTGCTGGAGTTGTTTGTTGATACTTTTCTGTCATAAATAGTGATTTATAGATGGCGTCCAGAAAGACAGCAGTTGCCGCGGCAAAGGAAAACTCAGACCTTCAGTCCATTCTTGATTCGATAGATTTACTGAGGCCTGAGGATAGGGAAGAAGTCGTTAAGAAGTTGCGGGGCCCTAAAACTCCGTCAGGTTCTGCAACGGAAGAAAATGTTAATACCATGTATCCTATGAGGGCAGCTGAGCAGCCCAGATTGTCTACTTTTTCGGGGGACGATGGAGTTTCGTCTCACTGCTCGTATTTGCAGTGGCGTTTGGAGGTTAAAGACCTCCAGAGGTCACAAATTTATCAAGACCGCATATTAGTTGCTGCAATGCGTCATTCGTTAAAGGGCCTCCCTGCCGATCTTATTGTTCAGATGGGAGAGGAAGCAACGTGTGACGGAATATTACACAATTTAGACTCTTTATATGGCAATATTCTACCATCGGCCGATCTCCTCCAAAAGGTGGCAACAGCTGTACAGACACACGAGGAGTCTGTGACAGCGTGGGCTGTGCGTCTTCAATCATTAGTAGCCCAGATATCGCAAAAATCTCCACCGCTGATGACATCAGCGGGTGCGGCCGACATGTTGAGGTCGAGATTCTACCATGGTATGGTAGATCTCACCATGCAGCAGGCCATCAAGCACAAATACGACTCAAATTTAGATTTTGAGAAATTGTTAGTTGCCGCCCGCGTGGAGGAAGTAAAAAGTAAAACCTCAGTCACGGCATCGAGGCCAACCGTCCACAGTCTGGAACAGGTGGCTGACGGTGATACTGTACTTAGATTAGAGCGCAAGATGAGTAGTTTGGCAAAAGCAGTAGAGGGGTTGAAAATGAACGCTCGACCTCAGACTAGAATTAATGTTACAGAACCTAGATGCTATCGTTGCAATAGGCCTGGCCATAAACAAACTCAGTGTCCTTTAAACGAACGGAGTCTGGGACGGCGGGGCGACTCCTAGACGGTTACAATCAAAGCCCTGTGCCTTTAGTTGGACGCGCTAATGAGGTCTTCATTAGTCTGAATAATGTTCGTACAAAGGCATTACTGGACACTGGTTCTATGGTGTCGTGCCTTTCATATCAGTTTTGTGTAAACAGAAATATTGACGTTCAACCCCTGTCCTCTGTCATGGAAATTTATGGGGCAGGTGGGGAAACTTTAAAGTATAAAGGTGTTTGTGAGATTAATGTGTCTTTGCCGTTTTGTTCCAAACCATTGAATGCGCTTTTCCTTGTAGTGCCTGACACGCAACATAACAAACGTGTCCCCGCCCTAATTGGCATGAATATTCTGCAGGAGCTTGTGCCACTACATTCTCCAGCTGTTTCTCTTCCATCCGCATGGGAATTAACGCTGGGGGCGGTGATGTCCCATGTGTCAGCCGTAAAGAGTGATAGAAATCTTGGTTTTCTTTGTACTAATAGTCAAGAAACTTTGCGACCTGGTGAGGCGAAAATGATTGCGGGAGATTTATGTATGCCGGCTCTGATAGCCCCTACCACAGTCATACTAGAAGAATTCACTAATAGTTTGCCTGGTGGCGTCAGAGTGAGCTCAGGGGTGATTAATGTTAAACCCATGAAATCAATTAGTCAAGTAAATGTACTAGTTAGGAATACGTCAGCTCGCACGCTAACTATTCCTATGCGCACCAATGTTTGTTCCGTGCAAGTGGCGCAGATTCAGACAAAGTCAAATCAGATTGCAGAATATCCACAAGTGTCTGATGTCACCGAAGCTATGTTACAGACCATACCATCTAATGTGACTGAAAGCGAGGCGCGTCAGTTAAAACAACTCTTAAAGAAATATAGCCATATCTTCTCGAACCATCATTTGGACTTGGGAAAAACTAATATCACGAAACACCATATAAAGCTAACAGATGAAACTCCATTTAAAGATAGATACAGAAAGATTCCCCATGCGATGATTGAAGAAGTTAGGAAAGAGATAGCTGATATGTTGGATCAAGGCGTGATTCGTCCGTCACCAAGTTCGTTCAGTTCAAACTGCGTTCTAGTTCGAAAACCAGATGGAAGTTTACGAGTATGTATAGATTACCGAAAGCTAAACGCGAGAACAGTCGAGGATGCATATGCTATTCCAAGAATTGAAGACACCTTAGATGCGCTTCATGGATCCCAGTATTTTTCTTCACTTGACTTAAAAAGCGGATATTGGCAGATTGAAGTTGCGGAGGAAGATATTTCAAAAACTGCTTTCACGGTTGGGAATTTAGGTTTCTATGAATGTTGTCGTTTACCATTTGGCGTTACCAATGGGGTTGCAACTTTTCAGAGATGTATGGAAACATGTATGGGAGATTCGAATCTTAAAGACTGTCTTCTTTACCTAGATGATATCATTGTATTCAGTAGAACTTTTAAGGAGCACCTTCAGAAGTTGGAGACAATTTTCAGAAAACTGTCTGATGCGGGACTTAAACTAAAACCTTCTAAATGTAAATTTCTCCAGAGTGAGTTGAAATATCTTGGACATGTAGTTTCCACAGACGGTGTGTCTTGTGACCCAGAAACAATAGAATGCGTGCAGAAATGGCCAGATCCAAAGACACTTAAAGAACTCCAGAGTTTTCTAGGATTCGTTGGTTTTTATCGTCGTTTTGTACCAAACTTTTCTTCTATTGCCAAACCCCTTCATAGGCTCCTACAGGACGTCGGGGGAAAGAGGGGCAGCACTAAACTAGTTTGGAGTGACGATCAACAGGCGGCATTTGATCAGTTAAAAGATCTTGTAGTTGACGCACCTGTTCTGGCTTATGCCGATTACTCTAAAGATTTCATTCTTCACACTGATGCTTCATCTGAGGCGATAGGTGCTGTTTTGTACCAGGAACAGGATGGCAAGAAACGTGTGATAGCGTTTGCAAGTAGAGGTCTTTCTAAGTCTGAGAGAAATTATCCTGCCCATAAACTTGAATTTCTCGCATTAAAATGGGCTGTTACTGAGAAATTTTATGATTATTTATATGGAAACAAATTCTGTGTGTACACTGATAATAACCCACTGACTTATGTAATGACTTCAGCTAAGCTTGATGCTACTGGTCACAGATGGGTTGCGCACCTCTCGGAATTTGATTTCGAATTGAAGTACAAACCAGGAAAGTGTAATCGAGATGCGGATGGTTTGTCTCGGATTAAATGGCCATGCACTGTCCATAGTAATGTAATTCAAGCAGCCCTACAGGGTTCCACTGTTGATACATCCTTGAGTGATATTTTGGATAGTGGCACAGATTTAGAAGATAGGGAGGCTGATAACATTCCTGACAATTCAGCCTTGTTTGAACAGGTTGACACAAAAATTGACTGGGCCAACGCTCAGCAATGTGACAGAAATATTAATGAGGTGATATCGTGCATAGAAGGGTCCGTATCAAAGTCGAAGTGCACTACGGGTGTAAGGCAACTCCTGAAAGAGGGAAGTAAGCTGAAAATGAAAGAAGGTGTATTGTATAGGCAATGTCATGAACATGATAATACCATCTTCCAGTTGGTGTTGCCTGTGGCTTTCCGCCAGAAAGCTTTGAAGGGAGTTCATGATGATTGTGGACACCTTGGAATTGATAAGACTTTGGATCTTTTACGTAGGCGATTCTTCTGGCCTGGCATGTCACAGGACGTGAAAAGATATATTGCTTCGTGTAAACGTTGTGTCTGCAGGAAGGCAGATACACATCAGCGGGCTCCTCTCGTAAGCATTACGACAAGTCAGCCTATGGAATTAGTTTGCATTGATTATCTGTCTCTTGAACCTTGCTCAGGAGGGATAGAAAATATACTTGTCATCACTGATCATTTCAGTAAATATGCACAAGCCATACCGACGCGTAATCAAACAGCCCAAACAACTGCGAAAGTCTTGTTTGATAATTTTATTGTTCATTACGGTCTACCCGCTAGACTTCATTCAGACCAAGGACGAGCCTTTGAAAGCGGAGTCATTCAATCTCTATGTCAGATCACAGGTATTAAAAAGTCCAGAACAACACCTTGCCATGCCCAAGGCAATGGTCAGACTGAGCGTTTCAACCGCACACTGCTGGACATGCTCGGCACTTTGGCTGATGAACACAAAGCAAATTGGAAAGCTTTTGTACCTCAAATGACACACGCTTACAACTGTACCCGACATGCTTCCACGGGCTATTCACCGTATTTTCTTATGTTCGGTCGCGAACCCAAACTTCCGATTGATCTTGACTTTGGTTTGTTAGAACAGTCGATGCCGGTACCATCTAAATCCTACCCTGATTATGTGAAAAATATCCAGGAACGTCTGGACTATGCTTATAGATCAGCTCTTAAAGCCTCCGAAAAAGCAAAGCACTCGCAGAAACAGTGTTATGACAGAAAGATTCAGGGAGCTGCTATTCAACCAGGTGATCAAGTTCTTGTTCGAAGACTTGCTTTCACTGGGAAACATAAACTAGCAGATAGATGGCATTCCGATGTTTATGTAGTATTGAAAAGACCTAATTTAGACATTCCTGTATATGTTGTGCAAAAGGCTGACGGCCAAGGTCCTAAAAAGACATTACACCGAAATTTGTTGCTACCCTTCACACCGAGAGAGGTTGGCGAGCAACCTGATAATGATAAGGTGACTGTTTTAAGTCGCGCCCCACGAAAATGCAATAGGTCCGTCGCGAATTTGCGAGAGCGACATGAGTCTTCTCCTTCAGATTCAGAGCAAAGTATTTGCGTTATCGAACGGTCAGACTTAGAGACGAACGCAGTTCGAATGACAGGCACTGATGACCATCTGCCATCCAACCACGACATTAGTTCTCTGGCAGATTCTGAGTCCAGTGAGACTCCGGTAGAAATTCGGTCGCCTAGACGACGACGAAGGCCAAGATGGATGATATCTGGTGACTTCGTTATTTCACAACAATTAAGAACTTTAAGAGATAAAGTTCGGGACTCTTTTATTTTCCGTAAATTCCGTAGACATTAATGGTATGCATGATTCCAGTTGACTTGTCCGAGACCTTAGATGTGTCTTAAGGTTTCAGTTAGGTGGTTTTGTTCTTATTTCGTTCTTTTTTATTCCATTCTGAGCAAAAATCGGGACGATTTTTTGTGTTCAGTGGGGAGTATGTGGTATGTGGTATTTTGGGATTCAGTATTTTGTCTTAGAGGAGCGTGTTCCAATCACAGTGCTTAACTGTGAGCGACAGTTAGACTGACCCGCCCCCAAGACCGTGGGAGGATGGGAAAGAATCGTATAAAACCCCGGGCCTGTCAAGCCCCAAGCACTGCGTCTCTTCCCCCAGTCGAGAGCAGGTGTGTGTGTTATTGAATAAACGTCTTTTGTGCCCTACAATAGACTTATATTCTTCTTTGACAGGTACGTGCTCTTTAATACTTATAATACTGTTCTTGCTGATTTTAAGATGATAATATCAGATGCTATCAGATATTTACGATGAGTGTAACTCTGTAAACAATAGATGTATTTTCCTCATAAGTATATTAGACTCCGGAAGTTATGAAAGAGTTCTGTGGTTATGCTGTTTATACTGTTTTAGATACATGTAGCCTACTGAAATGCCGTATACTCTTAGCCTAACCGAGCAGACTGTTTGCTCACAAATGTTATGTTATATCGACGACCACGATATTAGTGCGTACTGAATGTTTAGAAGTCTTTCGATAATATTGTTCTCTCTTTCTCTCTCTCTCTCTCTCTCTCTTTTTCTCTCTCTGATATCGCACATCTCATGTTGTGTTTATTATCTTCACTCTTGATTTATTTACGTTTTATACATATGTATTATTATTATGCTAGTCGTGTTAACTATGCCATGTGACATTACATGTAGCCTATATATTTGTCTTGTTGTTAATTGGTATACTGTTACACGACTGCGTCTCTTCCCCCAGTCGAGAGCAGGTGTGTGTGTTATTGAATAAACGTCTTTTGTGCCCTACAATAGACTTATATTCTTCTTTGACAGTGTGAGCAGTTTTACCGCCCTGGCATGAACCGAGTGAATGTTGCGGCCTAACCAGCCGCAGTAACAAGAGTGAAACCCACATGAATGGTTCATCTACACCATATCTACACCTACACCTTCACCCTAACACCATCTTGTTACAATTTCAATCTATTAATTTCAATTTTGCCCGGGCAGCGGCCTTTCGGCCTGCTCTTTACGATTTCCAACTGCCAAGTATCTTTAACGTGCGCAACGTGCATACGGGCCCTCAGAATTTTTTCGTCCTTATCCGAGAAGACTAGGTACTCGATCCTACCCCCCAATAGGACCAGGGACTTGAAAATATGAGAAAAATCCAATTTCCAAGAACTACTCGATCCTACCCCCCAATAGGACCAGGGACTTGAAAATATGAGAAAAATCCAATTTCCAAGAACTACTCGATCCTACCCCCCAATAGGACCAGGGACTTGAAAATATGAGAAAAATCCACTTTCCAACATGCCTGCACTGCCCCGGGACCCTTGGCATGAGAGGCGAGCACCTTGCCTCCAGACCACCTTGTACCCTATAGCCTAATTCATCTTTAGCTCCAAATATAAATGACCTCAAGGAAGTAATTCTCATTTCACATAGCGTTTCCGCCTGGATCATTCAGGTTCAAGGTCGTAATTGCTTGTGGGGTTATGGGAATCAGCTGCTGGAATCGAGCATCACTTTGACGTGGTTATTAGTGACCGAAGTCTTGCTAGTGGAAGTTTTAAACCCAGGTAGGTTTTGCTAGAAAATGAGATCTAAAGTGTACAGTGGGTGCCGCAAAATGAAAATCTATCCCTCTTAACAGCGACCGCCATAAAGTCGAAGTCGTCTATTTTGTTTTTGTGAGCATTTTGGGTCCCTGACGGCCTGAGCCAAGTCAAGTGGTTTTTATGTGGATCTAATCTAGTATCTAGATCTAGATATTCTAGATCTAGACTGGACTAACGCCAATACGGTAGGTTAAGGGGGCCGAAAATGAAAATAAATTCGTGAAACATCTAGATCTAGATCTAGATCTAGATCTATATATACTCGAGCGCCACTTTGTCAGATTGTCAGATTGATAAGTCCTAACGACGTGAGGGTCCAGTCAGTTTGTATCATCGAGGCCGTAGGCCGATGTTCGTTTGGGCAGTAGTCAGATTGACATATCAGGGAAAGCCCCCGGGGTAGCTATGTATCATCTCTTTTAGTTAGTTTCTGGTCTTTGGCACTCGAGTACGGAACTCCTTCCTATCATAGCTTTGTTCTATTGTGATCCATTTGCATTTAGTACGTGTTTCCCTTTACTGTGTATGCCCATATTGTGCTGCTTTTTTTGCCAAGAAGGTGAAATGCGTATTATTTGAAGAACAGTTGTCACTCTCAGTTATTCAGACAGTGTATCGGCAATTCGGCGGGTCCCCTAATAGAAATTAGCCTGCCCCTGTCTAACACCACTTTCAGGACAGCTATTGAGGAACAGCAGTGCTTAACCCTCGTCCTGCGTTGAGTGAACTCGTCCACGTAACGCCCCGTGCGGGGATAGCCAGCGGCCAGTCAGCCGATCGTTCGCGTGTTGCCGATAACCTCGGCGGTCGGTTCAATCGGGTCCGTGTGAACACCTGTATCGCGTATACTTCAGGACGCAATAACAACAATAGTGGTGGATAAATCGTAAGGGACCCCTATGATATTTCGATAAAGTACTTGTGATGATATGCAGTAGGTTTTATTGTGAAATGGAAGGCCCCAAATCAAGAATTTTCTGCATTTACATGCCGTTTAGCACATGTTTTATCATGTTCCCAAGACCTCTGCGCTTTTTCTGTCCCTATGTCAGGCCATTCAGGTGAACAAATTATTTTTTAAGCCATTCGCTTAATTTACTAACCACATGTATCGTGACATTGCCTTCTCCCTCCTCTACTATGTAAAGCGTTCACTTACTATAATGTTAGTTTTAGCGAGAGATTTGATTTCCAGGTCGTAGAGCACATACATGTAACTGAAAAGCGGTTTAATCAAAGGAACACAGTAGGCCTATCTCTCTAATTACCACATCAAATAAAGACAACGACCAACAACTAAGTCGGTCATTTTCTCCCAGTTTTCCCTGATGAAAAACCTACTGACAGACGCATTTATGCAGCATGCCCTAACATTACATCGGAATTCATAATTACAGACGTAGAACGGCGTCTCAAATACGCACATGGCCCCTTTCTTCTCATTTCACATGTAGGTGACAACCAGCATCAAAGTAAAAGTTTCCCCAAGACTTTCCCCAGTTCAAACTTCAGACCGTCAGTACTATTACACGAGTATGACGAATAGTTACGAATAGTTGCATTGTAATAAACGTAATCGGAAGATACCATTTTGTTAGATATAGTAGGGGTGACAGGATAGATAAACATGCGAAAATAGTGTGGAAAAAAAAAGTGAAAAAAAACAACAACGACAGCCTTGGCAACCGAATAACCAAAGCGCGAGGCGCACCGTTGCTATACAAAAATGTGGCCTCCCGCAGGACCCGCGGTTAAGCGTGTCGGACAAAATAACGGCCTCCCGTGTCTCACGTGTTGCGCGGGGAGGCCAATATATATAGTGGCCTCCCGCAGGACTAGGGTTAAAGTTAAAGCTTCAAAAATACTGTTAGGCCTATCTGTTAACACTGGTCAATATGGTCACTTTCAGTGGCCGTTAGTGCATGCGTATTTTGATTTTTTACTCACACCAGTTTATCTATCCCACTGCTCTTCCTCATTTCCACAGGTAGAACAGGTTTTAGTGTCACATTTTGTGAATGTTGCAATTACTGAATTAGACTTCCTTCTGAATTCATATAGATCTATAATATTGCCCACACACTCATCCTGCTCACTTTCAGTGGCTGATAAGGTGGGGTAGCCGAACATTTGTTAGGCTCCATTTTTCACTGTCATTGATTCAGCCACTCCGCTTTCGCTTCTGGAAATAAATCTGGGGAGCTGCTGAAAATAGAATAGAAAGTCCTTATAAAAAGTTATAGTCAGTTACCTAAAATATCACAGGATGGATATGATTTTTTTGCTGAGTGAAAATAATGCTCCTTCTCCCTCCTCCACTGTTTTAAGGCCTGACCTCCATAATTTTTGTTTTCTGATCATAACCTAATGACTTTGGCAAAAGAAACAACAAAGTCGGTCATTTTCTCCCAGTTTTCCCCGATGAAAAACCTACCGACAGACACTCGTATGCAGCACACCCCTAGCATTACATTGGAATTCTTAATCTTAACCCTCATCCCACGCTGAGTGAACCTGCCCACATAACGCCCCGTGCGGGGATAGACAGCGGTCAGTCAGCCGATCATTCGCGTGTTGCCGATAATCTCGGCGGTCGGGTCAATAGGGTCCTTGTGAACACGTGTATCGTGTTTACTTTAGGATGCAATAACAACAATAGTGGTGGATAAATCGTAAGTGACCCCTATGATATTTGGATAAAGTACTTGTGATGATATGTAGTTTTATTGTTAAATGGGAGGCCCACAATCAAAAATTTTCTGCATTTACATACCGTTTAACACACGTTTTACCATTTTCCCAAGACCTCTGCCCATTTTCTGTCCCTAAGTGAATAAATTATTTTTTAAGCCAGGCGATTAATTTACTAACCGCATGTACCGTGGCATTGCCTTCTCCCTCCTCTTCTATGTAAAGCTTCCATGTACACTGTACTATGTTGTTTAGTTTTAGCGAGAGATGCGATTCCCAGGTCGAAGAGCACAATCCATACATATACAGAAAAGCGATTTATTCAAAGCAACACAATATCTCTCCAATTACCACATCAAATAAAGACAACGACCAACAACAAAGTCGTCATTTTCTCCCAGTTTTCTCTGATTTTTCCCCTACAGACAGACACCCTTATGCAGCATGCCCTAGTATTACATCGGAATTCATAATTATAGACGTAGAACGGTGCCTATAATCCGCACATGGCCCCTTTCTTCTCATTTCACATGTAGACGACAACCAGCATCAAAGTAAAAGTTCACCCAATATTTTCCCCAGTTCGAACTTCAGACCGTCAGTACTATTACATGAGTATGACGAATAGTTACGAATAGTTGCATTGTAATAAATGTAATCGGACGATACCATTTTGTTAGATATAGTAGGGGTGACAGGATAGATAAACACGCGAAAATAGTGTGGGAAAAAAACATGAAAAAAAATGTTAGTCGCAGCAACCGAATAAACAAAACACGGGGAACAGCGCTGCCATACAATATATTGGCCTCCCGCTGGACCCGGTTTGCAGTGTGTAGGCCACAATATTGGCTTCGCGTGTTGCGCGGGGAGGCCAGTATAGTGGTCACCCACAGGACGAGGGTTAATTACACATAGAACGGCTTCTCAAATAAGCAGAAAGCAGATGGGCCCTTTCTTCTCATATCGCATGTAGATGACAACCAGCATCAAAGTCAAAAGTTTCTCCTATAGATTTTCCCCAGTTCAAACTTCGACTGTGAGCACTATTACATGACTATGTTGAATAGTTACTACATTTCATTGTAATCTGACAATACCATTTTGTTAGATGTAGTAAGGGTGGCAGGGTAGGTAAACAAGCCAAACTAGCGCAAAAACAAACAAACAAACAAGCAAATTAGACCAGTGGGAGCAACCAGGTAAATGAACAGGAGACGCTGCATTGGTATAAAGTGGCCTCCCGCAGGACTTGGGTTGCAAAAGGTGGGACACAATAGTGGTCTTGCGGGCTGCGAGAGGAAGGCCACTATATAGGCTTCTGCAGGACGAGGGTTAAGATGTGGTCTATGTATTGTCTGTTAAAGTCTTGAAACTTTTCTGAATGGTCAGTAGAGCTCTGTATCAACTCATTAGTCTCTTCGCGCAGAATTGGGTGGCATTAGATACAAATTTAGAATAACATTGCTTTTAATTCTTAGGTCGAAGTTATGGAAAGCTTTATTGGTGATACTATTTGAAGCCATGTATTATGCACAGTATGTCATTATGTGGCATGCACACCTGCTGAAATCACTTATTGAAACATTCAATCCAAGCTTCTATTAGTTCTAAGTGAAGAATTTTGTCATAGTTTGTGGATGTTTACATCCTGGGAACAAACGTTAATAGAAGTGGACCAAGGGCATCGCATTAGCAATATTTTGTTCAGCTATAAGCGTGACTTAAAGTTCAGCTTGCTGTGTTTTTGTGATCATATGTGGCTGTAGATTGCCCTTCGCAATTCATCTTAACAAGACATTATTTTGAGATTTGTGCCATATTTTACTAAGCTTCTATGCCGTGTTACTTCTTGTAATAAGCCTATTATTGTATTATGGTATGTTTATGTAATGATGCGGTAGATGTAAGTACCATGTTTTGTATGTGCTCTTATAACAATGTGAATTTCTCTCATGGAACAGTATTTTTAATTTAATAAAGTGATTCTTATCTTAAATAACTTACAGTTGTGTAGCTTACTGACTAACTGCGGAGGGAGACTTTTTTCTAACTGTAGATGGTTCCAAATAATCAAATCAGATGACGCTCTTTAGTCTTACCATGATATAACAATGCGCATTTCAAACATTTCATTTGAGCTCACCGCTCATTTTTAAAAACTTTGTTGAGGTATAAAATGGACATAATATTACACAACTCATGCTAAAGACCCTTCAACTTGGTCAAAATGAGATATGCTGCGATTGCTAGCAAAATTCTTTTTAAAATTCTGTTAAAATCCACATCACCATCAAGTATTAAAAACTGATTCCACCTTGGAAGAACCTTGGAGACTGAGAAAAATCAGAAAAATATGTTAAAGCAAAAAATTGTTTCATTAAAGAAGGTGCAGTTTACACAGTCTTGGCCTGATTTCATTGCAGCAAAAGACAGTTCTAAAGTCTTTGTGTTACATGTATTACTCTATTATTCAGCTGATCTAGTGCTAAAATATTCTGTTGCAGTTACCTGGAGATTTACAACTCTTACTCAGTTGACTGCAAAGTCACACAATGTCCAAAAATGAACTGCCACCAACGGCTGGAGATGGGGGAAGATCAGTGTTCTCAGTCTTTGGTTTTGGGTCAAATCGCCATCCACATGATGAATTTGAAAGTCCACTGGAATCTACTCCAGAATCATTTGATGCAACTGTTTATCAGAAAAATTCCGTGTCCGCAGTGAATACTAGAGGTGCTCACGGTGGGCAGGCAGGAAAGCCGCTGACTCCAAATACAGGTTAGTAGCTGTTGAGAAGTAATATTTTTGACAGAAATAGTTAAAATAAATAGTGTGGTTTAAAAAACAGATGATAAAACATCACTGCACTACTCTAATTGAAATTGTATCAATGTTGTGACTTGATGTTAACAATTATTCCAATATTGCTGAAAGGTGTCAAAAGTCGAACATTCTTGCCTTGCGTGCTGCATTTACCCATGTCCATCCAATTTGTATTTTCACAAACAGTTGGATTTTTAAGCTCTTCACTCCTTTCTGTCTTTTTTTTTTCTTCTTCTGTTTAATTTAAATGCATTTGATTGATCAGCATCACCTGTACAGCACAGTTTTTTTCACAAATTTTTTTCAAGCAGAATTTCTTTAGCTGTTCAACAATTAACTCTCAGTTGATGTTTGAACTTGACCCCCCCAAAAATGCATTTGATTTTACTTGTATTCTGTAATTTTTTTTTACTGAAATTGCATGAAAATGCAGTACTGTTTGCTTAAGCTTAACCTACCAAATGGAATATACCATGAACTCATATCCGTCCTGCATATTCATCTACAGTTATGACGTGCGAATAAGATCATTTTCTCAGAGACAGGTTGTGGCAAGAAGTCACAAGTTGTGCCACTTGAATGCATCATTAAAAATGAAACCCACAATCAAATATTGTAAAAACCACCATCTACCTGCTAGAATTGCCAAAAAAATTGTTGTTTGTTATAGTGAAACAGAGGACTTCTGTTATTTTATTGAATTTATCATCAAAACTTGGGCTAGTTATTTATTGGTGTCTATGTCTGTCCATTATTTGGTTAGAATTAATAGGCTTAGGCTAAGGTCCTCGAGAAACAAAGATCTCGATCCATTGTTCAATGCTGGGACAGTTGTGAAAAGTATTCCATATTGGGAGTTTTTTGGAAGAATACTGTTCATTGCATGACCAATACTTTTGCACTATTCTAAAGGTTACCCTTCTTTGTCTTATGGGCTCTACTTTAGCTTTGAAATCAAGCACAGAAAACTCCCACATTTATGGTAGCCATTCTCCAAGAATTCCACGTCCTATGTGGGCGTTTATCCCTGCCTCTCGTCACACCCGTGGTAAGAATCTGAATTTCAGAGTGCACTTTTGGTAATTAGTCACTAGTTTTCTGTGATATCAACCAATTGTTGGGGACTTTGATTTCAGCAACCCAACATTTATTGTGGTGTTTGTGGTAGTGTTTGACTTTCATGTGTATTGGAGTGTATCACACAGTACAGGGTGTTGCTCTTTCTTTTGATAGATGTTCTGTTTGACACAGTTTTAGTTCTTACATAGTAATTATAAAAAATCTTGCATGTTTGAATGTAAGCATTTGATTTCTTTGAGTTTAAATTTGTTTTGAGTATTTTATTTTCAGTGTTCTCCAGGAGCTTAAGTGCTTAAGTTTGTAGGCTAAATGAATGTTAAAAGACCTGTTAGTGTTACTAAGTATGCAATCAGTGAATATGGATATAATATGTTCATTTGTTCAGATCTTTTTGTTAATATTCCATGTGGGAAGTAAAGTTTATTTTTTTCCTGTATATATTGCTTCTGAAGGCATCTTTTGATTAATGTAGCTGTCTCTGGACACGTTTGGCAAAAGCAGTGAAGAACATACAATATAGTACAGTATAGAAGAATAGACAAAATAGTGTGGAATACTTTAATGAATGGATCTGGTACTGATGGGTAATATGAAATTGAAATAGTATAGTGTAAACTGTCAGGGCCTGTCCTGGTCATTACAGATTAAAAGTAGCTGCTGCAGAATATTGGGATGTAAAATTGAAGAGATTTTTCACAGGATAAACCATAGTACAGTGCCATGTTTCTTTAGACTCACGCAGCCATCCTTCAGAACTTTTTCCTGCATAATGAAATGAATTCTATTTATGCGTAGATTACTTATAAACATTTGCATCATTGTCATATTTTAGAAGCAAGTATGATTCAGTGTGATAAACAGGTTATGACTTAAGTATCTGGAGTAGAAATAAGTCGAATACAGCACCTCCTCACCCTCACAAGCTCTTTTTCCTCTCCATCCAGTAAACAACTTTTTATAAATTTCTATGATTTGCATGTTTCAATAATCTGTGTGCACTGTATTCATTCTGAGTAATACTGTAACACAAGTTTCTGGTTACACTATAGCAAATGCATGACCAACAGGATTTCATGATACACTATATTCTTTCACTGATGTATTGCTGTACTTTGTTTTGTTCTTCATTAAAAGCCATGTGTACATTTTGACCTGTTTAATAGCGATTTCATCATAGTAGAGACTTCATCATCTCACTTTCAGTTATGTACAGTACATACTTGATAGTTGCTAAATTGTAACATTTGACAACTGCTAAGAATAACTTAAACAGTTGCATGTTTTGAAAGCAAACCATTGGATCCATAAGTAAGTGATGGAATAATGCTTATAGCAGTTGATTACTTTGATTAAAAACTTTATTAGAAGTTTATAAAAATGCTCCATCTGTTTGGTTTTGAGAATTGGGAACAATCTGAGATATAATGATCAAAAGAAACAAAAGATTAGTTGTTGTTTTTTTGTTTACACTTGAGTAAATTTGAGATCCATGGGAAAGGTGTTTGCAGGTCATGCATGTATTCACCTTGGGAAGCAACATAGTAGATTGATAGAAAAATAATTTGTGAAATTTTGTGATGTTTTAGGGTCAAACTGTGCGCATTTTTCCAACAAGTTTCTGCTTTCAGTATAGCATGGCATGAATCCTGAATGATTTAGTTTGATGTCATTGTGGTATTCTATTCCAGTTTATCTCAGTTTACATGTAGGTGAACTGGAAGTAAAATTTTTCAAGAGGAAGTACTGTATTATATGAATTTTTCAAACTATCATTGATATACAGTGTGTGAGCTGACCATCTAGACAAACGCATCTTAATTTCTTCTTTATTAAATAATTGCATGATTGCAACTGGCACAGGTTTCAGACAAATCTAGAACTTAGAAGGACAAAATTTTAATGTGTAATTACTAAACACAGCTGTTTTAACTTTTGGTCTGGTCTTTAGTAGAAGTTCCAAGGTAGCATAATATATATATAATATTACCAGTTTTGTTATGACTCTGAAATTTTTCAAGGAAGCCAAAGGTTTGTAGTAGTAGGAGTGTGTCTCTATAAGTGATTTTCACATAGCTACTAACATTTTACTAACATAATGTGATACATGATGAGTATTTCGTAATGTGCAGCTGGTAAGTGTGTGTTACGGTGTTCTTTATTTCTTTTTTTTTTTGTGTGGAGATTTTTGCTTTATTTGTGAGCTGAGATTTACATTTGCAGTTGGTTAGAGTTTATCCGCATGTTCAAGGCAAAACTCAAAGTGCTAAGACGTTATTAGAGAATGATTGGTGTATTCTGCATTTGTATTGTTAGCAAGTCAACTTTATGGTATTATAATACTTGAAATTACTAGATGAACAGACTTAGACTACAGGTTGTAGTCCTTGTGGTCGTTGGTTATTCACTTAATTATCATCTTTATTGACAAATTTCAGGTGATAGTATTTGATATTTTAGAGAATGGTCACTGTCGTATCCCATTGGCCAAATGAGCAAGCCAGTTTTGTACTATTAAATATCTTAAGTTATAAGACTAACAAACTTCACAAGTTAAGCTAAAATTTAAAGGCCTGTCAGAGTTAACAGTGAGGTTTCGGTATTAGAAAACAACCGTGAATGTAAAGGTAAAAAGGTAAAAGCAGCCCATTTCACAAGGTCACTTTCGCAAAAAAATACTGGTACATGATAAAGAAGAATCCGGCTTCTGAGCTATAAATAGCCAAGTTGCTTGTGGGAGATAGAACAACGGTTCTTTACTACAAGTTCTTTATTTGAGAATGACAAACAGTGTTCAGTGTTGAAGTGCAATTCGGATGAACTCCAGCGCAGTTTTTTGTTGTTTCTATTTCTGACCTGCAGTCTGGCCGTGTGCCAGCCCTTTAATCTGGCCCAGCCACGACTTTACAATAACTTCTTTACATTGATTTATGTGCAAATACAGGAATGAAGTAAGCATAGTCGAGATCAGATAAAGTTAAATTATACTGTGCACACTTTACACAACTTGACGCTTAGAGGATAGCTGCGGCATAATCTTTATATAAAGCAGTTCTGTGGTTTGCAGACTTATTTATTGACTTTTTAAAAAATCTTTCCATCTTCATGATCTTCATTCTCCTGCCCCCCACCCCCCCCCCACCTTTTTCTTCTACTTCTCCTCTATATTTTTCTTAAACGTTCTCATCGTCTCCACGCACTCCTTTGGTTTCATTTGGTCATCTACACTCTGGAGTGGGATCGTTACAAATTTGTTGGCTGGAGTTGAGAATGGTCATGTAAGGTTATTATTATTGTTTATTTCCGTGTTGTTTATAATACGGCTAATTCCAAGTTATACAATCCCATGTCCGGACGAAGTCCTGCCTAAATGTTAAGTTGATATAATGCCCGTGTGTTGTACCGTTACTTAATACTACACAGTGTGTCAGAGCGAAACCGCATCATGCCGTAAAAAATTAATACATGTACTTGTAGTGGTTCAACACTGATATGTAAAAAATTATGTACTAAGGAGATCTGCATACTGAGACCCATGCGTATGCGAGGGACAACTGATTTTACATGTACTGCAGAAACCAGGCCACTGCTGGAGCATGGACCGAGAGATCTAAGCATACATGCATGGCTGTTGCAAAAAGAATGGTTAGGGTGGGAGCTCTACGGGTAGCAGATGCATGACATTAATTTCGCTCCAAATTATTATTGTGGACAACGTGCTTCGGGGGTTTGGGTTATATATAGCTTAATAAGGTATCATGTGAGTCGCGCACCGAAGCCCTATTTTGCATCATGTAGCACTATCTGTATGTTTCCCAGTCCGTAATGCGTTTCAAAGACACCGAAACGAATTTTACACCTCCTACGTATGCGTTTTCTGCAGCCTTGACATTCAAATTGTACTTTGTTGTTGTTGACGTTGCAGCTGTTAACCTTGTAATTACAAGTACTGCGGTATGACAAGGAGCTTTGCTTACGTAAATAAGTAGCGTAATTCTTCTTCTGGTATGGCATTTGGCAGCTTGGAGAGAAAGGGTCTCTAGGGCGTGGTCCTGTGCTCTCTGGTGGAGTGAATCGGTCAGATAGGGGTGAAAGGAGGGGATCCGTCACGTTGCAAATGCCTACACTCCTACAGTATGTTTGTACTTATAAATAACTGATAACTCTACAGACCTGTTGATGATCGCAGATTGAAACAAAGACAGTTTACAGAAGTTTGAGGAAATTTGAACTGTGTAAGCCCATTAATGAGTTTGTGGTCTTCAGCTGCATTTGTTGCATACATGTATAATTTTACTACATTATTGTATCAGAGATGTTGTCTCAAACTAAGTGGTTCTTGTGCAAAAGGAGAAAGGTGCCGGCAATGACCTTGTGTCACTTCAGCATTGCACAGAATGTTATAAATCTGTACGCCTGACCGAGAATAAGCTGTTGATAATAAGTATTATACATGTAGTTAGGATTTACAGTTACTCCTGTGACATGATCACGACCGTAGGAAATGAAATTGGGACATAGAACGTCAACATAGCTTATACAATACATGTACATCCTGGGACAGGAAGGTAACTACATGTATGTTGCAAAGAAAGTTATTTTGCTGAAGTACGTTAACTCTTTATTTCAAAACAAGGCACCAACAGAAGTGTTTGTTGTGCACTTTCACAACCCAGGTCGAATGAATGCTTCTTACTAATTTTTTTTTTTAATCACCTGAGGCCGTCGAATTGTAATGACACAACTTCGAGGACGAGGAACACTGGCCGAAGGGCATAATTCATTGTTCAGTTCTTTCATTTAACATCTTTGGTGGGGAGGGGGGTGGGGTTGGGCGTCATTTTTGTAGTGAAGAGATAGGCATAAGTGCTTCAGTTTGTATTCAGTTATTTGAATCATCAGTGAAAAGTAAGAAGATTTGGACGTGTGCCAGTCAGTGTTACCCATGACCTCACCGATCAGCTGACCCCAAGGCCATGGTTTTCCGATGGTGTAACTTCAGATTGATTCAGGATTTCTTGGCCCTGACCCCTGATTTTATCGAGTGACCGCTGGGAATGGTCCGATCTCCTACTAGGGATCTAAGTACTATATTTCACACAAATTAACATGACCACGTAGACGTAGGAATAATTGTAATGTGTGGAGTTTGCAGTAACCGCTGATTATGCTCTCTTTTACTTTCATCACTATATAGTGCTACTCTTTGCAGAATGAGGTTAGTGTATATTTACAGGGAGAAGGGTGGAAAACGGTATGACTATTACGACTATGTTTAGAAATGTTCAGCTAGCTAGCTATATTTCCAGCGGGCCGTACATTGTAAAGATTATCATTTCTGTACCAAGATGACAGTCGTGCCGACACTGTTGCTTTCAAAAAATTTTAAGGGTAAAATTAGGATCAGGAATGGGTTGCGGTTTTTGACAACACAGCAGTGTAAACCTTCGTATGCTGATAATTTCAGTGAAAAACGTGTTGAGAATACCAGTTAGTGTAGCCAGTCAGATTTTAAGAGATAAATAAAATGCATACATATTGAATGGCCACGGGCCAAAACTTATCTTTTGCAAATTGAAGAAGGGGGGGGGGGGTCTTGTCATATTAGAAAAGAAGTAAAACCGATATGTAATGGAAGAAAAAGGAATATACACAGTACATGTATGTGTTCTTTCGTGGATATATTCGTAATGATACTGAAAATGGCACACAGATGTACTATTGTATCACAGGTTGATGATACATGTACTGGTTTCATGTACAATTTACAAAGGACATGTATTTTCAGAAAAATAGTACGCATTGTCACGCAGTATTGTCCGGACAATTATGGCAGAAAATAGATTATCTGTAGTTTTTCAGTTCTGAAACTAATGGAAATATACATGCAAAGAAGAGATCTATGTTAGTAACATCACAAAAGCACACAAGTCAAGTCTGTGAAAATAATGCCCTCTTTTGACCGGTGGTTGCGAGGAATGTGTTCGCTCACCCCTATTTTTAAATTATTTTTTTGTCTTTGTTTCCTGCCGGTGACGGACATGATAATATTTTCATGTAATATGAAGTTCCTTCCCCGTTGCAACTTTATGGCATGTTTTTTTTTTTTATGTGTGTGTGTGTGTGTGTATGTATATTTTGTATACATGTAGGCTACTTCGTTAATCCCATTTGGGAAATTTGACTCATTGCAGCCCAGTTACAACTGGAGCAGACACGTCGTCGCCACAGCGCAGCGCCAATGGGCGGATTGGTGGTTTTTTTTTTGGGGGGGGGGGGGGATAAGATTGTTTTGTTTTTCAATTTTGCCCGGGCAGCGGCATGTTCGGCCTGCACTTCTCCATTGCCAACTGCCAAGGTATCTTTAACGTGCGCAGCGTGCACACGGGCCCTCCGAATTTAATTTTTCGTACTTGTCCGAGAAGACTAGGTGCTCGATCCTACTTACCATGGGATCAGGGACAGGAAAATAAGAGAAAAATCCCCCCCCCCCCCAAATCCCAGCATGCCTGCATCGATCGGGATCCGAACCCGGTACCTCGGGCATGAGAGGCGAGCACCCTGCCTCTAGACCAGCGTGTCCTTCGGGATTTATGATTAGTGTCCATGACCTGGGAGTCGTAACTTAACTATCCCTAAAGTTCTTCACGAGTATCGCAGTTTGCATAATCTGACCTGCTGATGTCAATCAAATGTCAGTCATAGGCTTGTCAAGGACGTTGGGCATTATGAGGGACTGTTCTGATTTAATGTTGTTTGTTATGTGAACAGATGAGAAAGTGAAGGTATCCTGGTGAATGGAGCCTTGACATTGTGTCGTCCAGGTTGACCAAAGATAAAACGAAACGCTGGTCATGTAAAATATATAGATAGAATAAGTGTGGAGCGAAATACCCGGATACAGAAAAGGAGAGACGAAATAGAAAAAAAAGTTGGAAGAGGTCCGGGAACCCTCGTTAACAAACCTCCCTCTCCCCCCCCCCCCCCCCGAAAAAAAAAAGCAATCATATTTACATAAACCTTGAGTGATGAACCAATCACACACAAATACACAAGCAGTTTAGTTGTCGGGGTATGGGGTATCCGCGATGACCCGAAAGAGAGAGTATTGACGAGAGGTCGGAGTCAGGACTTGGTGATCATGTTGGTTTGTATACATGTACTTCTTTAATACCATTTGGGAAATTGGCCTTAATGTCAATGCAGATACGTCGACGCCACAGTGCAGCGCCGTTCAACGTTTTTTTACTGTGTGTGTGTGTATGTGAGGGTGGGGGTGGGTGGTAGGGATAAATTTTATTTAATTTTGCCCCGGGGGGGGGGGGGGGAGGGGGGGCAGCGGCCTGCTCGGCCGGCTCTTCTCGATTTCCAACTGCCAAGGTATCATTAACGTGCACACGGACCCTCCGAGTTTTTCGTCCCAGTACGAGAAGGCTAGGTGCTCGTTCCTACCCACCATAGGACCAGGGACAGGAAAACATGAGAAAAATCCCCAAATTCCAACATGCCTGCACCGACCGGGCTGTGGCTTTACAGTAGTAATGGATGTTTTGATACTTTAGTCATTTTCTCACTCATAGAGATGGAATGTTGGGAAACTGACTTTCTAAAAAATTTATTTTCATAAACATGTACATGTACTGTCAGTTTTTAATATGCCTTTTCAAAATTTGCATCCCTCTCAATTTGTTTCAGTAAATTCTCCTGAGAATTTTGATGGTCCATTGGCTTTATTTTGTGGGTTTCTGAATTGCTGTGTTTTCATAAATTTCAATGATGATAAGAGTTAAGACTAGATTTTTAGAAAAAGTTTAGGATAATGCAGAGCACAAACAATGCTGCTAAGCAAAGAACAATGTGTCTTTTTGAAATTTCGCCGAGTCTGCGCACACATCAGGCCACTGTACTATCTCCCGGGTCAATAGCATGTTAGTATAATTCTGAATCACCATTAATTTGATGGTCAATATGAATTATGATCGGCTGTCGAGGAGATCCATCTGATATGGTAATGGTGTTTACGAGTCATCATTCTGTCAGCTGGTTCCCCTATGCATGTGCTCATTACTACAGGAAACTGCTGACCACGCAAACATAATGGCTCACTGGGAGTGGTGTATGAATTTGCCAAGTTTGTTTTGAAGAGCTAAGCAGTTTTTGCTCAACGATTTTGTGCTTAGAGTAAAGTTTGGTGGTGGTGGTGGTGGGGGGGGGGGGGGGGAGGCGTTTGCTGGAATACCCATTGTTTGTGTGGGGGGAGGGGGGAGGAGAGAGATTAAAAAAAAAAATTTCAAGCAGTTTTTGTGCTGAGAGGAGGGGGGGGGGGATGCAGAATAATGTGGTCTTTACTTTGTCATAGTACCGTTTGTGTGTAAGGGGGGGGGGTGAGAAGGGTTACATGCACTTCAGGCACACTGAACGCTACTGTGGAGATTATACTTGGACCCCCATCGGGTCGCCTTACAAATCCGGACGGGGGGGGGGGGGTGGGGTGAGGGCAATAATAATAGGGTTTTTACTTGTCAGAGTATCGTTTGTATACAAGGGGGGGGGGGTGTCGAGAAGGATTACATGCCATTCAGGGGCACTGAACACTACTTCGGAGATGATACTTGGACCCCTGTCAGGTCACTTTACAAATCAGGACAAACATGCCGAGAAATCAGTTTGCAGCTCGTTACCAGCGGAATTCGAAATCTCTGGTACTCGAGGCAAGAGGTCTAACCACTGGACCTCTGCGCTGTCGCAAGAAACTTTGCGTATCACAACGTAATGATCGAAAGTTTAAGCCTTTTCCCTACAATTTCATGGCACATGCGGAGTACGCTATCATCATGAAATGTAAGTGCTTATCCCACAGCTTTTAATGTGCACTGTTTGTTCTTAGTTTAGCCCCCCACCTCCCCTAACCCTCCTGTAGATTGTGAATTCACGTGTAGCGTCTGTACTGAGTTTAGCCTGTTCTCACCACCCCCCCCCCCCACACTAACTTATGCAAACTGTCTGTTGTTATTTTGGCCGTTTCCCAAATTATCCCAAGTTTATGCAGGCTGTGTCCTCAAAACTGGAACATGTAATTGTGTGTGTGGTTATATGCTGACAATTTGGAGTTTCCCTTCACTTTATCAGTCACTGCTCATAGAAAACATTTCAGAGTAGTCTGTTCCTTGATTATTGTAGTATACCAAGTACATGTATTTACCTTCTGGAGTCGAAATCCACTCACATCTTACTTGAATGGCAGCTTAAAACCATTCAGCGAGATCAAAATTCGTTATAGTTTCAAATGCCATGTAGAGAAACGTATAAATGTGTGCTACAGGTTGTGCTTGAAGATTACTTCAATACTTGGGATTTATTTTCGGTCACTTTAGGTTGCTTTCATTCTCAGACTAACGGAAAGTTCTAAACGTTTTTTGTTGTTGTTTTTTAAACACAAGTTATGTTAGATTTGTAGTTTAGTTACATTCAGATGAGCCCTGCAGATACTCGCAGTGTAGCGTTGCCCTTACCAGATTAGTTTAAAAAGAAGCTTGTGTCATGAAGAGATTATTTGATATGTGGCTAAGGATCTCTTGCACTGCGATTGTTTTCAACTTCATTTTTTCTTTCATTTGCATATGACAATCACATATTATAGTAAGTATACTTCCAACTTGTCCACTCGGTGTTGTGAAGTAACAGACTGAGTATTCAGTTAAAGACTTACCACGAGAAATTATGGCAGGTTGGTTAGTGATTTAGGAATACTCCATAAAATGAGACAGCTCGAATTCGCGGCTGGTGCAAACTTCTGGAAGAATCACAGTCTCTAAGATATCTCTGTAGTCTTCCCAACCTTGGCCCACGCCCCTATACATGTGTATCTTCCGTTTATCTCTGACACTTAATGCTAGCTATGCTGCGGTTTTGTGGTAATTAAATTCCAGATGGCCACAGCTAAAGAACAGCAGCCTACTTTTGTTGGGAGAATGAAAAAAACTTCATTCTTGACACCTGGCATTGGCGCATGGCAAGCCTTTTGGATTTTAAAAATTAGTAGTAAGGCTTGGTTAAATTTGAAGTGGTGCTAATTTTTTGGCTTTGTTAGTATTTTGACCTATCCTGACGCAACCTGGTCTCATAACCTGTGCGTTGTGTTTGAGCAAAACGTGGCACTAAATCCTTGCCAGAAATGCTGAGATCTGATATAACGCAGCAGGTCGTTGACCTCGGACTAAGTCACCCTGGCCTAGGCCAGTGTTCTACATGATACTAAAATCTGTCTCTTCTGTTTTTAAAGAAATCGTTTTATGAAGACAACTTGTTTAGCATGGTATCCTCACTTCACCAGAAATAGAAAATTCGCATCAAGTCAAGTTTACTACTGCATGTCACACGAAATAGTCAGGTTGCGGAACTGGAAAGGAAATGATTAAAATTTGTTCTTCTGTGAACTAAAAAACGAAAAGAATTCTATCTCTGGTGCAGAACCCTCCCACTCCCACCAAGGTTTAATAATATGGACGAAAACAAAGACACTCCTTTTTTTTTTTTCTTTCCATATTTAATTACGTGCAATGTTATTGTTCAATCACATGGGCTCCATTCCTCTACCGATTCAGCAACTTAGTTTGGTCTAGTGGGCGGTGCAGGTTGACAGATTTATTGCCCAGTAACCACGGCCTGTACCAGGGCTACCCGTAATCCGATCCGTTTTTACCTGTGCGGGGCTTGCTTGATCCTCACTTGAGGATTAAAATTTAATCTCACTCTCTTGTTTCTTTTTCAAGTTTTTGCGATCGCCTTGTGTGTATTGTGAAAGTATATCGATGAGATAAATTGATAAAGAAACAGATAAACAATTCCTCTTTACAGTGATATAAGTTTTATAAGGAGAACATTTCAATAAGTCTTTTAATAGACACTTTTTCTTTATGGATCGCGATTAAAAGTGCTTGAAAATTTAGGCATGGTTCCGTTTAAACTTAATTATCTAAAAATTGCGAGATATTACAGTATTTAGTTAACCATCCAGGGATAGAGGAACCTATGCCTAATGCAGACCTGCAAAAATTAAATGCATCTACTTCTTTTGCTGCCTACAGGAACTGTTTTTCCCTCCTAGGGGTTAGTTGTTAGTTCTACGTGAGGAGAGAAAGTGTTTGTGGATGTGTGAGAGAGAGAGAGAGTGTGTGTGTTTGTTTGTGTATGTGAGAGAGAGAGAGAGAAGGGGGAGCTGGGGAAGATACAATTGAACACTTCTATGTTACTCCTTTAAAGGAAATATATATCATATTGATAACTGGGTGTACTTCTCTCTCTTTCCTACTTCGTCTCTCTTTAGCTTTCCTCACCTGTCTCTTCCTGAATCTTCTAGTTTTTGATATATCTATTAATGACATCATATTTATAATAGCCTTAAGTAAGGGATAGTTCAATGATTGATTTTCAGAAAAATCGGCTATAATGGAACATACACTGTTCAGTCACACTGATCTGATCAATAAACTCTGTCATGTTTGTAGCCTTCGTGTGCAGAGCTCTGCTGATGTTAAGGCAGATAAGACCAAGAGACTGCACATTTCGTTCAGAATTACTTATCTACTTTGCAATAGATATCACTTCGGATGACAGCAGGCATTCTGCAAAAATATGCCAAAAATGCATAGTCCGCATGAGCTAAAGCCCACCAATCACTCCGCCAGCTCCCCCCACAGAACTTGAATTAGCCAAGAAAACGGTCCAGGATGTCTGGTGTGCATATTTATTTATTTTGGTAATATTAAGTACAACTGTATCATTCACACGAACTAGTTACATAGACGGCTGACTAGATGTCATATGTTTCAAATGCTTTAATAGCTTAATCTAATCTTTTTAAAATTATATTTGTGAATAATTCCACTTTGTTATATTCATAAACAAAAAGGAATTGTGACTGAGAATCTTTGATTGATTGATTGAGAGAGAAAGAGAGAGAGAGAGAGAGAGAGAGAGAGAGAGAGAGAGAGAGAGAGAGAGAGAGAGAGAGAGAGAGAGAGAGAGAGAGAGAGAGAGAGAGAGAGAGAGAGAGAGAGAGAGAGAGAGAGAGAGAGAGGGAGGGAGAGAGGAGAGAGAGAGAGAGAAGGAGGGAGGGAGGGAGGGGGAGAGAGAGAGAGACAGATAGACAGAGAGACGAAAGGAGCGACTTTATCATGCATTTTTAAATGGAGCCACTACAAAAGACTTAATATCTCACTTCTGAAGAAGTAGATGCAAATGGAAACTGGACAGTGTAAAGTGCTATGGTTGCCTGTATTTATAGTCAACACAGTTTGTTTGGGATATCTCGCGTTTTGTAATAATAATTAATTTGATATGAAATTGTATGTTTTTTAAAATAATTTGCATGCCTTTCTTGGAGGCAGGGTGAACGTGGCACTTTTTCAGTGTCTTATGTTATAGAGCGCATGTTAGACTTTGATTGCACATGTCACATGTTGTTGTAGGTCACTTGGTTATCAAGATATTAAATTTCAAAGTTTGGTAAAAATGATGAAATCAGGCCAGTTTTGACTTCTTACTGGTCCCAAGTGCGCTCAGGTGGAACGGATGGAGACGGCCTAACCGTCAACCGAAACCCGATAGGCTTGGGCCCGCCCACAGCTCCCGAACTAAGTTGCAGGTTGGAGTCGATGTGTCAAGGAAGGTGATAATTATTTCGTCTGAGCCAACAGAAAATTAGAAACTGGAATGGATTATTAAATCAGGCATGAGGTTCCGTATCTGGGGAATGCTGCATAGTGTACTGACCACTCGCACTTTTTGTCATTGGTACATGTTGTATCTAGGGTACAAAAAATAAGTTGATCGGAGACAAGTGTAATTTACCTTCCCAGATCTTCCAGAATCACTGACTCCTACATGTACTTTTCTCTACTTTTCTTGAATCTGAAGAGGCATTTTAGAAATTGTTTTGGTTCTTAATCTACAATGAAAGACTTAGCTCTAATACTGGAGAGCCAGGGAGTGATACAAAAAGTTATTTTAGAAGGACTCTTTATGTTTGTGACGCTCACATTAACAATTTGACATTTTTACGTTTTTTTTTTTTCTTTGATGAAAATCAAAACAGATCGGTAGCATGCACTTTTTTTTAAAAATTAATGTAAAAGCTGTCCACACGCAAAGGCGAACTAATTAAATGAGTCGATTGTTTTTTTGTTTTGTTAGTGTGAGAATCGAAAACGTATTTTCCCTGGATTTGCGGTCGCGTGATGACAGTGAAATCTGGAAGCGCCCAGCGGCTGTGCTATAGCTACCACAGGATGGACCTACCATAAAGTACGTGCGTTGGGAGGGGAGGGAGGGTTGACCCTGGGGCATGAAACATTGAAAGCATAGAAGGGGCATGGGAGTCTGGGGCTGTGGGGGAAAAGCAGAAAGAGTCGCTCAAATCGAAAGTAGGACTGCTATTTATTGGATGGCCCCTGACCAATCGTTAAGCGTTACTTCATTCACCGGCTTGACCCCGGTGAAGTGGTACGATAGTCGTAAGGTTTCGAACGTCGCCCCAGCTCTGGGCTGGCCAGGTAATGGGGGCACTGACCTCCCCGGTCACATCGCTGTGGACCTCTTACATAGCGAAAATTCGTGGGTCAATTCAGGATTGCATGACCTGTTCATAAGGGGGAACTTGATAGAGGCAGGTGCCATGTCATACAACGTGCCGAAAATTACATGTGAGTGATGGCTGTGGGCTAATGTGGACAGAAGACATTGGCTGTAACTGTAAGCCCCGTTCTCCAAAATCACATAATATTCTATCCACAAAAATCGATTTTTTGGTGTTTATGGGCAGGTCCGAGTGTGGCTGACCATTTATGTCGGAGAAATAGAATAGAGTCAGATCGGGGACGGTAAATGGAAACATGGCGGCTTTTGCGCGGGCTATAAACGTCACGGTACATTAAAGGTCACACCATCCGGATATAAGCTATCTCTTGAAAATAGATATACGTGCTGGGTTTGACAAAATGAAATTACTTTACCCGAATAATGCTCGATTCGCTGTGCAAAACGTCAGTTAGTTAAAAGTTCCTAAGTCTCGGGTTACTTTTCACTTTGCTAGAGTGAATTGATTAATCAACTGTGCCAGTGGCACAGATCTGAATGCCCATTTTCCCCCTTTTTCATTCAGCGATGTAGGGAGTAAGTCTCGATGGTGTCGTGGAGATACAATCTATGTTTCTTTAACCCTTTCATTCGGCCACATTGAAGAAAACGCATTCCATATTAATGGCCATAATGCTGTTTTATTATTTATTTTCTCTTGGGCAAAAGGTTATTGGAACAGTAGTATTATAGCAGTTTTGGAGTCATGTCATGCTATGAATTGGTGAAATGCTATTTAGGGCAGGATTAAAATGTATCAAAAAGAAAGGAGAAAGGGTTGTGTGTCGCGAAGCTCGCGTTAGAAACGAGTGATAAAGAAATTATACCATTAATCACAATTTTAAAAGCAACGTTTGAAGTTTGGTCTAAGCCCTTCTGCGACCATCCCTTAGAGTTTCTTTAGTATTTAAAGATATATATACATATTTTTATGGCAGGGTAGCGATCAAGGCAATGAAAGGTTGGCACAAAACGTAGATAATTTCCAGTGATTACGCCAGTGTTTGTCTGAATTCGAAGGGCACCTTAATAAATATGTTCTAATAATACATGTATGTGATGTACTTTTTTTTTTTTTTGTGATCAGACCACGCCTGGATTTGTCCTGTGTTGAAGTAATCTCACATTTCATGGCATTTCGGTGAAGCACGGCAATGTTAAAAGTCCCATGATATCAGAGCGGAGTTGCATGAAACGTTTTGCTTTTATGTGTGCCTTCCATGGTTGTTCATCCTCTGGCAGGAAGGGCGAGGGAAGAGGGAGGGGTGAGAAGTGAAGTTTAGTGAATGGGTTGATTGGAAGAACAAACTCGTATGGCCTTTTCCTTGTGTGTGGGTAGGGATGAGGTGAGAATGGGGTGAGAGCAATGGGATGGAAAATGTTGAGTTCAGGCCTTTGAAAAATAGATTAATCCGATCGACCAGTGTGTTGTCTGCAAGTAGCATTTTTATCAAAAGTGTTCCATCTGACCAAATAATCCGCACTGGAGCCTACTTCCCAGGAAAGAGATGTAGTTTTAAACAAACTACATGTACCTGTATTTGATGGCAATCTGCTCGCCAGCGTGAGAAACAAGTGCAATGCCTGGGTACTACTAGTAGGCTTGCTTGACCATCGAAAAGTCTTGGTCTTGCCTCATGAGTCCGAATACAACGACATGGTTGGTCAGTGTAAAGAGGAAAAGCCTGTGATCTATACAGGACTTAACCTATACCAAATCCATACTCATGGTCTGAGTTTGGATGTGTACCATGTGCAGAAGTTATCTTTGCGGTGCTACCTTTGCCAAATCACCCCGGACGTCCGAAATGCAAGTTGAATGATATGGTGTTTAGGTAGTCTTTTTATTTAGTGTTAATTGTTATACATGATGGTAGGTTTTCCTTTGGGGAATGTAAGGTTTGTTTGAAGCCAGCTTACCTGGGCTTCTCAAGGTTCTTGTTGGCGTGGGAGGTGAATAACGTCAGGATTACCATTGTCACGGAGATCAAACTCCTGTTATTTTAAACGTATTTTCAGTGACACTTCAAAGGAGTTTGATCCCTAGTGAGCGACAGCTGCAAGATTTTTACCAAATCCTGGCGATTGCATCATCAAATGATCAACATAATAGGCGCAGCTTAAACACATTAGGTGCCTGGCCTCCGTAGAAATTTAATAGAACATGGTCTAAGCAAGCGAATAAAGCATAACCAAGTGATATTTTTAAAAAATGGAAATACGTGTATTTTGAAAGCGCTTCTGTTGGGATGTTTTCGTCTTTGCCCAGGGTGACCGCTCTTGTAAGTTGCTACGAAAACAGATCAATACTTTGTTGTGTTGTCTTCAGTGGCATGTTTGGCTGTGTGTGGGTGTTTGCTCACAGTGGATGGATGTGTATACGTATGCAATATGTGTGGGTGTAATCGGGAGATGGGAGTTTGATGCTGTGAATGAGTGTGAAAGCCATGTATAAATTTACCCGAGAATGAAAGATTGCAATGATTAATTTAGGATCGTTATTTCTGTTCAAACGGGACGACTACAGCGTTCATCACTGCTGTGAAATAAGTGAAAATGGGCCCTTGTTTGTGAGTCGAACTGGCTTGAAGTTTCTTGACCTTCACCTTTCCCGAGCTGTTTGTGAGCCAGCGGGAAATGCACAGTGCGTGTGGGCGTCCAAGTGAACAGATTGCATCAACCCTGGGTGTATCACATTAACACAACATACATTTTATTTACCAGCATTGTTGAAAATATCTGAGTCAGTACAGGGAGGTAATATTTTCCTGTGCTAACTTTGTTGTTTGTTTGCTTGTTTGTTACACTTGTCTCTGTTTTCAACAAACTGGCATATTTCGCCTTTACGGTCGTGCAGAGCAGCACACTGTTTCCGAATTTCACCGGTAAATTATTAGACAGGGAAATCGTGTTAAATAATTTAAAAGTGAGTAGAGTAAACTGTGAAAAATTGGTCCTTGTGGTGTACGTGGCAGTGGGAGTTGATGTAATGACGATTGTGTGCGATTATTTATTGTTAAAGGTGTGAGTTTTGTCCATCTGGTATTGTGGGTTAATTAATAAGAACCGTAGAGTTTTGCATTGATGTCATTATGGTGAGTTAACTGTTTACTGTCTAGACACGTGAGCTTGATAATTACCGGGTGATGGGGTGGGGAGGGGGGGGGGAGGAGAGGCGAGAAATTGAGGAAAGAGGAGGGTGGGGTTTAAAAAAATAAAAAAGTGTACTGTTCACCCAGAACATTAAGTGATCGAATGCTCCACCGGTGACGACGAGATGAAGAAATATCATTGTCTGACTTTGAGCATTTCCGTCACCACGAACCTTTTTAATCGAACTGCAGTGGTAGGTAGATCATCGTTTGTGACTCAGAGCTCTATAATTTATCCCCTGGTCTAGTGAAGTAGCGTGCTGCTCATGGGGCTGTGACAAGTGAGTCTCTTCTGTTCATAATGCTGTGGCACTAAAGTCCTTCAGCCTAAGAATAATTATACATATACCATGCAATTTAGTAGATACATGTAGTTTGAATCAGGTCTGTCTTGAAAATCTACCACCCACTATTACTATTTGTACAATTTAACATCATGTCAAGAGTATCAGCAAAATGTTCATGGTGAGATAAGTATCGGTTCCGAGATTTACTGTCTGAGCCTGCGTCTTGGTCGGTCAGACGGGGAGAGAGTGAGAGACGCTGCCGCTGACGTTTTTTTGTGTGGAAACTTCTCGATCCATCACGTCATCGGTTACCTCCCTGCACGGACCTGGGGCTCCGCGATCAAAACACTTGAGTTTGTGTGTACGGGAAACAGGTCTGGGGCGTTCTGTGGAACTTAATTTTTGTTTGTTTGTTTGTTGGTCTTGCTTGAGCTGGCAAGCGGGACGTTGGCTGGGACGTAGTTTGTTGAAGAAAGACATTGTTAAAAGAGCATGTGAGGGACACATCGTGATCATGATAATAAATGTACTATATGGTAGAGGTTAAATCTTGATTAATCATGTTACATAGAAAACAAAGGGAAGTGTGTATCATATAATGCATAGTACTTTGTTGTCTTGATTTAAATCCCTTCTCCCCAACCCCCAGAGCCGACTTAACGCATGGGCACACTGGGCAGTTGCAAATTTACATTGGTGTTTGAAACGTGTGTGTGGGGGGGGGGTGCAGCAAATGGTTTGAAACGTGTGTGTGTGTGGGGGGGGGTGCAGCAAATGGTTTGAAACGTGTGTGTGTGGGGGGTGCAGCAAATGGTTTGAAACGTCTGTGTGTGTGTGTGTGGGGGGGGGTGCAGCAAATGGTTTGAAACGTGTGGGGGGTGCAGCAAATGGTTTGAAACGTGTGTGTGTGTGTGGGGGGGGGGTGCAGCAAATGGTTTGAAACGTGTGTGTGTGTGTGTGTGGGGGGGTGCAGCAAATGGTTTGAAACGTGTGTGTGTGTGTGTAGGGGGGGTGCAGCAAATGGTTTGAAACGTGTGTGTGTGTGTGTAGGGGGGGGTGCAGCAAATGGTTTGAAACGTGTGTGTGTGTGTGGGGGGGGGGGTGCAGCAAATGGTTTGAAACGTGTGTGTGTGTGGGGGGGTGCAGCAAATGGTTTGAAACGTGTGTGTGTGTGTGTGTGTGTGGGGGGGGGTGCAGCAAATGGTTTGAACCGTGTGTGTGTGGGGGGTGGGGGGTGCAGCAAATGGTTTGAAACGTGTGTGTGTGTGGGGGGGGGTGCAGCAAATGGTTTGAAACGTGTGTGTGTGGGGGGTGCAGCAAATGGTTTGAAACGTGCGTGTGTGTGTGTGTGGGGGGGGGGTGCAGCAAATGGTTTGAAACGTGTGTGTGTGTGTGGGGGGGGTGCAGCAAATGGTTTGAAACGTGTGTGTGTGGGGGGTGCAGCAAATGGTTTGAAACGTGTGTGTGTGTGTGTGGGGGGGGGGTGCAGCAAATGGTTTGAAACGTGTGGGGGGTGGGGGGGTGCAGCAAATGGTTTGAAACGTGTGTGTGTGTGGGGGGGGTGCGTGCAGCAAATGGTTTGAAACGTGTGTGTGTGTGGGGGGGGGGTGCAGCAAATGGTTTGAAACGTGTGTGTGTGTGTGTAGGGGGGGGGTGCAGCAAATGGTTTGAAACGTGTGTGTGTGTGTGGGGGGGGGGGCTGCAGCAAATGGTTTGAAACGTGTGTGTGTGTTGGGGGGGGGGTGCAGCAAATGGTTTGAAACGTGTGTGTGTGTGTGGGGGGGGGTGCAGCAAATGGTTTGAAACGTGTGTGTGTGTGGGGGGGGGTGCAGCAAATGGTTTGAAACGTGTGTGTGTGTGTGGGGGGGGGGTGCAGCAAATGGTTTGAAACGTGTGTGTGTGTGGGGGGGTGGGGGGTGCAGCAAATGGTTTGAAACGTGTGTGTGTGTGGGGGGGGGTGGGGGGTGCAGCAAATGGTTTGAAACGTGTGTGTGTGGGGGGTGGGGGGTGCAGCAAATGGTTTGAAACGTGTGTGGGGGGTGGGGGGTGCAGCAAATTGGGTTGCTCGGGGACCCATAATGATGTTAAGACGGCCCCGGCGCGGCCCCGGCGCCCCCCCCCCCCAGTGTTTGAGTGCGGACGTTTCGGTTTCATTTTTTGTTTTTGTTTTGTTAGCCCGAGGGAGAAAGGAAAACTACTTCACATTCTGCTGTTTTTTTTTTTTTTAATTGCTACCTGTTCTATTGAAAGTTGAAGAATATAGACCTTCTTATAATGCACGGTAGATAGTGGACTGAAGGGGAGGGGGGTATTCAAGAGTAAAGACAGAACATGATATTGTTTACATGTCATTACAACAGTAGTGCATAATGGCCACTTAGTTTGGAAAGATTGGTCATTGTATGTTGGGGCAAAGTAAATCAGAACGAAATTTGCAAACCTGGGCCTTTGTACTTTGAATGGATTGTTTTTTACCAAGCGATGTCACAAAACGAAGTGGAAATAACGTAACAGTATAGAGAACAACGACCTTGCCCTGTGAAAAGAGCGGGCTGACAGCTGGCGACCCGCCAACCCGGCTCAGCTGTTTTTCGTTCTTCAGCCCTGTGGGCAAGATCTGGATCAGGGTTTAGTTGCAAGCTATCAGGGTTTTTCAGTAAGCGAAGTGGTATCTCCAAAAGTAGCGCGCGGCCAGTTCTTAGATTCTGTTCACATCAGCTGGACAGTAGGAGAAATTTTCCCGCAGGCTGCAAGTACAGTCATTCCCAGAAACAGACGTCATTGGAAACACCGCATAGCGAACGTAACGTATTTGTGAGATCAATTCAACGCCATTTCTTAACTTTGCAGAAGGTGTTCGACAACTATTGTGAACCGTATAGATCTACTGGACAAAATCGGCATTTTCTGAATTAAACAGGTGACTTTTGGCCGAAGTTGGTGTACAGGTGTTTGTGTATCTGGCAACTTCAGCAGTACAGTTGACACCGATTGCTCATTCCCATGTGTAAATCTGTTCATCATGCTGGCCATCAGTATGAACGTGTTTGAGAACGACTTTGTCTTTGATGATGGTAAGTAAAGTTACTTTTGTTGTGGATAGTGGGAGTTGTCATAATCAACAAGAATGTACTGTAGTTAATCAGTTATTGCAATGTGTCCATGGTCGTAACAGTTTAGCCCGTGTCAGCATTTGATGTCTCGTAGTTTGTCACTTTTCAAGACAATGACAGGCCAGAATTGCCACTTGAACTTTGTTTGAATACAATGAATGTATTTTTTGTATTTTGTTAAGTTTGTGTCTGTTGCTTTGAACTTTTACCTAAGAAACACGGCAAGTTGGATTTTGAAGCAGAAGGTCGATCTGTCGTTACCGGTAAAGGATTCAATAGCAAAAGGAATGAACAATATCTAGATTTGACTAGGTGTTTGATTTTTCACAGCAGAACTCTCTGTCTCCTTCTTGCTCTTCATCTCCCTCCTTCTTTCCTCTCTTTCTCTCTCTCTCTTCCTCCTCTCTGTATCCTCCTCCCCCCCCCCCCCTGTCTGTTGTATATGAGGGCCGCAGCTGTGAATGACCGCTCCCTGCCCCTGCCCCTGCCTCAGTCTAGAAGTTCGAATCGATTCCGAATGGATTCCATGGCACACCCAGCCAGCTACGAAATGATGGTCATTAGCACGCTCGGCAAGTCGCAGGACCGAATTTGGAACGTACATAGGGTTGGGACTGGATTTTAGAGTTAAAGACTCCTGACTTGGGACTGGTGATATGAGCACTATATTACAAGCGACTTGTCTTCTTAAAATATATGAACGCCAATCATTTTTGTTCTGCTAAATCTTTTTACCTGGCGCTGTGTATCATGAACGAGTCTTGAATCTCTAAGCTCTGAGTGACTGATGATAAAATAGAAAATTGGACTTTAAAAAAACAAATGGGTGGTGGAGAGACTGAGAGGTTTCAGATGTTCATCATGAAAGTGAAATTCAGCCATTATGTATGTTTACCATAATTATATTTCATTAATAAGCGAAGTGTTAACAAACAGGTCGTCATTTCAGACAGCCCGTGTGTCCTGGTCATAAAAATTACGAGGTTCCATTCGTCTCGTGTGGTGGCAGTGATAAATTTCCCTGTTCTAGTTCATGTCATGTCATGTCAAAGTGAGTGTAACCTTTAGTTTTCTTGATAATCACCTAAACTGAAACTATTGTTCCATGGCATTTTTCTATGGACTAGAAAATAGTAGGCCTGCTCTTCTAGATTTTTGCGGGAATTTGTTCTTAGACCAAACTCGTTACTAGACACGTGTAAGTGTCATTTTGTGTCAACTTTGTGAACCTTGGGTTTATCTCGGGTTGGAAACGTTGTCGCCTGAGGAGCTCGCTGGACCTTGATTTGCGGAAAAAGCCGCCGATAAAATCGAACTGGAAAATTCTTTTGGAACAGGTACGATAGCGTCAACGTGGGCCGTTACCTCTGATCACATGATGCAGGGTCAGCCACACCTTCTACCCAACTGTAGTGATCTCTTAAAATAAACCTTTGACCTGATTTCTGTTCTAGCAAAGGAAGTTTCCTCAGAAATCAGTGAAGATTCCCGGCCAACCATGAGTCAAAACATGGCGCTTCGATTGGTAATTGCGAATCCTTTAGTTTCAGTGTTCCAAGAAGCGAGTCTACGGATTTGATCTCAGGGGCATTTAGCTGACACATCTTCACAGAGCTTCCAGCATTATTGGCCTAGATTTTTAAATATTTTTTTTTGCGGGGGGGGGGGGGGATTGGAGTGGAGAAGATCCAGCATAAAGTGCAGACATCAGAGGTTTTTGAGTTTTAATTTTCAAAGTTTGGGTAAATTTTAAAGAAAGATTTGAAATCTTATTTCCCAACCGTGTCATATTTCATGAGTCATACTAGATCTGCAAACATCAGGAAAGGGAATCAAACTAGTTTTATACAGTACAAGTTTCCGCCCCCTCTGACCGTCTTCACTTTTTTCCCCCCAGCTTTTTGAGTTTGATAACATACAATATGGGAATTTTCCCTTCAAAGATCTTTCCTGCTTGATTGTTTTCATATCTGCCCGCCCCCTTCTTTGATAAACAAGTTCGGCGCATATTACGAACTACGCTGTTGATACACGTATAATGCAAATCAGATAAACCGATATCGCTTGTACATCGCGAGATTCCCGTTTTATTACCCATCCTCCATTTCTGAACTTCTGACTTGTGTAAGTTCGTAATAAAAATCACTTTGCCCCGATTGTTCATTGTTATGGTTAGTAAAATGATATTGTATACATGTACTTTATTGCCAATTTATCTTTCCATATGGAGATTTAACATGTTGAAATTAAGGAATCAAAATTTGGTCCATTGAATTCTTAGCAGCACCGAATCGAAAGGTCGCGCTGCTTTGACTTCTGCGCGTCCTGCAGGAAAATGATCTGTGTGCACGCTGATGTTGGCAAGCGGCACGAGCGGCTGAAATCAACACAAACATGGTCGTCCAGAAAAGATATTATGCGATACTAGAGCTTAAGGCAGTCCCAGGCTTGTTGTTTTGTTTGCCTGTGTGCCCCCCCCCCCATCCTCCGCTCACCTCCACTGTCTCTCCCGGTCTCACTCATTCCCTGTCTCTTAGTCTCTCTCTCTCTCTCTCTCTGTCTCCCTCTCTCTTTCTCCCTCTTTGTCCGTCTCTCTTTCTCTTTCTCCCTCTCTGTCCGTCTCTTTCTCTTTCCCCCTCTCTCTCCCCCCCATCTCTCAGTCTCCGTCTGTCTCTCTCTGTCCCTGACTCTCTGTCTGTGACTCTCTCTTTCTCTCTGTCTCCCTCTCTCTGTGAGTGTATCCTCTCTCCTGTCACTCGCTGTCTCTCCCCTCAGATAATAACACAAACATTTTGTCTCAGTGAGCTGCTGCTGTTTGTGAGATTTGCATCTGTGACCTCAACCTTGTGACAAGGTTTTTATGGTTGTTTTTGTCTCTACCTTGAAATATTCGAGTTTAATAAAGGAAATGTACCATTATGTTACATGTACTAAATCGGGATTTTAATGTGGGTGAAAGTGTTGCCAAGAGTTGAAGGACAAAGCTAATCAGTGAAAATGTCGGTTGTGAACATTTTTAAAAGTTGGGGGAAAAAAAAGTATCAGGTGGTCGAGTTTGTCAAGACAAAATAGTCGTGCACATGTATGTGTATAATAATATGCATAATGGTGTCCTTGTTTGTGAGAGTTTGGTAATGAGGCCAAGGACGCAGAATTATTGTCTTGTTCTTGTTTTCACAACCATCCATCAGAATGTCCCAGTTTCCATTGCATTTTGCATGCTGTAGGAGGGGGGGGGGTGGTGGGAGGGGAAGAGACTTGGCGGTACAAGTTTTCCCTGTTCGTCATTCTTTTCCCTTTTTGTTTTTTTTCTATTTCCTACTGTTCCCTTTCTGCTGCTCATTAAATGTTTTGTCCATGTTCAAGCTAAGGTACATTTACCAATGTCGAGGGTCAGCGTGAGTACAGAGAGTGGGTGTCGTGACACGTTGCATAGCTTGTTCATGCGTGTATAAGTCAATATACTGTACAACGGGAGTGGGGATGGGAAGAAAGAGGGAGGATTTTTGTGAGATTTGGACTCGTTTACTGTTTTGATGTCATGGTGGTGATGAAAATAGAGCATTGGAAGGAAACCTTTGAATGGAGATGGAGGGGGGGGGGGGGAGGCGGATCAAATCTTCTTTGATTTGAATGAGAGAGGGAGCGGGTATGCATGTGAATAAAAAAAAAAGGGGGGGGGGTTGTATTGAAAGGGGGGGGGGGCTGGTCGAGAGAATAGTTATGACTTCTATAGGGAAGAGGGGATCAACGCTGTTTTGAATTAGAGAATGTTATGGATGGAGAGGATCAGTTGTATTAAAATTTGTGCGTAATTAAGAGGGATGAAGGTGTTATTGAACGACATTCTAATTTAGCTACTCATTTTCCATGTGGATTTCTGTGTTATCAGTGTGTTTGTGCCTCTTGCTGTACTGTAATCTATTTGTTGTGCGTGACGATGGAGAAATCAGTAAAAGGTCAAGGTGATAGGGAACCAGAAACTGGGAAACAACTCTGGTTGGCCCAGGCTGGGGGTGTGCGCGATTGCGACCCGCTGGCATTCCTTGGACCCGGGCGACCTTGATCTGAGCTGCTTGTGCGCTATGCGGGAAACGAGGCCGAACCTTTTGTAGGGCATTTGACGTGGATTGGTCGATTCTGGGGGAGTGTTTCTGTTGGTTATTTCTGGCTTGTCTGATGAAAATGTCCCCGTACATGTTAGTTTCGGGAGACCGAGAAATCTAGTTTTGTTATCTGGTGTTTTGTTTTGTGTCTAAAATCGTGTCATTGCATCTCAATGTCACCACCCAAATTTATTTTGCAAAAACGCAGTATTTAAAGTTTTGTTATGGTCATGTCTTGAACAAATACATGTCTTGAACGACATTTTTTGTATCACCTTGAAGTTTGAACTTGATCTTCAACTTGCTATTTTGGTCTGAACTTTGGACGGACTGTGAAAAACATTTTTTGAAAATCGGTTTTGGTTATTTTGTTATTGCGAGCTGTAGCCTATGCCTTCCGGTTGGTTTATAAATTTATTAGAATAGTCAGTGGGGCGCGTAGTCAACATTGGGCAATCTTTAAAAATACATAAAGTATTATGATACATTTTGGTTGGTGAAGGCTGGTGTAAGAAAATTAATAGTAACAGGGGTGAGGAGTTGGAAATAATTAGGTTCAGCGTGTAGTCGCAATGAGAAAGTTGATAAAATTAAAATCTTTGACCTCTACTGTGAGATGGGCAGTGTCAAACGTACTGGCAGCTCAATGAAGAGTTTTAAAACATAATGGGCATTGAATCGATGTGGTGAAGCTTTTGAATACAAACGAGGACATTTCAGTTTGGACCATAAAGTCCAAATTATCTTCAGGTGTTTAATTAAAGGTCCTTATACAGCTGTAACTCTGAGTAACCCCCCTCCTCCTTTCCCAGTGGAGCTTTTGAATACAAGCGAGGACACTTCAGTTTGGACATTAAAGTGCAAATTACATGTATCTTCAGTTGTTTAATTAAAAGTCCTTATCACTCTCAGTATCCCCCCCCCCCCCAGCCCCTTTCCCTCGTTTTCACCATACATGTGAATTACATTTCCTGGGGGCGTCCATCCTCCTTTTTCATCACGACACTGCTGACAAAACTGTGTGGGTTTGGATTTCAGGGCGCCCTCAACGATTTTGACTTCCCGAGAAAGTGAGGAAGGTATGGCGGATTTAACCGATATAACCGTAAGGACAGAACAGCCTTGGTCATGTCCATATAACTGTAATGCGGTTTCATCGAAATAACGAAAGTTACAGTCACAACACAGTATCAAGGAGTGTGTAAGAGTTTGTCTTTGTTCCTTGCGCTGCCGATTTGGACTTTACACTCTATACATAAATATATCATGTTATCGCGAAGGGGGGGGGGGGGGGGGGGACAAAGTTGAAAAACACGCGTGACTATGAAAATGTTCATCAAAGAGTTGTATAAATTTACTTGGAATGCAGTGGTGTTCTCTTCTACAGGCGATCTGGCCGATTTAAGACATAGTATGTCACTGATAAGCGACAGTTCGCGTAGGGTACCACATGTGAGCCATCAGACAGATCTGAAACTCTAATTTCCATTATTGTGTCTAGCAGGAGATATTTTTATCTAAAATTGTTTTTTGTGTGTTTGTATGTTATCGGCTGGCACTGTCTGGCGACCTTTGTACTCTTGACTTACTTGTCAGTCGGTGGTGAATCAGCGATTTCCTGTCCTTTTTCTGGGTTATCCGGTCTTACTTGCTAGCGGACTATTGGACCTTGTCGGGTTTGTTGTTTGTCCTTGCTTTCCTGAAAAATAATGTGCACCTCGGAGAGAACAGCTGCGATTGGCCCAGCCTGGGGGTGTGTTGTTGTGTTGGTATTTTGGTCGATCAAAGTGCAGCTTTTCAGGGTCGCTTAACCCGACTGCACCGTTCTGTTTGCTCGCGTAGTAACCCAGAAATTGTCTGTCTGGACTGTGAAATTCGACCTTGTGTACCTGTTTCCAACGGAGACCGTAAAGAAATAGCATGGAAGATATTGTATTGCCAGGGTCTGGACATTGAAAACACTCTAGTGTCCAAGAATTGTGCATGTCGCCCATTGATAGGAGAATAAACCGAGGCGTATTTGCCATATTGTTGTATCCGACATTTTGCCGATTTTGAGGTTTTTGTCCTGAAGATGGTTTTCCCACAACTAATTTCATTTTGTATAAGTGTCATTCCAATCGGTTAAAAACGTTTGGAGGTAACTGTTTGTGACGTAATGTTTCATGCATTTTAGCCATTTTGCCGATCAAACTTCAGGCCTCGTTTTTTCGAAAAGGTAAGAATGCACTTATAACAATATGGCCAATACCCGGCGAAACGTTTAAATGTTTTTTTTCATTTGTCAAAACACACTTTAAGCGCCGCAGAGAACCAGCGAGTTGTTTACCGTATGTGACCGATATTTTTTGCTGAGCCTGTTCGCAGTCGTTATGAAATAGCACGTAAACCGTTTGTAGGGCGTCAGCTGTCACGATCTGAAAACTCCTTACAAAATGAAAAGTAAGGTAGTGGGCAAATAGAACAGCCAACACAGATACCGACATGCAGAATAATACAAGTTCAAGTCAAGAAAAATGTCTTCATTCAAAGTCTGTGTGTAAGTTGTTTTGAATTTGATGAAATCAATAGAGAGGGACATAAAAAGTGTGCATTATTCAATGTAACCGATTTATTATATCTAAAAGTATCTCCTCAAGTCATGCACAGGTTAAGTGTTGGAAATCTCAGTTCAGACATTGTTACGTATATGTTGCAAAAATGTAAACGTAGTCAAATAGACTGTAAATTATTGGCAAGGACACTAGCTGCCTTTTACCAGTGATGCCTTATGCAAGTTAGCACTTTCGGTAGCGGTGCAATCGAAGCATATCAAAACACATTATATATAACTGTGAAGTTTTGGCTCTGGTGGTACTGAAAAACATGGTCTTGGCGTCATGCTTTGCAAATGGTGCATATTTCGTCCATGCGGAACGGGCGTTGGTTACAGATGAAAGCGTTTCTTTACAGAAATGTAACTAGTACAAGCACTGACGACAGATATACAAATTTCTATGGGTTGAGCTGGTTTTGTGGCATACTTTTAATTCTATGATCCTCGTGGTCGCTATAGCTGTGAAAGGAGAAAGGGAATTGGAAAAAAAGAGAGAGGAGGGGGGGGGGGTGTATTTGTAATACAGGGAGCACTTTGAAGCAGTACAAGTCTTTACCTGTACACAAGCAGATTACTCTTTGAGTTCCAAAAGTAGCGTTTCTTTGTCTGGTAATGTCAGTTGTGACCGGGAAACTGTCAAGTTGTATACTTTTACTTAAACACAGGCGAGAAAGTTGTAGGCCTAATAGACTTTTCTTTGACATTCAGTGGAAATGGTTTATGTCTGTTGCTATGGTGAGTAGCCAGTGGGAACTGCGACAGTGTGCGTTGTAGTAGTAATCATTTCAGGGAAACGAGGGTCGGTGGCCCTATGCCGGGGATATGCAGGTTTTTTTTTTACAAGTAATCTGATCCAGAGACATTTTTAGAAAGCTGTGAAAAATATTGGTTTTCACAGTGGATGAGGGGTTGTACTTTTTTACATTTTTTATTTTATTTTGCTGATGTCAGGAAATACAATGTTGTTTGTTCTATCTACTGGCGAAAATAGGAGAAACAGCTTTTGTCCAGTTGGAAATTTCACATTTCCAGTTCTACTGTGTGCTTAAATGTTCTTGGGTATCATTCTGTGTTTGAAACTGTTCATCTTTGGAGAGATTTCATTGTCACCGTTTTATTCAGATTGTGGCCAAAAAAGTCCTTTTGTTGTGCCTTGTGTGCATTTCTGTAACTTCAGTGTATGTTAAATATAGACTCTACATCCGCCCCGATCTTTGTCAGCCCCGCGGGGTGGGGAGAGAGTGGGAGGTGGAGCTGATCAATTTGGAAGAAACAGGACCTTTTCTTCTTCCCATTATTAAAGCCCTTCCCTGTTTATTTTTTACCTCTTTCCCACCCCAACCCTCCTCCCGTCACTTCCGTTTTTAACATCAAGTTTTAATGACAGTCCCCCCCCCCCCACCCCCCCAAAACACACACACACACAAAAATATGTCGATATAATTTGAAGTAGTGGTCTCTGATCTCATTTCTTGTGGGCCTAGACTTTAGAGATTTTCTCTTCATTCCCCCCCCCCCCACCCCCACCCCCGCCTTTATCAGGGATGGAAGAACAAACACAACATAAACTACAGATTTATGTGTGTCTGAACGGCCATTCTATACTTCCTTTTGCGTGCTCATCCCTAAACCAGTCAATTTAATGTCCAGTTTTGTACCGAGAATCCACACTGGCCCGGGTTCTGACTCAATTTTTGGTTGAAAAAAACAAACCATAAAACTGTGTTAGTAGTAACTTGTATCACAAGGCTGTCGTAGGAATGCTACATTTTGGAGTTTCCCCTTTGACTTGGCACATGTAATAATATTATTACCCACGACCCTGTTACAGGTAGTAAACAACACGATGACGCCAAGGCCGGTCGAATTCCGGTTCCGTCTGTCCTCCACCAATACACGGCTGCCATTTAATAATGCTTCGGTAAACACGAAATTCCGTTGGATCATACTGGGACATTCGGGGAAAACATCACATGAAAGCAGCGCGACGATTGGCTGCTTAGTGTGCCATGGGACACCCTTGGTTTAAAATAGCTCGTTACCGATAGCTGAGTGAAGGGCAGTTACTGTAGAAAACAGAGCTTCAGGCTGCATAATCAATCATTTCAGAGGGAAGAAGTCGGTGTAGTGTGACTGTGGGATCCTGAATGAAACACGAATCGTGACGAGCAAGTCATTCAAGTTAACGCTGTTTCTGAACATAGGCCATGTTTTCCTGACAGACTTCCAGCATTTTTATAAAGTGTGTTTACACTTGACGATACAGTATTGGCCATAGAGACAATCTGAGGAACTCTAGTCGTTACTGATGTTGGGATTTCTTCACCATTGTGAGTGTTTGATTGTGTCTTAAAGTAGAGACTAAAGTAGAAAAGAACGGATCTAGTTATGACTTCATGTAATATTGAGCACCTGGCTATCAACAAGGACTTGCAAGAGAGCCTGCGATTTCCTGCTACTGAGGCCGTCATCATGTTTCTAGGTAAATTTACTGTCATTTTCAAACATGTGAAATGTTTATGTCACAGTCTTCAGTCATGTGTGGAGGAGAACGATCTGCTGTTCTGTTATTTTCTTCTCTTGATTTTGAGGGCGGCTTCTGTAATGAGACGGGGCTGTCTGCATTATTCACTGAGGAGGACCAGAATCAGGAGTTGGTCCTTGACATAGACAATTAGGAGGCAGTAGATCAAATTCAACATTTGTAGCCTGTGTGAAATCTGTTGTAGCACTTTTGTATGAACGGTTTGTAAGCCACGAGGGATTAATCATGGTTTCAGGCTGAGAACCTGGTCTGTCTTATGGGGAAACTAACCGGGTGGGGTCGGTCGATATATATTGTAAATGATGGGAGATGGAGAGAGAGGGAGAGAGAGGAAGTATTGTTACAGCAGATACAGTTCTCTTGTAAATGTATAATATAGAGTTAACGCCCACAAGTCAATGCAATGACGACCCCCTGGCCCCTTCGATACGTGGGCGTCCGACTTTGTCATCAGGACGTTTATATTTAGGCCAGTCTCCGGTTTTACGCTTGTTTTTCAAGCATGTTTTTTGTCGCGGGTGGCCCGTGGCCAAATGTGGGGAGTTTTTGAGGTCAAACGTCCAGAACACAAATTTACCACCATTCACTAGACTAGTCCGTGGCCTGTATTAATTGTAAGACAGTTTCACTGTCATTGTCGGATGCCTGTGATACCTGCCTGCGTTGAGCAGTTTTATGCGCCAGTCTTGTGCGTTGAAAAGTCTCATTTGGGCACCCAAACCAAATTGGTAATTGCGGCTCAAAAACGCTTTTATTACCCATCTTGCTCCTGTTTAACGGCATTGCCCTCCTTTTTTACATTAAACCGAAACTTTTTTTTGTAAGTGGCATGGTGTGAAAACTGTGAAGTGTCGTGCATGTTCATATATTATTATATTTTAGTTATTACAGTCCACTAAAACAAGTATATATATATATATATATATATAAATACAGAATATTAAGTGTTGCAAGTTTCCCTGCACTTCCCGTTTCAAAACAGCCCGTTTCAAGCTTTAATTAAACCGCAAAGATAGCCTATCTGTAATGTTTATATTCTCAGCGTTTTGCACACCTTGGAATTCATTGGCTGGCGAATGTACGTCCGCAAGTGACACGGATACCATTATGCTTGTTCTGTAGGGAGGTGGGCTTGACTCGTGACAGAGCAAACTGTTTTCTATAAATAGTATCAGCCTTCTTTAATTGACTGATTTATGTCCGGATGGTAGTTTTCATAGTTGTAGCCGTGGGCACCCATGTCTGACTAATGAACACCCACGCACTCATACATCCTGTCCTGTTCAGTGAGAAAAGTGATGAGTTTTGTGATGAAAAAAAACGGATAGAGGAAGTTTGATGTCCATATATTCTGTTTTGTTTTCTCTTTGTTCAGATTAATCGCCTGAAGATGACACACCCGCCCATGCCCCCCACACCGAAAAGCATACATGTACATTAATTTATTATAGAGAGAATTCTTTGTCGAATGGGCATAGACAAGTGTTCAGTTTGAGTCAATGGTATCACTTAAACTTGACTATGCTGCATTGACAACATGTAGTTGGGGGGGGGGGGGCAGTTCAGTATGTGATGTCAGTACATGATTGTATAGTATCGTGTTGAGTTACACCATCAAAACAATGATGAAAATAATAATGTAATACATTTTGTCCTTTGTTTTGATATTGGACGAGCTTCTCGATTCTATCTCCAGTTCTTTTAAGTAGTAATTTGATATTCACTCCTCCATGAGAACAACATCAAAAAGGCTAGAATTCAGGTCAGAGATGCGCACTCTTTAGAGATAATAATAATAACAAAAGGTCATAAAAATTCAAAAATGAGCTTGCTGGCCAAATATACATAGTTAAAGGCATGCATAATCTCAGGGAATAGGGCCACTTCGACATGTTTTAGTATGGGTAATGGGAGGGAGTGTGAGGAGACATTAGAAAACAACAAAAAACAAAAAAAAACCCGAGAGAATGATTCAACAATTACACCTGTGTTTTTTCTCCTTTTGTGTGGGCTCGTCACTTCAGTCGTGAGACGAAGAGATTGTTGTCATATTGCACAGAGTAGATGAACCTAGCACCCTGTTTTTGTATGGGAAACTTTTTGTTCTTGTCACTGGGAGTGTCAGCACACGTATACATGTATATAATAATTTTTTTTTTCATTTGTTTCTTCGCCTCGATAGCAATAATGGTAGACATCATGTCTCAGTGTAAAAGTTCGCTCTTATGAAACACCCAGGTGAAAAGCCAAGATAACTTCATCCTCGATCTTAGACACGCGCACTAATGGGGCAGTTTTATAATTCACTGCCCACGTCACATGTCCAAAATCCATATGGCTCATTGCCGCAGTGGTTTCATAATCGCATTGCATGGTTAGTAATGCTGCGGGTTCCTTGAGCTATTTGCGGTCAGTTCACAACAAACATAAGATGTTCACGTGGCCGTGTTGTGGGTGAGATAACACGGTCTTGCACTGTCATTGTGTCGTTTGACCCGTACGGATGTAATATGTCAAGTTTTGGACGCAATATGCCCGATACGCGAGATCAGTGTTCATGTGTTATCGTGGAAACTATGAACTATAAACATTCAGTACCATAAAGCTCGGTTGCCACTAATTTCCAGTCGTGTGACGCCACGTCTATTCTGTGAACTAACTTCTTTGCTCGGTTTCCTTCTGGTAATGTGGTGGTTGTATGTGTCAACACTGTTTCATCATCAGGCGTCACGTTTCATGGATCAGGAGACGGCACTCGTGTCACGCCCTGTGCAGCCTTCGCGACATGTGACCGTCACTGGTGGCCAACAGTAAATCAGGTTATAGGTCACTCGGACCTGGCGAACCCGACCCGTTTTACTTGCAGGCGTTGAGCAAGCATTTCATCATCATAATAGTGGAAAACGCCCAACTGCTACAGCATCAATCTCATACTTAATCGAAACACAAATAGCAAATCCGCGCCGAAAATTTACTTTGCCAAATGTTTTAATTTTTTTCTAGCCGTGTTTTCACGAGGGTGTAAACCAGTTGAGTTATTTTGTAGTTGCATGTACACTGCTGGATCCGTTTTGATGGTGTTGCTGTAATTCTGAGTTCACATTCTACAGTAAAAAATCAGACCGTGTTGTTAGCTAGGATATAAAACTTACTCTTGAAGCTCAACAATCTTCCATTTCATAGACATGAAAATTTTGGCTTTATCCCTGGAATCTGCAGGTATGATTGGATTTGTGGTAGCCAACAATTTTCTGTTTGTCAGACATGATTGAGACAGCCTTGGTTTCTCATACAGTTGTTATTGTATAATTTCTGTGGTTTGATGGCTTTGCTGTGGTCAATGAAGTTTTAAGTTCTTGTTTTCTCCAGCTTGATGGCTTTTCTATCTGAGCTTTCCTGAGTATGATTCTGTGACAGACATTTGTCAGTTTGATGTTTGGACCATGATCATAGACATTTAACTTTACCACTTTGGTAGCAACAAGATTTTGCAAGTAAACCGTACAGATTTTGTAGGGCACCACTGTTATATTGTTGTACCATTGAGCTCATTGGTGTTTACATCAAGTTTACATGCACTCGTTATGGTATTTTTAATTCATGGCAGGTCATCTTATGTCAAACTTTTGCAGTGATTTATAAATATGCTGCATGCACAAATCATAAAATGTATGATCCATCATTATCAGTGAATATCAGTTATCTTAACTTGAATCTAGATTAAATAATTCTATACATATGCATTAAAAAAATTGAAAAGGGATGACCCAGTATGATTTGTGGAAGAGAACAAAGATATTGAATGAAATTGAAGGAATCAACATGTACATATTCTTTTTGCATATATATGTATGAGTTGTGCCATTGAAATGTGGTCTAACTGTTTCAATTTTGTCCCAAATAGTTCAATATTTTATTAAAGATCTGTTCCATTTTTCTGTCGTCCACAGCTCGCAAAATGCGGGTCAACTTGCCAGATAATTCTGGGCCAGTGCTGCAGTCATTCTGTCAGGGCAATGGAAAACACAGTTCTGGTCATTCACAGGGAGGAGATGATGGCCAGCAAGAACGATACCATGGCACCGCCCGACGTTACTCCACACCACAAGAAGATGCAGAAGAGCATGTCAATTCACAAGAAACTTTGAGAAAATTCAACGAATCCATGATCAAGTCATCAGCATATGTATACTCTACGCATGGAGGAGCCAACACAGGTTTTTACAATAATTTAGTACAGTACAGCCAAGACAATTTGAACAAGCCCTCATCTTCATCTTCCACTGCTGGTGGTTTGATGACTCGTGTCCAGTCAAGTCCACATTTGCTGAACGCTGGCCATATGTCAGTGTCAAAATATGACATTGAATCTAGCGTGGATGTAGATTCAAGCCCTAGCCAGGCTAGTCTACGCAGGCGCCAGTCTTATGGTGACGTTCTGAGCATGGACATTAAGAGAGCTGGAATAAATGAGGAGTCGCCACAGGGACAGGAGGATATGTCAGTCAGCAAAATGTCATCAAATCCAGTGTCTTCAACAGAAACTCACAAAGTCACCTGGACAGATGTGATGGACAGTAATACTTCCAGTCAGTCAGGACTTGGCATCTTGTCAAGAACGCGCCAGTTTGGGTCTTGGTTGACCAAAGCCACAGAAGGGGAGAAGGTGGAGGTCACCAAGAAGGATTTGAACGTTTTTGCACCAAACTCTTTCTGAACTTAAACCATTGTGATAAAACCATTGAACCCAAACTTTGTCATGGTGTTTGAAAATTATGAGGGGGTGGGAGTTTGTTTTCAACTTTCGTTGTTGTTTTTTTTCTTCAGAGAGAGAACACAGAATTTGAACTTTTTAAATTTCTTTCACTGATGTACATTATCCTAACTGGTCACATATTTGATCATTGACATGATGAAGGAAAACAAAGAAAAATATCCTCCATGCCTTAGTGCTTTCTATTATTCATTGTCAGATTTAAGTGCCATAAAAGTCTCCCTGCTTTAAATGCACCCCAGACTGATGGGTCAGTTGTCTCACAGTCAGACACACACAGGTCAGCATTCACAGCTCACCCCATCTCCCAGACAGTGTTCAAAGCAGAATTTGACAAGATTTGTCAAATCTTCATACGGTAGTTGTGATTTCTTGAATAAGTTTGTACATATGTGACATAAAATTAAGGCATTTAACGTACACATATATTAGGTGTGTACATAACTGTACAGGCATTACATCATTTTTGCTTTATGAATCTTATGTAAACAGTTAATGGACCTGTTTTAATATGGACCACAAATGAATGCATTAAATGCATGTTGATGTATAGTTGTAACTCATCCATTGTCTTCACCAAATAGTCAGCCACACTCATTTCAAGGCTTTGTGTAATTCATGAAATTGTCCATCTTTCAAAATGGCCGAATGTTAAGATAAGGATACATTTTGTACGAGAAAGTTCTTGATATCAAGAGTTTCCAAATTGAAATTAAATTTTTTTTTGTAATTGCCAACCGTTGTGTTTTAAGCCATTTCAATTAAGTCTAGTTTGATTGTAGGCGTTCATCGGAAAATTCAGTAGTGTTGATTTTCACCATATTGAAATGAAAGGCCATCTCAGGTTTGTCTATGGTGTTCTGTCAATTTTTATTCATGTTACGAATGAATCATTCACTTTTTGTAGGTTTATTGTTGGTTTATTAAGATGTGTTTTAGACCTTGCTTTTGTGAGTTCACAAAGATGATGAGTACACCTTGTTTTACTGAGAAGCTTCAAGAGGAGAGAAAATCTTTAGAGAAATCTGAATGGTCTTCCTGTACTGATTTTAGCAAAATTTTATGCAGTGATTTATTTTGATCAGTGTGAATTTGATGTCATGACTACAATGTCAGTCAGTCCCAGTTTCTGTAGCAATGTGCTGGATTTGCCCAGGAAATCATGAAATCTCTGAAAGCTGTACAAATAGCCAAGCCATTGAATTGAGAATTAAATGTGTTTTTATTGCAATAATGTCATATTTCATGCATGGCACAGTCATCTTTGTCATCATTCCTTCATCAGCATCATCATACATGTGTTTTCATACATGAATTTTATTGCCCTCAAGTTTCTTTGTGATACACGCAGTGATAAAACTGCATTCTGAGTCCAGTAAAATGGAAATAACAGGGATCTCATTTTTATGAAATATGTGCATAAATTGTATTTGTTGAATAAAATCATGTCAGTACATGCATGTTTCAATCACTGTTCTTGCAGTCTCTTCTACTCAATACAAAATTTAATTCAAATTTAAAGTGTTATTAAATTACTTTCCACTGTCTCCTTCTCGCATTTCTAAATTGTTTTTTCGTGTGTAAATGTTCCATATTTTTTGTGAATTTCTTTGTCTCTACTAGTTCCGCTCATACGTATTACTGATACTTCTCATTAGCTCTGTGGTCTCTTTGTTTAGTGTGTTATCGTCCCTTTGTTAATTGTCTGTCTCTGGCGACGACGTCTGCTCCAGTTGTTTTGGGCTGCAATGACACTAAGGCAAATTTCCAAATGGGATTATAGAAGTATACTTTACTTTTCTGATCCAGCAGTCTTTTGGGCTTGTGCCCTTCGACCTGTTGCCATGACATAAAAATAGAAGTATACAAAATACAAATACAGAAAATATTTTAAGATCTGAAAAATTCTCCAAATAAAGTCCACTGCAGTGAAAAGCCATGAAATTTGATGCTATTTCAAAACATTTAAACAAAAAATCTGTTTTCACCTCACAGCCATTAACACAACCATGATCTAATCCACAACTGAGAGTGCAGGTTGCAGAGAGATTTCAGAGATTTGAAAACAATTTAATGTCTTGATAATGGAAATAATGAGCAGAACTTCTGGAGATTGATGGAGCTGTAATTTTCGAATAAATAATTGTAAGAAAACATGCTGTCATGTTTTAGCATCGGTCTTAAACTAGTTAAAGTTTCATTAGCTGACAGTTTACAGTCCTCCAAAATCTGACGATTGGCCACATTTTAACTTAAATGTTTTATTTGATGGTTGTTATGTTCTTAAAGCATAAATCTCAAATGGTTATGGTACTTGTGTAGATGTTTGTTACTGAAAACTGTATGGCACTAATGGCACCAGAAAATCTGGAACCGAGGACAAGACAGATAATTCTTCCAAATATTGAGGGGCAAATAAAACCACATACAAAAAAAGTACTCTGAAGTCAAGGTGGAAGGATTTTTGGAGCAATGGGGACACATACCTTGCAGAGTACATACATGCATGTACAGTACCGGCAGTTCATATTAATATTGTGGCAGTCATTATGTGGCTGGAAAAGAATATTTCTGTGGAGGAAGTAATTTTCCCAGAACATTAACTTATATACTGTACCAAGGTTTTCCCACTTCAGGAAACCTTGAAGTGGTGTGAGAATAACTATGTCAATCTGAAATAAAATAGCGTCACTACTCTACAACGATGGCCTTGTGTCAGCTCATGCTAAAAGGCAACTGATGGTCCATTGCATGAGAGGAAAAAGAAATGACCCCATAGAAAAATGTAGTAATCCAACAGAATCAAAATGGCATGTCACCAAATGATGGGAAAAAAAGAGTTATTTGTTAATATCCCAGAAAGGTAAAAAAATGACTTATGCCATTAACATAGAGCACTGATGACATCATAGGTATTCTATTTTCACTTTTTGCAAAAACAGTTCATGTCATCAATGTTGTTCAATTGTCTGATAGTCCTATTAATTTCAAGTCCATACTTTGTCCATAAGTATGCTCAACTTTTCTGTAACATTACTTCTTGTGTAAAAGAGCTCAAACTGTGAAGCTAACTTGTTTGGAAGGGAGTCAAGGGAGGTGGAACATTTGTACACTGGGGAGACTATGTCATCCACAACTTGTACACAAACAAACACACAAAAATAAAGACACATAAGGCATTTTTCTTGGTCAAATTTATGGGTATTATTTTTTTTCTTCTTCAACATTCATCCAGGTCACCATCTGACATGTACAAATATGGGTCAAGACAGTAAACAAAATTGTATCTCAAATAGATTAGACAATTTGTACCCTAAAGTCATATTTCTGAGAGTGGTAGACATATATATGTACATATTCCACCACAAGGCTCACAACACTGTTTGTAAGACCAGAGGCAGGAAATAAAATGATTAGAATATTTATGAGCACTTCATAAAATATTTTGCAATGTTCCTGTGATGTGAAAATAAAATGTACAAAAATAATAATCTTTCTGCTAAACAGATAAAATAACTTAAACAATGTTTGTATATACATGTATAACATTTGAGTATGATGTCTATAGATCATTGTAAAATCTGTACCATGGGCTACCATAAAGTTTTTCAGCTGACCCAGTTTAAAATAAATTAAAGCAATAAAATAAAATAAAAAAAATAAATAAATAGCAATAATAACAATAACTCTGGATGAGGCTGAAAAATATATCAAAGGTGAGTGAGAATTTACCATGCAGATTTCCATCCCTCTTAAATTTAAGTACACAAATTTTACATTGTTTTGTCAAGAAAACAAAAACTACAACAGAAAGTGTTGTGATATCCTCAACAGAATGGATCCACATGTTGGGTGTTCAAGCAACACGAGCACAGGCAGTACTAGGATGTCAAGAATATCTTCATACATTGTAATTTCTTTCTTGCCACAAAGAAGAACAAAAAAGTTACACTTGATGTTGAATAACCATTATAAATGGGCAATAAGAATAATGCCAAGTTTTCACTGAAACAGAGAAATTGTATAAAGAACTGCAATTGTTACTCATCAAACAAGAGTCACAAAATCCTCATTCTACATCATGTTTAAAAACATCTTACCATAAAACACAATAGAAAATTTAAAAAAGACAAACAAAAAAATCTTATGATCAAAACGTCTGTTCAATTCACTCTTCCTGCATTTAGCCAAGTTTTTATTCCCTCCCTGTACAGCTGACTTCTTTACACCTAGATTGTTAATGTTTGTTCCAAAATACACCTGTAAAATGATGTTACTGGGATAACCATATTGTTCTTATGGCTTTTATGGCCATGTAAATGTAATTTCTAAAAAGAAATAATAAAAGGAAGGAACTGGGGGAAGGACATATTGGGTTTGTTCATAATGGGTCTGCTGAATTTCCCCTCCTGCAACTCCATTTTTTAAATAAACTTTAACCAAATCATCACTTGTAGTTAAAGAATAATTACACTCTGTGACAAAAAACAAACAAAAAATATTAAGTTGAAATTACTCTGTAAATTACTTCTTAAAATGACACTGCCAAAAAGGACTACAAACTGAACATTTCTTCAGCCTAATGTTAAACTTGTCAAGCACCACAGTAAATACATGCTTCCTTGTATCATGGGGAATAGTTAATATCTGAATACAATGTACCTGAAATGGTCATCACGAGGACTGTAATTTTTAAAGTGTTAATACAATGTACCCGAAATGGTCATCATAAGGACTGCTGTTTTTAAAGTGTTTATTAGGACTGCCACTTTTAAAATATCTTAATATGAAGTATTTGAAATGGTCATCACCAGGACTGCAGTTTATAAAATATCTAAATACAAAGTATTTGAAATGGTCATCATCAGGATAGCAGTTTTTAAAATATCTAAATATGAAGTAGTTAAAATGGTCATAATAAGGACTGCGGTTTTTACAATATCTAAAAATGAAGTATTTGAAATGGTCATCATAAGGACTGCAGTTTTTACAATATCTAAAAATGAAGTATTTGAAATATTCATCATAAGGACTGCAGTTTTTAAAATATCTAAATATGAAGTATTTGAAATGGTCATCATCAGGACTGCAGTTTTTAAAATACCTAAATACGATGTACAATGTACTTGAAATGGTCATCATCAGGACTGCAGTTTCTAAAACACACTGGAGTGGAAGTCCCACTACAAAGCATGTCTAGGACATACAATTTGCAACAACATTCATGAAACTGGTAAACAATTTATATCTTCTAGCAATACCATTTCTTGTAATACCAGTACTCTGAAGTCATGGCATTTCCCCCTTCCTTTCAAAGGTTATGATGTTTTCATGTTTTCCAGACCTTCAACATACATGAGTACACGTATGTATCCCATTTCAAGTGTGTTACTCTCTGGATTATAAAAATCACTCTGAAAAATACATGCACAAAATTCAAGATCACTTTCTCTCATTGACCTGGAACACTATTTTCAAATACTTAAATACATACAACTGTTTTGGGCATAAATTAGTTCTAAAGAAAGAATAAAAATGCAAGACTTTGCTTGGCGATGTACTTGGGATGTACATCTTCTTCTTCTCTTCTTTCCCTCTATTTTGAGCAATTTTTAACATTTCAAATTAATGCTGAAAAATCAATTACCGATCAATTTTAATAACTGTTCACAAAATAAATATAAAAAAATTGGATTAACTAGATAACTTGACACATTAAGAAACTGACAGACGAAGTCTCACAAAACCAAGTGCAAGAGATCTATAAAGACAAGGATGTTTCCCAAATTTCATTCAACATTTTAGAAAATCAAATTGTGTATCATCAATGTCACATGGATAAACTTCAAACTAGAGATCTCTACACAGCACTTCTCAAGTCTCATAAAATTTACATCCTTTGGAAGATGGCTCTGACATGGCCATATTGTTCTGTGAACACAACAGTAAAAACATACATTTCTGCAGCAGTATTTCCAGCATGACAATGTCATCATGAGTTTCTCAAGACATAAAGAGATATTCATTTCTTTACCATTAAAACATCATGAAAATGGTCCTTGCATGGCCAAAGAACCTCTCTGTGACAAAAATATTCAACTTTGTACAAACAGCAGTATGAAAATTAATGACATTCTGTTGTTGCTGCTGTTTTCGGCATGCTGGAAGTCTGTAAACATTTATTACATTTAAAACTTCCCAGATTTACATATGAAACAGTCATTTGTTCATTTTTATGACATAAAAGCTCAGGTGGCCGGGGTTAAATTTTTTTATAGGCATTAGTTTCAGCTCTGCTCATTACATGTATAAAATATACACTTGGATCTCCTTGAACTTGCTTTAAATCTGTTTGTTTGTTTGTTGTTTTTGTGGCACAGAAAAGGTAAGGTTCAATTTGGAAACTGTCTTTGCTCAGTATAGTACAAATATATACCCTAAATTTCAGTCCTCCATCACAAACTATATTTTCTTTAAAAGGAATCTGTGAAAACCACATGCTTCTAGGTTTTGTGATTATCTCATAGAACTTGGCATATGTTTTGCAACTCATTCTTATAACTTATATACATGTATATATATATAGATATGTAAGCTTTCCCTTTGATATACCCCATTGGATCTTGGTGATAAATAAAGACAAAAAATACTGAACCATTATTTCGATGTAAAATATAAAACAGAGTCAAGCAATCGGAAGACCATCGTAAAAAAAATTTAAAAATAGCAAACCCAATTCTGTGTATCCAAGTTTGATATACAACGTATTTAAACATACTCAAAAGGCAGTACACATGCGCAACACAACTGTCCACAATCAGCAAGACATTGCAAGTTTTTACCTGAACTGAAATAATGATGCTTTTCAAGGGTGGGTTTCTTACTGTCAACAAACAAAATACCATGTTCACTACGGTTTGCCAGCATTAAACTTCAAACCAAATGAGAATTCTTCTCTATGTAAGGTTAAAGCTAATCCTGAGAGTCCATTTTCTCTGGTACTGCAACATGGTACACATGTCATTTTTGGCTGTGAAAGACAAAGATCTGTGAAATCTGATCAAGCAAACAGGATTGTAAAACACCTTCATAATCTCTTAAGGAAACACAGTAACACCACAAGCTGCATCATCCCACTGCAGTCTATAAATGTGCACCAACACACCACTGGGCTTCCTTGTTTGTTGAGGTTTTAAATTGTTTTTTCAGCCCTGTCAGGCTATATTAGAGACACGGCTTAGACCCGTAAGAAGTTGCTAATGAAAGAGTGCTTCAAGAAAGACAAACAGAAATTAATTTGGTGCAAAATTCAAACCTGTGACCTGTTATATTCAGGTAATCTGCTCAAACCTTTGAGCACCAGCATTAAGGTAACAGCAGGATGACAAGATTGGGTGACCAAAGGTTCTCATGCAATACCCCAGCTGTCAGTGTCACTTTCTCCTTGTGTTCATTGTTCCCATGTCTGGTAGTTGGTGTTGCTGGTTGGAAGGTGATGGCTAGAGTGAAGTGTAATAAAAGTGTACTGCCATCAAGTTGAATACCTGTCAGTTGCAAAAAGGAATTCTAATGGTGAGAGCATGTACTTCCATGCTCAATACATCAGTAAATATTTTCAATTTGCAAAATAATTGCACTTTAAAACGATCACCCCAGGTAGACATGTGATCTATGACTGAAGCACTGAATGCAAATCAAATATGTGTCAAGATATACTACATGACAATTAGTGTATGAAATTTCAAACAATCATGATAATGACCATCTACTAAACCCACAACATAGCAAAGGACATAATTCTATTGTGAAGAGTCTTGCAACTCACAAGTCACTGTAAATTGTTAGTGTATACCTAGGCTATTTACAAACAGTGAGAATTAAAAGTACATGAAGTCTGTACAACAAAATGTTTGTGTATCCAACAGAAGCATCACAGAAGGAAAGAAGACATGACAGTGTAGAGTGCTTTAAAAAAAAAAAATGTATTCCATAGAAATCCACTGGCAAAGACATGTACTTCTGTTTTGTCTCATAACATGATATGTGCACGTAAATACACGAAGTACATGATTAAACCTTGTAAATTTGTATATCAAAGACACAAAGAGAAAAATACACCAAAGCTGAATAAAACATGTATCTCTCAGGCCCAAGAAATGCTTTCCAACATGTGAAAAAACACCTTCATATTTAGTTTTGAGGGACTAGAACAGTACAAATTACTCTCTTCAGTTAATACCACCATACTTGAGTCAGGGGGAACAAACCAACATTTCTGAGCTGCATTTGCCTCTTTCACATTCAATATCTAGTTTGCAAATATGTAAGTTAGCCGAGTTCCACTTTGCCACATGCACAGAAAAAAAAAAGGTGAAGACAGATAAAATGAAAAAAGAACCTATTTTATAACAATTGCATGCAATTTTGCATTAAGTTAAAGAAACAAGAGGGTGGTATCTATTTAGATGCAAACTGGATGTCAAGCTGTCTGTCAACATGGTGAGTCTTATAGCCCTTGAGTCACATCTTGCATTCTCAAACAACTGACGTTAGTATTAAGTGGCCGAGGTTAGACAAGTGTGGTCACCACAATATAGCTGTACTGAGCTACACGCTGAAAGACTAAAATTCAAATACTTGATGAATGCAAACAAAGTTATCTTTGGAGTGATAAACAGATTGTACTGGTAAATTATATACAATAGGTGCAGAGAAACTGAGGGCATTTTCCACAGTGACTACTGACAAAAAGAGAACCTGACACGCTTTAAATAAGATGGCATCAATTTCTTGTGTATGCAAGCAGATGGTACCACTTTCCAACACAACATTGGACCTAGATGACAAAAAAAAACAAACGAAAAACCCAATTTCATCAAGGATTAATGACAGTATTGTTTGTTAACTTGTTTGTAACCCAATTAACCCTCTACCAATGATAAAATGTTCAAAGAAGGTTTCAGCTCACAAAATTCAGCTCAAGCAAGACATTTCCCCAGCTGACCAACAATGAAATTTTAACTTTTCTTATAAAACAGTCAGGCAGTTGTTTTTTTTGCGTACATTTATAAATTAACTATACCCATTAGTGACTCTGTCAACATCATGAAGAATGCACTTTATTTCTCTTACATTTCATAAATATTGTGTGTGATGCTTCCTGATGAATTACACATAGCACGAGAACAGTCACATTTTTGGACACAGAGACCTGAAAACTCTATATGCACACTTCTAGAAATGCAGTTGAAAACAAATGAAAATTTTGCATATTGCTTGTCTTCTTGTATGTGTTTAAAATTTGTTCAGAAATGAAAGTGAGATTACATTATCTTACAAACTTGTTTGGCAAACCCATGATATCCATCAAATTCTCACAAATTCAGAAAACCACATACATAAACTCCAGGAAAACAATGGATTACATACAATAAAACAATACTTTGCCATCCCAGTAAATTCATTGATTCATAAAATGAAAACTGAGAAATATCCTAAAGAAATTTCACATATAACATATGCTACAGGGTGTATTCTGTAAATAACTAACAAATAACAATGCAGTACTATAAAAGGTCAGCCCAAAAATCCATGATATTTATATGCAATATAACACTACAATGAACCATAAAATGAAACTACACCTGTATTCATTAGTTCTGTGACCGTTCTAAATCCCTCTGACTATATCAAAGTATCTAACAAAAACAATATCAGGAAAGTGTGTCTATAAGACAAAAACATACCAGTCTGTATGTATTTGTAATATAGTACAATTCTCTTTGCAAGAAACCTAAATATACACTGGCAAGTAGAGTGTTAGGTCATTATGATATGTAGTTCTAATGCTAACATCTGCTCTAAATATGGGGCTTAGTAAGAGCTTAACTCTCACCCGTTCATAGGTTTTTGAGGATTTGAAGCCATCTGTGGGGATCTCTTTCAAAATTGACCATCACATTGATATAACTCTTTTGAAATAAGATTTATTATATATGAGTGGAAAGGGAATTGAATCAGCCTGTGTGATGTGACATATGATATGAGTGACCAATTTTCTTTGTTACTAAAAATGGAAATTTACATAATAAAAGGAAGTCATGCGAAAGTCACAAAGAAGGGATAAACTGTAGGAAATGCAACTATCTTGCTTTGCAAAGTGGTGGGATAAGGTCCATTTCCGTGACAAAATGGGAAAAAGATATACAGGTATGTCGAAAATTGTAGGGATCATGAGGTCACATAAATATATCTACTGCTGGCCGCAATTTTTGGCAAAATGTGACTTGCATTCACTCTGCCGTCTTTGGATGTTCAAAAGACATCATATGCACTGATATGTGAGTCCTCTATCCACACATTTGCAAAAGAAAAGGTGTACTCATAGCATGATAACAAGTTCCAAAAAAGTCCAAGTTGGTGGTGGACTGGTCATCTGACAGTAATTCCTCTAAATCTAGCCCAAGTAAATTTGGGTAAAAAACCAAAAAAAAACCCATTGACTTCCTTTATTCTGCGCAAATTCTATGATTTCTATATGTTTTTAATGATTTCTCATGGTTTCCATCCATTAAAGATCATAAACCAGTTTCAAGGTCACTGATCCATTGGAAAAATGTTTCTGAGATCCCAAACGAGGATGCAATATGCATGCATAAAATACAAATGCACATGTAACATCATATAAAGCAGTTTATTCCTAAATTAATACTGACTCAATAAATATGAAAAACTCATCCCATGACAAAAAATTTGCTCTAATAAAAAATGAGCCTAAATTCCTTCAGAATGCACACAGATGCAATAGCCGTCGTGTTGCACAGACAAAGCCCCAAGCTGTAGCACTGGCCAACAGTCTATTTCAACTGGAAGAATAAATGCTGACTGAATATTTTAGTAGACAAATAAAATGTAGATAGAGGAAGTTTCAGGCTTTCACAATGGTCCAACTTTGTTTGAACTATGGAGGACGAAAAACACGGTTAATCACAATGTTGCTAACAGGGCTTTGGTACTGCCATTTCTCTCCTTCTCCCTACCTCTTTCTCTCTCCCTCTCCATCTCTCTTTCTCTCCCCATCTCTCTCTCCATGTATCTTTCCTCCTTCCCCTTTCTCTCTTTCTTCTTTCCTCTTTCTCTCTGTCACTCTCTCACTCTTATATACACACACAGACACACATCCAATACTGTAAATGAGGAAAACTGATCACATGTGAGCTACTATCGCTCACTCCATTAATGAATTCAGCTCTGCACAATGAATTTTAAAAGCTTCATACTTAAAGAGTTAAAGCAGAGCTTGCTGTAACACATTCTCTGGGGAATCAAACAATATTGCAACATAAACTCCCACCATAATACTAGGAAAAACTAGAGGACACTAATAATTAAATAGATTATTGTACAAGTGTATAATATGTATATAGATATAATACAAAACCATCACCTTTAACCATCACTCTTCGAGCACTTTACACTGGCTGCCATACCATTAGTAAAACATGTACAGTAAAATGAAAAGCTTACATTTCTTTGGTTTGTATAGTGGACAGACATTGGAGACTAACAGTCTCATCAAAGAAACTAACAAAAATAAAGTAAGCGATTGTTCCAAAATTGTAGAGAAAGACTGGGGAACCCATCAGGTAGCAGTACCTGCTTCTCATGTGTCAAAGACCCTGGAGTTTGCAAACCATTAACCCTTTAGTGCTCCATGTTCAAAATTAGTGACACATAGTGCCCAATGATTTACTTTTGGAACACTCTCTGATTGTTCATGTTAAAAAAAAAAAAGACATTTTTATGGCAAATGTATATATGTCTGCATTTATTTGATGATTTTAAACTAATCTGGCAAGTTTCAGAAGTTTTTGGATGAGTCAGCAATTATTATAATATTTATTTGCATTTATTTGATAGTGATCATATAATACATTTATATTTATTTGATAATTTTAAACTAGTTTTGCAAGTTTCAGAAGTTTTTGGATAAGTTAGAGCTTAATGTATTATTACATTTGCATTTATTTGATCACTTTTAATTAGTTTTGCAAGTGTCAGAAGTTTCTGGATGAGTTAGTCTGTGTTGTGTATGGGCACTGAAGAGTTGGTGGGAACAAGAGAACAAGAGACAGGTGGATAAATTGTATCTAGAGCTCTGACACAAATTATGGACAGGCAGCTACGACTAATTTGTTGTTGTAGAAACCTAGTGAGACCAGACTGAGACATTCAAGTAACATTTCTCAGTACTGCTGCATTTGAGGTAAAATTGTAGACAATATCAACTGTCATGCTCTACTTAAAAAAAACAACACAAAAAACATGATAGAGAATATATGTATAAACAAATCATTTTCTAAACACCCCCAAGATAACCAACCAAGCACCCTGAATCACATAGTTTTTTGTAACATGACCAAACTATGTGCCCCTACTCAGATTGTATATCACCCAAACTGGTTCAATTCCAAGGCCAGAGGCATATGACAAAGGAAGGTAAATGGGGAAATAATTATAGTAAAATAAAGTGGGGTATGATAAGGTGGGCTAGGCCAGTGATTCTTCATCTCTTAAAACCTGTTTCCTCCTACAATGATGTCTCACAGCATTGCTTTCCCCTCACTGGTGGGTTTCAAGATAATATTTCCTTCTTTCTCTTCATATTTTTAACGACCACTAGTGATTTTTAAGACATCATTTCATGGGTTCCATTCCACAGAATGAGCAACTCCCAATCCTAAAATTTCCCACCCCGGCCCCTTGTTCAGAACCACTGGACTGGATAAAGCTAATTCTAATGTTCACAGTCTGAATATTCTGAGGCCTTACTATGAACATCATGAAAAATGGTAGCATGAATAATAAAATCAAACTGGAGGTATGAAGACTTTGTTTATAAGGAAAACCAGTCCAACATAAGAATCACAGCTCATTACCAAAAAAAAAAACCACACACAAAAATAAAACAAATTGTGTAGATCCACCACACTAAACATCAACAACATTTCCTCATCTGCAGTTCAAAATCTTTGGATTCTGTCATTTAAAAGGCAATATACAATGGATTCTTGAAATCCTAAGTCTTCATCAACAGTAGAATTATGTCCATCAATTCTTGTGTGGAAGTGTGACATAAAGTATAATCAGGTAAGATTGAAGATTATGGCGGAGCAAAGAAAAAAATAGAATGTATTTGCAAGATATTATAAAAACCACAAGAAGTCTGTCTGGACTCGCAGCTGAGTACTCACATTCTACAACTATTTTATTTGTCCAATTGTTTTATTGGTTCAATTTTCCGCTATTCAATTTTAAAAATTCTTGACAAAGGTAAATATGCCAAAAGCCTTTCCATTTCCTTTGTGATTTACGGTATCGTTTCTGTAACATTTCTTACGCAAGCCTTTGCTACATACAACTTTTTCTTTTTGTTATGTTTTGCCTTTGTATTCGCAAAGCCTAGCAGGGGTGAACAGATACAGAGAATTATGAATGTTAAAGTTAAACAAAGATCAAAACAAACCTAAGAAGACACACCCCTAGGTAGTTCTTCCTGGGTCAGTCGTGGCCTTTGTTTAAATTCTGCGTTTAGTTTCAAGTCCTGACTGCTCCAGCATGGTTTGGCCAATACAATTTCATTTTCTCCACTATAACCTTCTGCCTAGTCTTATTGTGATCCATGGCTTGTGTAGCCTGGTATATGAATGAAGATGCATTATTTTGTGTCATTGTGACTTAGTTTCAGAGTCAAATGAGTAATTCCCAGCAACATCATCAATATCACTTGTCACTGCAGAAACCATTCACCCCCTAAAATAGCCAAAAGACATTGATGATGGAAAGATCAAGAAATGAACACAATAATTAATAATTCAGTGTGTGACCAACGACCTATCTATCTATCTGTCTACAATTCATCCAAGATACACCTCCGAGCTTGAGCTTCATTTTCAATGATCCTGCCAATGTAATAAATAGCCAGGATACCCATGATGCCTGCAGTAACCATGTAAGACACAAGGCTTCCGGTGATATGTACGACTGTCCCCATCGTGGCAGTCAGTGCCACCTGAGACAAATAGTAAGACCAATCAAGGACGGCGATGTCTGAGCCTATTCCTCGCTCCGAGTCTGACAGCAGGGCGGATGGTAAATCTGCAAAGTAAACCTGATGGAGAAAGAAAGGATAAGAAAAATCTAACAGGATGAGCTAAGCTTTTTAAAAGCTACATCTATATACTAAAAATTAAATCAAATGCCACTTTGTTTTCAATATCTCTTTTCTTTGATAGAACTTGACAATATGGGATATTTGCTTAACTTCAATCATTCAGTTTTGATATCACTACTGTCAAAGGGAATTACTATATCCTGAAATGAGGTTTTGCACTGCAAGCAGTAAGTCCATAAATTGAAAGGTAATTTAAATGTACAGTAATGTAATGCTAGACAACAATGTTCAGGTATACACTTGTCTGTACCACTGAGAGAAACAAACTGTAGCAACCTGAAAATTTCCAAAGGGACAACTGAGCCTGCATAGGTAAATTTACATTTCCTAATCTGACTGTGAACAGACCTGCCAAATACCGAATCAAGGATTAAAAGGAGGGTTTCGAGTGAAAATTCAGGATAAAAAATACTGAAAATTATTCACCTACAATGTCCTGAAATGAATCAAATGCGTAGAATCAAACTGTAACACTGGTTTTCTCCCCAGTAATATTTACAAGGGCTGTCTGTTCCTATGAGGATTTTGTTTTGTTTGTATTTTTGTTTTTTTCAAGTTTTTCTTTTGTTCACCAAGCTGGGAACATAAAATCAGTGTGGTACCAAGAATCCAGAAAAGCTTTTGTTGTTTTCGCAAATCCAGGAGACATCTAAAATTTGGGATAATCCCAGATTTTCATTACATGACATAACTTTAATAGGAGACACATGGCAATTCAAATTCTCTGACTGTTCAAAAGACATATGGTTCACAGATTACAAGTGAAGTATAAGAAAGCTTTGACTTTTATGACCTGATAATGAGATAGTCTACTTAATCCTCAGAAGATGACAGGGCCAAGGATCGGCCCAATTATTTTGCAGTGAAAAAGACCATGGTGTGATCATCGGCCCAGCTGTGTTATAGTGAAAAAAGACAAATGGACCAATTATTGGCCCATTGATAAAGCAGTTCTAATTAGTCACGTCATGGTCTTGTAGCCAGTCAGAATGCTTGTTTCATAAAATCTACGGATCTGTACATATCAATGCTGGATCTTCCCGCTGTTGTAGACACGTTATCGGTTTTTTTATTCTGTGAACCCCTGTCTTTCTGGAAGGGTAACATCCAAAATACTCTTTTCTCCAACGGGTTAATAAAACTGGGGATTTGGAACTTTAATATGGAAACAGTTGTGAAAACAAAATTACAATCACTTTACCTTTTTGTTGACATGATACTTGGACACCAGCATGAAAGGAATGGTTGTGATGGTAGCATAGGCAAACCCAGTGACAGCTGCCATCAGATTGACAAAGTAAATGTGTCGAACCAGTACCATGCCCATCATGGCAAACACAAAGCTCACCATTCCCAAGGTGAAGGTTGTCTTGTAACCGTAGGCCCTCGTCAGCCGTTCGATGAAGAAGGAGAGACTGGCTGAGCAAATACAATGAAACAATAGACCCCAGGCTGCACTTCGGACACCATCGTCGTATGCCTTGCCCTCAGGACTATTCTCTGGAGCATTTGGATTGCCTCCATAAACCACCTGAAATAGAAAGAACATAAGTGGAGAAATGAATAGCCTGAACATCAGGTTTCATGATAAGATAAGATAAAATAAGGTAAGATGTAAAAAAAAATATATAACTTTATTATCCGGTTGTCAGGAAATTTGTTGTCACAGCATCAGTAACAGTACTATATTATAGTAAATACAATATCAAACGCACACAGGTCTCTAACACAAACAGCACACTGCTAATACAACATTACCAGGAAATGAGAACATTACTCACACATACATATACTGCCAGACCAATCCACTTGGAAAACTCACAACAGCATACCACATCAGGAAACATTACTATTTTGCATGGCAGATGGCCAAAAAAAAAAAAATCTTCTATAACGCTCTAAGTATGTTTTTAAATGCAGGATGAATCTGCATGATATTTTTCATGCCATTTCAGTCTTTCTCTGAAAACTGCAAGAATCTGTCCATTTAAATTTTAGAAAATAAGCATAAATGGTTTCAATGTTCTCAGAAAAGTAAGACACCAGAAGTTCCACTTTGTATTAACTGCTGGAAATTCCCCCGCAAACTGACATCTGAAGTTGACAGACCAATATGCCTACTCTATTTTCATTAAGTTGCAAACTCCAGAAGAAAGGTGCCAGAGAGAGATGTGCAAATAACTGAAACAGAATTAACAATAATAATAATACTTTTGTCTCTCTGGCAGTGGGAAGTAAGGGGAAATCACCATTACAATATAATTTTCCACTCAAAGGCAAGAACTATAATTTCGATAATAAAGAGGGATTTAAGAAAAAAATAAAAAATAAAAACAGTAAACAAAAAGCTGCACATGATCTCTTCACAAGCACTGCAGTCAGCAACACTCCATTTGATTACCTGTTCTTCAATAATCACTTCATACTGCAACAAATTACACCAAAGAAAAAACAAACAACAACAACAACAAAAAGCTACAAATCTCTTTCTTTCATCTCTCTGTGTGTATATTATTGTGTGTGTGTGTGGGGAGGGCAAAACCTCTTGGGTGTCAAAAATCAATTAACTATGATTTTTATGCCATGCGTCTCTTTTTTTTTTGTTATATATACCATACACATAGAGCTGTCACATTTTCCAACAGAATGAGAAAATCATCATCTACTGCAAATTTTAATGACTTCTACATTGGTCGGTGAATGCTAGAACAACAAACATGAAACAAACAAACAAACAAAAAAAACGCATTAACGCCCGCCGTGATATAGTTAATCGAAAAAGTGTACACGCCATGCAAACTCAATACTCTTGTTGCAGCCAAAGTTGAGGTACGAACGTGAGTTCCCCACGTTAGCCGGGTGATGGTAAGGTGAAACTGAGAGGCAGGGGCTTATGTGTATTGCAAAATACGTCACAGTTACAAAATAAAAATCATTAAATGTGACATGAAAAGGAAAAGTAATCGACAGCATACCGTGCATGATCCGGATTCGACAGTCCACGTTCAAAGACGCCATTATAAGAAAACAACAACAACAAAAAAAAAACCCAGAAAATTTGCTGGGTCGCAGCGAGGTTAGAGGCAAAATCGAAATGTGTGTGTGCAAGGGGGGGGGGGGGGGCGAAGACGAGTTGTATGTACTCCACATAAGAAACAATACAGTAACGATACAATAAAAACGCAAATGGAAAGGAAAGGCAAATCGTATCCTTTTCCTATGCGTTTTATTGTCTTGTTTCTGTATTATTTCTTAAGCAAGGGTTTGCCACACTTTTTTCTTTTTGCCACATTTTGACATTTAAACAGCTGTCACTTTGCCCACATTTCAGAATGTTTTACAGTAAACAAATCAGTAAATGCTCACACGATCGAACAGCTGCTTGATCGATCAACAAAACCTGCCGATGTTTTTTACATTAGAGTCCTACTTCAGATATTGACTGCAGTTTCAACAGTATAAAACTTATGTTAACATCAGTTGCTCACTGGGCGATCACTCATCGGGGCAAACTGTTCATCTTATAGCGATACCTATCAACGCATTTGTTTCACTTTATGTCACAAAAGTTGCGCTCTCCACATTGTTTATTAATCATCATAATTACTATTACGGTACTATTATCATTAACTTTGTAATATATTATTATTATTATTCTAATCATTATTACTTTTATTGTTATTATTTGTTACATTTCATGACACAAAAGTTGCGCTCTCCAACTTGTTTATTAATAATCATCATTATTATTGTCACAAATCCCAGATTGGGAGATGTAATGATTATAACAGGACAACAATCACGAACGAACAAGTATAACACTTAACAGAACAACCCATCAGACTCACACATTTATTAAACATAAGATAAAGATAGAAATGCAATGACATACAGTATATTACTCAATTCAACTGCCGTCCAACGGCCTTCTTCCCTCAAGCACTCTTCCTCGGGTCCACAACCCGGTAATTACTTTTAAAGACACTTCGGCTTCAGCCTCTCCACTCAAGGTCTTAATAACACACTAGTATTCTTTCGCACCACAGTCTCTCAATAGCGCCTCCCTATGGCAATAACACCTTAGCCTTCCAATAGCACCTCACATGGCCATAGCACGTTAATAATTCAATTCACATGAGTATCTCAATAGCACAGTAGTACATCAATATCACAGTAGTACATCTTAAGGGCACATTAACAATTCTATACACAGCCCTGTCTGTGGCCAGACTGCCACGACTCATGCGCTTCTACTGTCCTGCACGACAGCTTCACTCCACTGGCCTATGCGTAGCCTTCGGCCATATGCTGGCCTATCCCCTGTGCTCACCGTGGGTGGCGTCTCGGCCCGACCCCGGCACCTACAAGAAGAACATTACATTGGTATAATACCATACCATTTCTAACCACTTCACCCCTCATTACAAACCATGAAGCGTACACACAATAGTCCACCTTTCACTCACCACACATCTTACGGTAACACACCTCCACCGTACCACACAGCACTCACTCTCGCTACGAATCCATGAACCTAACTTACATCTATCGCTCATGGCGCACATTTCTATACACAGTAATCACTGACTTCCACATTCCTCACATATACTTATTTACATCATGGTCATAGGCGAATATAATATATCAATCATCATAATTATAAATCACAGTTCAACCTACCAGTCATCACTGGAAAACACACAATCTCCCGACTGCTCTGATCTCACGTCTGTCCCCTGGGACCTCTTAACTTGCAGTGATTGTCAGTACAGCGCTCTCGCCTCATGCCGACCCCCCAACTCACAACATTTCACGCTTTAACGTTAACTAACAGAAGTCAATATAGGTGAGCAGCCTCACTATCCCGTGAGTCAATCCCTCACTTCCATGCCCCCGTAATCCTTGAATCCCGCTCACTCCACTCGTGACAATTATCACTACTGTCATTAACTTCATTATTATTATTATTATTATTATTATTATTATAATCATTACTATTTCAATTATTGTTGTTATAATTTATTCTAAAATAACATATCAAAACAAAATAACACTGTTAGAGATAAAAACATTTCAATGTCTATCACTGCGCTGTCGTCCCAAATGTGACACCAGGCTGCTCAACGTGTCCCCTTCGCTTGTGAAAGAGAACATTGTATGAGAACTAGGAACTCTGGCGTATTGCACGGGAACTCAGCAAGCAATACAGAGTGCACGGGCCTCAGACACAATGTACAATGCACAGACGGCAGGAGGGTTGGAGTAAAAGACAGGAATTGCCTGGTTGGGTTCACACCTGTGTGCAATGAATGTTATTAGTAGAACGTAGACTAATTAGGCCTATAAAGCCAAATAGAGAAAATACGGAATTGTTTTCACGTTCTGCTATTGTCTTCTACATAAAACACCATGTCCCCCTTACAACTGCTACCACAATGCACCATGATGTTTCACACCACCAACAGAGTTGAATATGACATTAAAATCTTTAACTTAGATTTATCCCAACCGCATCTCCATTGGTTCAATATGAAAGTCTACTATTTCACAAGGCAAAAAGTGGAAGTCATTGCATCTAACCCAAACGTGGGCAGCCTTTGGCCACAGGCCGGATCCGGCATGCCAAGTAATTTTGAGAGTCCCTGTGATTGACTGAAAATGACATACATACCGGTCACTGAGCTGAACAATAAATGCAACGTACACACATGCATCCCTCCTCCCACCTTTTTCCAAACTAAACACGATTCTTTTCCTTTAAAAATCAACATCAAAATACAATTGGTCTAATTAACAGATCACGGGCTTTGATATGACATGAGGTGTGAGTACCCGGCCCTCTGCGCTCCCACATTTTTCAGGTCTGACCCCTGCTATTAGCCCATGCCTAATCTAAACCTTCGCACTCTGAGATCCTTTTCTTCCACTTAGCCGTCCAATGTTTCATTCTCATAAAAATTCTTGATAACTTTGTATTAGGTGTGTAAATGTGTTGATGTGTCTGTGTGTGTGAGACAGAGTATGTGTGTGTATGGAGAGGACGGAGGGAGGGGGGGGGGGAAACAAATGTATTCTGTGGATGAGTAAAAATGTTTGCATCCTGGCAGGGTGGCCCTGTCGTTAGGGCGTTTGCTCCGGATGTGAACATTTCAGGCTCGAATCCCATTTTAATTTCAGTATGTCTCTGAAATGGCTGAAAATAAATGCAAAAAAATAAATAAATCCAAACAACATTTACGATCAGGACACAAAAATCGAAAGAAAGTAAGAATTTGATGAAAAGCCAAACAGACAACTCACCTGACCCACATAATCTGTATAGTAAATGTTAAAGCCCATGATGGCTGTCCAGGAGCAAAAATCTGCCACGGCCAACAGTTTCAACACAGCTGGGATTTTGAACAACTGAACCAGCTGATTTGGCAGCAAATGTCGACCAAACCAGCATATACACCCTACAATGTTGGTTAAAAACCTACCCTGGTTGGGCAAACACGAGATCAGTTTCTTGAATACCAACTGCAGAAATCTGAAAGTTCTCCACTTATTTTTCAAATGTCTCTTGGGATTTTTAGTTCTTTTTCTATTTAAATCTGATTCAGACAGCCCATTTGAGATAGCGAGACTGTCTTCTGAAGAGTTACTACTTGACTCGTAACCACTTTCGTGTGCTATTTGGGGTTTGGGAGCCTCTGTCAGGCTAGTGAGATTGGAGGCTGAGGGTGACAATGTGACCGTGGCAATGTCCACTGGTACCAGCGAGTTTGACAGAGGTACTTCTTTAGCGACCACCAAGGTGGCAGCTAACAACATGGTAAACACAATGATGAGAATGGAGAAGATGGACGCTTCCTGACCGCCGAAGTAGGTGCCAAGAGGGTTGTTGGTCCAGTCGATGGCCGTCAGAAGGTACCCGACGACACCCCCTGAGCTGATCATTAAAGAGTAGATGGTGAAAATCTTCTCATTTTGCTCGGAGTCCTTGGAAGCATCGTTGAGGAGGGCCTCGCACGGGGTTAAGCTTGCCTGGGTGGTGAAGTCTAACAAGACCACGCCCGCTGCCAATGCCATTCTGCCCAGTTTCCTGGTCAGAGGCCTCACGCCAAATATCAATGAAGCAAAATATTCTCCAAAGGGAATCAGGTAAAGGGAAACAACTAGAAATACGCTCAAAGCTAGGATAAAAGGTCTCCGGCGGCCAAATTGACTGTAGCATCGATCACTGGCCCGACCAATCACAGGCACGAACAGAAAGCCCAGAAGGGGACCTAATCCTAAAAGGAAGCCCATATTCTCCTCGGAGTAGCCGGCCTTGAGTAACATTGGAGGGATGTAGGTGAAGCCCGCACAAGCAACAATTTCCACGCCACACACTACCGCATTCAACAGCAGCATCTGTAACAGCGACAGCGTTATTTTGGGAACACTGGCCTGTTTGGAGGAGGGAGGCCGTGGCAGGGCCGACGTGACGTCCAGAACCACAGCGGAGAGAGGTTCCATGTTTGCTCAACTGCTGTGGTGTGGACTGTACTGCCCCCTTCGGTAGACCTCTCTGTCGAAGCGGGTCCACCAACGCCGTTCTGAACAGTCTGAAAAGAAAAAACAACAAACATGCATTATGGTAACCAGCTGATGAAAACGATCTACTCTTGCTTCAAGTGCCAAGTCGCCGTAAAACAACAATAACAACAACAAACAGCCGGCAAAAAATAGCAAACTTGCATTCTGTCCGACTGAGGACCACAGGCATCCACTGGACAAAATAAATCGGCACACATGCTTTCTTGTTTGGATGTGAGAAGCTATTATTTCTCTAGATACCTATAGCCATAGCCTTCCTAGCTGTCACAAAACTTCCCATCGTCACCAGTTGATAACACAAGCATACAATTATAGACATTCAGCGAGACAGTTTAGTGCATACACATCTCATCCGAAGTCAAGCCGCTTATCTCTCTTATAAGATATACACACAACAAGTTTGTTTCATCCATCAAGTGAAAGCTCTTCCAGTTTGCTCTAAAAGCGTTCCTATTATCCTTTCGTAAGATTTATGCCCTACACTGTTGTTACGTTGGTAATGCCAACAATGGTGATGTCAATGATGATCGTGCTAAAACTTACAACCGAATACAATTCGAACACTTAGTGAAGTATCATAAAAACTGAAGAGTATTTCATTTTAAGCGACTAGGATGGGAGGACTGAATGATGGGCGATTCGTGGATGATTGAACATTTATGGACGATTAAAATGGTGAATGGATAGTTAGCAGTACACAGCTGGTATTCACAGGAAAAAACGAAGTAGCACGTAATGGAGATTCCCTATAACCTCGCAGAACAAATTATTGTAATAATCTCTCCCACTCACCTGAGCCTATTATATTAATATTGATTGCCTCGCACAAAGATCAACCATTTCGATGGGGGCCAATAGCCTTCGGCTGAGGCCCCCGAGAAACAAAGAACCTTCCACTGTGCAACCATTTCGATAGCATGTCCCAAGGGTCAACTTTCCCTAGAGAACCTTCTTTCCCCCGACTTCTACAGAAGACTAATCTTACTTGGGGGAGTTGAGGCTTTTCTATTCTGGGAATATCATTAATACTGACAAAAAGTGAGTTCCCGGAGGGGACACAATTCACATAGACAAGTGAACTGAGGTGGAGACAACTCGCTCATCAGTCGCCCACCCACGCAATCACTGTCTGTTGCACTTTTAGGCGAAATCAAAACATGTTTTTCGACAGAATTCGATTGTACTGTAGAATATTTGCCAGTGTTGGTCTCAGCACCACAATACAAGCAATAATAACAGAAAACAAATAACAGTTCTACTGCTGCCGTTGTGGTATCTCCAAACGTTGCCATAGCTCTTCTTGTTGTGGGTCTGCAGATGATGTTGCAGTATTAACTGTACGTGTTGTTATAGCTTTTATTGTTACTTTAATATCATTCTGTAGACACCGTTTTAGTAGTGACGGGGCCAGCTGTTTTCCCTCTGTTGTCTGTATTGGGGGCATTGTTGGAGGACATGCTCTGCACTCTCTGGGCAGTTTCCACATGGGCATGTCTCAGTTTCTCCAACCCTGAATTTTTTGTAAAGGTGCTGCCGGAGTCTGTTATGTCCAGTTCTCAGCCTAAAAATGATAGTTTGCTCCTTTCTGCTGAGCAAGTGTATCGCATCGTCTGTTACATGGCTTGGGTGACTTTGTTTCCACTTGAAGGCTGCCTTAATGTGACTTTTGGCTTCTGAGATTGTTATGTTTTCTCTGACTTGGGGGAAGTTTGCGCCATTTTTTGCCAGAGTGTCTGCCTTATCATTTCCGATGATGTTACAGTGGCCAGGGATCCACTGGAGAACCACGTTGCTTGCTGTGTGGCATAACTGCACTAAGGCAGAGGTGAGTTTGTATTGATGATAATCATGCGAACTTTGAAGGGCCTGCAGGACTGACCTAGCATCTGTGAGAATAACTATTTTTTTGTTGTATATGTCTCGGTTTTGTAAGTTTAGCGCAGCTTCTAGTATGGCTTCTGTTTCTGCTCTGTAGTTAGTAGAATATTTCCCTGTGGGTACTGATAGTTCTGATTCTTCCCCATTAGTCCATTGGATATAAACACCACCTCCTCCATCTCTTACGGCTTCTTGTGCTGACCAGTCCGTGAATACCCGAAATCCAGCTGTTTTGTGGATAAGAGCTGTCCAGCATTTTCTGTGTGAGTGATTGCAGCTCTGCCGTGGACTGATTGGTCTTGGAGGTGATGCCGTAAATGGTGCCTTTGATTAGGGGAAAGTGTTGTCTTTCCCATGGAGGGTCAGAGCATCGATCAATCTCAGGGTTGGCGACCTCATATCCTGTATCCATAGGCAAAGCAAACCTGATATGGGGAGATCTACGACAAGTTTACACATTATTGAGTCCTGTATCCACTAGCTAGCGAACCTGAGGTGGGGGCATATATGTAAATCTAGTTTACACAGTACTGAATCCTGTATCCACGGGCAAAGCAAACCAGATATGGGGAGATCTACGACAAGATTACACAGTATTGAGTCCTGTATCCACTAGCTAGCGAAGCCGAGGGGGGGGGGGTATATATCTAAATCTAGTTTACACAGTACTGAGTCCTGTATCCACGGGCACAGCAAACCAGATATGGGGAGATCTACGACAAGTTTACATAGTATTGAGTCCTGAATCCGCCGGCTAGCAAACCTTTAATGGGGAGATCTACAACAAATTTATACATTACTGAGTCCTGTATCCACGAGCGAGAAAACCTGATATGAGTTGATCTACAACCAGTTACACAGTATTGAGTTTGTGTTTTACGGCGCGTCGGGACGATAACGACCGCTTTGTGCCTTCCACGGTCTAACTTAACTGGGTACTTTATTAATGTTTGGCCTTCAGAGCTTCTAAATTTCACAAATAGAATTAAATAGTTCCATATAAATTTTATCAAACTGGTAAAATTCTCAAAAGTCCTGTATCCATGGGATAGCAAACCTGATATAGTTTAACTCACTTAACTCTGTCCAAGAGAATCAAAAACACAAACGGAGAGCTCAAAAGCAAAATGACACACACATCATTTTAAGGACAAAACAGAAATGACAAATGTCTTCCCTGAAACAAGACACTTCTCTATTTTCAGCATGGCATGCCAACAGAACAAATAACATGATCTCAACTGACACCATTTCTGAAAGCGAAAAAAAATGAGTTCAAGCAAAGACCACGGAGTGGTTCGTTACTCTTCCATTTCCTCGCAATAAGAAAACCAGTACTCTCTACAATGGTTTGAGAATGGCCAAGTCACATTTTGCTTTTAAACTCTTCGCCTGCACTTCAGCATGGACCGTGCGTAAACTCGGACCCCGCCCGGCAGCGCTCCTCTTTTCTCAAAATACTTAAATATGCAAGGCTTCTGATGAAAACCAGACAGGCCTGCACGCACTTAAAATATCTCGCTATCTACACTGGTGTACGCTAATTCATAATATCTACACACACCCACACAAGGATATTAGCGCAAAACTGCGTCAATCTACATCTAGTTTCTTGACACCCACCGAGAATTCACGACACAACATGAAACATCTCTTACATCCCCCCCCCCCCCCCCCCCCCCCCTTGTGCTCTTCGTTTCATCTATACTTTCCCCTACAGAAACAAACAGGGAAAAGATGGAGGCTGAACAGAATAACGATTGCGGATAGAAGCTGGGGGAGGAGGAGGCTTTGTGTAAAGAAAAAGAGACATGAAAGAAAAATGACACGGCAGAAACTACAATCTTTTACAAAACCATCATCATTATTCACGTTGAGAAAGTCTATGCTAAAAAAAAAAAAAATGATGTGAAATAGGATGAAAATAGAAAAAATGTTTTTAGCTGAGTGACCGTATCCTTCTTCTTCTTCTAGGCGTTGTCCAGCCAGTGCAGGATATAGCCCCCCCTCCCTCCGACAATGCTTTCCATTCTCAACTGTCTGTTGTTTTCCTCATCCATGCTGTTCCTCCTCTCTTTGTAATGTCTTCCTTCCATCTTCTTCCTGGTCGTCCTCTTGTTCTTTTCCCTGTCCTTGGCTGCCATTCAGTGCGGCGTTTTGTCCACCTATTGTCATTCATCCTCCCCACGTGTCCGGCATGTGGGATTCTATCGTGCAGTCTGATGTTAAGAATTTTGCTTTCCTTTGCCCTCTGGGTAGATTTTAGTTTATTTGTAAGCTGTTTTGTGATCGGCCATGTTGGACAGCCATATGTAATCGTTGGAAGAATGCATGGATTGAATACTTGCTTCTTGAGGGACACTGACAGTTTTGGAATCCAGTAATCTCTCTCTCTCTCTCTCTCTTTTGCCAAAGCAACCCCATGTTGCTCTTATTCTGGTGTTTAATTCAGTTATTTTGTTGTGTTCCATATTCACTATCTGGCCTAAGTATTCATACTCCATGACTTTTTCGATGACTTTGTTTTCAATAATAACCTTTTCTCCTGTCTAGCAGTTTGTCATGTATTTAGTTTTGTCTTTGTGCATCTTCTTGCTCTCTTTGTTGAGTATGTTGAGATTAGTTTCCATTTGGTGTACTTCATCTGAGTGCAGAGTGCTAGGTTTAACCCCTGGGCGTTTTTTGTTTTTTTCCAGCAGCAGCTCTTCAGTTACCACACTATCGCTGCTACTCAGTAACCCTCTTCGGATCGCGTCTTCTAAGCTGAAAAATGTTTTGGAATCACCGCAGGTATCTTTTGATCGATTTCACGCCTGTCTATTCCTTTGAAATGGAACACACGTCTATACACTGCTATAGATATCTGCACTGCACAGAGATCATGCATCTTTGGTTTTCATGCCCTTTTACATCCATTCCCATTATATTCAGATACACCAATTACAGCGACTACCATATTACCCAGACACACAAAAATTGCATCCATTGATTACGCGCCAACATATGAAGCATCGATCCCGCGTTATGTATTTCATTTCAGGCGAGTCCAAACTCCCATATTTCATTCTGCCCTGATTTCATCGACTTTCACTGGCGACAATCTGACTAACCCATACTGAGTTTGCTCTCGTTAATCGATACAACAAACACTTCTCTGATGACACGTATCCACAATCATTTCTCTGTTCTCCATGCCTGACCAGGAACAGATGAAGACGCGAAACAAAAGGACACTCCATGCATGGTTTGTTTACATTTCCCGTATCTACAAGTCGAGCAAATACGAATTTTTCCTTCTGTATTCATAGCAAAGATGAGTGCAAGGGTTACAACACAATCACAGTTACAGCGCGTGCTGGTATTGTTACGCCACAAGAGAAAACCCCTGGCCACGTGGTTTGGAGTGTTTTACCCGTGACACAGAATACGGCAACTAACCATTCCTTCTTTTCACTACATGTCCACACTTAGGCGCGTATAAACACAGTGAGTATTAGAACTCTATGTACTACTCTCCTTCGTTCAATTATGAAGGGGTGCGGGGCGAATTGTTGCATTGCTGACATGGATGATACGCGCGCAAGTCGACGGACGGAAAATGACGAATTGATCCGTCTCGGTATCCTGTGTCTCGGGTTTTACTTTTAGTCTGGAGAAAGCATGTCGACACGATAACGGTCACAACTTGACTGGGTAGAAGCGAGACGACAGACAGAAGATAATGGCAGAATGATTGGACAGAAGGGCGCCCACCACCCACCCCGGCTGGCCAGGTGGTAACCCATAGTTTATGATCAAACAAGAGGGCCCCACACATCCAAACTTTTCATGAGAACATCTGGTAATCCTGAAATTATTATGGTCAACTTGATGTACCGTTATGTTTATTATTATTATTATTATTATTTAATCACTTGCTTGAATGTGAAAAGTTGAATAGTGGAGTTCTCCAATTAAAACCTTTAATTTACGTTAACTTTTAAGTTTCAGAGTTTCTGGTCGCGGACCACTCATGGCGGAATCATGGAATGATATTTTTAGGTCACGGTCCTTTCAAATCTAGGTTAACAATCAATATGATTCACTAACACATCAGTGCTGTACACAACAAAAGGTTGATTAAAATAAAATGAGGTCTAGAAAATTTTTACGTTAGCTGTTCAGCAGCTACAGTAGACTCCGGTTTATCGGCAAAACTCGGCAAATGGGGACGATTATATTTTATTTGTCTTATTACCTTATTCATTCATCAAGAAAATAACAACAAATAAGAATATTTGAAAAAGACAGACATTAATGTTTACTCACCCAAAATCCACTACCCTACAATAATCCAAGAGCTGCTCGCCTACTCGCAGTAGCACATACGTATCATCTCAAGTAGCTCCATGCTGGTAGCATCTCAGTCTTAGCACATCATGACCTGTAAAACACACAAATGGATAAAACGTGAGCCAACGTCTTCATAATTGGCTTGCAAGTATAGAAGGCTTATTCCGTGTGTCTGGCACTCGCAGCATCAATTTCTGGCCAAACGGATACGACAATGAATCCCAAAATAGTGCCTTTTTCTCATCTGAAATGACAGCACGTGGGAAATGTACTGTTGAATGCATTTAAGTTCTTCACGCGCTTTTCACATGTCTGTTCGAATGCCTTTTCAAGCACATACCTTCCTTTACTTCGCAAATAATTGTTCTTGATGTTGCTGTCTGCCCCTTAATATGACAAAATTGTTTAGACTTTGATCAATACCAAGTAAGGCCTCTATTAGCTAGAGCACTATAAACTTATCATGGCTCCAGGTAAACAATATTATTCCCCAATCTACATTTCTGAGAAAACGTGGATTTACCTTATTGCAATGCAGATAAGAAGCATTCGGGTCAAGTTTACAAAAATCCAGCTGCTGCTGTTCATTTCTTAAAATTATGTCATTTTCACGAGTTTCTGAATCTAAACTTTAAAGCCCGCATCTAAAAGTCCGCATCATGTCTTCAGGCATGTTTAGCAGCAAACAGCAGCAGCAAACATCAGCTAAGCACCACTAACACTGGTTATCACTGAACGTTGCGGAATAAATGAGTACGCTGGTGTTGACAACTGGACTTCTAATACATCCGATGAAATCTAGGCCAGTCCTTACTTCCCGGTTCTTGGGTGTCTACCCAATCGTTTTTGTTTCTTTCAGGATGACAAAAATATATCCTTTGGCAGTATCAACTTTCATTTGTGCATGACTTAGGATTATGACACACCAATTTACAAACCAGCATGCCCACGAGTAATATGGATATACAACACACGGTTTGTGATGTCAATATGTGAATTTGACTTAGATTGGTATGTGCGCTGTTATTCTGGTCTTTGGTCACACAGAATTTACTCACAGAAATAGGAAAGAATAGGATTTGAAACACAGTACATGTATCATAAATGATTTGACCTAATCGGGCCAGTTTGAATAAATAAATAAATAACCACAATTAACTTCAGCTACACTAAGCTGCTCGTGCAGCACATATTCGCGTAAAGTTTCTGCCTGGAGACAGGTCGGCAGGATTAACGTATTCGGTTGTTCCCCTTATTTTCCACATTACTTCTCATAGATTAAACCCTTACCAGGTTTAGGATTACGTTTGTTTTCTAGATATAACCGGATTCGGTAATCCTCCCGAGACCCCCTCCCCCTCAATGCTCTTGGGAAAAAAAAACAACCACACACATATACAAAATAACAACAACAACAACAAATAATTATAATAATAAATTATAAATAAAATAATACCATTTATCCACAGAAGAACCCATTCACAGTGTTACATGTGAAAGATGGAAAAATTTATGTTTAGAAAAAGAGCTGTAAGAACGTTGTTCAGATACGCCTGTGTGCAACAAGTACAGACACACACATAAAGAACTGTTTCACAGAAAACACCGACAGCTGGGTGGAAACAGAAATAGAAAGAAAGAGCAAAAAAAAAAAAAACATACATGCCAGAGAGAGTAATTAAAACATTGGCAAAAACCTTATTTATGTATCCTCTAGCTGAGGCAAAGCTCTTACCTGCCAGAGTGTTTCTGTTGCGTGAAAACGACTACACGTAAATGTTTTGTTTTTTTTATTTTGTAAGGCAAAACTGCACTGGCTTTACAGAACAAATCGTCACTGTGTTCACATTATGGCCAAAACCAAGCACAGGCCCACATGACACTGACTTTCCAATTACAATGTTCTCGAAGTCAAGCATAACACTGGCATGTAAACAAAAACCAGATGCGCCAAGCCCTATCCACAGTGACAATTCCAACAAACGACGCCATAAGAAGTGAGTGGAACTGACAAAATCGGGCCTAAGGTGAAAGGCCAAATTCCTGAGAAAATTCTTTCATAGGGGGAAAAGGTCAGTTGGTGCAGTGAAACAAGTCTCTGAAAAGCTGCCGCGTCTCCTTGAAATTAAAAATAATATCGGCTACAACTTCTCTAACATTATCGTGGCGCGACACAAGAGTCTATCATATTCAACATTGCTACAATGCAAATGTACCAAAAGTAAAGACGAGGGAAAGACTTACTTGTCATGTCTTAATGGGTCATAGATCAGTCACTTGCCATCTCTTAATGAGTCACAACATGCTGATAGTCATACGTTAATATTTAATGAGGGGACAGCCAAGTCTGTGACAACCATCGGGGAATCTACTTTCAATTGCTGGCAAAATATTGGCAAGAATGCTTCTGAATCGCCTTCTTGATCACCTCTCGTCAAATGACTTGCTTCCCGAGAGCCAATGTGGCTTTCGTAAAGAGAGGGGAACGGCGGATATGATTTTTGCTGCCAGACAGATTCAGGAAAAATGCATGGAACAAAATAAAGCGCTGTATATCACATTTGTTGACCTCACAAAAGCATTTGACACAGTGTGTCGTGAAGGCCTCTGGAAAATCTTGGCGAAGTTTGGGTGTCCACCCGAATTCATCACAATAGTGCGCCAGTTTCATGATGGCATGCAAGCTGCAGTCAAAAGCAACGGCAGTGTTTCAGAGCCCTTTGCTGTCACAAATGGGGTAAAACAGGGTTGTGTCTTAGCCCCAACTCTGTTCAGCATCATGTTCTCTGCAATGCTACAAGAAGCCTTTAGCTCTCCTCCTCAAGGGGTAAGCATCAAGTACCGAACTGATGGCAGTCTATTCAACCTCAGGAGACTTCAGGCAAAAACCAAAACCAAAAGTACTCAAGTCTGTGACCTACTATTTGCTGATGATTGTGCACTTCTGGCACACGATGAGGATAGCATGCAAAACTGTGTTGATAAGTTCTCTAGTGCCTGTGACAACTTTGGCCTCACAATAAGCACAAAGAAGACGGAAGTGCTCCATCAGCCTACTCCAGACGACAAGTATCCTGTGACCCCAAATATCAGAGTCCATGACAGTCTTCTGAAGGTGTCGGAGAACTTCACCTATCTTGGCAGTACACTGTCTTCCGCGGCTCGTGTTGATACTGAAATTCTCTCAAGAATCAGCAAAGCCAGCTCTGCATTTGGCAGGCTTCGAAAGAGAGTATGGGATGTTGCCGGCATTCGCACAGACACTAAGCTGAAAGTGTACAATGCTGTGGTCCTTCCCACCCTACTCTATGGGGCTGAAACCTGGACAGTGTACCAATCGCATGCCAGAAAGCTAAATCACTTTCATTTGGCCTGCCTTAGAAAGATCCTAAGGATCAAATGGCAGGATAAAATTCCAGACACTGAGGTCCTCAATCGTGCCAAGGAATTGAGCATCTTCTGCCACCTGAAAAAAATTCAGCTACGTTGGGCAGGACATGTTGTCAGAATGCCCGACTCCAGACTCCCTAAGCAAATCTTCTCTGAGCTCTCCAATGGAACGAGGAATGTTGGGGCCCCAAAGAGACGTTACAAAGACACTCTCAAGCAATCACTGAAGGCCTTTGCCATTGATGTGAGTGAGTGGGAAAAGCTCTTGCTTGATCGTGCAAATTGGAGGGCGGCCCTTACCAGAGGCAGCAAAGCATGGGAAGCTGACAGAGTCCAGCAGGCTATCAAAAAAAGAGAACGGCGCAAGAAAAGGCCCAGTGGTACTGAACCAACGGAGCACTCTTGTCATTTATGCGGAAGGGTCTGCAGGGCAAAAATAGGACTTATCAGTCACATGAGAAGCCATAAGTCATGAAAGAACAGTCTTTCCATTCTGTCCTCTGTGTCCTTTAGTTCTCTTTATTGTCCATGTGTTGAAATTCTCAACAATTTCTGTTCTTTATTCCTCTGGTGCTGTTAAGGTCATCATCATACGTGATGGACGAACTATTATTATTATTATTATTATAATATTTAATGATTATGCACAATCTGGAATTATAAAAAAAAATAGAAGCAACTCTGTACTTTCACATGAAATCCCTAAATTGTCGCCCCGTTCAGAACCACTGCCACTGATGTTCGCTCATCCAACAATCAGATGTTCAAACACCCCTGGCGCGTGCACATAAAGACAACTATCCGCCACACACACACATTTTCCTTTCATAAAAAAAAAATGTTGAACAATCCACCCTACTCGACTTGCAATGCCACAGGATATTTTGCGCATACGCTGTACTGGAACCCCATTTCACACTTCATTGTTCACACACTACATCAAAGTTGGCACACTCGGCTGAAGGCTGCACTTACCGGATGGGCAAGCCATGTTTCGCCCTTGGCAATATGCCAGCATGGCTTTTTATTGCCGTTCTGCAATAAACTCTGTCAATTTGTTTTTCCTTACATCGCGACTAGGCACAGGTAGATAATTACACCCTTTCTCTTCTAATTTTCATTTTCTTGAGGTTAAAAAAAATAAAAGAAACAAAATAAATTCAGACAACTTGTATAGCCAAACATCTTCTTTGCTAATCTAAACAAAAACGTCATTACCGCCTGGTGCAGCGAAACAGATTTTAATCACTTCTCCATATTTACAATGATCAAAATGAAAAAAAATATTACACTTTCACACACTGGCAAAACAAAAACAAATAAACATTTCCGTTAAGTTTGAAGACATTCTTATGGACAGTTTTACCACAATACAGAAACACGTTAGTAATACTAAAAACAATATCCCTGCCACACACCAGCATTATCGAGGATAATGCCTCTCAAACACAATGGAAAACATGTCGATGTTACCGGAAACAAAGCAATATCCCCGTGTGTGCTAGCAAATGAGGACATGAAGCCGTAAATATCAATACACATCGGCAATACTGAATACAAAACAATACTCCTGACCCAGCACGTGGCCATATTACTGAGGGTAGAACACTATAACACTGTGAAGCAACACCCATTTACGTCAGCTAGAGTAAAAATAAAACATCCCTGGCAATTACCGGTAACTCTGAAAAGCTGACACGCCTCCTTGAAATTAAAAATAGGAAGTGTATATCTGTACAATACTTTGTATCCGTACAACATGTTTACCAAAAAGCGCGACTGGTGAAGGTTTGCTGAAACAAAACTTGGTATGGTGTTCACGAAGTGGCAACACATGGAATAGTCAGATGGACCTGCTGGGGGCGCGAGGGTCTAGTCAGTTTGTATCAATGGGCGGTAGTCAGATTGACTAATCAGGCGAAAAGGGGCTGGGGTAGCCACTTGTGATCGACGTAAACTCAAGTATATTATTAGCGCAGATCACGCAATCTCCGAGCAGCTGAAGTCGGATTGTTTTGCTCTTAAGCCGATTCATATTTTTAAAAACTATGCAAATTAACAAGGTCATTCCGGTGTGTGTTCTACGTCATGGAATTGTGTGCGTTGTACGGATATGCACTGTCCATATCCGCACAACACGTTGTACGGATATGCGCTTCCTTATTAATAACATCGCCTACAACTTCTCTAAAATACCGTAATGTGACACAGAAATCTGTCATATTCAACGTGGCCCCAATGCAAATACACCCAGAGTAATGGCAAAGAAAGACTCATTTGTCATGCCTTAAAGGGTCACTAGATCAGTCACTTGTCATCTCTTAATGGGTCACTATATACTAACCCTAGGCAACATTTAAATTATATCCGTGACCTTTGGCAGTTGGGACACACTTTTGGTCACATTAGGACAGATCAGCCAACTAAATGGCCACTACTATGGGGCACATCTCATGGGGTATGTACACCCACATCCTATAAAGGCAAACTGAAACGGTCAGTCGGTTATCTTTGCCATAGACAAGTCAACTCACATACGCAGCACTTACACAGTTCGCAAATCACATAATGTTCTCTATATAATGTAAGTATACCGTGATCATTGTTTTGCACATTACTGGACTGCTCTTTATGCTCAACCATGACAGGAACTTCTTTGCTGAAACACAAAAAACTATTTCTTACATCTTTCAGAGCACCTTAAAGACAGAACACTCCTGTAAAAAGGCGACAGTTGGCAGGTCTGCTAGAACAAAAACTGTTTAGGGTGACTCAAGCTGTATAATCCTCTGCCCACTGTCATTCGGCAGATCAATGTGTTTTTAGTTTATATTATCAATAACCTCAAATTTCGCTGGCAGCTTGCTTAATTTTGGGTTGTCCCTTTTCCTTCGTAGATGGTAAGAAGCAGCACCATATGATATGTGATGAAATACAATGCAGGCTTTTTCAAGGAACGAGACATATAAAACAAGATCAAGAATGGACGGACAGACAAAACGTGGCCAGACAAATACAGAGGAAAATCGTGAGAGAGAGAGAAAGGGGATTGAGAGAGCGGGGAACGGACAGAGAGAGAGAGAGAGAGGGGGGGGGGGGTCGGGGAGGGGAGGGGGGAGAGGGGCTAGACAGAGAGAGAGTCATCTTTAAGCATTTTTTCAATCAAATACTTATTCTGTACGTCATCATTTTGGTTCGCACTTCCTGCTCTTTTCAGAGACTCCTCTTACCAGCAGTTCCATTGACATAATATCTCATTCCATTGCTGTGTGAGTCTAGGATAAAATTCATGCAATGCAGTTCTCACCGAAAAGCGGCTGATATTAGCAATAAGAAAATGAGAAACCCAGTGTCTCGGCATCAATTATTCATAGCATATAGACATTTCACGAAACATTCATGCTCTCTCGTGTCATTCTTGACGGAGCTGAAATAAAAGAACTAGTTGGCTCGTCGGCTCAGAGTTTATACAAATGTGATATTTAAAGTTCATTTTCGCTCTCCAAGTTTTAAAGATAAGCGAAGAACAAACTTCCCATCATACTTTTGAATTGAGCCCCAAGCAAATGCGTCTTTCCGGCCCAAAGAAATAAAGAAAAAAAAAATCGTGAAGACTGAATTATTTGCCCGAGACGAGTGTGTCCACATAATGTATCGTCAAAACTTGCGGCAAGACACGAAGTTCCATAATTCTTAGTGGCAGACTCTTTAGGTACTTACATGTTCACTCTCTAGCTCCGGTCTCCTGCCTTTCAGAGTATTCTGGCAAACCTTACTTGACAAGGAAATTGCACCCGATTAAATTCTTGTCGAACAGTCTTGTTTCGCTCCCTCTCATGCAGGATGGAAATCCGTTTATTTATCATGGAACAGGGCTATGAAATGTTCCAGTATTGTTTTGCATTAAATCTAAAACACAAACCCGCCACGTGGCCGTTTCAACGTTTGCCATAATAAAATTATTTCTATTTAAGAATGCGTGTCTTCATGTGCTTATTATCATGTTTACAGTCACGTAATTGTAATTATGTCCATTTATTCTGTTCCATCCTTTATATAACAAAATATTGTTGAAACCATTAAGCTCATTCCACTGCTTTATAGTCTGAGATAAATTCGTTAAACATGAAATTAATCTGAGGTTGTATAATGATTAACCCTTCCACCCCCCCCCCCCCACAATATTTACCACCGCTAAAAAATGGAATGAAAAACACATTGGGGGGGGGGGGGGAGGGAGGGAGGGGAGAGAGGAAAGAGAGAAGAGGAGAGGGAATTTATCATTTCCTTTTCTCTCTCCCGCCTTTCTTTCTTTGTTCATTTCAGAACAAGTACGCAAGGGCACTCTCCCCTCTCTCTCTCTCTCTCTTACTTGCTTACTGGTTTACTTTTTCTATCAAATTCCTACTGCCTTTCCCCCGCCCCCTTTAGGAGTTCTGATGGCGTTAACACTGTGCCGCACTGCATCCAACTGCAGACATACATGTACTATCCCAACGACATACTTACTTCACTGAAAGATTAATTCTCCAACGTCATTCCCATATTAATTGCAATTTCAAACCACAACCAGACATCTTCGCAGAAATGTATAAACATTTCACATGGTACAAGTTTTTTTTATAAAACAAAAAAAAGGGGGGGGGGGGGGAGAGACAACCCTAAAGCGCACCAATATGAAGGAATGCATGGAGTCTTCTTCATACATCCATTTCCTTGTGTTTGATGTTTGGCATGTTCTTGAAACCAAATTCCACGGTTTTAATAACTTAACACGTGTGTGTGTGTGTGGGGGGGGGGGGGTCACGGCCAACGCATCAGGAAGAATGGCAAGAATGCAATACAATGCACTTGACTTCATATACTGAGCCCTAGTCTTGTACACCACGATGAGTCTGACACGAGGCCAAAGCTTTGCACGAGGCACAAATGAAATCTGCACTGTAAGATGATGGTTTTGTGTTCAACTGTTTGTACCATCATTCGGATTCTTTATACATGTATCTAGAACTTCACTGGAATTGGTGTGACTTTGGTTGATGGCAAGAAGATGATGCCCCTGAAAACTGTTCTTGTCTTTAATTCTGGCTATATACAGGGATACTGGGCTCAAATCTGGATGTCTGCTCCGCCTTAGTTACGCCAGTGCACAGGAAGGATTACCGTTACACAGCTGAGTCATCCATACGACAGATACACCCTCCGGTGGTTGTGTAATCTTTTTTTTTTCTTCTGAACTTATAATTATTATTTTATTGGGTGATAGAGACACTCAATTAGGAATTGCTATGATCCTTACATCCCATATAACGCCATCAACCTCGAGGTTGTCCTCACAAGACTGCCAATACAAACACATAGGGCAAACGGCGTGCGGGAAGTCTGCAGTTCATCTATTTTAATCATATCCAAATAACGTCAACCCATGAAAATAATAAAATATTTCGATTGTGCAAACGGTGGCGTAAGAAGAAATCAGGACCGTTGAAATTCTATACTGCCGCAGAGAAAGCCTCACTTGTGAAGGTTTATTCACCTACACTACCGGCTCAGTAGGCTTTCCAACTTCTAAAACCTAGTTTTTTGCCTTCAGAGTGCCCCCCCCCCCACCCCCACCCCGAATCCCCCATACATTCGTTCTATTCGTGTTCAGAATTAACAAGGTAAACTGTAACCCTGTGCCTTGCTTTTCACGATTAAATAAACCTGTAATTGTGGGGTGACATGTGTATATGTTACCGGCAAAGTAGACAGAAAAGGAGACGGCAAAGTATGAAGTATGTAATACTAGATGGCCTACCGGGCATTGCCCGGAAATATAAACAATCATATGCTTCCCCCCCCCCCCCCCCCCTTTCTCTCTCTCTCTCTCTCTAATAATAAAAGTAATAAACTACAGCCTTGCTTCAGAACTCATGCGCACCAAACTGAACGCTTGATACGGTTACTTTTTATGACATGCACGGTATTACGAAACAAACATGCAAAAATACAGATGTTACTTAGCAATAAACATTGTCATTTAAAAAAAAAATACATGCTTGAAGTAAATGACATTTAATTATAGCCATCATCTTCCTTATCCCAATTGCCACCTTCCTGCCAAATTTAAGGCCTGAAGAGTGTATAGTTTGGTCAGTTAGTCATGCCAACGGTTGCAAGTTACTGAAATATATAATAGATTATACACACGGCCTAGGCATTCTATAGAATGCCAAAACACAGCTAGGCAAACTATAACATTTTTCCACCAGTAGTAGGCGTGTGACCTGCTACATATGCTTGAATCGTCATTTCCGTGTTAGCCTGAAAAAAAAAAACACTTTCTGATTGTATTTTCACATTCATCTTTGGCAATTCACCTCTGCTACTAGTTAATCTGCACTTTATTTTCAAACAGTTATAATAACGTTTTGTGTGTTTTAGTTTTATATTTCACTTGATACTTTGTCCATTTAAAAAAAGGATAGAAAAAAGAAGAAAAAGCTTTCATGATTGTATTATCATACTCTGCTTAAATAGCTAATTCACCTGCAACAAGTGATTCATTATCTTATTTATTTCATTATAGAAGCTGCCGTACGTGCTTCATACTCGTATATTGCTAGATATAATTCCATGATTGTGGTTTCATGCTCTGCTTAATAATTCACCTGCAACAAGTGAATCAGTATATATTAAAATTTTATGTAATATTAGGATCTTGCACCTTTTTGTAGTTCTAGTTTGATTTTCAACAGTTTTTTTGCAATTAAACAAAAGAAAGAAACCTTTTCATGGTTGTTATTTCATACATTGCCTAGACGACGCTCGTAATTCTATATATTGCCTAGGCAATGTATGTAATGCCTAGGCATACTACGTAACAAATCAAAATTATAACTCTGTTTCATACTTGGCCTAATTTGTCTAGGTATTCTATAGAATGCCTCAATTTGATACTTTGCCAGTAACATAATCATATTATAAGTGGTATCAAGTTCTCATCCAACCCAGGCTGTCTACGGCATGGCAGCTTCATCACAACCCTAAATCAAAAGTAAAATCTCGCGGATCTCCCAAGGTTCTAGCAGCCTCATTCCACGGTGCGTCTTGCCTTTCTGAAAGAAGCTAAGATCTACAAGTTTATTTAAAACTTTTATACACATTTACAAAACTCTTTCCAGATCTATACTAACAATTTTCCAGAATTTTACTACTGTAATTTACACTTGGTACCCTACTATTTAACTCTATTTGTGAAGTTTAAATAGATGAAACTCTCACCAAGAAACATAAATACATTGTAAAGCACCCAAATAGACGGTGAAATATGCAAAGTGGCCGTTATCGTGCCGAAGCGCCGTAAAACCCAAACTCGAACAGACAAACAAAAAAACCTTGTTCCAGATTTCCGCGAGGATTCCACAAAACTGCTATGCCGAGCAAAACATTTCACAAAAGTCCAGAAATCGCTAGTTATCCCGCACGAATCCTGTGCATGCGTGTTGTCACCGGGATCCGCCAAATCGTGACCTTTGTGCCAAAGTCTAGCAAGTAGCATGCGCTGTTGTACACAGTAAGACGAAGTCAATTTGCTTAATTATGAACGAGTGCAGTGACTAGTTTACATTGAAAATCAAATAACTGAAATGACAACAGTCTGTTAGGTTCCAAATTCTGGCCCAAAGTTGATAAATAAAACAAGATCAGTGCAGGAGAAAAAAAACAAGAAAAAAAACAACAAACTAACAAACACACTGATCCACGGTGAATGTAACAGGAATCGCCTTGCATGTTACTCAAGGTTAATTTGTTCTGAATCAATAAATTATACCATTCACGACAAACTGCCTCGAGTGATCTTGCTGAATCACTAAATTAATTTTCGATGTCAAATAAATCTACAATTTATTGTATAATTATTTAAATTTCCCTGGCCAGCGACCCAGTACATGGCAGCAATAATCACCGTTTCATTGTTGTCATGATAATGATAATACATAGCATTTATGTGGCGCTTCATCCCGTCAACAACCGGGCTCTAAGCGCTTAACAACATTTATATCATATAAATCACACACACAATGCACAGGTAGCCTAAACTTTAAAACAAACAACAAAAAAACAAACTAGATGGACACTCAAAGTGTAAAAAGATGACTCTTCAGCTCATGTTTAACAGTCATAAAATGTTCAGTGTCTCTCAAAGAGAGAGGCAGAGAATTCCAAATCTGAGGCCCTTGAAAAGAAAAAGATCCATCGTCATTATGATTTTTAATATTCAAATTCTTTTTTTTTTTTAAACAACAATGACACTTGCTTGGGAAGTTGGAAAATAATAATCACAGAATAATGTAGCAGTCGGCCTCGCCCATGTAATGAAATAGTTAACGAGAATAGCAACTATGACAGCAACACGAACATCTGCACATACATGAAATATTATATGGATATGACATACTACTTGCCCACTTCTAGCCTGCACATTGGGTCAGTCGCATGTGAAAATGTTATATGGCCACGTGTACACCAGTATCAAAATAATGCACAACCTGATGCCACACTGAATCATAACAATGTGATAATAGAGAGACCCACCCACCGTCTCGCTCCGCACTGTTTGTTCTTTCAGAGCGCTAGTTAACCCACGAATCAATACAAACGCTGTGTTCGCATGACTTTTCATCCTTCTTCCTCTAATTATTATTATTTTCATTATTATAATTATCATTATTGTTATTATGGAAACAGCTACACTGGCACATTTGGTTTACTGCAGCAGTTATTCCGGCCGAGATTTACTACAGGAAAGTCACTCAGTCCGGGGTTTAAGGAAAACCCGGCAAACACTAGTAAGATTGCCAGCCGCACCCCAAAAAAGCTAATCTGACCTGGTACACGAACCGGAGACGGATAGCATGCTTATTATTGAAATTAATCACCCCTGGGAAGTTTTCTACAAACCCAGCTCTGTTCTTAAACCTAAAAAATATTTGATAAACAAAGCACTGATACCTGCAAGAATGTCACCTGGGAAAATAAATGATGACGGGCAAACCAACTGTGGAGTTTGTCAGAAACTTCCGAATCGACCGGAAAAATCACCCTGTTCCTTTCCCCAATGTCCATCACCTGTCTATTCGCCATGCGAATCGATGTGTTTATTGCCAGATAGCAATTTGGTTTACCGGCTGTTTTCATCCTGACGATAACATCATGATGATGATTATAATGTATCTTATTTAACCCACTAACACCCAAAGTTACTTTGCCGAAATACGCCACCTTGTACCCAATGCTACCTCTGATACACTTTCTCATGAATCAACAAAATTAATAACTTTTCTTCAAGAATGTCGTCCATGTGTGTCATGTTTGCATTTATTTGACTATTCGGACCATTCAGAACAAAATTTTGCACGCTGACGATGTTTTGGACAAGGTAGTCACTGCACTGAGACCATAATATAATATTAACTGTTATTCCGCATCGCCCTGAAGCAAAACCACTGTAAGTGATGGCTTTATTATATGCCTAACTCGAAATGCTATGAGATAATTACTGTAAATTCATCCCCAAGTCCCTCGTGCCGTAGCCTGTTTTGTTTCGTGGCATGATCTTTAATTTATATCCTTTATTGGAGATTTGAATGTTGCTGTCAAATGTTTGGCACGAAGTGGGTGGTAGTTACGGATGACAATAACATTGTAATTATATACCACCTGGTGTAACAATAGTTGAGCAACGTAACTGTGTGAGAACTTAATACCTATAAATAACACTCAATATCACTGTAGAAGTAAAATTTAGCTATAAAAATGTTTTGTAGGTCAAATTACTGAAAAACATCACTCACGTGCCATGTAAGAGCTGTGACAGACTAGTCGTGAAAATGTGCAAGCTGATGACGCCGAAATGAATTCCACTACTGATGATTTGTGATGTGTATTATGAGAGACACACTTTTATGAGGGGGGTGGCAAGCACTACTAAATGTGATCATTTGGGGGGGGGGGGGGCTCTTTGGTGAGCGAGACCACAGACAATCTTCGGACAAAAATCAAACATTGCAACAAGTGTTCCGGTCCTTGACTTCCCACCGCTCTACATTCTACGTGTCAGATATTTATCGTTGAAACAGTTGTAGTACTACGCTAAATTTGATACTCTGTAAGTCTGTAAGACGACAGCAATATAATTATTAATCATGACTGACGGTCATTTCGAAAATTTTGATGTGTTTCCATGTTTCACCTTGATAAAATTTCTCTACCATTTGTATTCATTCAATAAATTAACTTGCAAAAGGAAGCGCTACTATTGTCACACTTCCCAGTTCACCGGCCTACAGCACTCAACTGTTCACATCAGATGCATTCACAAACTTTTGACCGCCCCCCCCCCCCTCGTCCCCTTTTAAGGGCCACTTTTCACCCCTTTGACTTCCAGACGCTTTTCCATCCCATCACTCTCAAAGATCTTTTAGCGCATTCACTATTATCTCTTTATCTATAGTTTCCAACTACCTTTTTATTCATCACAGTCTCCATTCTCTTCCTTGCCTACTTACTTTTTCTCTCCTGTGTATTTCTTTCAGTTCTCGTTTTGCAGTTTTCTTCCTTTCCACCCCTATCCCAGTTCATTTCCCTATCCCCATCTCTCACTCTCATTAATTTCTCACTGATTAAAAGACACCGACGAGAGAGATGATCTACCGAGAACATCACAAGCTTACAGACCTGATTGGAAATTGCTCAACCGAACACCGGCTACGTTTACACAGACAGAGAAAATGCGTGAACAGAGTATTTGCCTTCGACACGATTCTAATCAGTAACCTGATCAGGTGCTAAGCATTCCATGAATAAACGTGACAGCTGGTGGCAAGTGTATCTGCTAGACCAAACATGTATACTGTTGGGGAAAGGATGGTGGTGATGAAGATGGTTTTGCTGATTGTAGTACCGTAACTGTGGCTGATGTGGTGGTGATAAAAGATGTGGTAAAAGATTTTTTAAAACATCACAGTAAAAGTCCCAGCACGACTTGGAACAAAACCACAATACAGATCGCAACGACACACACACACACAGATATATATATATATATATATAGAGAGAGAGAGAGATATGCTTTGTAACATACAGCCTTTTCTCCCTTTCTACCATAATTATTTTAACTCATTAAAGGCGTGACACATCGTCCCCTTTGAATGACAAGGTTCTAACTCCCTTCCGTTAACTTTTTTGAGAAATCTAGGATTGAAGTTTCGTGTACCGTACCCACAGCTTTTAGAGCAAATTTTTTTTTCTCTTTATTATACTTACAAATTAGACACCGAATCTACTTGATACTTTGACAATGGGGAAGGCCTGTGGAAGTAGTGTAGTCGTGTGTAACTCAGTTCAGCCAAAAAGTGGAGATAGAACCTTGTCATTCTAAGGGGACGACATATCGAGATGTCGTAATGATGCTGGTGGTGATATTGTCATTGGTGATAATGGTTTTGTAGTCCAGGCGGTTGGGGGGGGGGGGGGCAGGGATGGGACTGAAAGGGTGAAAATGATTGTGAAAACGGCAAGAGACGTGCAGAAGTCTCCAAATTTGTCGTCAGTCATTATTTATATCTATTGACTTGAAGATGGAACTTAGAATAAATTTCAACCCTATTAATTATGATCCTGAAGGAATCACCTTGATTTGAAAGAACTATCACACACTTTTGTTAGTTTGTTGTTGATGTTAACATTGTTTAATTATTTATTTACTTTTTTTTTTTAAATTCACCCCCTTCATTATTCATGAAACTCCCCGAAACGTTTAAAAAATCTCCCTTTTAAGACGATAGGTTAAATCAAAATAGAACTGCCAAATCAAAGAATCCATCATGCAACAAAAAAGTCTTAGGTCCAAAACAACGAGAGAGAACTGGTGACTATGCAAAGACTGAAACAGCGATTGTAATGCTGCTGTCAAAGGTGGCCATGGTTGGTACAGTAGTTTGGCAGTGATCACAGCACAAAGATGTTTCATTGGGGTTATAATTACGTCTCCTTTCATCATACTGAGATTATAATAACCCTGTCACAAATTAAATTAAACGGCTCCATGGGCGGGATTCGGACCCGGGATATCTCGAACTCGCGTCAAGCGTTCTAACCACTAGACCACCTCCACCGCCACGCAGTGGTATCTGGCATGGGAGTGCCGAGCAAATAATAAACTTCTACGATGGTTCAATCAATAAATTATATCACTCACGACAAACTGTCATGGGTGAAATATTGCCGTATGAGGAATACATTTAAATCTGCCTTTGCTGAACCACTGAATTAATTTTCCATGACAAATAAATCTAAAATTCCACGTTTACATAAATTTCCCTGGGCAGCGTCCCAGTGTATCATGTATATTTACTATTGCCATGACCTGTCGTCATTTTCAGCGTTAGTATTCTTACTATCTGAAATACATTTTAAAATAAAAACGTCGAGGAAAAGCTGTGGGGTCGCAAAGAGACCTGCTACAAAGATGAAGTGAAAAACAAGGGGCGGGGGGGGGGGGGAAGAGGGGATTTGCAATGTCCTAGAGTAGTTCATTGTAAAATAGACATTATTTCTCTTTCTTGAGTTTTTTTTTTCTCTCTCGGGATGGGGGTGAGGTCACATTTCAACCATAATCGTTACATGCTTAACTACAGCAAATCTATTTATTTTTCTCCTCCCCACTCACTCCCTTTATCTTTAAATATCATTCACATGTACATTTGTCTTAAACAATATCACTCACAGAATGCCTGCACACACTGAAAGCTTGCTTGGGTATGATACCGTGACAGAAGGTCGTTGCCGCAATAGTTTGTCCATCATCACATTCGCTACATCTAACGAGTGTGATTCAAAAAGGCACATTTCACCAAGATATCCTCCCGTCATAATTTCTCAGTGCCACGTGCCAGGGACTTTGACCTCTCACCCTGGCGTTGGTACACTGTAACAGCTGGCATGAGAACTGACTCGAGAAACCAACTGATAAAATTTGGATCGAAAAATGTTAGACCTGAATATTTGCTATAGGCCAGAATATTTGCCTTTCTGTGTGGAAACTGTGAGCCTTAACAGAGATAGATCAACAAGGCATGCACACGGCAGGGAAATGATAGATGGGTTGCGTAAGACAAAGAGGAAATGATATGATTCAATAATTTTTTGTTATTTTGCGGGACAATTTTACAGGGAAATGATACGGATATTTGCGGTGAACAAGGAGAAAGAGAAAGAGTGAGAAAGAGGCAGAGACAGAGAGAAAGAAAGAAAAGAAAGAGAGACAGGAGAGAGAGAGGGAGAAACCAGGGGGCGGAGATAGACAGGAGAGAGGGAGAGGAGATAAGCAGGAGAGGAGCGGGGGAGAAAGTGAAGTGAGAGAAAGGAGGGGGGGGGGGGGAGAGAGAGAAAGAGAAGGACGGAGAGAGAGAAAAATAAACCATTATTATCACAAATCCCCCCCCCCCCCCCAAACGGGACAAACAGACTGAATGCTGTAAAGTGAATGACCAGCCAGTGAACGGGTTTCTTTCGTTCATACAGTTTACAAACGCAACATCACGGAAGACAGGAACTGAAGAGAAAAGCAGTCACAGCACGATAAAAGAACACGGTGGGATCAGTTTCTCAGAGATCACCCTCCAGGACTATTATCTCTGTTGCAGCTAGTTACGTCCGGGTGGGAAGTTGTCCCAAACCTTTACAGCACTGTGTGTGGATTTAATATGGGTTTCTCTTGTCTTTTTAAATTGTGTTTAAGGAATATGTCGGAGATCAGGGCAGGATGTTCCTGGGCACAAGGTCTTTCTGTCGTAAAGGCTATCAACTACAAAACTTGTCCCTCGCTTGGATGTTCCTAAATTTTAATAGTTCAGGGGGGTTTAAAACTTAAGGAGGAGATAGGAGAACAAGCAGACATGGAGATTTCAACATACTTTAATAATAAGACACACATCCCTGTTTGTTATCTGTGAATCACTGAATTCTGGTCTTCCGGCCCCAACTTCTTATGTGTTTGGATTTTTTTTTTCCAGCTTAGTTTTCTTGACAGTAGAAGATGCTTAATTTAGAATAATTTGTATGGACGTTCTTTCAAGCATTGAAGATCATATTTTTATTTTCATTTCCGATACTGGTGTTTCAGTGGTCTATCGCTGCTTTGCTCTAATAGATAGACACAGGCAAGGTGTGAAACAACACTGCAGAGGCGTAACAAATATTATCGGCGCCCACTGTGAGCCCCCCAAAAATTGCACTCTTTCAAATTCTGTCCAAACTCTCATACAGAAATATTTCACTGAGTTGTGTTCACTGCTCAGTAATGGATTATAATATAAAATACCACGCTCCCAGGCTTCATACAAAGTCTTGAAAACTAATTTTTAAGGACTTCCTAAGGACTCACAATAAACAAATTAAGAACCTGTGTGCCTGCGACCAAGAAATATAACAAGAACGTAGCACTCAAAAATCAAGTACCCATGAGCAAGAAATAATTATTACAACTGTACAAGTGGTGTGCAGCATTCATCGAAATGGGATGTTTCTGTATCCAGAGTTCAAACATGGTAAATTCACTCCAAAAAGTTCAGTTATTTCAAAGTACCAATTATCCAGTGTGCAATTGGAAGATTTGAATCTCAAATGTTTCAATTGAAACACATATTTTAAGGACTTTTTAAGGACTTTGACATCATTTTCAGAATTTAAGGACTTATTTAGTCTTTTATGAAAATTAAGGACATTTAAGGACCTGTGTGAATCCTGGCTCCCCTAACACAAAATACCCTGCCCACATTTTGCGCCAAAGGCAAGTGCCCAAACTTAAATACGCCACTGCAGCACTGTTAAACGTTCCTAAACGTTCATACATCGAAGATGAAATGCGGAAAATTGGATATGACAAATAATTCTTCTCAAGGAATAACCTCGTTCGTCATGGACGACATACGTGGATCAGCCAGTCCTATTATTTCAGGACAATAAAAAATATGTTAATACAAAATCCAACCTCGCTTGCCACACTATAAAATCTTTAAGTCTCGAAAGGCGAACCTCTCTTTCTCTGCCCCTTCTCCAGTCCATGCTTGGGGCATTCAATGCTTCGGCAACAGGTCCTGCAAGGCCAACAATGTTATGGTCCTACTGACGCAAGCTTAAGCTTGTGGTAACCTTACAATGTTCCCGAGGCCCCGGTCCCGGACACCTTTCTGCATAAAATTTACGACACCTTTAACCCTCTAGTGCCCTGATCATGACTATTTTTTCATAACTTCGGAAACTGACTCGGAATAGACAAATTCACGTAAAAAAAAATTTATTCATCGAGGAAGGGTATTTATTCATGAATTACAAAAAAAAAAAAAAAAACAGTGTATCAAAACCACAGCACTAGGCATCAAGTGATGTATTTCAAGCATGGAACACTGGACACCAAAGGGTTATTACACAAACACAGCATACTCTGTGTCAATGAAAAAAAAAGATTGCTGCCAACTGAACAGCAAACTGAGGCAAAACAAAACAATGCTTATGAACAGTATAGGAAAGTACGTGCATGCAATTTCTTTGCTCTGCTAACTTAAAACAAACATTGCCTGGAAATTGGCCCAGGCCTGACAAAAACTGCCTTTTAAGTGGCACAGTGATCTCCGTTTGGCTAATGATGGGCGGGGCTGTTGACAATTGAACAACAATGGCAGTATTCTTGTTCATATTGTAAAAACACACATGATCATAATGTTGAGGCCGTGCACTGAAAGTCGGACTGACAGAAACCGGGCAGACAAGCAAGTCAGAAAAAAAGTAGTCAAAAACATTTACAACCACGAACGGATAGACAAACAGACAAGGCAGTAATTGACTTTACTGATAAAGCAGCCACCGACAAATAGGAGGGCAGGCGTGTGGAATGAGTAATGTTTTGCTAGAACTGATACACTAATATTAGTAATAATTTCCTAGGCAGACAGACATACAGGAACGAACGGACACACAGACAGATGGACGGACGGACGATGGGACGGACAGACAGACAGGCTGCGTATTTCCAACATAATCGATCACTATTCTACTCACATCCAATGCGGTGTAAACGTTTTTCGTTGATTTTAGATTTGCAAACAGATAAAAAACAAAAATAAAACAACAGCTGGTTTAGTATGTTAAGTTCTCCTCAGTATGCCAGTGTCTGGGTTACAGTAAAATCAGTGGTTCTCAAGGGTAGGTGGGGGGGGGGGGAAGAAAAGGGCGCCATGGCGGGCGATAATGGGGCAAAATATCTGAAATGGGGACGATTTGGAGGAAAACACAGTTTGTTACCACGTACTGACCATAATGTTCTTGTTCTTTTTAGTTTTAAATTCACATTACATGCATTATGTCTGTCACTGTTCTGCTCACAACCCAAACAAACTTGCTATTCCAACTCCTCGACCATTCAGTATCTTTAGTAGACAATAGTACTTACCCAGCCTGCCACATTCCCCCATCACCAGGTTTGTATATGATTGACTGATCCATTCATTCATTCATGGGAATCAGAATCCTAACACATCGTCATCTCCACAAGTGCTCCTCTCCCCGCCCCGATATCCATTTGAGGGTTATTCTACTAATACACTACTTCAAATTCACCAAGACAGTTTAGATATGCTAAACCACAGCGTTACGCATTACCATTGTCTTAGTCGTGAACAGTAACTACACGTGCACAGCTGTGTCTTTAGTTTCTGATTACTGTCATCTTCCGCTGCAGCAGTTTCCATACTCTTGCTGTTATCCGCTTTGCTATCCATTTTAGGTATAGCCGACAAACAGAAAGTCGACAATATTCAAATTTGGGTTCACATGATTCCAAACATCTGCGAGGTCCATGTGTGCCGAACTGGATCAGAAATCATTATGATTACGATGCATCTACTACTCCCCAGCACTTGCAAAAAAGAACTGCTCGCTCTCTTTCATTGCATTGATGCTCAGGGCATTAATTTTTCACACCGGAGGTCAACAAAGTATTTAAAAAAAAAAATAAAACACGAGGACTGTCATGATTCGGATGTTGTTAAAACTCACGCAGAGAGTGAGTTGTTGTTGTTTTACCAGGGCCATGAGAAATTGGCTGGTGGCCTTGAACGGCCCTCGCGAATTATAGTTGGTGAGTAAATAATTTAAAGTTAAACTGTTAGATTCACGCTTGTCGGTTTTAATGTTCGTGATTAATAAGTAATGGAGTAGGGGTGAAACAAGGTGAGGATAGTTGACATTGTTAAGTATGACTAGACAAGTTTTGCACGTTAACTGGCTGGTAGAATAGTGCAGACGTATTACTACAATTAAAATGGTGGGAGGTTTCGGCCAATGAGATAGCTGAACTAATTGGGCCAGCGGACTAGCACTGCTGGGTAGCTAGATAGTATAAAACATCGTGTAACGTTCAGATTTATTGAATACAGACGAGCAGAAGCATCGTGTCGTGAAGTATCTCCGGTTGGCCAGTACCTGAACTGTGATTTGAAGACTAGAAGTCCTTGCTAACGGACTGACTGAGCTCTAGAAAGAAAGGTCTGAGTGGGCTGACCTTTGAAAGCCCACGCTGCGCTATTTTGATGTTCGCGCCTACCAGTAGGCGTGACCAATGGTAATATATCTTATTTGTTCAAGCATAATAGAAGATCAGAGATAGAGAGAGAACCACAGCCTCATAGGAAGTCTAAGGAAACCCCAGCTGGCACTCGACGACGAGTGGCCTGTGTTATAGAATTATTTCCATAGTATGATTGAAGTAATATGGCACATTGTGGATGAATTGAATAATGATTGTGCATATATATAAATAGTTTTTTGCAACTGCGTAATTACCTACAAGCCGAAGTGTGCTTCTGTAGGCTTGGAACGTACTGGGCTCTCCTTACATTCAAGCCCATATGATTTAGGGAGAGTTTGCCTGGCGACTGGCCAGTGGCGACTCAACTGTCACTTTAAAGTGATATCTAGTTTCGTATAATATACCTATTTGCTATTGATTGCAGTGGTAGTTACCAGCGAAATTTTGATAACGGTTCTGTTATCCTGAACTGCCTATCAACCGGGCATGTACATGTAAACCAATGATCCCTTCCACGTAACATGCTGCTTAATAACGCCAAGAGAACTGATATCTCATCACCGCTTGGCATGTCTGACGTTATTTCCAGTGTACACAAATATAAACTCTAGCTTTCACTCTCTACAGTTCAAAGTTTAATCTCTAAAGTCAGAAAAATTGCCGCAGCACATACTGTTTTCACACAAATAGCATGCAAAAAAACCCCCAAAAAACACCAATCTTCATAGCCATTTTCGACATCTGAATAATTCAGTAAGAGTGTCGTCGCTAGCTATCCTTTCAAACAAAGAGAAAGATTTTGTGTGTATTTATTTAATCCAATTAAAACGCCCTTTGTGAACTGAAATAATAACTCGATAAGTTTAAGTTGATAGTACATAATTTAAAGAAATGTTTATTCATTTCAAGCGCTGCGAAGTCATTGTGTAAAAAACATAATAATCCTCCCCCTCCTCCCAAATTAAAAAAAAAAAAAAAACTATGCGAAGTACATGTTAGCGCGGACAACATGCTATTCCTATAACTAACGCCAGTCAAAATGGCGCGCAACTAAAGTTACTCAAGTGTTTCTTGTATTTCATGGTTTATTTGTTTAAAAAAGAAATTCTCCTTGGTACCATTTTATAAAAATGCTGGAAGTTTGTTGATATGATTGGTAACAAATTATCTATAGTATATTATTATATATTATATAAATGAATGCAAGGTACATTTTCCCTGTTTCATCTTTGCTGAAATGATTTATCTGCACGGTCACAGAAACGATTAATAATTCTGAGGAATAGCCACGCGCTAATGAGGATTTTACTCCAAATAGTGGCAGGCGCGTACACACCGCATCTATCAATGTCATGTTTACAAAATCTCTGTTAGCAGAAGAGTTGATGTTTCAAAAATTAATCAAACTATTTATGCCCATTCATCTGTGTCTTGCCGATAAAGGATTACCATTTAACAAGAGGTTCATGTTCGATATAAATGATTACGCCGAACTGGTTGTGACTGAATATGTCATGGAACTATCCAACAATGGTGGGAGAAATAATGTTCATATTTCTGTAGTTACGTTAGATCCACGGATCATCGAGATGCGGACAGACGGCAACCGCGCAGTCCTGACATAAATGTAGAACTATTAAGTTTACATATCCAACAATGTGTCAAGTCTATTACTGCTTTCATAAACTAATCTGACGATTTGTGGGACATCAACAACAACAACAATAAAAACAAAAACTTAGATGCCTTTAAATGCACTTACAGCTTAATTACCTTCACAGAATAAACAATTTTGAATATGTCACATAAAATGTGGCAGTTTTGGGGAAAACAACAACAATAATAATTATAAATGCTATTAAATGCACCTACTTTGGAGCTTAAATTACATCCGCCAAAATAAACAAAAAATCTTATTGATGATTGTTTTCAAGTCTTTCACATAAGTTTTTCAATTGAAAATTAGTAGTCCAATTACTGAAAGAAGCATCCCCGTTTGCGCATAATTTCTAACACTCATTCGCCCAATCTCTCAGGCAGGTTTGACAAGCTGGATGGAGTCCCTACAAAGCAAGTTTTTAGTTAGTTATTTTCAATTCATTTAATCGAATAATGCACATAAATACAGTTCTAGGTGGGCAAACCAGGAATAGGAAGGAGGCGGGGTGGGGCTGAAGTGGGAGTAAGGGGATGGGGCGGAGGTGGTAAATTATGTCTTTTTTACTGGTACTGAAGTGGGATATTTAAAAAAATGATGTGAATCTCCCATGCACAAAAAAACAATGCAGCCATCTCGTGATGACGCCACTCGATAAAACAGCCACTTGACCTATATTCCTGATGTCATGATAAGCAAACCAGAATTGTCCCCTCAACTGGAACACACGCTCACTAACAGAAATCTTTTGCAGTTTTTTTCTATCGTTTACTTGTATTCATCTCGTGTCAAAAACTCACCTGTCGTCATTTTGGTGTCACACATTCTGTGAGAAGATTTCACTAAATGGATCATTATGTCAGATTTTGTTGGCAGGAAATAAAAGAAAGACTAGGCGTGTGGCCATTGGTGGTTTATGAAACCAAGCAATCACAGAGTGGCTAACCGATTCCTCTACCCACTACAACATACAAACTCATTCATTATGGTGACATTTATAACCACTAACGCTGACGTCACTCCTGCTGTTGACTTGACGGCCCCAGTCAAACCAAAGTATCGTATATTAACATTTGAACAGAGTCAACTCGTTATCTGTATCAACTACGCATTTTTGTGCACTGCAGTCTGCCTGTTTGGAATGGTTGCAAACATCATCAATATTATCATATTTTTTCGACAGGGCTTCGCTTTAAATGTGAATATCAGTTTCTTTAGCATGGCTATCTCTGATGTTTGCTGCCTGACCACTCAACTGATGCACTGTATCTGTTTGAACCCTCTGTTCAGATACGCTGATTTTCCTTTTGTGCCAGAGGAGATCCATTACCTTTCTGCTAGTCTACTTTCCGTTGGTTTTGGCCGAATTACAGGTTGGATTACTGTGTTTATTACGGCAGAGAGATTCCTGAGTATTGCCATGCCCATCAAAGTCAAAAACATTGTCACACCGCAAAAATCAAAAATCATCATTAGCATCATCTATATTGTCAATTTTGTGCTTTTGATCCCAGAATACCTAAAATATCGCTTCGCCTGGAGATTTCAGCCGCAAAGGAACAAGACACTTTTAGCCATCGCTCTGAATGAAAACAGCAATGCCGAAACCGATGCCACATATTACTTGATTGTCGTGGTTGGGTACTCATTATTTATAGCCCTTATAACATTTACTAGTATGCTGGTAATCAAACTTGGACAAAAAACAGCATGGCGGAAAAGTGCCACAGCAGCCAACAAACAGTCAGAATCGCTGTCTAATCGAGACAACAGAACTGTCAAAATGGTTGTGCTGATAGCTACCGTCATGATAGTGTGCTACACTCCAAGCACAGGCCTGGCAATCTTCATGATCACTGAAAACGAGTTTGCCATGTTGGGCCTCTACCAAAACGAATTCTATGCAATGTGGTCTTTTTCCTTCTTGTGCCAGGATATCAATTCTAGTGTCAATGTTTTTCTATACTATAACATGAGCACTAAGTACAGAGAATCTTTCAGACAACTCTTCGGCAAATGTTTGGATCAGAAGAAAAATTAAGGAGTACAATACATGTATTATTATCAACCGGGGAAAGACCATGACGTTCTCCTGAGTATTGGTGCTTTATGTGTATTACAAGCTCAGACACGGCAGTCAATGCTATGATAGTGAATGACATGTTTTATTTTATTTTGCAACACCTATTTTTTTTTCGGAAAAATATTACGGTTATGGTAAAGATTCAGTTTGCCGAGATGATCATGTTAACCTTGCGTTGGTGACTGGCAACAATCATAATTTTTTTAACTGGCTGACCACAGAAAAGAATGGAAACGAAATACCTCTTGTAGGTACAGGGGCAAAGAGCCATAACCTCATCAGACATCATGATTGGAAAGCAGGCTAGAATATCGCTACAGATTTAAGGGCAACGTTTCTTTCTGCACTGTCTGATGACGCTCAACACCACATTTATTGGGGGCAGCATCTCAGGCAATCAACACCAGGAAAGACAGGTGTCAAGATCACAAATGCGATGTGACAGCCTCATGAGTGACCTTTTCTGGCAACCGACAGGGTCCATTTGACCGCCACCATCATCGCCATGGACAACCACTGCCATCATCATCACCATCAGCTTCACTTGTAACAACAGCAACTTCCACAAGTATGACAAACATTTTCAAACCATAAATGAGAACCATATCCCCCTAAATAGGTATTACTGCACTAACACTATCCGAAGGCCTATTACAAGAAACAGACCAAGGAACAAAGTGCTTTCAACGAGATACTCCAAAAGAATAATCAGTGAGAAAGCAACAACAAGACAAGAAAATGAATTTGGGAAAGCCTCGTACATGAACCTTGATAAGAACAAGGACACAGAAGAGCACTTGAGTGTAGAGAAAACAAGCATGAATTTGAAAGAGAATACGAATTTCGAACAAACACAGAACGAAATTTTTTTTTAAATATATCTATATCCAACTGCCCCATAATACAACGAGACTTTCAGTATTTGACGAAATATCATAAAAACCACAGAAAAACTGTGGGGTCGCAGCAGGGCTATAAGCAAAGTCAAAATTGGGCAAAAAGAAAAGGTTGTATGTTGCGGAACCCTGCATGAGAAATAAAACCCAAACAATACAAAGCAAACTAAAGAGAAGACAGAATATTTTTGTCTTCTCTTTAGTTTGCTTTGTATTGTTTGGGTTTTATTTCTCACGCAGGGTTTCGCAACATACAACCTTTTCTTTTGGCTCAATTTTGACTTTTCAGTATTTGAGTATCACCCCTCGTTGTAAGCATGAATCTGTTAGTGAGTGTCGTACATCTATGATCTTTACAAACTGTAAAATGACTCCTGGCTACGACTTACAGTCCTGAGTCATAATCCAACTTCTGTAGAACTAAAAATGAAAAGTTCCTCGTCTAAGTATTGGAAATCGAAACCAATTCTCTGCGGCATAAGAACACACAATTGACTTCTTTCATTCTTTCAATTTCTCTATAATGAAAAATGGGATTTCACCAATGAAACGACGTGAACTCCGTCGCAAGAAAACGTCTTTTATGCTATAGCAGCTACAATGACTGCTATAAAAAGAATTGAAATTAACCATAATGTCAGAGGGCTCGGTCGATCTGTCCAGGTGTATTCAGAGAAGCAAGGACTGTCACACGTGATGTAGTACGCCGCTACGTAGAGGTCATTTCCGCGTGCAATTCGTTTGATGCAATAAATATACCGACTGTTTTTTAAATCCGTATGAGCTGACTGGCCACAGGAGACATGTCACTCGAAGTCAGCCGTAGTTTGGGTCTGAGTTTGGGTTTTACGGCGCGTCGGCACGATAACGGCCACATTGCACCCTTCACGGTCTATTTGGATACACCTTCTTTATTTATATTTCGTATTCACAGCTGTCAAGCCAAACACAGAATTAAATTCATATAATTTCAAGACATTGGTAAATTCTAAAAACAAAATAAATACTTTTTTTTTTTTTCGGATTCACGTCAGAAAAGAATTATTCCATGAATCCGCCGGCAGACTGCTTTCTTCGGATATGCATGAAGTCGACACACTCAGTTAAAATAATTATGTTTTATTGATAGTTGGCAACTGCATGCCACACAATCGGGGGGATCTCCCCCCTTAAGGAAAAAACGGTGTGTGAGGTGGGTATGACCCAGACGGAGTCTGCTTAGGAAAATTTAATCTCTCCGATTTTGTTGAGAGGCATGGATTCTGTCCAAGTTGATCTTGGATAAAGTGGAGTTTATTTGATATTTGTTCATCCTATCTCTCCTGCCATCTCCATTTAATGAAGTTATTAATAGCAGGTTTAAAGTCAGTGTGTGGTACTTTTAGGTATTGAGGTGGACGTTTCGATGTTTCTTTGGCCAGCGTGTCTGCTGTTTCATTACCCTTAGTGCCAATGTGGTCAGGGATCAAACAGAGAACAATTCCATATTTCCTGTTCCACCGTGTATGAAGACGTTCTAACAGATTATTGATTCATGGATCTTCATATTTGTTGTTGTTGTTTTTTTTTAAGCCTGGGGGCAGGACAGCCAATCAGAAAAGATAATGAAGCGTCCAGGTCGGGAATCGGATATAAGATTTAAGGCCAAGCTGATTGCATGAGTTTCAGCGGTGAAGACGGAAGCTTTGAAGTTGAGACTAAGGCATTCGGTTTTGCCATCTGCACTTGAAAATGAGGCGGATCCCACCGAAACATAATCTTTGGAGCCGTCTGTGTAAAAAAAAGGCTGTGGCCCGGGTATTTATTGATTACCTCTCTAAACATTTATTTGAAGGTTTCTGGCATGGTGTTGTTCTCCGGACATGCCGCGAGATCTAAAATGATGTTTGGTTTATGTGTTAGCCATGAGGGAATGGCAGGAAATGGGTCATTTCCCACCTCAAATGGTTGGATTTCGGCCTTTGCGAGCAAAGACCGAATCCCAAGGCAATAAGGAGGAGTGACACCCTGAGAAGATTCAAAATTTTGAAGACATTCCGTTGAAAACCAAATTGTAAGCGTGATTGTCTGGATGAGAAGACAATTTTAGTCCATACTGAAGCGAGAGTTTTGTCTCTTCTGTCGTTTGTATCTGCCCATCTCTGGACGGTGTTAAGTTGCAGTTGCAGTTTCAACTCTATTCCATCCACCTGGGGGCCCCTGCTGCATACCAGAAAGTCGTCTACTTACAAGGAGCAGTCAACGTTTTGTAAAAGGGTTTCAGTAATTGAATTAATTTTAATTCTGAATAGGGTGGGAGCTAGAATAGAGCCCCGGGGGACTCCCTGCTCTTGATTATACGGAACAGAGAGAGTAGAGTTCACCTTCACCTGGAAGGAACGGTCACTAAAGAAACTCCGGACAAAAGACCGGTAGGTTGCCCCCTCAGTCCAAGTCCATGAAGATCTCTCAGTATACCGTGCCTCCAGGTCGTGCCAAAGGCTTTCCAAGTCAAAGAAAACCGCCACTACATGCTGTTTTGTTTAGAAGCAAAGGCATCTAGGATGAAGCTCTCCAGACGGACGAGATGTTCCGTCGTGGATCGCTTCGCACGGAAACCGCACTTAAAAGTGGAGTGGGACTGGCTGATCAATTCCAAAGCAGGGAGCAAATGAAATGGAGACGGAGATATAGCGAGACAAATATCTTCAACTGCTTACCATACGTGTTTCATATCCACAAACTCCTATAATCGAGGCAATGGGGAGCGTTTGGCCAAGAAGTCCAAAAATGAAACGTTTCTGGTGAAAATGCATAGATATATGTATATTTTGGTGATAATCTCCTATCAGGCGAGCTCTTGAATTTTCGTGAATTAACAGCTCTTGCAGTTATCTTAACAATAATCAGCCTCGACACAGGTAGATGCCGCCGCCGCAATAAGCGCGAATTTTGTCAGTTCAAAGCATGAAACCAAATGCCACAGGTGGAATATTTCGGACATTTCCAAAGTTTGTTAATTCGCTGACGGAGAGAGAGAGAGAGACTTAACTGACAGACCAAACCAGCAATTTTGGGCAATATGGGCGGAGGTTTGTTTGTGTTGCTGACATTGGCCGGCGGACAGGCGGTACCAAATATTGCGCTGTAGTGAGTTCGCAGAGGGAAAATATTTCCGTAAGAGGTCCGGTGCAACATCCACACTCACACCAAACATTTATCAAACTCTGACCCCAAAGTTGAGACCTTTGCCTTACATCACCTCCTCAACTCTGCCATAGAAAGCGGTTTCTTCATACCAAACTGGAGAGGTAACTTTCTGAACTTTTTTTTTGTTTTTTGCAAGCTGTTCCCAATGGTCCAGCCACTGGTATAAGCCCAAGCTCTACACTGACAGTCAGGCACGTCTTTCAAATGTTGAGTTTCTTCACAATTTTCAGCAATAAATTAGTTATATCTATGACGATCTACAACAATGGTCATTTGCCTCAAAACAGCAAAAGAACTCCTTTGGAACCTGTAAACAGTGGGAACTATCGAGAATCATCCAGAAGTATCGAATGATGCAGTTTTCTGACTACCACATATTCTTAACTCGCCAAAGAGCGTTAAATGAAGTTTGAAATACTTTTCATTCCCAAAGGTAAATGCACAGGCATGGGGAACTTTTTAAACATGTTGGCTTAGTCTTTCCTTTCAAAGCATGCAAATAATGTCAGTGATTTCAATGACTTCTCGTATCTTTCCCATTACAGTTGGTTGCTGGCGAGAATATTTGCCCCGGGACTTCGTTTTCTACACTGAAAATGTCAGTCTTTCTCGTTTAAAATATTCGGTATTTCAAAATAGCATCCTGTACTAAAATTGTTTAGGGTAAAAATCAGACCTGGAAAATTCCTTCTCCTAGACGTTTGTCGCTTTATTCATCGACACGACTGGAGCTTGAAGTATCCTTCAAACATCTCCAGTGGTAAAAAGTGGGCTTTGATATTAGATAAATTTACTTGTACTACTGCAGAGATAAAGAATACTGCACTTCCTACTGATATGGAAATACTAATAATAGCGTGTGAAAAAAAAAATGTTTTCTCATTTATATATGTATCAGCTTTCCTCTGTGAATTTCGCATATTATGTGAGAAATGTCCTATTGTTAAGTATAAATACCGCACCACATTTCCTTTAAAATCAACAGCTAGGGAAAAAAACAACAACAACATATGTTAAGTCATTCTGCACAGACAAACTCTGTACGATTAAGTTTCAGTATACAAAATACAACCTTCAATAAACAAAGAGATTAACAATAACAAAACAAAAGCAAAAATGTATCCCACTGTGAAATCAAGTAATGACGCTGTGCTTTATTTAAAACAGGGCGACAAGCTCAAAGGAAAATTAATAATCTTGGCCGATGCACCAAAGGTTTCATAGCTGACAATGGCACACTGGGTAAGACTGCAAGGAATGTAGGAATGTTGCGAGTTAAACATAAACCAGGCGAGCACTTGAAAAACGAAAATCTGTGTTTGTGTGTGTGTGTGTGTGTCCGTCTCTGTCTGTCTCTCTCTCTGTACACAGCTTACAGACTTGGTCAACTTGGAATTCCACTGAAAAAAGATCAACTATTTATTGTTTCTTCACTTGATTCTTCTCAGCCGCCAACCATAAAAAAAAAACTCAGTCTTTACTTCGGTCGGCAAAGCATGAAGAGATTGAATGATGCACCGGACGGATCAAGATTACTGCTGTTCGCTTGACTGGAAAAAAAAAAACGTGGCAGTTCACAGCCCTGTTCATGTTGTGCACAAAAAAAAAAAAAAAATGTTCCCGGTAGGCGATTGTTTGTGACCCCAAGATGAACAACTTTGCCTTTTTCTTCACTTAATTGGAATCCAATACAGGAGGAAAAGACTGCTAAACTTGGATGGATTCTAAATGCTTCTCTATGTCACATGTGTGGTCCATCCTCGTCTTTTCGAGAAGCCAATGTCCACTTCACAAGCAGCGTCAATTAATAATTGATTCAGTTTCATTACACTCACAGACGGACACCCCCCCCCCCCCACTTTTAAAGCTAATTATCATAGACTTCACCAACCCCGTCGCCTTTCCGACTAAAGGCCTGTTTACACTGGTAGGTTTTAGGAATAGAAAAAAGGAATGGGGGACTGTGTGGGAAGAACTCTCCTGGCTTTCCGTCTTTTGTTTTCCGATTTCCTCCTTCGAAATATGACCAAAACAAACCATGCGCATCGTTCCTCATTCAGAAAACGGACCAGTGTAAACAAACAACGTTTCGAAAGGGGAAATCGGAAAAACAAAAGACGGAAAGCCGGGAGAGTTCTTCCCACACAGTCCCCCATTCCTTTTTTCTATTCCTAAAACCTACCAGTGTAAACAGGCCTTAAGCTAAATTACCACAGACATCGCTTTGCCTCTGCGATCCAGCCAAATAATCTCGAGTACCTCTGCTCCCGATCGAGCTTTTCTAACGTGAATACGCCTGGTGCCGTCTCAAATTTCCTAGTGACGTCACTCCGTCGTGGAGAAGACATACGTGTCCAAGTTACTGTAACGCCTTGCCGACTTTTCTTTTTTCTCTGTGTCCACCCCAGTGCACAGTATGGGTGAATTCAATTGTACACACACAAAATATCCCCAGCTAGTCTCGCTCTCTTTCTCTCTCTTTCAGTACATGTGTTTGTCTACATGTCACGTGCCATCCTGAATGTGCACGAAATGGAGACTCCGCTTTTTTTCTAAGGCTAAAAAAATAGTAACGCCCTCCCCAGGGCAAAATGTCCTCATTATCTGTATCACAACAGGTTGTTCACTCCCTTAGTCTTTCACCTCATAATAAAACTGTCAGCATACACAATGCATCAACTTTGTTCTTACTTTTACAGCGCCTGGCGGTCTCCACTGGTCTCGCCTAAGTGTTCTATACCTGCCCCAGCCAACACTGTAACAATGTAATCATAATATCAATAAATCACTATCTTTCACCTGATTTGTCCACTCCCCTGTCCCATTAGCTGAACGAGAGGATGCTAAATAACGCAGAGGCATGAAAAACGCATCGATTGCCCTCTTTCATCTTCATGCGATGATCACAGTTGTACCAAAACTAGTAGGTCATAAAATGTCCGGAGGAAAGATTCCAAAGACAACCAAGTCAAAGTTAGTGCACTACGAAGGTCTCGCTATATTGTACATGACGTCATATGGCGAGTCAGGCCTTCAAACAAGCCGAGTTGCTACCGGATACACTGGCAGGGCAGATCTAAATCTGGTCAGGGGGGGCTGTTATAATATAGATTCACGATTTTCAAATGCCCATTTGAAGACACCTTTAATACCGTAAAACAGGCTTACATGCTTGCCCAGATGGGCGGCTCACACTGGAGTTTTTACTATCCACAATTTCAATAGATCTGAGACGGAGCACTTCTTTGATTTATCTGAATTTATCAGAATCTGAGTTTATACTCTGGTTTTACGACATATAAATACCACAAGGTTGATGGTTCCCATTAACATTCATAAACGCCTCTGCAGCGTACATGCTGAATGAATTAAAAATAAAATGAAAAGCAAATGCAGAGTTTTCAAAAAGCCCCCAATAAATTCTATACTTGGAGTGTCTATTCAATTTTTTTCTTGGCTTATTTGCTTTAAGTTCATGATCCTTATGAGTCACTGAAGGTGTTTTTTGCCCTCTTCAGTAAACTGCGCCCGGAGGTGGCATTTCTTTAAAAATCGTCGTTTACTGCAAGATTAGACTGACATTAACAATCGTACCAGTTTACCTCTTTAGAGACAACATTATAAATGTGCAAGTTTCTTTCATTTTGTTTTCTCTTTTTCACTTGTCTTTTTGGTGGTTGACTTTCGACTGTAAAAACAAAAGGATGAACAAATAAAATTTACACCTTTTAGAAGGGACTGGATCCTACCAGAAGAGCCCAACACTATCATCCTTGTCGTAAAACTTAATTTCAAACTCAAGACTGCCAACTGTCACTATGCAAAAAAAAAATTACCATGTAACCACACAAAGTCTGCTATGGCATAAGATGTTCGTATATTTTTTTTCTTTTCGTATGATATACAGTATACAAATTACGCACAAATGTTGTGTATCGGAGCGGTGGTCGGGCCGCGGGACCCAGTGGTTAGGTCGCTTGACTCGGATGCAAGAGATCTCCGACTTGGCAGTCATGCCCAAGACCGGATCTAACCAAACCAATTATGCTATTTAAGTTCAGGCATTTACTCGTCACGCTTACAAGGGCTGACGCGAGCCCAGGTCTCGTCTTTGATGTGGACTTATTGTGCTGACTGGGATGTAATACCCCAACAAAAGACTTTGCGTGAAGTAGGAGTTTGTAATTCAAACATGCCGTGACACAATCGGAAATTACGGCGGATAAGATTGTATCTTAACGGAAAAACATTGTGGGGCTGTGCATGAAAGAAAGTTATTAAGGAATAACTTTAGTGGCAGCGAGCATATCTATTTTCATCATAAATCACTGTACAACACTGATTCAAAAACAGGGGTAGCCGAGTCGCACGCTTGTGACAGGGGCTAAGAGTGTGATTCGCTTTGTGAGTGTCCAGTGAATAATGATTTTTTTCTGTTTTCATGTGTGCGTGTGCATGTGTGTGTGTGTGTGGGGGGGGGGGGGAGAGAGACTGTAATAAGCACAGGCACCCCAGCAAATTCCTATCTGGTGCTAAAGGTTTTATACACCCACGCACCCACAACCTACACAAACACTATTAGAACTGAAATCTGGTTCCATGATAACTGTATTTTTACTGTATGACAAAGTTGATGCTGCTACTATCTGCATAGACAAAAGGTAGACAAAAAAACAAAAAAAAAACTCGTCGGAGTCTACAAAATCGTACACTGTGTGTTGTACTATCTTTTCAAATTCCCACAAATTTAGTCAGCCAAAATATCAAAGTGGGCAAATTTAATGTAGTGTGAATTTTAAGCAACAAACAATAGAACATAAATCATGTCTATGACAGTTCATCATTATATCTCATTGTTGTATCCATTGCTAAAACAAAACAAAATAATGCCAGGGATTATTATTATCAAGCTTTCGTATTTTCACCTATGCAACTCCATGTTTCAGTTTCAAACTAAATGATTGATGTGTTGAGATAGCTCAGATCTACATGTCTTTTCATTATTGTATATTTATTAGTGCAACTACTGCTATTTTTGTACGTCATTCCTTAGTACAGCATTTCACAACGAATGGGTTGACCTATCTACCAGTTCCTGGGAGGAAATTCGTAAAGGATCAAACTCATTCAACAACGGGATCAAATGGAAAGGGCTGTTCTGGTGTAACAGTTGATGTAAATTTCAGCACGTTATGATAGGGAGAGTCTGATTATCTGAACTGCTACCCTTTAAAAAACGAAACTGTCTCGAACTGTAGTAGAAATGAATGAAAACAGGATCCGAAGAACATTTAACATTAACGTTTAATAACGGTGGATATCTCACAACTTACTTACGGGGAAGGCACGCAGTTCTACCTATAAGAACTTAGATTGGATCTTGCACACATACACTCGCTCTCTTGCCATCCTTATATACCCATCCAGATAGAATGTTCACGATCTGGCTTGACTATACAAATCCATAAAATACGTGACGCATAAAGGCCACCTAATCGCACTTTAGGGGGTATTACACGTACAGTCAAACCGGATCAGTTTCGGTCGACACTCGGCCCGCAGTCCACCGTACGATAAAGTTTGCTATTACATGTTACCGTCCGACTGCAGGCTGTCCACATACAAGCAGACACGTGCTGAGCATATAGCAGACACACGGCAATCAATACATACAATGGATGACAGAGAAACTGCTTGATAATGTAGCAATTTATGTTATTTTGAAAAACAAGAGAAAAAAACAACGTCGTATTTGGTCAAACGACTGGCTTTTAAAGAGGAATGTGTTCTCACATACAAATCCACTGGAGGCGATCCGGTAAGCACCTTTTCTGAGGACTTTTAAGATAAAATAATTTTGATACGTAAATTTCATCAGCTCCAGCACCTGACAAAAATGACTGCTCTTGTTTCTTTAGTTCTTTTCTGAAAAAAACTCCTGAGATTGTTGATTTTTTTTTGTTGAAACGGTGGGTCTCTGTTCGTATTGGGATCCAATTGTTTGCAAAAGTCGACGAGTTTTTCGTAGGCCTTTTCTCTTGAAAATTTATGGCTATAACCTTTACATTTAATTTTCCACAAACACTCTGTGGAACTATAAATTTCAATAAATTGAAGAACTGTTTCTTTGGACCAAGAAGACATAATGGAAATCGCCCTGTTTGAGAAGAGAACAGCAAAACCGAGCACCACACAACCCTGCACCACAGAGAGTTCATGCATACATAAATCCTCAGGCTACACACTACATCCCCCATTCAACAGAGCAACAAGTGTGATCATTGTCATGACAACAACAACACACCCACTTCCACAATCAACAGTGAAAAATATCATGGAAAAAATAAAATAAATAATGCGGCGATAAAAATTGGTCACTCGCGAGTATTTTTGTTAATTTTGATACGCTGATTCCGGATTTGATATCCTTTTTATGCTCAGACTCCGTTTTCGATAACTTTGTATTAATGCCAGCAGAGAACAGTGCTGTCACGTGGGCTCTGAAATTTGATCACGTACGCCAACAAGGCGGCCGGATCCCAAATATCAGGCAGCGCCTGATTTTCAGGACGCAACCGTCGGCCAGGTCGAATTTCTACGTTTTTCGTCCGGTTTCCTTATTACACGTTGCGATTCGACTGCAGGCCGACTGACGACCAACGAAAACCCAAAACTGATCCGGTTTAACTGTACGTGTAATACCCCTTTTAGACACGTCACATAATCGCGTCACTCCAAGGCCAACCTAGCGTAACTACTCCAGCATGAATGGTATGGTATATTCTTGACTGACCTACAATAAAACAAATACGTCACAGAGCGAGACATCGGAGAGAAGTAAAAACTAGCACACGAGGGGTCGCCGGGGGCTGCGGACAACATCGTTAGCCTTGCAAAGACCGTAAGGGTACGCAGGAAAAAAAAAAATCACAGCTGCGGCATAGTGTTGAACCAATCTATGTGGATCGTACATCTGGGCAAGCGACTTCATTCAAATCAATGAAGTTCATCGTTAAATATTTTCCCACAAAAGCAGAGAGTTATTCAGATACTCACGAATTTGTTATCAAGACGGATATCGAAAATATTGAAATGAAAACTGGAAGGGGGGAATGATATACATGTAGCAACTGAATGAGGGGAAATCGCGCAATAAACGAATCTGGCCAGGGATTGCCAGCGCTAACTGTGTGAGCTGATTCTGAGCTTGTCTGGGGCTTAACTCATGTAAATAACAACAACAACAACAAACAAACAACATTACGTCTACCGTTAAAACTGGGTAAAACAAAAAGGAGAAAAGGTTGTATGCTGGAAAACCCCGAGTTAGAAACAAACAATAAAAAAACTGAACATCACAAAAGAATTAGACATGAAAGGAAAACAAACGAAAGCTCCCAGACATCAAAGACTTTCTTCAGTTAATTTTTTTTATCAACTATTACGACTCAAAGAATATATTCGAAAAAAACATAGCATTCATTTTATCTATGTTAGCCATACGACAGCAGAGACAGCCAATTCGGTGACGTTAATCAAGTAAACGGACAAACAGAGGGGCACATGAATGGGTATACTAGCAGAAAAACAGAAAAAGCAACAAAAAAACAACAACAAAAAACTAACAAACAGACGGACGGGGCGCCTTTTCGGTAGTTCCCACCCCAACTTACCAAGGCTATATTAATCGATTGTCAGATTGATATGCATGTAACGACGTGAGGGTCTAGTCAGTTTGTATCATCGAGGCCGTAGGCCGATGTTCGTCTGGGCAGTAGTCAGATTGACATATCAGGGAAAGCCGCCGAGATAGCTATGTATTGTTTCCACTCGGACTGTGGAACGCATTCGGAAGTCCTTCCGTTAACTGGGGAGGGGTGGGAACAACCGAAAAAGCGCCGACGGACGGACAGACAGACAGATTGACAGATAACGACAGCATGTAGAGATAAGAAAAGAATAAGAATGATATAACAGAAAATAAACTAAGGACAATAATAATAATGTACATTTGAAAAAGAAGCAGTTTTGACGAACAGGGCAAGGTCAAACCTGATTACAAAGTTGGAATGAATGGATCACAAAGGATTATAACAGCCCAGCAACAATCGATGTGCTTGCTCTCCGGTATTCCTTACCTTGTCAGTTTACAACTGTTCCTGTCTCCCTTGCCTACACTTTTTGGGGAGATTCGCTTCAAAGTTTGAACTCCACATAAGATCTAAATAAACATATGTAACGAAATGCCGCGTAATGACCGTCCCACTGCCCGTTCGATCGGTCCACTTTCCTGTTCTATTGTTTGAATTTACGTCTCAGTCTACCTGCGGGTGGAGCAATTATCTCTGACCCGTCCACCTAATATCCCAGCGTCCGAGTTTGGCCACCGTGGAATCTTTGTGCACGTTTTTATAGCTCACGAATTTGAGCTAGGTAAAACCTCCCAGTTTTCCCCTCTGTAATTTTCTGTAATTTTGAGTTTCTGTATATATTCCAGAGCAAATCTGAAGTCGTCGGTCCGCTTGCGATAGACTCACTGCGATGTCCTGCTCGTGCGAAGCAGTGTACCTGCCTGTTAGAACTCAGGCGTGTATTAACAGTGCCTATTTATTAAGGCCTCTGTTTTTAAGTTAGCTCAAGTGGAGCGAGGTCCTGCTCACGTAGAGTGGTGTACCTGTCTGTCGTTCTTTTTGTAGGACACAGACGTATATTAACATAGCCTATACGGTGTGTTAAGTTAGCTCGTGTATAGAGCGTTTATGACTTTCAAGTTCGCGGAGAACTTAGACATAGTAAATTACCATATTTCTTGCTTTGTCAAAGAAAGAAATAAGCTCGGTTAGAGCGGCGTGTGAGTCTAAGCTTAACGTTAAAGTTAGCTCATGTACGCGGAGCATATATTGCACATATCTTAAGTTCTTAAGGAACTCGTTAATTTCCAGTGTTATACTCGCTTCTTGTGGCAGTGTTAGACCTGTAAGTCTCAGCATGACCAGGCAGGCTTCTGTCCGCGTGTAGAGCATTGTACCCGGCGTTTCTGTAAATTGTGCAGAACAGCGGGAAGGCTAGAGGCCAAGACCATAAAGTAACCACCTGTTTTAAAGTATCCTGTGCATTTTGTTAGGACATTTCGGTCATATTGTGTATCCTGTGACTGTGACCAAAGCCTTAACGGGACAGTTAGTTATATAGTACTAGTAGTCATATTGTCAGGTCAGAAAAATCTGCTACTGGTAACATGTAATCCAGTACAACCTGTTTCATGAACTGGTACGCTAGCATGGTATCAGTGGGCGTGCACCTGTCGGTGCAAACGGCCAGGGCGGAGGAGGTTTCATCTAACCCAACGGCCACATGCTAGGGCACAATGTGACCCTCAGTACTTGAGTCCTTCATATTGGCCCCCGGTAGCTGTGTGGTCATAGGCTTGTTTGCCTAGATCACAGACGAAGAATTGAGCAAACTTCCCGGACGCAGCTTCGAAGCTGGCGGCAGCAGGCCAGTGGTTGATTGATAGGGCAGATGGCAATATACCGTCACTCTGGCCTGGATATCGTGACACAGAGCATCCACCAGTATTGGTGTTCTTTGGTTTGGGTCTTTCACCCTAGTCAGTTGGGACTGCGAGGCTGTGGAGTAGCCTACAGGCAGCCGGTCAGGCAATATGACTGTCCCTCTGGCATCCTCCTGCACCTGGATACATTTCCAGTCGTCTTGACCCTGTCTTGCCACTTGGATAAGTTGTGTCCAGGCGAGAGAGTGAGTCTGATGTTTGCGCAGCTCTTTCTCACTAAAAACAAATTCTTTGCGCCAGTCTTAACACTCACCTCGTCTTCTTTCATCTTTGTCTCGTCTTCTTTCCTCTCAAAATTCCAACGGCGATGGGCGAGTGCGGTGGCAGCAGGTTTGGATAGACTGGAAGCTGTTAGCACAGACCTACACGTTGGTGGCTGTGGGCTATGGTCGCTTCATCGTCGATTGAAGTGGAGGCGTGGGGAGGCAGCACCCACAGTAGCTGAGCAGCCTTATTTAAGGATAGCACTGCTCACCTCAACTGAGGAAGGGGCTAGAAAAGGTGCCCTAAAGAAAGCCCACTTCACATCACCCTGACTGGTATACCGCGACCAGTGGGGATCCCTTTTTGCGGTCGAAACAAAAAGAAATTCAGCTTACTCAGGCTAGGAGCCTGGAATATACGCACACTACAGGACAACTCAAACAACCCGGAAAGACGCACTGCACTTATTGCCATTGAGCTCAGCAGGTACAACCTGGACATAGTGGCACTCAGTGAGACCAGACTCCCTGATAGTGGCCAACTCAAAGAGCTCAGTGGTGGATACACCTTCTTCTGGAAAGGCAAGGGTGCAGTTGAACCGAGACAGCATGGTGTTGGGTTTGCAATTAAAAATGACCTTGTCAGAAACTTGCAGTCCATGCCAATTGAAATAAATGACAGGCTAATGACACTCAGGATCCTAGTTGGGAAAAGCCAGTCAGCCACCCTCATTAGCGCATATGCGCCCACCATGACTAACCCAGATGAAGCCAAAGACAAGTTCTATTCTGATCTAGAATCTGTCATATGCTCTGTCCCGGCAGCTGATAAGCTGATTCTCTTGGGGGACTTCAATGCTAGGGTTGGCTCCGAAATCTCAGCGTGGCCAAATGTTTTGGGCCCTCATGGAGTTGGTTCATGCAATAACAATGGGTTGCGCTTACTTACTTTGTGCGCTGAATTTGGCCTGTTCATTACCAACACAAATTTTAGTCTCCCCGTGAGAAACAGAACGTCATGGATGCATCCCCGCTCAAAGCATTGGCATCTCATAGACTATGTCATTGTGAGGAAGACTGACAGAAAGGATGTCCTTGTAACAAAGGCGATGTGTGGTGCCGAGTGTGGAACTGACCACAGACTCATTGTTTGCAAGCTCAGACTAACATTGAGGCGCAATAGACGCCCTCAAGGGAAAGCGCCACCTAAACGCCTAAATGTTTCAAAACTCTGCTCAGCTGAGAAACAGAGCGAGCTCTCATCAGAACTCTCCTCAAAATTGGATTGCGTGACTTTTGACCCTGAGAACATTGAACAGAGCTGGACTGACCTAAATACGACTGTACACTCTTGCGCCAGCAGCACAGTTGGTTTTCCTGTCCGCAAGCACCAGGACTGGTTCAATGATAATGATAATGAAATCAAAGTGCTCATCAAAGAAAAAAATAGTCTCATCCAAGCTCACTGCAGTGACCCCTCTTCCACAGCAAAAGCTGATGCACTGCGTGCATGTAAGGGTGTACTCCAGAAGAAGCTGAGGAAAATGAAAAATGACTGGCTTGAAGAGCGAGTAAGAGAAACTCAGAAATATGCCGACACAAACAACACTAGAAAGTTCTTTGAGAGCCTCCGAGCTGTGTTTGGACCATCCCGCTCTGGCACTACGCCACTTCTTGCGTCAGATGGTTCAACACGCATTGTTGAATTGAATGCCATAATTCAGCGTTGGGCAGAACATTTCGGAGGTGTGCTAAATCGGCCATCAAATATAAATACTGAGTCCATTGACCGCCTCCCTCAGACTCCTATTAATGCAGCTCTTGCCAAGCCATTCACAGCAAATGAGACCCGAACTGCCACAAATCAGATGTCCTTTAACAAATCACCAGGCGTGGATTCAATTCCTGCTGAGGTGTATGCCTTCGGTGGAGAAAAGCTTATTGAAAGGTTGACCGAGTTGTTCAATCATATGTTGAAAGCAGGGAAGCTGCCACAGGACTTCAAAGATGCTTCAATCATCCATCTGTACAAAAACAAAGGGGACAGCCAAGTCTGTGACAACCATCGGGGAATCTCGCTACTTTCAATTGCTGGCAAAATATTGGCAAGAATGCTTCTGAATCGCCTTCTTGATCACCTCTCGTCAAATGACTTGCTTCCCGAGAGCCAATGTGGCTTTCGTAAAGAGAGGGGAACGGCGGATATGATTTTTGCTGCCAGACAGATTCAGGAAAAATGCATGGAACAAAATAAAGCGCTGTATATCACATTTGTTGACCTCACAAAAGCATTTGACACAGTGTGTCGTGAAGGCCTCTGGAAAATCTTGGCGAAGTTTGGGTGTCCACCCGAATTCATCACAATAGTGCGCCAGTTTCATGATGGCATGCAAGCTGCAGTCAAAAGCAACGGCAGTGTTTCAGAGCCCTTTGCTGTCACAAATGGGGTAAAACAGGGTTGTGTCTTAGCCCCAACTCTGTTCAGCATCATGTTCTCTGCAATGCTACAAGAAGCCTTTAGCTCTCCTCCTCAAGGGGTAAGCATCAAGTACCGAACTGATGGCAGTCTATTCAACCTCAGGAGACTTCAGGCAAAAACCAAAACCAAAAGTACTCAAGTCTGTGACCTACTATTTGCTGATGATTGTGCACTTCTGGCACACGATGAGGATAGCATGCAAAACTGTGTTGATAAGTTCTCTAGTGCCTGTGACAACTTTGGCCTCACAATAAGCACAAAGAAGACGGAAGTGCTCCATCAGCCTACTCCAGACGACAAGTATCCTGTGACCCCAAATATCAAAGTCCATGACAGTCTTCTGAAGGTGTCGGAGAACTTCACCTATCTTGGCAGTACACTGTCTTCCGCGGCTCGTGTTGATACTGAAATTCTCTCAAGAATCAGCAAAGCCAGCTCTGCATTTGGCAGGCTTCGAAAGAGAGTATGGGATGTCGCCGGCATTCGCACAGACACTAAGCTGAAAGTGTACAATGCTGTGGTCCTTCCCACCCTACTCTATGGGGCTGAAACCTGGACAGTGTACCAATCGCATGCCAGAAAGCTAAATCACTTTCATCTGGCCTGCCTTAGAAAGATCCTAAGGATCAAATGGCAGGATAAAATTCCAGACACTGAGGTCCTCAATCGTGCCAAGGAATTGAGCATCTTCTGCCACCTGAAAAAAATTCAGCTACGTTGGGCAGGACATGTTGTCAGAATGCCCGACTCCAGACTCCCTAAGCAAATCTTCTTCTCTGAGCTCTCCAATGGAACGAGGAATGTTGGGGCCCCAAAGAGACGTTACAAAGACACTCTCAAGCAATCACTGAAGGCCTTTGCCATTGATGTGAGTGAGTGGGAAAAGCTCTCGCTTGATCGTGCAAATTGGAGGGCGGCCCTTACCAGAGGCAGCAAAGCATGGGAAGCTGACAGAGTCCAGCAGGCTATCAAAAAAAGAGAACGGCGCAAGAAAAGGCCCAGTGGTACTAAACCAACGGAGCACTCTTGTCATTTATGCGGAAGGGTCTGCAGGGCAAAAATAGGACTTATCAGTCACATGAGAAGCCATAAGTCATGAAAGAACAGTCTTTCCATTCTGTCCTCTGTGTCCTTTAGTTCTCTTTATTGTCCATGTGTTGAAATTCTCAACAATTTCTGTTCTTTATTCCTCTGGTGTTGTTAAGGTCATCATCATACCTGATGGACGAACTATTATTATTATTATTAATATTACTAGTAGTCATCTTGTGGATGTGAACAGTGCTTTTTATGTGGAGTAAGGACATATGTGAGTGTGCATGAGAAAACCCGGTATAAGTCGGCAGAACTGATTTTGAGAAAAACGGCTTTGAAGTGAAAATATGGGTCCGACACAAACCTCCAACTTGGCTGTTGTTTAGGGGACCGTGGCATGTTACAGGGTAAACTGTAGACGAGCAGTGAACACTACTCACTATGATCTCTATAACGGCTTTGTAATTAGACTACGGTCTCCTAACAAGATCCAAAAACTTCCGACTTGCCTGTTGCTAGGGGACCGTGGCATGTTACAGGATAAACTGTAGATGAGCAGTGAACACTACTCACTATGATCTCCATAACTGCTTAGTTATTAGACTACGGTCTCCTAACAGCAATCATTCCAATATTACTTGGTCAATTAGCTATTGCCACTTATAGGATTAAATGCCATTTTCTCAAAATCTTGTTTTAGGGGGGTTATTGTCTTCAATTTATCAGAAATGTCTTGTCTTTTATTATATGTACAGAACTCAAAATGTCATGTGGCCGACTTATGCCGGGTTTTCTCATGCACACTCACATATTTGTAATTGAGTGTATCCTGTAGCTGTGCCCAGGACAGTATTGACAGTGTAACATGTGGTGAAGTTAAGAGAACATTATCTTTGTGGAGTCCAGTTTCTCAAGAGACCAGGCATTCTTCGGTTTAGGACCATCATCGTCAAGATTACAGATTCAAAATATAGGACAAGTTTTAGTAACATTTTACTTAGAGTAATTATTAGAAGGGTGTGGGTATATAATGTGTGAAACCTTCATTAAATGCAGAGTCGGTGAGATAAACATCTACCTTTTTATCTGTGTTTTAGTGTAGCATATTATAATCCATTTTATTGTCCTTTCATTGCATTAATCAGAAACCTTTTCTTTCAGGGTAATTAGCTTAGCTGTTGGTAAACACATTATCTTTGGATCATTGCCATTTTAATATCTGTATGAAATATTTGTCCATCCTTTCTGTCACGTTATTTAGACTATTTTACTAACATTAATTAAGCCCCCATCCCACGTGTCCCAATAAATTTATTGTGTGTATAACTGTAAAGGACTTGTTTCCATTGGTGTGTTGTAGTCCCTCATAGGCCGGAACATCCCAAGGTTGCAAACCGCATTTGCAGTATCACTGCCTGCACCTGCGCTTTGTGACAACATATCATAGAAATGCTGAGCATTATCGCGTACTTAAAAATATGGACAACCTATAAGACTTGAAACTTATGGGAGATATATCACAAGATGTCTACTGAAGCTCATTGATAATATGAACTTAATTTTTGCCAAAATTGGGAAAATGGACAAAGGACACTTGTAAACTGGGCTCTGGACATGTTGATTCTCTGCTCGACTCGTCCCCCGGGCCCCCAGCTTCACTGTTTGACTGCCCCGCTGTCTGTTATCATTGCTTCTCGGTAGGGGATATTGATGCAGTGCTTTTCTACATCCCCTCAAGCTTTGACTTTTGTGAGGCTAATTGAATTTACGGGGCCGGACGCTGAGAGAGAGAAAGACAGACAGAGAGAGAGGAGAGAGAGAAAGAAAGAGAGAGCAATCGATTCCCCACTGTGAGCAAAACACAGCCCGGTGGGTGGGGAAGTCAAGAGAAGATGAAAGTCTATCTCAAGTGGAAGGGAAGGGAATTAAATACCATGCCGGGGGAGTGAGGGAAATGGGGAGTCAGTCCAGATGTGAAGAAGGAGTGAAAGAGGGGACAAGGTGGTCTAGAGGCAAGGTGCTCGCCTCTCATGCCAAGTGTCCCGGGTTCTAAACCCGGGCAGTGCAGGCATGTTGGAAATTGGATTTTTCTCATATTTTCAAGTCCCTGGTCCTATTGGGGGGTAGGATCGAGTACCTAGTCTTCTCGGATAAGGACGAAAAAATTCGGAGGGCCCGTGTGCACGTTGAAGATACCTTGGCAGTTGGAAATCGTAAAGAGCAGGCCGAAAGGCCGCTGCCCGGGCAAAATTGACAATGGAAATTAATAGATTAAAAATTTATCCATATCACCCCCCCCCCCCCAACCAGCAACAACAAAATCATATACATATTGTTATTAATAAATATTCAAATATTATTTGAGTTGTGTGTTGTGTGAACTGATGTGAGTTGTGAACTGCTGTGAGTTGTGAACTGTTGCCAGTTGTGAACTGCGCCTAACAGGCTGCGTTACAATTTACTCTGAGATAGAGAGAGAGAGAGTGAGCGAGACAGGGAGAGAGAAAGAAGCAGTGCAGTGTGTTGAGCGCTTCGCAGGCAGCTCCATTCTGCTCTGTGGTTGACATGTTGTTTCTGTAAAGCGCATAGAGCATTTTAAATGGATATGCGCTATATAAATGCTATACATTATTATTATTATTATTATTAAGAGAAGAAGAGGGAGGAAATCGTCATATTATCTTCCTACTGCACCCCCCCCCCCCACCTCTCTCTGTCTCTCCACTGCCTCTCCCACTATTATGCATATCACTCTTTACGTATCCGTTAATGATTACCCCTGCATCACTCACGTTGTTTCTTTTTGTTTGCTTGTTTCCTTCTTTTTGTTTATATTCTCCTACTTTCTTCTGTTTTGTCTGTCTTTTTCTCGTAACCTTAAATTTTTCAATGGCCCCCATAAAACTTCATATCCCGCATGTATTAATTTCTTTCATTTCATGAACGCAACCAAGGAAGATATGTAATACCATAAGATAGCCATGTATAAAACACATATAGGCCATTTGAATCGTCAGCAGGTATGGATTAAACCGAGTGTGAACGAACATGACAAGAATTACCTATTCATGTTTCTGTTTTCTTTCTTGGTCTTTCTCATGTGTACAACAGGAATTCTGCAAATTCCGAAGCAAATTACAGTTCAAATACATAAAAGGATCAAATTTACACCAAAACTAAACCTATGAATAACATCTAACAAAAAAAAGAAAAGAAAAAAAGACAAATTACCCTGCCCTAAGTGAAAGCATCCACAACACTGAGATAGACATAACATGCTGGGTTATTGCAATGAAGAAAACTAATTACCTGGTATCGATTGAAAGAACAGAAACATTGGTCATTTAGAGCGATATACCACATGAAATGCGAGGTTGGGGGTGTTAAGGATGATGAGTTTGATTCGTTCGGGGGCTTGGCTCCGGTTATTGCAGTTAATTACAGACGTGCTTTAGCTTTAGTGGAATAACGTCACACGGTAGTCTGCTAGCAGAAAAGCTTCGGAGGATTCTAAGACAGTGATATTACCCCCCCCCCCCCCGTCCAAGTGTCCCCTGGACAACCGCACCCCGTTTCCATTCCTATTGCCGCAGTTCTGGATAAAATAAATCGCCATGTAAGTCACTAGTGTAACACCATTTGCAAAAGGAAGTGCTGAAATAGGCTGCTCATTTTAAAACGTGAGCCCTGGTCTTTCATACCCCTATTCCGTTCAATGGTCACCACAACTTTCACATTCTGTTCACCCTGAGTGAACACTGTTTATAAGAGGTCTACCTTTCTCCTTTATAAACGTCTCGCCGTCATATTATGTTAACTTTCTTTTTTTTTTTATTGAACTTTTTTTTTTTACACCATGGACGGTGACAAGTCAAGTACATAAAGGCCAATTTACACTGGTAGGTTTTAGGAATAGAAAAAAGGAATGGGGGACTGTGTGGGAAGAACTCTCTTTGCTTTCCGTCTTTTGTTTTCCGATTTCCCCCTTCAAAACATGACTAAAACAAACGATGCGCATCATTTCTCGTTCAGAAAACAGACCAGTGTAAACAAACAGCGTTTCGATGGGGGAAATCGGAAAACAAAAGACGGAAAGCTAAGAGAGTTCTTCCCACACAGTCCCCCATTCCTTTTTTCTATTCCTAAAACCTACTAGTGTAAACTGGCCTTAATATAGGTATTAGCTGTCCCTTCTTGTTCAGCACCGTCAGTGTTTTATACCAATCTTTTTGTAGGTTTTTTTCTTTCTTTTTTTTTGTTCTTATTACTACGATAAATAATTAATATGAAAAATAACATTGGAGTCCAGTACAGAGTGTCCGACAGTTATCTTTACATCTTTGATACTAAACTGATTAAGACTTAGTAAGATACAATTAACTGATTGTCCTAAACCCTCAATACTTTGTCCAAGTTGCAATGTTGAAATATTCATTAGTCTTTACATTACGTTTCTTCAATTTCTCTAAGTGGAAGTGGGGGAAGGAGGGGTGCCAATTGTCTTGTCCAGGGTGCAGTTGTTCTAGGTGGAACTTGTCGAGGAGCAACTGCCCGGGTAGGAGGTGGGGGAGGGCTGTCCAAAGACCAGTTGTTCAGAACCACACCATCATTCAGGAAGATAAATAATTACATACAAATATGTGTAATTATCAACAGAAATTAAAAACACTGGACACTGCCGACGGAAACAGAAGTGTATTAAAAAGTAATACTTTCCCTCCGTCTTGAGACCGAATGATTAGTGGTTGACGTTTCAAAATCTTCAGAATTTCAGTCTTATGTCAGACATGTACAGTAACTACAAATGAAATGTTGACACACGGACCCGTTTGACAGTGTTGAAGAAGAGGTTCATCAAGACCGACAAAGGCATCCGTGCCACTGCGTAAGACTTATACAGGGTACAACACTTGATAATTATTGAGCACAAGGCTATATATATACTCAAGTTTAAGTTTACTTACGAACATAAAACAAAACTCCAATTCTATATTTTCCACGCACAATGAAAGGAGATTCAAAGAAGTTTACATAACAGGCAAGAATTTATTATGAATGCATATGAACATTTCCATCTCCAATGCTTGTCAGCGAACTTGTCTGAATCATATTTGTCACAGTATCGCTGTCATACTATAAGGAAATCTAACAGGGCATTAGATAGATTTTCTCTAGATTTTTTAAAAACGTTGCTCTGACTTATTTCAGACTAGGTCGAGGTCGATTCTCCATACAATGCAGTACAGATTCTTTATAGATCCACATTTGCCATTCACCTTCCATTCATGTTTTCGCCCCACTACATCGTTCTCGCCCCCTTGTCGCCCTTTTCCTCGGTTTCGCACCCCCCCCCCCAATCACCCCCGGGTAGGCGATATCGCCCACACTGAGAATCACTGATCTACAGTATATATTATTATTATCCATATAAATGAATGCAAGGTTCAGTTTTCACTGTCTCACCTTTGCTGAAATTGCCTACCTGCCTGGCCGGTTACAGAAACAATTAATCTAATACTTTTGAGGAAGAGCCACACGCTAATGTGGATTTTACTCCAAATAGTGACAGGCGCCTACATACCGCATCTATCAATGTCATGTTTGCAAAATCTCTGTCAGCAAAAGAGTTGATGCCCATTCATTTATGTCTTGCTGATAAAGGATTACCATTTAACAAGACATTTATGTCGGATACAAATGATTACGCCGAACTAGTTGCGACTGAATATGCCATGGAACAATCCAACAACGGAGGGAGAAATAATCTTCTTATATCTGTAGTTACTTTAGATCCACGGGGCATCGATACGCGGAGAGACTGCAGCCACGCAGTCCTGACATATAAATGTAAAACTATTGAGTTTAAAAACCCAACAATGTGTCAAGTCTATTACTGCTTTCATAAAATAATATGACGATTTGTGGCACAACAACTACAACAAAAAAAATTTAAAACAAAGACACACAAAAAAAAAACGTCAGATGCACGTAGAGCTTAATTACCTTCACAGAATGAACAATTTTGAACATGTCACACAAAATATGACAGTTTATGGCAAAACAACAACAATAACGTAAATGCCATTAAGTGCACTTACTTTGGAGCTTAAATTACCTCTGCGAAATGAACAAAAATCCTGTTGATGTTTGTGTTCAAGTCTTTTCCAGACATTCAATTGTAAATTAATAGTGCAATTACTGAAAGAAGCACCCGCGTTTGCGCACAATTTCTAACACTCATTCGCCCAATCTCTCAGGCCCGTTGACAAGCTGGATGGAGTCCCTACAAAGCAAGTTTTTAGTTAGTTATTTTCAATTCATTTAATCGAATAATGCACATAAATACAGTTCTAGGTGGGCAAGCCAGGAATAGGAAGGAGGCGGGGTGGGGCTGAAGTGGGAGTAAGGGGATGGGGCGGAGGTGGTAAATTATGTCTTTTTTACTGGCCTACAATACTGAAGTGGGATATTTAAAAAAATGATGTGAATCTCCCATGCACAAAAAAAATAATTTAAAAAAAAATGCAACCATCTCGTGCCGATGCCACTCGATAAAACAGCCACTTGACCTATATTCCTGATGTCATGACAAGCAAACCAGAATAGTCCCTTTAACTGGAACACGCGCTCACTAACAGAAATCATTTTTTTTCCCTACCATTTACTTGTATTTATCTCGTGTCAATTCTTCAAATATATTTTAGATGATGAACGGCCCGCACTTTATAGGCAAACCTCACTTTCCGTCATTTTGGTGACACACATTCTGAGCGAACAATCACTAAATGGATCATTATGTCAGATTTTGTTGGCAGGAAATAAAAGAGAGAGAGACCAGGCGTGTGACCTGATTATAGCATCGGTCGTTGATGAAACCAGACAATCCCAGAGTGGCTAATCGATTCCTCTACCCACAACAACATACAAACTCATTCATTATGGTGACATTTATAACCACTAACGCTGACGTCACTCCTGCTGTTGACTTGACGGTCCCAGTCAAACCAAAGTATCGTATATTAACATTTGAACAGAGTCAACTCGTCATCTGTATCAATTATGCATTTCTGTGCACTGCAGTCTGCCTGTTTGGAATGGTTGCAAACATCATCAATATTATCATATTTTTTCGACAGGGCTTCGCTTTAAATGTGAATATCAGTTTCTTTAGCATGGCTATCTCTGATGTTTGCTGCCTGACCACTCAACTGATGCACTGTATCTGTTTGAACCCTCTGTTCAGATACGCTGATTTTCCTTTTGTGCCAGAGGAGATCCATTACCTTTCTGCTAGTCTCATTTCCATTGGTTTTAGCCGAATTACAGGTTGGATTACTGTGTTTATTACGGCAGAGAGATTCCTGAGTATTGCCATGCCTCTCAAAGTGAAACGAATCGTCACACCTCAAAAATCGAAAATCATCATTGTTATTATCTATTTTGTCAATGCTGTGCCTTTGATCCCAGAATACCTAAAATATCGCTTCACATGGCGATTTCAGCCGCAAAAGAATAAAACACTTTTAGCCATCGCTCTGAATGAAAACAGCCATGCCGAAACCGATGCCACATATTACCTGAGTGCCTTGGTCGGATATTCATCATTTGTGGCCCTTATAATATTTACAACGATGCTGGTAATCAAACTTGGACAAAAAACAGCATGGCGGAAAAGTGTCACAGCAGCCAACAAACAGTCAGAATCGCTGTCTACTCGAGACAACAGAACTGTCAAAATGGTTGTACTGATAGCTATCGTCATGATAGTGTGCTACACTCCAAGCACAGGCCTGGCAATCTTCATGATCACTGAACACGAGTTTGCCATGCTGGGCCTCTACCAAAACGAATTCTATGCAATGTGGTCTTTTTCCTTCTTGTGCCAGGATATCAATTCTAGTGTCAATGTTTTTCTTTACTATAACATGAGCACTAAGTACAGAGAATCTTTCAGACAACTCTTCGGCAAATGTTTGGATCAGAAGAAAAACTAAAGAATACAACACATGTATTATTATCAACCGGGCAAAGATCATGACGTTTTCCTGAGTATTGATGCTTTACGTGTATTATAAGCTCAGACACGGCAGTCAATGCTATGATAGTGAATGACATGTTTTATTTTATTTTGCAACACCTATTTTTCGGGAAATATTGCTGTTATGATTAAGATTCAGCCTGCCTAAATGGTCATTTTAATCTTATCGTTGGTGAATGGCGACGATAATAATTTTTAAACGAGCTGACCATAAACAAAAATGGAAACGAAAGGCCTCTCGTGGGTGCAGGGGCAAAGTGCCACAACCTCATAAGTTATCGTGATTGGAAAGCAGGCTAGAATGTCGCTACAGCGTTCAGGGCAGCCTTTCTTTATTCTGCACTGTCCAATAATGCCCAGCACCATATTTATTGGTGGCAGCATCTCCGGCCATCAACATCAGGAAAGACAGGTGTCAAGATCACAAACGCTTTGAGACAGCCTCATGAGTGACCTTCTACGGCCACCGACAGGGTCCACTTGACCGCCAGTATCATCGCCATGGACAACAACTGCCATCATCATCATCATCAGCTTCACTTGTAAAATCAGCAACTTCCACAAGTATGACCAACATTTTCAAACCATAAATGGAAACCATAACCCCCCCCCCCCCCCAATAAGTATTACTGCACTAACAGTACTATCCGAAGGCCTATTACAAGAAACAGACCAAAGAACAAAGTGCTTTCAACGAGATAATCCAAAAGAACTATCAGTGAGAAAGCACTACAAAACGAGAAAATGAGTTGGAAAAGTCTCGTACACCAGCCTTGATAAGAACACGGACACAGAAGAGGACTGGAGTGTAGACAAAACAAGCATGAATTTGAAAGAGAACACGAATTTCTAATGAATAAACAACGAAATATAAATATGTATTATATATATATCCAGCTGCCCCATAATACTTCTAGACTTTCAGTACTTACTTGAGAATCATCTCTCGTTGTTCGAATGGATCTTTATAAATTGTAAAATGACCCCTGGCTACGTCACACAGTTCTGACTCATAATCTAACTCGTGTAAAACTAAAAATGAACAGTTCCTCGACTAACTATTGGAAATCGAAGCCAATTCTCAGCGGCATAAGAACACACAATTGATTTGTTTCATTCTTTCAATTTCTATATAATAAAAAATGGAATTTCACTAATGAAACGACGTTAACTGCGTCACAAGAGAACGTCCTGTACGCCACAACGACTGCTATAAAAAGAATTGTAATTAACCACAGGTCAGAGGGCTGGCTCGATCTGTCCTTAAAGTAAATCCCCAGGTGTATTCAGAGAAGCAAGAACTGTCACACGTGACATAGTAAGCCGCTATACAGGTTATTTCCGCGTGTAATTCCTTTGATGGAATAAATAGACCGGCTACTTTTTTTATCGGTATGGGCTGACTGGACACAGGAGATATATATCAATCGAAGTCAGCTGTAGATCAATTGCAAAGGAAATAAAAAAGAGGAAATTTTTAGGACACATCTGTCGCCTCAGGAGTCTCGAACATCTAGCAGTCACAGGGAAGCTCGACGGCAGGAAAAGCAGGGGCAGACAGAGAAAAACGTTCACTGAAAGTCTTAATTCATGGACAACAAACAAACGTCACAACAACAACTCCTTCTTGAGGTCGGCTGATGACAGATCCGAGTGGGGAGCCATGATCGCCAATGTCTGATCCAGACAGGGCAACTGATGATGATGAGGGACCAAATGAAATGGTGATGCAGATATAGCGAGATAAATATAGTACCTTTAAATGCTTACGACAAGTGTTTCACTTCCACAAAATCCTGCCATCGAGGCAATGGGGAGCTTCAAAAGTCCACAGAGTAAAACGTTTCTGGTGAAAATGTATAGAAATGCGCATATATTGGTGATAATCTCTATCCAAGCGCTGTCTTGAATTTTCCTCTGTTAACAGTTCTTGTCAGTTATCTTAACAATAATCAGCCTCGCCACATGTAGACAAATTCTACAACAACGTTTATCTACTATTTCTGAAGAAGTGACAAAATCCGATGCAAATCCAGCGTCTAACGACCAACAGACACTCCTGTTACAAGAATTACGTAGAACACGACCACAGTTTTGTAAGGCGATGGATCCTCTCAGTTCAGTCGTAACTCGTTTAGAAAGACCATTATGTAACATGTAAAGCTACCAATATGCAGTAAGGTGGGTCTAATGATTTCGAAAATACACCCCTTTGATATCAGTCACGCAACACACCCCCTCTATGTCATTCACAACCACACCTCGGTGAATCATCCTAGGAGCATAACAAGATGGTTCACTTGCCGCCGAATGCGACATCGGATATCAACGGGAGCGACCCGAGCAAGCGCGGTAGAACGGTAGCCACGTAGAGGGGTGACATAGGGTTTTCATTGCAGTTTGTGTACAACTTGCTTATTTCAATAATATAAACCGCAAAATCTAGAAATTTACAATGTCATTGGTGTTCAGCTGTGAATTGCAACCGTAACAAAAACAGTAGATCCGATCTATCTTTCTACCGTCTACACTGGTGCTTGTATTAAAAAAGCTAATATTATTATAAATGACCCCCAACATCCCCTGAACAAGGAATATATAAGATCTGTAAGAAGTTTAAGGCTGTTGTCAAAGAAAACTAAAACTGAGCGCTACTTTAAATCGTTTATTCCATCATCAACTAGGATGTTACAATAATGTCGTCATCTTGATCGTAATCTGTGCACAGTTGAATTATGTCCTGCGTGTCAGGTCAATGTGTTTTAGTTAGGGAAGCATATTGTGTGCACTGTTAATTTTGTTAATTTAGTTAATTTATCAGTGTGTGTGTATATATGTGTGTGCGCGCGCTATGTATCATACTTTCTGCTTCTGTAACTGTATTGTTATGTATTCAATGATCAAAACAAATTTCCTTGTACAAGGACGAATAAAATTTATCTTATCTTAATTTATCTTATCTTATCTTAAAACAGACCTGTACGGTTTCCTCTCTCATTTGTAGTACTATATAATGACAAGATTTGACTAAGCAACACGGCCGAAACAAGCGTGTTTAATACTCCCATTTGATGAAATGAATCTACAATTCAGTTGTTCAGTGAGAATATACTTTACCAATCTTTTACTTAGTTACTGAAGTTCTGTACCAATCTAAAACTTAGCTGTTGAATGAGAATGTACTTTACTTAATTAAGAATATACTTTACCAATCTATATCTTAGTCAATGAATTGAGAATGTACTTTATCAATGTGTAACTCAGGTACCAAAGCATGTGTTAGTCAATGAATGAGAATGTACTTCACCAATCCATAACCTAGTTAATTAATGAGAATGCACTTTATCAGTTAAACTCCGTTGTTGAATAAGATCATTAAGAATGTACTTCAACAATCTATAGTTATTTTAGTCAATGAATGAGAATGTACAATGTCAATCTATACTTAAAGTTTAAATTAATAAGAATGTATTCTACTGTCTGTACTTTCTCTCACCTCCATCTCTGAGATATTATTGTTTCGTTCACAAAATGCCCTGCAATAAATGCATTTCTTTCATACTGATTTGAGGTCTTTATTTTAGGAGGTTCGCTGCCCTTGGCATTTACACCTCACTTTACTTGTTTTATTATTTCTTGTTCTGGCGGGGGGGGGGGGGGGGGAGAGATGATATGGATAAATTTTAATCTATTAATTTCAATTTTGCCCAGGCAGCGGCCTTTCGGCCTGCTCTTTACGATTTCCAACTGCCAAGGTATCTTTAACGTGCGCAACGTGCACACGGGCCCTCCGAATTTTTTCGTCCTTATCCGAGAAGACTAGGTACTCGATCCTACCCCCCAATAGGACCAGGGACTTGAAAATATGAATTTCTTTCATACTGTCATTTTAATTGCTGTTTTAAAAGTGAAGGTGCGTAATATTTGTTTCTATTAAATGCGCAACAATCTTACCAATCAACAATTGTTGCAGAGAAGATTTGGAATGGTTATTGGTAGATGCTTTATCTAAAGGAAATGCGTCATGTAAAAAAAACAACACTTTTAGACATCTTTTCTAATTAAAACCAAAACAACACAAATATTTAGGTCAGATGCTTGAAATATGAACATATAAAAATAATTTACTATTGAGCACGTGGCAGTCTTGATTATTGTTGGTCTGTGACAGTCATTATGTCCTAGATTCTGCAGCAATTCTTCGACTATTTTCTATTAACTTTCACTTTACCGCTGACTACCCGGGTATTGTTTACCGCGCTTCCTAGCTAGCAAGACGGTTCGCACCGAAGTCGCTTGACGCTAGTGTTAAAGTAACGGGGAGCGCCAGAAGTGAAGCTTCTTGTTTTGCTAGAAGCTAGCCAACGCCACGAAAACACCGATCCAGTGTCCACGAACTTGCGGCAGAAAACCATACAAAATAGATTCCCACTTACAGAAACCTGTATATTCAGCCCCATCTGTATTCCTCGAGTCCTCCCAACACAGTCTGTCACTTTCATATCAGCCAAAATTTATCGTGTAAAAATGATGTTTTTAAACTGATAATATGACTGTATACACAGGAATCGTCGCCTTAGACAGACAAACATACTTTCTTCTGCTTTTCAAAGCCGTAAGCCCCCCCCAGGAAAACAGGGCATTCCAAAGTGCTAATGTCCATATTTACGTCTGGGAGTGGAAAGGTAAGATCACAATGCTCCTATGTATTCTATAAAATGCTAAGAGGTCTCAATCTTCCGACGACACGCTCGAGCACCCGTCCACAGTTAAAATCATGCTGTAGAGTTGGGCGAAATGTCTCAACGGGGCGTCGCCGTGTTTTGGAATGAAATGTGGTCCTGAACCGGTCGAAAGACTGGTACCTGATAGGTTATGACCTGGTATGTGCACTGTGCTTCATTCACCAACCCACTGATTCTATTCAGCAAATCAATGACAAGTTTACTACAAGCATATTGCCACTAAATGATTTAATTCTGCAGAGGTTCTCAATGTGAACGATATCGCCTCATGGGAGACAATTTTGAGGTTGGAGTGGGTTGGGGGGGGGGGGGGCAGCGGCGAAAACGATGAAAAGGGCGGCGGGGGCGGAGCGATAACGACCAAGGGGGCAACAGTGGGGAGAGGGGGCGCGAAAACCTGAATAGGGGGCGATCAGGTGGAAAATATTTTTCTGACACCGTTTTTGTACAAAGTCTTGACGTTCTGTTCTTTATTTTTTTTTTTAATCCATATTATTATCACATCTATTGCTAATCTGCTATGCAAAATGGTAATGGAAAAAAAGTAAATAATTAAAAATTCCCCTCAAGGACATGCTATTCACATTCCTCGAACATTCAATTTTGCTAGTGGACGATAGCAGCTTACAACCCCCCCCCCCCCCCCCCGCCCACATTACTAGATTTGTGAATGGTCTGTATAAACAGGCTAAATTACATCATTCTGCATTATCATCCATGAGTGATTGTGTCGTAGACTTGGACACTAGCTACACGTGTACTGCGTCGTCGATGTTTCTGATTCCTGTCATCTCCCGCTTGCAACAGACTCCATACTGTTGTTCTTGTTCACTTGTTGTCAATTTGAGGCAGAGCCGGGAAGAAGATATTGTCGATAATATTTAATCACATTAAAATGAAATGCAGGTTCATATGATTCCAAAAAATCCGTGAGATCTACGTGTACCTAACTTAGTTAAAAATTCATATGATTACCGTGCATCTACTGCTCTCGAGAACTTGCATTTAGAACTGCTGTATTTCTATCGCCAATTTAAGTGTCAGACTATGAGAGCAGGACAAGAGAGTGTAGAAATGTTTCACGCGCGGCAAACAAAATTAATGCACCGTGGGGAGCGGCATGACATTATTATAGAACCATTCCCATCGCCATCCATAACACGGACACGTAAAATGATTATAAAAACAGCAGTAGCTGCTGCAGTAAGCGCGAATTTTGTCAGTTCAAAGCATGACATCAAACGCCACAGGTGGAATATTTCAGACATTTCCAAAGTTTGTTCATTTGCTGGCGGAGAGTGAGAGACAGACAGACAGACCAACCAGCAATTTTGGGCAATATGGGCGGAGGTTTGTTTGTGTTGCTGACATTGACCGCCGGATAGGCGGTGTTATATATCCATATATAATGAAGGGAAATTATGCATACATGTAATTTACTTAGTTACTGCCCTTGGTTAGACCTACACTTAATTACGTAGTAAGGGAAATAATTTACCTCTTATGCGTTGTGTGATTAATTAACACCACCACTTTACTTACATTACTTTTCATGTTGCATTACTCTCAGTGAGTTGGTAATACATTAGGTCACCTATTCTAAAGTATGAAAGTGTGTGAATGACTTTATCTTTATTGATATTTGGTGACCCTCATTACTCTATGCATTATTATGTACATCTACTGCGATACTGTATATAACTAATGACCTGTAAATATTACCAGAATAAAGTTGCTTATCTTCCCGGCTACAACTGACTTCTCTTTGTTTGTTATCACCACATAACAGGCGGTATCAAAATATTTCCCTGTAGTGAGTTTGCAGAGGGAAAATATTTCCGTAAGAGGGCCGGTGCAACATCCACACTCGCATCAAACATTTGTCAAACTCTGACCTTAAACTTCAGACCTTTACCTTACATCACCCCAACAAGTCTGCTATAGAAAGGTGGTTTCCTCATACCAAACTGGAGAGGTAACTTTCTGAACTTTTTTCTTTTCTTTTGCAAGCTGTTCTGAATAGTCCATCCACTGGTACAATCCCAAGCTTTATGTTGACAGACCGATTTGTCTTTCAAACGTTGAGTTTCTTCACAATTTTCAGCAAGTAAATTAGTTACACCTCTGACGAGCTATGGCAATGGTCATTTGCCTCAAAACAGCAAAAGAATTCCTTTGGCACCTGTAAACAGTAGGAACTATCGAGAATCATCCAGAAGTACCAAACGATGCAGTTTTCTGACTACCACATGTTCTTAACTCGCCAAAGAGCGTTAAATGAAGTTTGAAATACTTTTCATCCCCAAAGGTAAATGCACAGACATGGGGAACTTTTTTAAAATGTTGGCTTAGTCTTTCCTTTCAAAGCATGCAAATAATTTCAGTGATTTTAAAGACATCTCGTATCTTTCCCTATACAATTGGGGTTGCTGGCGAGAATACTGATTTTGATCCGGGACTCGGTTCTCTACACTGAAAATGTCAGTCTTTCTCTTTCAAAATATTCGGTATTTCAAAACAGCATCCTGTACTAAAACTATTTAGGGTAAAAATCAGACCAGGAAAATATCTCCTCCTAGACGTTTGTCGCTTTATTCATCGACACGACTGGGGCTTGAAGTATCCTTTTAACATCTCCAGTGGCAAAAAGTGGGCTTTGATACTAGATAAATTTACTTGTACTACTGCAGAGATAAAGAATACTATACTTCCCGCTGATAAGGAAATACCAATAGAGTATGAAAAAAAAATTCTTTCCCATCTACATAAGCTTTCCTCTGTGATTTTCGTATATATAGAGAATAAATAAGTCATGCCACTATATTTAAATGTACTATTTTGAATCGCGCCTAGTTGCGATTCGGCTGTGAGAGTTACGAAAGTAACTTTGCAACTGCTGTCGATACGAAGCTTCTATTTGTGGACTTTCCACCTAGAAGCAAGCTTTTTCAGGATATGAATCGATTTTTATGAATTATTAATCTTTTTTTCGTGCGAATTTGATGGCCACTTTTTCTGTCCATGGCTGATATGTTCATAAAGCTTCATTGTTCAACACATGGTGAAAACCCGATTTCGCTGTGGTAGCGTAGCGCCCTACTTTTTCCTGTTCGCATGACCTACTTTATCGAAGTGGGGCTGCCGTCCCGATTTAGAACTTTAAAATCAGACTAATCTTCGTTCTGTAATCCTGTTGGTACCACAGTATTGTGTACAAGACTTTATTCTGATAACTTACGAACATTTATCCTTTTTTTTTTTACAGTAGGAAGGGCTTAATCACGGGCAAGCTTAAAAAAAATGTGTGTGGCTGCGAACGTAGATCTTGGTCACGCTGCTTCCGTTCTTCAACTTTCTGAAAGAGAGAGAGAGAGAGAGGGGGGGGGGGGTGGAAAATGGTACACCTTGTGATTACTTAGGCTTAATGCAAAAGATATACATGTAGCTCAGTTAAGCCATCTTCGTTGAACAGCCGCTGCAATGCACATGTAGGTCACAATCACTGAAGCAGTAGGGAAGACGCCGGAAGATGCATGCAACGTTAGCGTCCTTTGGTCTGCTGTTCCACGTGAATAAGCTCCCTTCTCTCCATTAGCACCGAACAGCACGCCGGTGCGCGAGTGTCATTCGCTACGATAAGGACTGCGTTACGATGCGCTTCGGGTGGCTTTTGATAAGTAACTTTAGGCCAACGTGATGCCCCAGCGCGGACTCTCTATTACTTTGAATGAAGGAATGTTGCGAGTTAAACACAGACCAGGCGAGCATTTGAAAAACGAAAATTTCTCTCTCCATCTATCTCTCTCTCTCGCTCTCTCTGTACACAGCTTACAGACTTGGTGAATTTGGAATGAAACTGAACAAAGATCAACTATTTAGGTTTCTTGACTTGATTCTTCTCAGCCGCCAATCATAAAAAAATTCAGTCTATACTTAGGTCGGCAAAGCATGAATAGATTGAATCGAAAGTTTCCTGGTGACGTCACTCCATCGTGGATAAGGCATACTTGTCCAAGCTGCTGTAACCCCATCCCGTGTTTTCTTTTCTCTCTGTGTCCACTCCAGTTCACAGTATGGGTGCCTTCTATTGTACACGCAAAAAATATCCCCAGCTACTCTCTCTCTCTCTCTCTCTCTCCCAGTGCATGTGTTTGTCTACATGTCACATGTCATCCTGAAGGTCCACGAAAGGGAGATTCCGGTTGTCCAGTTACGCCCTCCCTTTACCAGGGCAAAATAAGAGTCTCCATTATATGTATCACAACAGTTTATTCACTCCCTTCGACTTTTACCACGTGTTAAAATTCTCAGCATTCACAATGCATCAAATCTGTCCCTACTTTTACAGCTCCTGGCGGTCTCCACTGGTCTCACCTATGTGTTCTATACCTGCCCCAGCTAACACCGTAACAATGTAATCACAATATCAATAAATCTCTATCGTTCACCTGATTTGTCCACTCCCCTGTCCCATTAGCTGAACGAGAGAATGTTAAATAATGCAGAGGCATGAAAAACGCATCGATTGCCCTCTTTCATCTTCATACGATGATCACAGTTGTATCAAAACTAGCAGGTCATAAAATGTCAGGAGGAAAGATTCCAAAGACGACAAAGACAAAGTTAATGCACTACGAAGGTCTCGCAATACTGTACACATGACGCCAAATCGGGGGTCAGGCCTTCAGACAAGCCGAGTAGTTACGGGATACACAGGCTGGGCAGATCTAAATCTGGTCATCGGGGCTGTCATAATTTAGTCGTACGGTCAGTGTACACTGGTTCGGGTCAATGGCAAATTTCAAGGACTTTCTCTACCACCCGATCTGAGCCTTTTTGCACAAAGAGGTCAGTTCGTTATGGGATATGACAACGCCCAGTACCAGTTTAAGCTTGCCATTTATAAGAACGGGAACCACAGTGTCATATCACTATCAGCTCATATTTAATATAACAAGAAGGTATACAATTGTTTCACAATGGTTTCATATTTTTTATCGTTGAGATTCACAATTTTCAAATGCCCATTTGAAGACATCTTTAATGCCGTGAAACAGGCTTACATGCCTGCCCAGATGGGCGGCTCCCACTGGAGCTGTTACTATCCACAATTTCAATAGATCTGAGACGGAGCCCTTCCTTGATTTATCTGAATTTACCAAAGTTTGGTTTTACGACATCTATATATATATTTGAGGACTTGAAAACTTTGTCCTCTATGCATTCCATGACCACAGCACACAGAGTTCTGAAATTTTTTGTGCTGATGCAGAGCAAAACGTACGAGGTTTTTAAGGAATACTTCTTGAAATTTGATGCTCTACTGATTTTAGAAAAATCAAACAAAAAATCGGCCGGAAAAAAACTCCAGTAGCCTTTTTAAGCGCTTTTCTTCGTTTCACACTCACATCTATCTTTTTTACATAGATCTCTATCCTCTTCAAATTGAATGGACCGGAAACTCGGAAACACACTAGATCTAGATCTAGCATTTTGTGCAATCAATAGCCCTAGATGTAGAAATCTACCTCGATCTACTTAAAAATCAACTAAGCAGTGCATAGAATCTTCTTCCGTATAGATCTAGATGTGTATAGATCTGGAGTCTTGGCCTAGATCTATCTACTGTGTTTTTGGCATTTTGTGCAATCAATAGCCCTAGATCTAGATGTAGAAATCTACCTCGATCTACTTAAAAATCAACTAAGCAACAACCCCAATCCCGTTCGTTGAACGGGTAAACAGGCTTGTATAAACATAATAAAGGCCATTCAGTTGACGGTAACCGTTAACATTTATAAATGCCTATTCAGCGAACATGATGTCCTACACAATGAATTAAAAATACAATGAAAAGTGTTGTGTGGAGTGTGTGTTTCATTACTTTATTGACGTGTTTTTTCATTTCATACATATTTGAGGCAGGTTTATGATAACCATCAGTCTTTGAGGACGTTCTTTGCCCTCTTAAGTAAACTGCACCTGATGGTGTCATTTGCGTAAACATCGTTGTTTATTGCAAAATTAAACTGTTTGATGTAAACAATCGTCCCAGTTGACCTCTTTGGAAACAACATTTTAAATGTGAAAAGTGTTGTTTTACTGTCCTGGACTTGAAAATTTCAGCACTAAAAGAACTATTCTCTCACCATGTTTTCATCTCGTCAGAAATCCCTCCCTGCATCCACACACGAATTAATGACGACAGACCACACTGGCGGTTGACAACGTTCGCACCGCTGATGGATGTGAATAATACCAATGTTATTCAGGGTGCGCAATGATTAAGATTGGGGATACCCGTATTCTGTGGTGAATCAATCACCATGGGGATGCCAAATTCTTGTCTCTCTCTGAGTTCGACTCACTTATTTAAACCAAATTACATGCCCCCTTGATCTTAAGATTAACTCCAAATCAATATATTACATATGTACAAATTCCCTGCTTCTATTCAATATCATAATCCGAGAGCCATGCTGGAGGCCGCCTTAGCCGTCTCGGGTTCCGCCGTTGTTCATCAGGCTGGTCACGCACTAGCTCCTCGTTTTCAGCTTCAGATCCTTGTGGTCCATCGTTGTTCTCTTCAACTCGATCGGCTTCTGTTTCTTGTTCTTGTTCTATCACTCTCCTAATGTCAAGGATGTGCCGAGGCGTACCGTCTACCACCACATTGTTCACAGAGTTAATTCCAGTCACCGTTCCCTTCTTCCACTGTGTTGTGCAACGATTGTTAGGTGGTTTGACCCATACCTCATCACCAATCTTAACGCATCCACTTTTCACGAGAGATTCATCCTCCTGTTCAATGCGGGCGGGATTACCCCAATCATATTGGTAAACTGCTTGGAACGGCACGGAATTTGAATCAGTCCCATACCTTGGAGTAGAGTTATACCAAAAGACCGCCTCTTGTGGAGAAATGGAACATCGTTCTGCAACAGCTTTGATAAACCGGTGATTCCGCTCAATGATCCCGTTCCCGATTGGCCGATAAGCCGCCCTAAACAACCCAACAACGTTCCATCTGTTCAACAGGTTTGTCACAACTTCAGAGTGAAACGCCAGTCCGTTATCCATAAGAACCTCCAACACCGGTCCTCTCTCCAGAAACACTTCTTCCATGATTTCTGCTACGGCCTCACCAGTCTCACGGTTCAATTTTCGCCATATTGCAAACCTTCCGGGGCCACAATCTATGATTGAGAGATACGGAATTCCATGATAATGTGTAACATCAATCGCCAGTCTTCTCCAATTTTCATAAATACTCAATTGACCTCTTTCGTGAACACGTGGAGCAGGATCTATTGATTGGCACCTTGAGCAGCTTCTCACGACATTTTTCACAGCCTCTCGACTTACGTTTGGCATTGACTTTCTTGCCAGGAACAGAGTGCGATCGACGCCCATATGGTGCATCTCATGAAGCGTACGCAGGTTTACATATCCTGCCGCACAAATACTTGAATCATCTTGGCTCATCTTACTAATTGGTCTGTTAATCCATTCCTTCTTCACTCTTGTAAGAACATCGGCCTTATTCTTGGAAGTTGAGACCAACGTCACGGTAACGCTGATGTTGAACTCATCAATCAGACTCTCCAAAACTCTCAACCGTCGCTTCACTAGCAACTCAGCGGCCCCTTTGGTGTGAACCCGTCTCTCAGCGGTGAGAATAGTTTTTATCCATGCGCTAACTGTGGCGGAGTCTGTTACAATCTCGATTTCCGTTAGTCCCCATTTTATAGCCATATTTACGCCTTTCATCACAGCTTCCAGTTCTGCAACATTGATATGGCTAACATCGGAAGGTTTTCGGAGCCACGCTGCATCTTCCACAACACTGTTGCCAATTTCCAAACATGCTCCAAGTGCAATGTTGCTCGCATCACACCATACAATCCCTTTCACTTTCTCATGAACCTGCCATATTCCGGTCACCGGGTCATTCTCTTTTACCCTTTTCAGGACATCTCGTAACATACAAATAACATCTTCAGCCACCTGCTCCTCCCATCCTATACAACCTGCCTTTCTCTTGATGTAACTTGCTGCCACTCTCAGCCATCCAGCCACAGGATAATGCCCAACGAGCTTTCCGCAGATCGAAAATAGTTCTCTCTTGATAAGACACGTCACCTCTTCAGGCAGTTCGTTCCCTCTGGTAAAAACCAGGACGCCACAGTCATTGGTTTTCAATCGCAATCCAAGAGCCGCGCCGCCCTCCAGTGATTCAGGGGGTTTTGTCACAAGTCCATATCTGTTAAGATGACTGATCAGCTCATCGGGTGTCACCTGGTTCTCATCAACCAATATGTCGTCAATATATGATTTCGTCCCAGCCTTCACCTTTTCTGATTTTGCGAGAACCGTCTTCAATATTTTCGACATTATACGTGGCGCTGAATTTAACCCAAAGCCAAGTCTTGTTAAACAGTAGGTCTTGCCCTTGTAATTTACGAGCTGATACTTCCAAAGCTCCTTATCCATGTGGATTTGTAAGTAAGCGGACTTCAAATCAACAATTGTTCCGGCGTCTGTTTGTCTCCATTCCCGCAGAGTTTCACTGCACACGTCTGTTACATCGTCGCCTGTATGACAACTTATATGCAAGTTGAGTTCTCGAAAGTCAAGAACCGGTCGCACTTTGTTCTTTGTAGGTTGTTGCACGGCCATCAGTGGGATAATGCCACTCTTAACAGTCTCTCCCCATGGTACCAAAATTCCCTCATCAATCCACCGCTGAACTTCGTTATGAAAGCCATCCCCCACTTCACCCTGAAGATTTCTGTCGTAACAGCCTACTCTGTTCATTAACACCGGAGGAGATGATTTCCACTTCCACTTAACAATCCACTTTTCTCCATCAAACTCAGCTGTAAAATCGACATCTTCAATTGAACTGCATGATCCATCTTTAACTCTATGTCCCATCCCACTAACAGACTTGTCTTCCATGTAGGTTGGTTTCTCACCCAAATTCTCATCACTGCCCGGTGCCTCTTTCGCCACAGAACAACTCTCAAAACCAAACCTAACAGTTCCATTTCGGACAGTGACGCCTTTCATTTTCTCAATCAAATCCATTCCCAAGACGATAGTTATATCTCCAAAGACTGAATCCGATACTATGGCATGACTCTCTACTTCAATTCCCCGTACCTCTATCCGGAGCAATTGCTTTCCCTGGCACCTTACTTTTGATCCATCAAAGGCCACCATGAAGGTCTCACCATCACAACTTCCGACAGCCTTCGAGCTAACAACAGTAGTATCGCAGCCGGTATCTACTAACGCCTTCACCACTCGTCCCCCCAACACAACATCTATCACGGGTAACAACTGCGCCATCATTCCTGTTGAAGAGTGGCTGCTGGCGCACCAGCCACCCGTCGCTCGTTTCCCTGATTCTGATTGCATTGGCTTGCAATGTGTCCGACCTGGTCGCAGCGATAGCAGATTATATCTCTGCGTTTCATTCTGGTATTGCAGTACTTTGCCATGTGCGGTCCTCCACATCGGTAGCATGATCCCTTGAACTGCCGACCATCATCTCCTCCGCCGTCCTTTTCCACTCGCCTGATCATCCGTGAAGTTGTAGCAGAGGCAACCACTGTTTCTCCCTTCGTTGCTGTCGTAAGCACTCTCGCTCTCCCAGTCACATCACTCATTTTCATCTCGAATACTCTCTCAATCTGTTGTAATTCGCACGACACACTATCTGGAAACCCATTCACAAAAGCAAGCTTGGTCACCCTCTCAAGACTGTCACCACTCAAACCTGCTAACCCGCCTAACCTTCTCAACTCATTGGCATACACGTCAACCTGCTCACCGTTCCATCTCTTCTGTGATAATTTAGCAAATGCCACGAATGGACTATCGGTAAAGGCCTCCAGTAGTTTTCTTTCAATTATTTTGATGTCAAGCTGTTCGTCATCACTTAGCTCCAAAAATAAGGCAAGTGCATCTCCTTCTAAGTACAAAGGCAAAAATGTTGCCAAGTCCTTTACTCCTTGTAGCCTCGCTACCAATTTCACCTTTTGCATCCATGCCACCACATCCCCATCTCCAGCAAAGGACTTCAACATCTCCGCAGTCACTCTCACTGCCGCCATGATCCTCGCCGAAATAGCTTGTTGTTTTACTGTCCTGGACTTGAAAATTTCAGCACTAAAAGAACTATTCTCTCACCATGTTTTCATCTCGTCAGAAATCCCTCCCTGCATCCACACACGAATTAATGACGACAGACCACACTGGCGGTTGACAACGTTCGCACCGCTGATGGATGTGAATAATACCAATGTTATTCAGGGTGCCCAATGATTAAGATTGGGGATACCCGTATTCTGTGGTGAATCAATCACCATGGGGATGCCAAATTCTTGTCTCTCTCTGAGTTCGACTCACTTATTTAAACCAAATTACAAAAAGTAAATTTCATTTCGTTTTCACTCCTTCATCAAGCTTCGCTTGTCATTTTAATGGTTTGGCTTTCGGCTTTAGAAATAAACAAATGAACAAACAGAATGTACACATTTTAGAATAGGCTGGATCCCATCAGTTAAACCTGAAGAGCCCAACACTATCATTCTTGTCGCAAAACTTAATTTCAAACTCAAGATTGTCAACTGTCACTGTGCAAAAAGTGACCGTGCAATCACACTGAGTTTGCTTATGGCATCTGATGTTCGCGTTTTTTGTTTTTTTTTCTGTCGTATGATACATAAAATTTTCGCACAGATGTATATCGGAGCGGTAGACCAATGGTTGAGACACTTGACTCTGGTGCGACAGGTCTCCGATTTGAATCACACCTGAGACCGGATCTAACTAAGCCAATATATTACCGTTTGTTGTTTATTTTCAGGCATTTATTCGTCACACTCAGTGACCTGACGGCTGTCGCCAGCCCAAGCCTCGTCTTTGATATGGCCTTTCGTGCTGATTGGGATGTTAAGCCCCAACAAAAGACGTTGCGTGCAGTAGGAGTTTGTAATTCAAACATACCGTGACACAATCGGAAATTACGGCAGATAAGACAGTATCGAAAAGGGGAGTAACATTGTGGGGCTATGCATGAAAGAAGTTATTTAGGAATAACTTCGCGTCAGCGACTGAGCGAGCATACCGATTTTGATCATAAATCATTACACAACACAGATTCAAAAACAGATAGAGGCGAACTGCGGGTTTGGGACTAAGGCTAAGAGTGTGTTTCATTTTGTGGGTATTGAGTGAATAACGAATCTTTTCTGTTTTCATGTGTGTGTGGGGGGGGGGGGGGACTGTAATAAGCACATGAGAGTGGGTAACTCCCTTTCTGATGCTAAAGGTCTTACAGCTAATAAACCGACCCCCCCCCTCCCCTGTAGAAACACTGTTAGAACTGTAATCTGGTTCCATGATGCTGTATTGCATGACAAAGTTGATGCTTTTGCTGCCTTCATAGACCACAAAATTGCACGCTCGCAATAGACTTCAAGGCAAAAGAAACATACCTGACAAAACGACAGAGGCGGAATGAAAACACTCGCCAAAGTGAACCCAAAAGACTGACCTGCAATCACTGCCATCGCACTCTCGGGTCAAACATTGGTAGAATAAGCCACGAGAGAAGCTGTCAGTCAAAATGAAAGTGAATATTCTAGCTGCTAAGACCGTCTGTAAAGACGCTAAAGGCCATATATATATAGACCACAGAAAAAAAAAAATCGTAGGTTTAAAATCTCGTCGGAGTGTACAGAACCTTACACAACATGCGGTATTTTATCTTTCAAATTCCAACAATTGTCAGCCAACATTTCTATGGGAACAAATCTAATGACATTTCACCAATGCATCTATCACTAGAACAAAAACAAGAAAAAAACAAAACAAAACAAAATAGTCAGGGATAACATAAAGCTCTCGTATTTTCACCAAAACTGCTGCGTGTTTCAGCACCAAACTAAACGATCGATGTGTTGACATAGCTCAAATCTATGCATCTTTTCATTATTGTACATTAATTTATCTTTGAAACTTTTGCTATTTTTGTACGTCGTCCCTTAGTACAGTACTTCACAAAGAATGGGGTTGACCTATCTAACAGTACCTGCGCGGAAATTCGTAAAGGGTCAAACACATTCAATAACGGGATCAAACGGAAGTGGCTGTTCTGGTCAAGACCATAAGGGTAGGCAGAAAAAACAAAAATCACAGCTGGGGCATAATGTGAACCAATCTATGTGGATCGGACATCTGAGCCAAGGACTTTGTTCAAATCGATAAAGTTCATCCGTTTAATGTTTTCTCACAAAAGCAGCCAGTTATTCAGTCGCAATGGGGGACAATCTCAGACACTCACGAATTTGTTATCAAGACGGATATCGATATATTATTGAAATTAATACGGAGGGAAAAGGGGGGGAGGGGCATAGGGACTGAAAAATGAGCTGATTTGAGTTTTCCAATAACAAGGTTTCTACACGAGAAATTACAGTCGTACTGCCCCGATGAAACAAAAGAAAAAAGCGCCCATTTGCTTTCTCCATCCAGAAGGCTGCAGATCTGACGCAAGAAGCCTGATCGTTCTTGTTCACAAGAAAATATGAAAAACAGCCCAAACAGCAGCGGCCGCCACCCACAACCAGGGCTGGCCAGAGAGGTTATAGTAACATAGTTATTCTAAGCTGTTTCGGAACATCAGCGTGCCATGCAGTTTTCGTTGTACATGGATAGTCAAGTCTCTCTTTATTGTATACACATATCGACGAAATCTTCCCATCACCCCGTCCCCCAAAGGCCAACCACACTTCATTCTTTACCGTTTCCCTCTCTCTTGTTGATTACCGCGCCGGGGAAGATCGATTATATTTTTTACCCTGATTTCGCTACATCTCACTTCAGGATATAAAATAATAATAATAAAACGCGTTACACATACACAATACTAAACCGAAGTGACTATCCTGCATGGCTAAGAACGCGGTGGAAACTTGTTGACAGCCCACGCTGGTCGATAATGTGTGGCAATTAAATGGCTTAGTGATTTATTGGAAAATCTTGCCTGTTCACTTTATAGGCAACACAACTGACATATTGTAAGTTTTCGACATATCAGTGAAAGCGGAGTCTGAAACGCATATCTAACGTAACTAAACAAAGTATCTAATCAATGAGCAAGCTTCTAATCAAATGAATGCAAACACTGTGTGTAAGTAATTGTATAAGAGACACAGAAAATGCACTTCTTCTGCACATTTTTAAACTACACTCAAGCTCTACGACTGGCGTGTTGCAAACTTCATAGTATTGAAATTTTAATAACCTTTCAGTTCGTGCCAGGATATTGTGCATGTGTGAATGGGGGGGGGGGGGGGAGAATTACTTTCAAAGGGCAAATGTTCATTTTCACTGGGTTACAACTGATGTGGACTGGACAGACAAAAGCAGAGATAGTTGTAAACTTAATTTAGCCAAAAACTTACCTAGCTGTAGGCCGGATGACTCCTGTTGAAGATAAGCCCTCTCCCAATGCACTCAGCTTACTGAGTGAGTCCTCTACAACAACCAAATGGGAGACGCCGACATCATCTTTCTGCTTTCATTTCCTGCCACATGGAAACAGAGCAATGGGGAGAAATATTAGCACATGTACACAAGTGAGTCTGTCACGTGTAACTTATTCACATCGAGCTGCAGGCACGCTGAGCGCGGTCCTACTTCAAAACGGATTAAAAAAATTCGGATCATTTCGCATCTGTTCCTCAGCTGGCAAAGCTGAACGTGATCATTTATGTGCGTACAGAATTCGGTGTCTCAATGGTGTGCTTTTGTGAGAACACCGGCGGAGACTTTGGACACAGTCAATCTTGCTGTGCGGGAGGGGAGAAATGCAGGGGGTCAGAGAGAACACAATCTCGTGCAGCGGGAGGGGGGGTGGGGTGGGGGAGGAGACAACGACACTATCGTATCAGTATCACCAAAGAATGTAGAAGTAACACAATCTTTGGTATCACATTCAGGCTGACATTTTGCCTTCTGTCTTACCACTTAGACTACTGAACAAATGTGCAAGGTCTGTGCAGTTGGCTAGATTTGTGGCTAAGATACCGCAAAAACAAAAACCTGAAACTATTACTATAGCCTATCATACAAACCCTACAGTTGTGAACACTTAAAACAAAAACAAAGGAGGATGGGTAGTTCTAAGTGGAAAAAAGAAACAAATAAAGGATAAAATGCGTATACCATATTATTACTATCACGTGTCCTCATCCCCTGTTCTTATGTTTCATTTCCTGCCATGGATATTGGAGCAATGGGGAGAAATATTAGCACATACACAAGTGAGTTTGCCATGTGTAACCCCAACATGGTTTTCGACGTACAGTATTCTCTTATTCTGGCCAGAACGCTACACTGCATGAGGATCGCAACTCTATACGATGAGTATCCCTGACTTCGGTTCTTGACAAGTTATGTTAAATCGGCCGGAGTATTTCGTATAATTGAGTGGTTAATTACAACGATATAATGTGTCCTAAAACATTCTATACTCATCCGATAATAGTAAGTCAATAAGCTAGCCGCGTTATGACTAGGCATTTGTATACCGAACTAAAATTGTATAATAGGTATTATTATTAATATGTAACTGAGCTGATTTCATTCCGAATAGGTCTATCTAGACCTGGCCTTTGGAAAAGAAACATCTGAAGCGCATTACTTACTTTTTAATAATAGATCTATGCAATATATTTCAACCTAACCGCCTCGGAGCTTGCAGTGTCACTTTTTGTCAATTTGTTTTAATACTACGAATCTTGTCACATATCGACACTGAAATCCCTATCCGCAACTGTTTCCCGCCCTCGTTTCTCAAACAGGATGACCCTTGTCTGCCATGGTTATTATCTAACCTGGGAACTGAGAAAACAATCACTGTTTCACTTCTTGCTAACTGTCCTGAAATACCGGTCAGGGTTTAAGCCGGCAGGCGCTGCGCTGTGGCGACGACGTGTTTGCTCCAGTTGTAACTGGGTTGCAATGACACTAAGGTAAATTTTCCAAATGGGATTAAAGAAGTATACAAAATACAAAAAATACAAATAACAATGGCTAGGCAGTTTGACCAATTTCAGACACTGATCCAAGTCCTAACAACTTTCCTGCTTCCCGGTGTTGCTCACTGCCCAAAATGTCTTGGAGATTAAAACAACAACAACAAAAAATGACGCTTTGACCCGTATCCTCCCCCTCCCCCCCCCTATATTTTTCCCTCAAGTGGGCTTGCATTACTAGTATGGACAGCGACACTGGTTTTTTGCATGGTTTTTTGCAAGGGTTTTCGTACGGACACCCATCCACAAACACTACTTGTCCTCATTTAGCTCTGCTACATTCACGCCAGTCCCTGGTCAGATGAAGGCAAAAGAAAAGGGGGAGGAGAGCCAAAGAAAAACAAAGGTGAAATATATATTGAACACCATTTTCATTCAAGTGAGAGAAACATAAGAACATGCTATCGCTCTTCCCAGCGCCGCTGGCGCGCGCGCGTGTGTGTGTGTGCCGACTAAGGAGAATTTAAGGAAACAATAAGATATACGTAATTACAATGAAATACGTCCCTAAAATTAACGGTTGCGCAAAAATGTCCAGTTGCAGTAACTATACCACAGGCCTTATAAAAAAAACCCAAAAAAAACTAAGCCAAATTAGCATTTTTATATAAACAATAGACAGACAGACAGACAGATAGATGTAGGTTAGAGATTTAAAGGCAAGAGGTGGTGAAACTGATCTTCAGATCGTCTGTGCAGCAAACACACAAAACTACACAGTTGAAAATATGCGTGGACGAAACTACAAAACATCTCCATCGTAAAATAATGCAATGCCAGTATAACACCCTGTGAACCACGGCAATACTGCTACAGTACTGGGGTCCGACTGGACTCAAACCCACTCTCATGCCCAAAATTTATTACCCAGTTCTAACTCATGGAATGCTGAAGAAGAAATGCAATATGAACACTGCTGACAATTTTCTGGGCTTGTTACCGTTTTCAGCGTCTGGATGTCCATCCGGTCGTACACCTCGTGTGGTGTGTCCCCTGTTCAGAACGCTCATGGGACTCAGCCTAGGTGGCTATCAACGGTGCACTGAAGCATAATTTATTGCTTTTACACTGAAAGATCTTTGGTTTCTCGGGGGCCTCAGCCGAAGGCTGTTGGCCCCCTTTGCTCTTACACTCCAGATCACAAGGTTTTTATACCTTCGCTGATCACGCCCCTCATGGGGTCCTCTCGCTATGTTCTTTGCAAACCCTTTGCCTCTAATAATATTTTCTTTTGTTTATTATTTTATATTTTCATAAATGCTTGATTTGTTCACTGATATTTTGGACAGTTTCAGCCTATTGTATCTATTCCGCGCTGCCGATGAATGTCTGAGAATGGCCCTGGGGATAATCAAGCTTGAAAACCCTGCTCCAGACAAAGTCTTTGAACCTCTATTAAAAAATAAACGTCTGAGTGAGGGACTATAAGCGATTTAAGATTACCTTTAAAACAATGTTAATTGACTTTGTGTGAATGTACGAGTTTGTCGGCTGTTTGTGTTTTGAACAAAGAAAACCAAAATAGTTAGAAAGGGGGATCAAGTTTGTTGGAAAAGCACTGAAACTATCGTGAATGCCTTCACGAAGTACAGCGACTGTCATTCTCTTCAGTTTAAACACAAGATCAAATTGCAAATTTGTGAACTCTCAAATTCAGAACCAAATTAATTTGACCGTTGCTAGCATATGCCGCCCATTGCAACCAGACTCATTTTCTTATACAGTCAAATTCCGCATGCCTTATATTTTCACTTTGATGGCTTATTGGCGTCAAATCTTGACACAGATGGGGAAGATCTATATATCATATGTGGCATTTTGTCCACCTTTTAATTATTTAATCCCCAGTCTGCAATCCCCAATCTATGGCTACCTTGGAATGATAATAATAACAGGAGCAATACAAACCATCACTTTATGTCAAAGCTCACCACTCCCACTTTGGAATACATTTTCACACAGCTAGTTAATTTTCTGAATATGAGATGATATTTATGTCTGTCTGATGTTGGGGGTGCATGTACTATGACAAATTTCTGGATATGAGATACCAAATGAAATATTACTGATCAAAGGTAAATCTATACCCTGACCGAAGAGTAGTTGTGCTGAGCTGCCCCGCTCATTTGTATGATATTTCATTGTCCTAATCGATTCAGTAGAGATGAAAATAAAGTTCACAATTCTTCTTCATGAAATTATTTGTATGTGCAAGATCCACAACCACCATAAAATTTTCAGCTCCAAACAGAATTTGTATGGATAACTGTGTCCATTAAATAACTGACTTATTTCAAATTTTCCCAATTTTTCAAACAGGGTGAAAAAAAGAGAGTGAGGCAGGGAAATTTGTAAGAACCTTTCATAATTGATGGGTTTATGCATGATATTCTTGTTAAGGAAAACTGTACTGAACTGAAAAGTCTTGAAACTTTAGAAAGGAGTCCAATAAAAGCTCTAAAACTTGAAAGAGAACACCACACAAGGATGAAATGAATGGAAAAATAGATTTTTTGAAAAATAGACGCCTTAGTATTGATTCCTAATAATAAGGTTTTAAAAAACAAAGAAGCTCCTGCATGGGATTGAACCCATGATGATTTGAACCCATAGTCTGCGACTGATAACTGCACATGCTAGTCATGGCGCCACCTCAGATCACGATAGGCTGGAGGAACTTTTCCATTGTAAACATCACAAAACCAAGAAACCCCCATCTGCGAATAAGATCGGGATCTTACTTGCAGACGTCCACGATCATAAGCACTTCAAATAAAATATGTGACTTAAATGGCACTAGTCTAACATTTAAAATTTAAAATTGTAGACTAAATCTAGAATGTAGATCTAGTTCTTGACTCAAGATCAGTGTTTTTCAACCTTTTTGTTCTCTGCCAGACTTCAATCCCCCCCCCCCCCCCCCCAAATGTGCACCCCAGCAATGGTTGGACAAAGTTAGTCTAGTTTTAACGCTCACCCTGCGCGCTACCCGTAAAGCCCGCTGCTCAGTCAGTGACCTTACTCACGGAGAATCTTATCTGGGGTCACTGACCCGTGCCGCTATACGATGACCACATACGCTGTCCATGTGATTCAGTTTTTATTGATCGCTATGAAAACATTCGCTGCTATGCCTTATCACGCTTGATAATGAATTAACCAGCAAAACCTTAGTCTGTCAGTCTCTAACCAATGATCTGACTTATGATTCCAAACTGACAGCTGTAGTTTTCGTGAGAACGAAGCATTATAACTAGCCACACTCTCCCATGCCCTACACAAATGGTTTCATCCTGATTCACACATACTAATAAACCAATGTGGGCATTTGGGGCAAAGATTATTTCAGAGCTTGTTTCTGATTAGTTCTTGGATACAGACAACTTCAGATGGTGGTCAGCTTGTGAGAAAATGAGATAATATTGCAAATTTATTGAGCAACAGTTCGCATGTTGATGTTACATCTTTTGAAAGTGTGGGGAAGGACTTCCGAATGCGTTCCATAGCCCGAGTGAAAACAGTACATAGCTACCCAAGCAGCTTTCCCTGATATGTCAATCTGACTATACTGCCCAGACAAACATCGGCCTACGGCCTTGATGATACAAACTGACTAGACTAGAACCTCACATCGTTACATATCAATCTGACAATGCCTATAGATGCACTTGTCGAGTTATGGAACCCATTCGGAAGTCCTCCCAAGTGTGGGGAGAGCCTTTGAAAGCTTAGTCTTTGAGATTCCGACCAGTGGTTCACTGGTTAACATGTCCATGTCACAATGCCTTTGATTTAGAAGAGATACAATAACACGGTGGTTATGTCTCAAAAAGGTCAGTGACCTGATGCGTAAAAATACGGCTTACGCGTGGCGCAGTCAGCTTGACCTTGCCGACTTTTGCCGCCCGTGCAGCGTGAGCGCTTGCGAAACATGCGGCATTTGCCGCCCTGCACAGGGTGAGGGTTAATATAGAGGAGATCTAGATCTAGGTAGCCTATATTACCTATGGATACCTATGGATACCTATGGATTAATGGGTCTGGATAGCTAATGCTAGTATATAATAATACAAAAGGATTTCAAAAAATTGTAGATCTAGATCTATATATTCTGCATTATTCAGTAGGCCTAGATCTATACATTCAAAGAATTTAATTAAATCTAGATCTAAATCTAAATCTTTATCTATCATACATCTGTTGAGTTTTGTGTTTTAATCTGAGCTAAAAAAGGAGTTCACCCACACGACATAAACATTAAAACAAACAACAGTTTATCTAGATTCTAGAGTCAGATCTAGGCACTACCGGATAAGTGCGGTCCCTATCTTGCCCACTTCATTTCCGCCATCTTGGTTCTGACGTCAGATAGTGTTGGGTAGAGTTGGGCCGTATGGCACTCCTTAAGAGTTGCGGTCCCTATTTTAAATTCTATTATTTAGTTCCCGGCGGCTTTCCCTGATATGTCAATCTGGGAGGAATTCCTTACGAGATCCGCACTTTTTAATAAAAAACCCTATATATTTTTTCGGTACTTATTAATTTTGTTAGTTTATCCAATTGTCATTGGAAAAAAAGCAATGTTGGGGGCGTGAGGGTCTAGTCAGTTTGTATCAATGGGCGGTAGTCAGATTGACTACTCAGGCGAAAAGGGGCCGGGGTAGTTGTGTTAGTTTCTGGTCTTTGGCGCTTTGACGGCAACAGTGCGGATCTCGTACGGAATTCCTTCCGTCAATCTGACTACTGCCCAGACGAACATCGGCCTACGGCCTCGATGATACAAACTGACTAGACCCTCACGTCGTTACATATCAATCTGACGGCACTCCTTAAGAGTTTAGGGACCGCAAAAGATGGCGGAAATGAAGTGGGCAAGATAGGGACCGCACTTATCCGGTAGTGCCCAGATCTAGATCTAGGATATCTACACTTGATCCTGACACAGTTTTATTAAGTTAAAATATAGGCTAGGTTAGTCTATGAACTTAAAAGATTTAAATGAAAAATCCCATCCTGAAGTCCCACGCCCCACCAAAATATTGCCACGCCCCACCTTGAGAAAAACTACCAAGATCTGGTCTAGATCTAGACCTGTTAGATCTATCATCTAGTCTAGATCTACATGCTTTGCCTTACTTGGAAAAGTAGATTAAATGATAGTAGAGTCCAGATCTAGACTCTAGATCTAGATCTAGATATCTAGATCTACAAAAACTTACGGTCACTTCTGTCTTTGTCAAATGGCCCGTGTATAATTTTGTACACAGGTAAAACACTCACCGAAATCTCAAATGGTAATATCTGTGAGCATGAATGTTCCTGAACACCGGTCGCTTAAATTTTTTTTCCTTGCTTGTCAGACTAGATATAGCCTAGTTGTCTGCCTGTCAAGAAGTTGCTAGGCCTATTGCAGAGTAATCTCCCATGTAAATGTTCTTAGTTTTAGAATCAGTAATATAGTTTCGAATATAAAATATATCTGTATCGAAATTTTAAAAAATATTTAGTAGGAGGTGATTTGATACTAAAAATTTACCTACTTGATATTTTAAATTGTTTATAGAACTAATCTCTTGCGGTTACTTCGAAAAGAATGGTATTCCATATGTTGACCTACCAGATTGTATTATTTTTTTCAAAACAGAGTTCATGAAGAAACATTTTGTAATTTTTTTTTTAACTACTAAACAAACAATCGGAAAGGGAAGTTATAAAAACTGATTTGGTTTTCCTTTTTCCAATTAAAAAAGAATGCTTTACCATCATTTTTGTAATTCCTCCTTTTTATTACAGAGTGTGTCTTATTCCTGTGTGACATTCTGAAAATACAATAATGCGTGTCATTATTGTGTCAGCAAGGACAAGGAATTACGATAAGATGCATGAACTGAAAATAGCAGAACTGGGAGTGCAAAAGGCGGTACAAGGTGGATACACTCCACACAGGGTGAACATAAAATGCATGCTACCGTTATCCTATGTGGACGTGACCATCCTTCTATATGGCTTTTCACCACATAGAATAGTAACTTGGCCAGGAGCTTGTTGGAAGTTCATGTAAACAATGGCGGGTGGTTACAAACTGCACCTGTATTGAAATCAGTCGACGTGATTAATGTATGGTCTGGAAGCTTGTTTTAACTGAAGTACAATGTCTTCTCGGCGATCGTCAAGGTAATTTTTGGGCAAAAAATATTTCGCTTACTTTCATTTCATTTCCAATTTAGATAGAATCTAGTCTAGTCTAGATCTAGATCTAGAATCTAGATTACTAGATCTAGATCTAGATTTCTAGATCTAGATATCTAGATCTAGACTCTAGATCTAGATTTTTTTTTTCTAGATCTAGATCTAGATCTAGATCTATAGGCCTATATAGATCTAGAAGTCTAGATCTAGGGCCTACATATCGTCTACTGCTAGATCTAGATTTAATAGCCTGCTTAGTAAATAGTACTAATAATACTAGGCTACTAGATTCTAGATCTAGTAGACTAGATCTATAACTAGTTCTAGATCTAGAGTCTAGGTGTAGGCCTAGATATATAATATAAAGCTAGATCGGGAGGAGTACCTTACTCGAGCGCCACTTTTTGATAAAAAACCCTAGATCTAGTATCTAGATCTATATATATTTTTTCGGTACTTATTAATTTTGTTAGTTTATCCAATTGTCATTGGAAAAAAAAGCAATGTTGGGGGCGTGAGGGTCTAGTCAGTTTGTATCAATGGGCGGTAGTCAGATTGACTACTCAGGCGAAAGGGGGCTGGGGTAGTTGTGTTAGTTTCTGGTCTTTGGCGCTCGAGTACGGAACTCCTTCCGCTAGATCTAGTTATCTAGATTTAGTCTAGATCTAGATCTAGATCTAGATTGAACCTTCTTCTTCTTCTTCTTTTATAGTTGGTAGCCTACGTCTATAAGACGATTCCCCAACTGCACTATGAAGGAGTTCCGTACTCGAGCGCCAAAGACCAGAAACTAACTAAACACAACTACCCCAGCCCCTTTTCGCCTGATTAGTCAATCTGACTACCGCCCATTGATACAAACTGACTAGACCCTCACGCCCCTAGGTCCATCTGACCATTCCATGTGTTTAAATTGATAACAGTGAAAGTGGCGCTCGAGTAAGGTACTCCTAGATTCTAGATCTAGTTTATTTATTTTAACAAAGTGCTTATTCGCAGACCTCTGCAAATAAGATCCTGATCTTATTCGGATAACAAGACCTCGCCCACAGCAGAACATTTAATTTTAAATCTCTGTTTTTTTTCTTCTGCTTTTTGAGCTATACAATAAAATACTTGAATAATAACAATTGATAATCGAAACACCTATATTTTTATCCATTGCCATGCTTTTTCCACTCTTTCCTGGGATAGTTACTAGGATTACTATGGAAGAGTTCCTCCAGCCTATCGTGATCTGCGGTAGTGCAAATACTAGCATCTGCGGTTATCAGTCAGAGACTAAGGGTTCAGTCTGTCTCGGGTTCAATTCCGCGACGGAGCCTTTTTTTTTTTTTAACTCATTGACTCCCCCACGGAATTTTACCATTGGACCCCAGGTAAATTTGTGGCAAAGAAAAGTCTGCATCATATGACTTTTTAAATCATACACAAGTTTATTGTGGATAGACCTAGACTACACAATATACATATCAGTTTGTTGGAAATTGAATGCAGAATAAGATAAAAGGATTGACAGAATGATTTAGCACACTTTTGATACACAAACAGGACAGTAAAGTGAAATGAAAAATTCAAGAACAGGTTTTCACACCTAAATTTTTCAACTTACCCCATGCTCATACCGCTTCTATGTATCCCTATCCATTCAACTTTTGAAATAGTAACAGTAATCCAATCATGAATTCACCATCCAAGTTTCATGAAGATATCTCCCAAACTTTTTGAGTTAAGATCAAAATCATATAACAGATATGGCGACATATAATTTCACGATGACACAACACAGAAATATAAAAAAAAGACACTAAAAACATCGATTTCAACACGCCATTCACTGTTTATGTTTCGCAGAACAAACACGAAAGCCAACCTCGCGCATGCGCGAAAGTATCGTTGCAAAAATTGGTAGCTTGGTAAATTAAGTTTGTAATTCCGAGCCACAAAATCAGGTTGAGGGTGGGGGAGTCAATGAGTTAAGCATTAGGAATCATTTTTTTTCCTACGGATTTTGCAATAAATTGATGTCATGGGGAAACTGATCAGTACTACTAGTGTGCTCCAGATTCGATTTACTTCTTTTATTTATTTTTATTCCTGTTCATTTTATTTATTACTGTTCACTAAATCATGATACAGTTGGCAATAACAAGTAAAAATGTAAATCAAATTTTAATCATGTAAATGATTTCTTTTAGTCAGTGTGAACTGAACATTTCATCTTTCTTTACGGTAACTTAGATCTGTCCTGTATTTACTGAAAATATATTTTGGGCATCTTCTGCTTCACCTGTTGTCATACAAGTTTTGTTTTATTACTTTTTTGTTTGCATGGTAGTTTGGTTCATTTTTATTTGCTCTGTTTGACTTTGTCTGTGATTTCACACGTGACAAAATTGGCAAATAATTCATCTAAAAAAAAACAAAAAAACTTCCTAATCACAATTTTATGCCCTGGAGCAAAGCAGCAATGATCAGTGGGGAAAAAGCAGAAAAAAAAAAGTCAGCTCTTGCGGAGATTCGTATCCTCTGGTGAGTTTACTTAATATAGCATGCCACCGGGGAACCTGAGTAAAAGCATTACTAAGTAGGGTCTCTCTAATGCTACGGAGGACACGATAACTGATAAGCATGGCTAAATATTAAAAAAAAGACAACTTGGTGCCTCATTACTATAAGAAACACTATGCATTATTACGAATGCGAGAACAAGAAATAATAAAACAAGTAAAGTGAGGTGTAAATGCCAAGGGCAGCGAACCTCCTAAAATAAAGACCTCAAATCATACGAATGGAGCCGTCTTACGGAGTGAAGAGCCTTATTGTTCAACAAATAAACCAGAATTATGATCTAAAGGAGCTCTTCCTATAAGAAATAAAAATCACGAAACGAAAAATCCATCTGCGAATAAGATTCTGACCTAAATTTTATTTATATCATTGGGTATTATTTCTTACACGGGGCTTTGCTACATAGGCCTACAAATGTTTCTTTCAGTGTCTTTTTGACTGTGATTGTTGTTAGGTAGATGACCAATAGTCATCCACAGTGTAACCTGGTTATAACGAGATGTGATATATATAATTATGTTCCACCAAAAATGTCTCGTTGTACCCAGGGTCTCACTATCCCAGGAAAGAGTGCAAAAAGCATGGCAATGGATAAAAATATAGGTGTTTCGATTATCAATTGCTATTATTCAAGTATTTTATTATATAGCTCAAAAAGCAGAAGAAGAAAACGGAGATTTAAAATTAAATGTTCTGCTGTGGGCGAGGTCTTGTTATCAGCAGTGTCATTAAACATGATGGTCCACTGCATAACAGTTTCTTTGGCACTAGTAGGGGTTTGGCAGTCCTACTGCATTAGTTCGCCATCTTGTTGCTTTGGCTGAATGAATTTGAAAGGAAAGCATAAGGGCCGCACTGTGTTGGACCCTCATAGGATACAAAGAGAAAAAGGCATGTTTAAGTGTGTTTAGTCAGTTGGGCAGCAAGGCGCTGTGGATGTCACTGAAACATCAAGTTATGCAATCATATTTTCACTTGCATTATCAAGCTCGGGCCAGACAAAAAAAAAGTTACTAAACAGGCAGTGTTGCTTAACTTGACGTTGACTTATAAAAACAGCTTTTATGAAGTAAATAAGAGATGTTTGGGATGGGAGTGTTAAAAAAAATTAATCAAGATGAAACTCAACATAAATGATGTCAAGTTATGTGGAGTTGACTGTAGTCTGTAGAAGATATGAAGTTTCATGCAGTCTTTTTAAAAATGTTGTTGCGGTGGTGAACTACAGTGAACTTTCCTTTGTTTTTTTGTTTTTTGCTCCATTAGCCCAGCGCATGGGAGACTGTAATTGACACTCACTCAATTTGTTCAATTTTCCTGCTTACAAACAGGTGTGTAGGCCCTGGTCTACAGTAGATGGGAAGCAAGACTGTAGATTATTTGAGAGACAGAGCAGGGTGGGAGCATAATTTTATTCCTGGCAAAGCTGGGACCCAATCTAGTGCTTTAAATAAGAATAGCTTAAAATAATGACTCTTGACAGCAACATATTTAAATTAGAAAATAAGTAATTCTGTCAACCCCAGAGACTCTGAAGAAACAGCCAACTATCATACCTGTAAAATAACACATTTTACAAAATAAGAAAACTTATTGTTCCATTTAACCATTCATTTATTTATGTGAAATGAATAGATTGTTTGCATTCAGATCTTTTCGAAGTCTTTGATTCCATCTTGGCAACATGCGATGTCACTAATTTATGGTTATTGCAAGATGGCCTTGCTTTGGATGGCAATATGAAACTTGTCTTGTGAAATGCAGTGAGTTGTAAACAGGATTAGTTGTTCTGTTGCTTTATTGATTTTTTCAGGGTCAAACAAAGTGTCAGCTACTCAGGCTTGGATGACCAATCTGATGGTAAGTAATATTATATATATTCATGTATTGGGATGGAGTGGGGATACGGCTCATTCCTTTTTGCTTTTAAAAGGTTGACCCAAAAAGAAAAAGACAAAATCAGATCAATCAGTGAGAAAAAAAGCTGTGTCAAAGTCATTCACAAATTTCTTCTTTGGCATTTAATTTGACATTCTAGAGATTATTATTATCTTTCCCTTCAGCAATAGATTTATTAATTTTGTTTTACAGGATTTAACCTTCTTGCGGCAAATATTTTTATCATGGAATGGGCAACTTCATATTACCACATTCAAATGGATGCTGGGCTTTTAGAAATCTGATTCACTAATTTTAAATTTAATATAGTAGGCTTCTTCAGCACAGGTAACCATATGCATCCATTGATAACTGAAACACCATATTTATTTGCTCATGGTTTTCATGAATTTCAGATGACTTTGCTGATGTCACACCACCCCCTGCAAAAAAGTCAAAGTCTACAAAGAAGGACGATGCTTCAAAAAAATCAAAGAAGAAAGCGATTAATAAGGATTGGGATGAACTTTCAGATATAGAGGATGCGTCAGTGATGAAATCATCAGATTCAAGCAGGAAGAGGTTTGTGAATATTAAGTGGAGTCCACTTAATTGAAATTACGATAATTCTAATTCTTTTAAATCGAAATAATCTCGAAGTCTGTGGTTGTTTCATTCTCTTTTATGTCTTATAAATTTCTGGATATTTCAAATTCAAACCACCCAGTTTCTGATAATTCATAGTCATCAAGCTTGTTCATCCCAGTGTTACCATGGATTTCTGCCCACTGAAAACTTATTACCCACAGACAGAGCTGTATTCACCAACTCTTAGCAGTGGTGATCTTGAGGAAGGAGAGGGGGAGGGGCAAGGATAACAATAACAGTATGCAATATGGTGAGAAATATGAGGAAGGGAGAAGCTGGTACAAGTACGGCCTAGGACCTCCTTACACCGCATGATGGTCATTCCAGGTTACTAAGTGCGAAGTCAGCCAACTGGTGAGATTTTCTAAACCATTGGTGTTTGACGGCAAGTAATTCTTCATGGAATTTTGATTTTTTTTTTTTAAAGTGAAGAAGCTAAACTTTCATTACCTAGTATGAAAAGTTTTGTTGGTAAATTTAGGGGAAAAGAAAACTTGTATAGCTCTGCCTGTCATTCTGCTCTTTATTTCCATCTTCATCACAGGAGAATACCACTGTCAGACAAACTTTATGAAAGACAGATACAGGAAGCACTTGAGTTATCTGTATTAGAGACTGGTGGCAGTCAAGATGTTGCTGTTGATGAAACAGGTACCATGTCCTAATGGTGACCATCATCCTTTGCCTAAATAAAAATCATTAGCAACTTTGTGTACCGCATAAATCATTCTGAAATATCCATCACAATTTCCCTGCAGTCGCAAGATACGACCTTTTCAGATAACTGGTTCAGAGTAACAAGACATCACATTTGTTGTGACTAAAAGTAGAACAATGTACAGTTAAGTGTTGCAATACTATCACAATTTTGGGAAAGGGAAACCAAAAACATCAGATCAGCACTATGTGGTTCTCTCATTGGTTTGTTTTTTTTCGTCGCAAGTGAAAAATGTAGTGCTTGCATGAACTGTTTACTTCGTCAATTGTGTAATGTGAGATGTGAAATACTTTAGTTCCTGGTGCCAATGAGTTTCATTTCCAAAACTCATAAAAATGCTCTAACCCCAAAAGGATGGCTGTGCTTTTACTTCCATTTCAAGAACTGGGTATTAAAAAAAAAAATCAATCTCTGAACTATAATAACTTGAACTAGAGCATCAAGAAACTTTACATGTTCCAACCACTAAGTGAACCACAAAATCTTTGCAGTAATGATTGTGAAGTGACAATATCAATATTGGCCCAAATGCTTACTTAATATAATAAAGGCAGCTGCATTAGGAAAATGCACATATCATCATTATCATTTTGACTGTTTATAACTTGGTTTGGCTTGCTATTGAGTGAAACATCTGTAATTTTCTGACAAAATAAGTGCATTTTTTTCTCGGGAAATGATCAGTATTAAATTTTTTAATATGCTTAACTTCAGAGGAAACATTGATTTCCTAGATGTTTATTTCTTAAACTATGGATTCTGTAACTGATTTGAAAGTTGTTGTTATGCATCCAAATACATTTCACAGAAGAAAAACCACTTGAGTTGTCAACACCTGTGGGTACCGACAGTGAGGCAAATGACACTGGAGGACCCGATACAAGCACAGTCAGCGTTGACCAAGTATCGCCAGCCAGTGGATTATCTGCCAAGTCAGGAAACACAACATCAATTTCAAAAAAAGAAACTGGTTCTTCTTATACCCCAGGCACTGTCGTCTTGGATGACAGTATAGAGTTCCTTGGGGAGGTAGTAGATGAAGACAAGAAGCATGACAAGAATCAGAGGAGGCCAGTGAGAAGACAAGCTGCTAAGAAAAAGACAGTTGTGGAGTCTGATGATGAAAGCGGAGGTGTGAACTTCTGAATTAGTGTCTATATACCCCATTATTCCTTTAAATATATCCATCATTATATTCTCACTATATTACTGCACCAATTTATTAACTCAGCCACTTCAACTAGTTATGAATTATACTGTGAAATGCATTAACCTCATTGCGTCTTTTTTATGGGACAGGTGTTTTGTGTTTTTTTAAAGAAAAATTCATTTCAGATGTATTCACGGTTTATATTACTGAACATGGATTTGTTCAAATGTTGTGATTAATCAGATAAAATTTGTTATGAGATAATCATAATGATGGCAAAACCAATATTAGAATAATACCATTTGAATATTTATCAATGAAAATAAGATAGATGAGAATCTGGCATTATAATTGGAATGAAGTTGTGTGTATTCTGCTGATATGCAGACAAAAGTAGCAAATACACAAGAAATGCTAACGGAAGTGGTGACATTCATGGATGCATTTGGGTGTAAAAGTAAGGAAGTAATGACCCAATCGATTTAGTTTCTATAACTAGTCAGTATCATCATAACTTTAAAAGAAGAGGCTCAAACTTTTGACGTGTCACCCATTTCACTTACATACCTGCCATTGTTTAGTTCCATGATTTCTTTAGATTTTCATAGTTTCTCCTGGGGAACAAACTAACAGAACAAGTCATTCTCAGTTTTCTCGTTAATCAACAGCCGAGAGTGATTTCAACCCTGAGGGTGATGACAAAGAAGGTGAAGAAGATGGAAGTGAAAGTGATAGTGATGATGCTGGTGGCGATGACTTCTCTGCAGAGGACAGTGCAGATAGTGACTTCAATGACAGACCCAAAAAAACAAAACAAACAAAAACCAAAGGCAAAACTCCACCCACAAACAAAACATCTAAATCTACCCTTAAAGTTGCCACCAAGACACAGAAAGTAACAAAAGAACCTGGTATGTTTGATGTTCTGTTTAATTTTATTGTCTCCAGTAGCATTTTTAATGCAGAAAAAAGGAATTTTGAGCACATGGTGAAGATTCTGTTTTAAATGTTTTGTATTAAATGTCTCTTGAAAATTTTTATTAATCTCATATCACAGTTACAGAGGCTAAGATAGATGCTACATTTGTATTGTATCTGTAATTGCATAAAAGATCTGATGAAATTGTATTTGTAATAATTGGATCATTGCATCATTGCAAACTGCAGGTTTTGGATATATTTTTTGTCATAATATCCCTGTCCCTGCAGATGAATTTGAAGAATTAGTTTTTGAGATTTATATGTTGACACTTCCTTGTTATCCACAGGTAAACCTCAAGCTCCCAAAGCAGCTACCAGCCTTCCCTCTACAACTCTGGTCAGCCCAAAGACTTGTACCATAAAACATTCATCCACAAGATCTTCCATCAACAGTAACACAAAACCTGTGGCAATCACTTCCCCTGGCATGGCAAGAGGTGCATCTCAAGGATCAGCACACTCTAGTCTGGCATCCAACTGGAAACCTCCTGGTAAGTCTTGTACTTCATGTGAATTTCTTTTCTCAATTCTCCATCAACTCAGAATTAACGCTAGGTACCACAGTCATTGTGTGATGTCCTGAATGTTATTTATGCATGAAAAGCAGTTGTAATTGCCCGATTGTTTAATATGCAGAAGGAAAGCTGGGTTGATGATTTCTTTCTCTCTTTTATTTTTCATCTTTAGATCAGTTGTTGGAAACAGTCCCCATCCCAGGCTTGCAGTTGTCAGGGCAGTAAAGTCAAATAGCTGTTCAGGAAACTTATGCAGTTTTTTAATTATTTCATCCCTAACAAAGAGTGGTTAGATGACTTAAGACTGTAATTTTGTCAAATTATGATGTTGTAACCAATATATCCATGGTGTTATTTATCACATATCATTCTTTATTTCAGCAAGGGCCAGTCCCAGTAACACACTGAACCCTACAGACAAGTCTCTGTCATCAGGGGGCCTTCGTCTTGGACTGTCCCGCAACCAGAGAGTTAAACCACTACATCCATCAGTAAAAGTGTCATAGCTGTAACTCAGCTGCTTTGACATAAATTCATTGCCTGATTACATTATCACTGTGCATACCATTTACATTATCACTGTACATACCTGTTGCTATGAAATGCATAGTTAGACATGAGATTTGCTGAAATGTGACCAAATGCAAACTTGTACCAGGAGATCTCAGAGGAAGAGGATCTTAACAGACATAAGGGCTGTCAGTAGCTCTGTATGGAAAGAAACTTAGCTCATGTCAAATGTGACACAGAGACCTGTATACAGCAGAAATTTCAGTGAAATGTACAGTGGACCCTCCGAGATAAGACCTTTGTAAATGTTCATGAAAATGGTCTTAACTGGGAGGGAGTCTTAACTCCTGTCAGAGGTTCACACTAGCATTAATGTCAGCTGATCACAACAATTTATTCATCTGTTTGTTTCATTGAGCTTGGTGTAGATCCATATAAAGTGCTTTTTATAAGTTTAGATCTATTTCCTGCTTTGCACACACCCATAAGTTAACTTGAACAGGCAAAGAAATTAATGTATTTCTTTTTATGAGAAAAGAAAATTTATTGTACTTGTACTGACAACATACTGTGCTACTACCAGTGAACACATATTGTAATACTCCACTGAAAAAAAAGTCAGACTATCTTTTAAAAGAAGTCAGTGATGCTGGCTTGCTTCATGCTTCCATTCAGTAGCGAATCCTCAATTGACTTCTGGACTGTCTGCAAGTTTTCTGCTACTTCTGGTAGCCCATTTGCCAGTCAAATTTTATTAGTTCCTGAACGTAATATGATGCTCCGAAATGCGTTTTGCAGTCTCTCCAGCCTTGCTCCTTTTTATTTTTACAACGTTGACTCTATCCTCCAACGCGAGTGCCTTTCTCTTCCAGTTGCCCATCATTACAGATCTGAGTTAGGTCTAGGTCTAGTCTGGAACGTAGTTTTAACTGAGGGTTGAGCGTTTGTTGCAGTTGTGGTGCGGGCGTGTAAAAGTTCTACACGTACTGTAACCGAGGGTGGAGGGTCTAGAGCTAGATTTACGACCGATGTGACATGTGCTGTGGGAAAAAAACACGAACGCCATACGGTTTACGTAGTATTTCATTGGCTTACTCGAACGATATTATTTCCTTTGTCCAATCATATGCTAGCTGCCTAAGTAATGTTCCTGCCATTCATACGCGAAATGGACAGCGTAGGCGCTCCCCACTGGAGTTACGCAATGAAGACGACCGCAAAAAGTAGCAAAAAGGAGGGTTGTTATTTGGAGTGGTGGGATGACTGAACAAAAGGTTCTGAGTGGGTCGTATGTCGGATCTCGGCGGAAGTCGCTGCTCGGAGGTCATTTGTATAGAAAAACGGATCCGTGGTGAGATTTTAAGTCATAATTGGGAGGAAGGCGTAAATGGAAGGGTCTTATCTCAGAGGGTCCACTGTACTAACAAATTTGATAATGGGTTTTGTCAAGCTTGGGGGAGGGGGGGTGTATTCATGTGAGGTAGCCTGAGCCATTGCTTGTCCAAAGTTTTTGCTACAAAAAAGTTTTTAGATTTGAAAATTACTTGTGGTATTTTAGGACTGGATTTTTCAAGAGAGGTTTATCACTGAAGTCAATGCCCTTTTTATTCCAGGGCACAGCAACACACTTCATATTGTCCACATAATTTGCAAAATTCTGTTTGAGAGATAATATGGTCATAAAATGTCACTGTTGACCCAGTGCATTTGAATACCAAGACTTTGCAATCGGCAGGACAAAATGGCTATGCGTGGATTGATGAGAAAAATGATGAAATGATACTAAATCAATTAAAAAATACATAAAACAGACTATAACTTCTGGCAAGTGTGTATTTGGATTTCAGTACTATGTCATTGTATTTTTCTCGAAACTGGCAGTTGTGTTCTAGTTTATTGTATCTTAACGCTCACCCTGCGACCAACACTCAAAGCCCGCTGTCCGGTCAGTGACCTTACTCACGGAGAATCGTGACTGGATCGCACTGACCCTTGCCAATGCACGATGACCACACTACCGCTGTCCACATGGCTCGGTTTTTATTGATTGGTATGGAAACATTCGCTGCTATGCTTTATCACGCTTGATAATGGATTAACCAGCGAAACCTTTGTCTGTAAATCTCTAACCAATGATCTGACTTATGAAACTAAACTGACAATTGTACTTTTTGTGAGAACAAAGCATGATGACTAGCCACGGCCCCCAAGCCCTAAACAAATGGTTTCATCCTTATTGACACATACTAATGAACCAATGTGGGCATTTGGGGCAAAGATCATTTCAGAGCTTGTTTCTGATTGGTTCTTAGACACAGACAACTCTAGGTGATGGTTAGTTTGTGAGAAAATGAGATAATATTGCAAATTTATTGAGCAACAGTTTCGCATGTCAATGTTACATGTTTTGATAGCGTGGGGAGAGCCTTTGAAAGCGTAGTCTTTGTGATTCTGACCAGTAGTTCGCTGGTTAACATATCCTTGTCACAATGCCTTTGATTTAGAAGAGATTCAGTGAGCAATAAGACGGTAGTTACGTCTCAAAAAGATCAGGGACCCGACGCGTGAAAATCCGGCTTGCATGCTACATGGTCAGCTTAACCTTGCCGACTTTTGCCGCCTGTGCAGAGTGAGTGCATGGAAAGTCAATGCCGACATATACCGCCCTTCGCAGGGTGAGGATTAATTAAACTTCATTACCTGTATTTTTATAATATAGCTGTTAGAACAGTTAGAACAGCCACTGCCAATTCAGTTTCTTTGTGAACAGTATCTCACCTTTGAGGGTGGACAACTGCAGAGCAAATTTTTTTTGTTTTTGTCATTATGCTACACCAAATCCAAAAATGAGTAAATTCTTATACATTATATATGCACAGTATACATGTATTATAGTTGTATTTTTAAGCCACTATGCATTAGTTTTAATTTACAAGTACTGACCTACATATGGTTTGTAAATATATGCTATCAATTTTTGCTGTCCAGTTCCAGAAAGTGGAATACATGTATTTTCATTGGCTTGTTTCACACCTGAAATAATCCAGAATAAAAAGAAAAGGGAATGGATGAAATAAAATATCGTTAATTTTAGACCAAAATATATTTATATATGATTTACTAGTTTTAGGGTCTGCTGTTTGCTATACACAAATAAGAATTCTCTGCACTTCAATACCTAGTACATGTATTTCTCAAAAAGTACAATACAGTGGACCTCACATTTTTATTTATATATATCCAATTATGCCCATTGAAAAAGATCACTCACCTGCTCAGTGGCAGTGTTGAAATATGAGTGAGTAATTTTCAGATGTGGATAGCAGGTAATTGTGACTTGATAAACTGGTCAACTTCTGAATCCAGCCAACACAAATGAGAACTGTGACTAATAATGACTCTTCTGTGTCTTTCCCGTATTGTCCACAACCCTGTCCATCTTCCACTAGTTCCAGTCCAACTGACCTAACCTCAAATTCTGCACAATAATACAACTAACATGACATTGTTATCATTACCATCAGCAAAGCACCTTCTCTCATGCCTTCAATGTGCCAGTCATTACATTTATAAATTCAGGTAAATTGTATGCCACCGTTTTAGAGTAGGGTTTTCACTTGTTGTTTTATTTTGTTCCTGGCTATGACATTTATTTTTATCTTGTAAAGGGCTTTTCTGTTGTTGTTTTTGTAAATAAATGCTTTAGTACACATTTCATTGTTGCTTGATTGTTTTACGTTAATCAGATTAATGTTTGTTGTATTAAATGGATTAAATCTAACAGAACAAAGAGGTATTTTGTCATCATTTGTGTCAGTTTTGTTTTATTTCGTTATCACTTTTTACGCAAGGGCACTTGATTCTTAAATCTAACTATGGCACTGTCTGAACAAATAATTACACAACTTAAAATTGAGTCTTGTACTCCCATCTTTTTGAGTAATATACTTGTTGGATAATGTTATTCAATATTTTCCATTGCAATATTCTTAACCTTGTTTCAAAGGTGCAGTTAAATGCAATTTTCCAATGTGTTTCTCTTATCTCTACTTTCAGTTTCTGTTTCCAGAAATTAATTGCATAAGATTGTCTCTCATCTCTAATAGTTTTTTCAAATCCTTTCCCTCCTATATTACCTATGATTTCCCCTCTGATTTCAATGCCCCTGATTTTTCCTCCTGCAGCAATGGCTTCTTATAAAACGTGTTGTATAATACATTGTATTCTAGCTGGGCACCAGGGAAGGGCCCGTATTTCCCTATAAAGTCATAAAAGGAAATTATGGTGTTATTATTACATACATCTTTAACATTGACAATATTTCTCTGTATACAGTTTGGCAAGAAAAGTGCTTTTCTTATACTTTATATTTTTGTTTTAGAAAGCGTTTCATTTACTGGTAGTACATTCCCGGTCTCTGGGATATAGTTATGATCGATTCAGGTCTTCAAACTCTTCTCCAGAATAATATTTTAACCTTTTCTAGACCTTTGAATTCTTTACTCGCAACGTTACTTTCAAAGGCAGCGATGCCTCCAACTGGAACGAGACATTGCAAGGGAATAATTTTCCAAGGTTTACTTTGTTTCACCATGAATCAAATTTTCTCCCCACTGAAGAAGAATAGAAATTTGTTTATGAACTTTATTTACCATATTCATCCCGCCTTTTTCATATGGATTACACATTGTAACTCTATTTACTTTTTCAAACACCCTGGTGTTCGCAAGTCGTCTTTTTCATACAAATTTTAAAAAATAACTTATTTATTTTGTTCAGAATATGCAAAGGAAGCCCAATGCTCTGCATTACGTACATGAATTGACTTACACCAAATGTTTTCACTATATGTATTTTTCCAATTATAGATAGATCTCTTCTAGCCCACAAAAGGACAGTATTTTTTCTGTAGTTTCTATTTTCTTATTCCAGTTTTCCTCCGTCTCCATTCCTGGAGACTTCGAGCTGAAAGTTATACCTAAAATTTTCAGTTTGTCAACCACTTTTATATCCAGATCTTCAGTCCACTGAATTCTTTCTTTTCCCATGGTCATCGCGAGCGACTTTTCTTTATTTAGTGCCAGGCCTGAAGTTCAGTAAATTCTTTTATTTTAGCCAGAATTTCTCTGTAGTCAATTAAGTCTTTCAAAAAAAAAAAAAAAAGTGTGTCTTCGGCATATTGTTTAATTTTTACCTGGCTCGTTGTGTCCGGTAGTGTAATTCCTCTAATATTTCTTTCTTGTTTAATTTTAAGGGCCAAGATTTCAACAGCAACCACAAAGAGTAGTGGAGAAATTGGGCAACCCTGCCGTACCCCTCTCTCAATTTTAAACACTCTGCTAAAGAATGCCACGTTCCTGATAATAGCCACTCGATCTTTCATTGAAGTGGAAATCCAGTGACGAAAATAACTTCCGAAACCAAACATTCTAAAGGATTCAGTAACCAGGCTTGTCGATATAGTATCGAAGGCTTTTTTGGAAATCGAGAGATAACAAGGCGCTTCCTATTTTCCTTTGTTTTTGACTTTCGATGACATCATCTAGTTCTCGTAACATGGTTACATGTACTATACTTCTTCCTTTAACAAAGCCCACTTGGTTTTCGCTAATTATGTTATGCAGGACTTTGTCCAGGCTCTATGCCAAAGTTATTGAAGCTCTATGATCTGAAAATCCAAAACTTTGTATATTAGTTTCCGATACAAAAGTGAGGAGGTGTTTAATTTCAATTCCATTTTGCGTATATCGTTCACCAGGGAAGGTGTTATGTCATTTAATTGCCATTAGCACCTTAATTTTATTCAAACACTGACCAGTATTTAAACCATGGGATACTGGGATGAAAATTATACAATGTACACAGCTTGATCACGAGCCCAGCGAGTGACTGCCAGGCCAGCTATTCTACACCTGAAGTTGAAGATTTTCAGCAAAAATGATCTGTGCTAGAGCAATCCTGATTGTGGCCGCCATTGTGTGCGGATGCAGGGTAAGTCATCGTCATCTTCGTCAACTTTCGTCGTTGTTCTTATGAAACGCAATGGGTTAACAGATCTTAGGGTAACCAAGATAATGTCTGCATACTCGTCGTCATCCGCATGTATTCTCATTGCTTTAATAAGGCCTGCTGTGTTTTAAATAAAATACATTAAAATCCAATGTATATATTTAAATATATAGGCCTACTTAACTGACAGGGTAGGACTAATTCGTGATATTTAGTTCCTTTAGCCCCAAACCATTTAGTGCACTCAAATTTGTGCTATGTGTAGCTGCATGGAAACAGTCCTGCCTTTGTACATACATGTATCCCCTTTCCCCGGCCGCAAAAACTAAAAATTTACATCGTACCGAATTCCGAATGATTTTTACATGAGTTTCGTTTCATTGACACACATTATTTGTGTGTACGTGCATATTTTACGTTCATTTTCATGCGCCAAAGTTTACAGATTTTCAAATTAGCTGAAACTGATACATCATACCATAATTATATAATAATGAGCAGGGCTTGGTATGCCTACGGAATTAAACTGTTGCAAAAGTAAAAAAGCAAAACGAATCAAACAAACAATAAGTTTCGCAATGCCGAGACAGAACCAACAAGAAAACTACACGATAAGTGTGAAGCAAAAACTTTGCAAAAATCTCACATATGTGTAAGATATATAGGCCTACACTGCAGAGGTATGTGTTTCTCTTCCATCAGGCGGAAAGTATTCTGGCTACAGAACCTAGAATACAAGTGATCTATCAAGAGATCCAATGGACACTGGCTAAACTCCATCACGATTCTGGCATGCCAGCTGCCGAACTAGGAGAAATGACGCTCAAGATTGCCGAAGAGATCACTGCTTACCTCCAAGATGTTCAAGCTGTTGTGTCTCCAGAGGTAAGCAAAAAAAAAAAAAAAACAAACTTCTTTGTTATTTCAATCAAGCTGCCTTAACTGCCATTCTTCTGGCCAGGTTGTTGGCCAATCATACCACCCATTATGGTCACAAGTCGGAAATTATAGTCATCCATTGAGGTGCTAAACTAATGTTGGTCTTGTTGAATCGCCCCCGCCCCCGCCCCCCCCCCCCACTTTAGAAATTGGAAGTACTTCATATTTCTATGCTCCCTACTATGTAAAAGACAGTAAAGCGAGCACCACATCACAAATTACTGAACAGCGACAAACATACAAGTAGTAACAATTCACGTACATGTATGCAACAGTATCTCCAAGTGGACCCAGCCTATTATACAAGAACAGATAAGAACAGCCTACTGCAACAGATGGCCCAGTTTGATTCTGAACATTTAAACATTTTGAGAGCAGCTTTGAGAGAAACAGCACCACAAGAAGACGGGGACACCATCGAACGTATAAAAGTGTTTGGGCATCGGAAAGGCTGTGGAGTCAAGAGCCGGTTGTGTGGTACTGCAAGACGACTGTTCAATCAACATCTTACTGGAGTTGTTAGTGAGAAGACCCTGTCCGACGTGATGGCGCAGAGAGCTGAGCACGTATAAGTGTGTCCCGAGTGCGAGGAGGCTGGTTCTACACCAAAGTAACCAAAATAAACATTTTGTCAGGAACAGCCACGTCCAGTCATTATCTCAACGTCCCGTAGATGCTGAACTCACGAGAAAACTAGAGTGTACAAGACTCTAAGCAAACGTAAAGAAGATTAACGGCACAAAACACCCAAAAAGGCAGTAAAACACAACGATAAACACAGGTACAGTAAACGGTAAGGTCAAATTTCCACTCTTGCCCCAATCATAACAATCATCTGCTTCTTAGTATAGTCTTGAAAAGTGAACAATAATTATTGTGTGCATAGGAGTATTGTCGGCGTATGATGGCCCAAGACACTAGCAAGGTCCCAATATTATTAAACAATTAATCCAAGATAATTTAATTTATACTCGAGACAACAAAACATTGCGGTCATTACGGTATTGTTGTGATGATGATAAATAATATTAATCAATGAACGTCTTTTCTCCCAGAACGTCGGAGCTCTACTGACGGATTTAGCCAGTAAATTCTCAAACAACTTCAGAGCGCTCTACGCTACGCTGTGTTTAATGACGTACTCAATTTAGACGTCTCCAAACTAGACTCAGCTTTCATTCTCTTAGACAAACTCTCTCAGCTTCTCCAGACAGAGACAGGTAGGACAGTATGACAGTTGTTGCTGTCGAAGAATTTTGTTTTTTTTTCCATCTCCCTCTGTGCTGACTGGCCCACCCCATCATTACCCACCCAACCCACAGTCAATGATGTCTTGATTTGCTCAGAATAAAGGACGATAAATGTACTCTGGATCAAGTTGGTCTGTTATCATCAGTAGGCTTTTGTGCTGCTCATGACTCTGTGACTTAATAACAAAGGTTAACACTGGTGGTGTACTGCCATCTCCAAATACTCATTCTACAACATTCCGTTCATTTATGTTAATGGTCGTAGGGGGCCTAACTGGTACAGCAGAACAAAGTGAGAAGCACTGCAAAATTTCAAAAAGCTTTAAGAGTAATTGTAGACATCTTGGACATCAAAAATCTTAACTTTGGGACGATTGTCGTTTCTTTAGTTAAATTAAGTCTTGACAATGATGCGGTGCTTTCTGAAGTTATAGGCTACCAAGGCACTACTCGGAAAAGGGGAAGTGAAACGAGGAAGAAAGCCAAGTGGCTAGGCAGCCACTTCAAAAACGCTCCACCTTCATCTTGGTTCAATTTACTTGGTGCTCTGTCTCCCCAAATTATAAAACTTCTGCTTGTTAATTAAATACATGTACTTCTTTAGGTTTAGGCCTATCGTAAGCTAGTTTCTGGCTGACTTCTTGGATTTCCTGGCATTTTATCTGAGAATTTTGGTCTGGCCAAATGCCCCCCCCCCCCCCCCTCCCCTTCTACGACATTGCGTATCATTCTTGAAAGTAGTTACTCTTGGTAATGAACAAGCCAGTGACCGTCCCAAATTTCGAAACCTTGTTTCTGTATGAAGATTAAAATAGTATTGAGTACGGTAACATCAAAGTTGATTTTCTCTTGCTGCTGCTGTCATTAACTTTGCATCACTACCACCACCACCAATAACAACAACAGCAACAGCAAACAGTGTAGGACCAACTTATCACATTAGCTCATCCATTCAAGGGTACACTTACACAGAATATCACTAGAAATTAAATTCATCTTCCACGCTCGCCATTTCTCTCTTATTTAACACACTCTTTCTTTGCCCCCCCCCCCCCCACCACCATCCAAAACCCTACCTCCACCTTGTCCAGATTATGAAATCATTAAATTGCCATGCACCCGATAGCCAATTGAGAATTCCTAAATCATATTGTCGTATCAAAAGTTTGCAAACTGTTTCCCCAGACGAGCAACAAGTGTACACAGTCTTGACCGCCATCGAGCAGACTGCTGAGGCCATCCAAGGTGTTGTTGTCGAAACCAACCAGGTTTTCCATTACCTCTACGATAAAACTGTTCGACGTCACGCTCGTGAGACGACTGTCAGCGGCCATGTTGAGCATGGTGCAGGCGGCACCAGTGGAGGTGTCAGTGTCAGTCATTCCTGGAGAAGACGTCACGTCGGCAACCATGTTGGGCACGCCACCAATGGGGGTATCGGCACTAGCCATCACTGGTAACCATAATGGGTTCAGTCCAGCCAATCACAGCCGGCATAACATAATTTTCCACATCTAGTCAAAGTGTCACTATCGAGAACATGTTTGGAATACCTCAGGCAGAGCGTCATTTTCGATTGAATTGGTTAACTTTAAGCCGTTTGAAGTCAGATAGAATTATTTAGGCCTACTGTAGCTTAAATCTACGTCAGGATTAGTCAATATCAAAGTACGACCAAATAATGCACTCGGGTTGTTGCTGTTGTCGATTTTCAGACCGTTAAATTTTCCTCCAGTCAACATAATTACGTGTAGTGGGCCTGCATTCTGAGTGGTATGTTTTCTTGTTGTCATCCAAAGAATTAAACGATTTAAATGAAAACAGAATTCGTTCGAAAATTGTTTATTTTGTGTGATGGGCTGTTGCCGGCCTCGACCATTTGTTTTGTTATTGTTGTCTAAAATATGCAGATTTTTATGAGCAGTAAGAATGTGGGCAAGTTCTGGTCGAATTTCCGTTTACTTGATCACATTCTTCCTGTAGGCTGATGGGAACAAAAGATGTCATTTACTTCACTGAGAGAGAGAGAGAGAAAAACTACTACCAAAAAAAAAAAAAAAAAATATACCCAGTGTATTAAATTATTATTTACATTTTTGAATTTCTTTGTACTGACAGCCAAACATACTGAAAATTGTTCAACAAAGAAAGAATCAACAGCAGAAATGAGGGAGGGAGAAAAAAAATAAGGTAAATAATTATGCTTGAAAGAAAAAAAATTAACCGTGACCACAGACAAAGAAGAAAATCTAAATTCACACTTACACACATAGGCCTACACCCTGAATTACTCACACATAAACATATGAACAAACACTTGGACAAAAACACGGTCACATATCCTCAGATCTACACACACACACTTGTACAGACATACATGCATGCACACATACACATAATCACTTGTTAACACATATTATGAATATCTGTACATCAAAATAAAGGTCAGAAAACACACACACACGCACAAAACAACTACATAAAATCACTGGAGTGTGTCAAAAAAAATAAATAAATCTTAATTTGAAAGAAAGAGAAATACATGCAAAAAACAAAAACACACGGTCTTTCAGCTGCATATAACCACCAGAAGAGGGACATTCAAAGAAACACCGTGATGTTCATTGTTGCGAGAGCAGCTTAAAGAAAAGTGAGGTCATTTTAGCACATTAATTTTAGAAACATTTTAGCAAACCATTGCAATTATAATATTTTGGAAGAAATCACATTTTAAAAAATTTTTTATTAGAGAAAGATCATCATTTACAAATCGAAGGAAACGTATTCGTTGTTACTCTAAACAATGTCGAAAATTTCTATCCTTCCTCTCACCACTCTATGCTCTCAGCCCCTGAAATCCCTTGTCTCACACTGCTTGTCTGCTTCACGGTGTCGGGCAGTGAGCGGTTACACAAAGATTTATTGCACACTTCGTGACCTGTGCTCGGTTAATGTTAAACACTTTAGGTGTGCAGCTTAAACAGTGATGCACATTAGTGAATATAATTAAAATGAAAATTGAACTGAGCTATAGGAAACTGAGAAGGATATTCCAGGATATCTTAGATTATCTGGGTTAAAATATTACGGGAGATATTCCAGGATGTTACACCGACACTCCACTTCCGTAATGTACCGAGTACTAACTGCTAGATCACCCGAGAGGCCCATCAACGATCCCAATAGAAGAGCCAGAGGAATGACTAAGCGACTGTTAGTGTAAAAGTCTCCCAGAGACAAGAACGATAACTTAATAAAGTGGAGACTATAAAAGAACCAACGCAAACCTGCAAATTAAAGATCCAGTGTGTGTGCCTGTCACTGTGTCAGAAACTATGATCGTCTCTGGATTCACTCAGAAAGATAGGTAAGACAAGTGAAAATCCCTAGATCTAGATCTAGATATATCTAGATCTAGATTATCTAGACTCAGGGTTGGCATGATTTAAATCAAGGTGATTTAAATCAAATGATTTTTTTGATTTAAATCACTTTGATTTTTTAAATTAAAATCAGTGATTTAAATCACTTTTTGATTTTTTTACTTTTTAAGGATTTTTTTTTTTCAAACTGCTCGTTTTTGATGTTTTTATTGTTCAAAAGCACTAGACTTAAAGGCACTGATAAGTAGGAGTGCTTCTCTATTATTATTATTATTATGCATCATTCAATAATTTCTGATTTTGGCTGATTCATACAACAGTTGGAGACTTGAATGTGTCGCAGGACACAATTCAAATATAACACCTTGAACAAAAATGTAAGTCTGAATTTGAATTTTGTGTACCTGTGTAAGACATTAAGACAGTCAAGTAAGTGAAAAAGGCCTATATTTTATTTCAAATAAACATCTTTATTTTTATAAAACAGTTAGTGAAATCCAGGCATACAGATCAGATCCAGAAAATTCTGATAATATAAGAAAGGAAAACTTTCTACTCATTTTCAGTTTCAGTTGTCTCCAATTTTTTACTATTGAAGGCCCTGAACATGCTTATGTTATGAAATTATAGAAAATATTTTGTCGACAAAAATATTGAATGTATTATGTATTTTTAAAAAAATCAAAAAAATCTGATTTAAATTTTAAAAATCGATTTTTTTGATTTTTTCGAAAAAATCTGATTTTTTTCCAATCTAGACTAGACTTTGAGTTTAGATCTAGAGTCTAGATCTAGATTTACTTGACATTCAGGTCAGCTCTGCTATTCACTGTGAAAAGGATGATAGTAATTCTTGGCTTCTTCTAAGAAATTGAATCGGGCATACAAATTTCAGAATTCTAACTTGTGTCCTGGCATAGAAAAAAAAATAACCACTAGATCTATCTAGATCTATGGTGGTAGGCCCCCAGTGCGGCCAGGTCACGAGCGCGGCCAAAAAATGAAATCGTCTTTCACTTCCTAATTATTGTGAACTTTGGCTTGCAGTCATCCCATTCCGTTGCAATATTTCGTTAAAAGGCGTTTTTGTATGTGAGTGGCCGACCCCTGTTTATTTTCTGGCCACAATGCGTGACTGGAGATTTTCGAGCAGGAAACAACTTTCTTACGATCTCAAGGTAAGTCTACCAGAAATGATCCTGTCACCTTCTCGTGAATTGACAACGCCTATTTTGGTGGCTAGGGAGTCGTAAAGAGATCAATCAGTTGTTTGAATTTTGAAAAAGTAGAAAAAAACGCCTTCTAAAAAAATTATATGAGTGGCCGCGCCCAGGACCAACAATGTTTATCCTTGTCTGGAGTGCGGCCACTGGTGGCCGCGTTGGGGCTTTGATGACTTTCTGATGGTTGCGGGTGCGGCCAGCATGGATTATCACCAGAAAGTTGGGATCGGAGAAAGGGGCTGATTTAAAACTCTTGGCTCAATACGAAGCATTTATACAACAGGGCCGTCAAACCAAAACATGAGGAATGGAAGCAACAAGTGAAACATATTGTCCACTCAGTAGAAATGAATGAGCCATGTACACTTAAGTCCGATAACGTGATCTTCCTCTAGGTCGATGTTGTTACTTGATCCCTTCCCTATTGTCTCATTTCTGTGCAAAACTAACTTGTAGGTCGATATCGACATATCAGACTTAACTCATTTGTCCATGTCATTATGAAGACCGATAGGTAGAAAAACGTATATCTCGATTATCTTGACCGACCTGAGCAAATGACGTTAGCATAATCATCGTGCCCAGCCTTGTAGAAATTTGATCCCGAATACGCCTATTGCATTACAGGAGGTAAAACACTGAAATGTGTGATAAGCACGCCACTCGCGCTAGGCTTGGATACGCGATACCGGGTTACGCAATGGGCAGCTCACGCGATCGCCTAAATTAAGATTTTTATAATGGGTGTGGTGTATATTCTTGGCTAACCTATAGCATGGGATGTTGATTTCAGGCCATATGACCCAGCCACTCAAATAGAACCAGACTATTAATAGTATTATTATTAACCACAGCCAGTCAATGGCAGTACATGAAATGAACTTGTCTGTAAACATTTCCAGGCCAGTGAGTCGTGAGTGACTTGATCTTCCATGGATGTGGCATGCAGTGGTGCATGACATTTGTTAATTAAATGCTCCAGTGAGACTGAGTGATTGGATTTTATACAACTCAGTTGGGGTAGGGAGGTTGATGGGCAACTGACCGGTGGAATTCATTGATTTTTTTGTAGTGTAGTGAAGTGAATTTCATCAAGAAAAGTCCTGAAATTTCGAGAAGCAATTTTTAACTGAATTATAGCAGTATCAAGTTGCCATCAGTCACAACTGCACAGGTTTTAAGAAAACTCAATAACAAATACGCTAGAAAAAATACTTTAGATAACTTTAATTTTGGTAGAATTCAATCTTTTTTGCATGATTATTGAAGCAGGAAGAAAAAAAGATATCTTGGGAAAAGGGTGCCAAAATTAGAATACAACTAGATGACCTACCTGGCATTGCCTGGAATAAACAATCATGCCCCCCCCCCCCCTCCCTCCCCTCTCTCTCTCACATAATAAAAGTAATAAACTACCGTCTTACTTCAGAACTCTTGCGCACCAGAACACTACGCACCAAACTGAACGCTTGATACTGTTACTTTCTATGACATGCACAGTACTATAATATTTTACCAAACAAACATGCAAAAATACAAATGTTACATAGCAATAAACATTGTTATTTTTTAAAAATACATGCTTGAAGTAAACAACTTTTAATTATAGCCATCATCTTCCTTATCTCAATTGCCACCTTCCTGCCAAATTTAAGGCCTGAAGAGTGTATAGTTTGGTCAGTTAGTCGTGCCAAAGGTTGCAAGTTACTGAAATATATAATAGATATGTGACTCACTCTGCACAAACTGGATACTGATTGATCATGACATATATTTAAAGAATAACCATATAAAGAAAATACAATGGGTTTTGACCTGTCATTTAATCTCTACTTTGTGGTCACATCCATCCAACAAGTAGCAGTATAGAGAGTGATCGAGTCAGAAGGCAGAGATTAATTCATTTTACCAATGAAATTTATATATATCGACCACGTATTATTTTAACAGAGTTCTGTAAAAATTTGTCCTGTGATGCCTTCAATTAACTTAAGAAATAATCATTTTTCCAAAGCTCACGCTTCTGGTTATGCCCAGTGCTGTACATAGATTCAGATTCATTAAAATTTCTTTCCAAAAACTGAAAAAGCTGTTGGTAGCATAATAAAAACTTTGATGTGTTACTGTTGCCTTTGGCTGCTTAATGATGTTTAACATTCTTGTCATCATTACAGTGGTTTTGGGATGGCAGATGACTCTAATGTGGATGTGGCTGGTCAGCATAGTCACTGTGTACGCTGTCGTCAAGTCAACTGCTCGCAGTTTGTTGATAATGTGACAGCATGTGTGATGGTCACATGTGAGTCATGCAGTTGGCGATGTCATGAATGTAAATTCTCAGAGCATATACTGACATGTCCGGAAGAGCGAGTGCCTTGTGTGAATAAGGAGTATGGATGTCCCCATGTACTGAAGCGGTCAAAGATAGCCTCACACTTGTCTGTATGCCCAGCTAGTGTTGTATGCTGCGTTGAAGAATGGAGCAGGTATTACTTTGTGAAAACTCTGACAATTGTCATTGTAAAGAGATGGAAAATTAACTTTAAGTAGGAAACTTTTGTCATGAGGACAGCAAGTATGTGCATAAAAAAGTTAGCACTGTCTTCTTAGATGGAAGAAAGTGAATTAAACATTTGAAATTAAGACATGCTTTTCTTGCCATATTCCAGAATATGTCCTAATAACTACAGCATGTACATACATTGTTTAGTTACTTGAACCTTGAAGGCAGATACTAATTTTCATTATTTTATTCAGATTTTTCACAATACATTAACTGGCTTCAAACATCATTACATTATTTATTTATTTGCTATTCCTTCAGATGGCCAATGCATGCTCGTGACAAAGGTGTCCGCATGCCTCTGCCAAAGGGCAAAATAAATATGGACTGTGGGCAGCTGGATGTTGGCCTTGCTATGCGAGATCAGAGGATGCTGATTGATTCCCTCAGAGCCCCTCGGAAATTGCGGCGCACTCTTAGAAATGCTTTGACTCAAAAATATCCAGCGGCACCTCTTACTCATCGCAGCACCTCATTTGATTCCGATGCAGGTGCCTCGGAGGACACATCACAGACGGTGTCTGATGATGAAGCGGATGCACCATGGGATCTTTCAAAGCCACATCCTGGGCTGAAGGAGAGTATACGCAGTAGATTGTTTCGTGTTACGAAAGAGACAACAGATAGTTTGGCTGCTGCACTTGACATGACTTCCGGTGCCTTGTCCACTCAGAACAGGTTGTCTGGAATTTCAGAGTCGGCAGATGTCAACGAGGCAAAGGATGAATTGGATCAGATTAAGCTGCCTGATGTTGGCAACATGCAGACAAGATCAGTTTCCAGATCTCTTTCCCCATCCAGTAACAGTGGTATATCAGACAAATCTATGGGTAGTCCTGTGCCTGAAAATTTAACTAAACCGTCAGGTGAGGATGAAGAGAATACATTAGACAAAGCAGCAGCTGAACAGAAAAGAGAATACATGGATGGTTTCGTTAAACCTGTAGATAGTGGGGTCAGAATAACCCAGTCAACTGAACGTTCCATCAGGAGCAGTGTGTCTTCTGATCGATTCAGTGACAGTAGTACAAAATCAAAAACCACTCTTCATGACATGGGTGGCACACAGCTGCACAAACTGCTAGGTATTAAACCTGAACAGGATCAAGAGTCAGAAATTTGCCTCCACAAAATTCTAGGAGTGGATCTCAACTTTGATTGCATCAACAAGTACGTGTCTAAACCGTCCAGCATGTACACATTTATTTGTGCTCAAAACTTCAGACGAGATGAATACAGGTGGCATTTTAAGGTGAGCACAATGATTTTTTAGAACTTTAAGACATGTAATGACACGAGGAAAACACTCAAATGGATCTTGCAGTGGGGGGAGCGGAGGACTTAGTGGGGTACCCTATGTGCTAGGATTCTAGTTCCTGTCATTAAATCAAATCAAATGACACACACAGCATTGTAAGGTTTAAAAACATCAAATCAAATGACACATACAGCATTGTAAGATTTAAAAAACATTAGCTGTTGTGAAAACACCCAATAGTTTGGACTATCATCTACGTCTTGTGCTTGAGGGCATTTGGCAACATTGTTTAACCAACATGAACATTTTTAGCTCATGTGCTTGTTAAAAAAAGTATATTTCTGTAATTTCTTCATGTCACTTAGATAATTATGTCACAGTAAAATCCAGCCTGACAGTGTTTCCTAAATGCACTGACATGTATGTTTCAGATTAGATTTTCATGAATATATTAATATTGGTCAATCTGTGAAAAACAATGTGTTTATGTGTCAGTAAAAGTTTGTTTCAGACTGTTGATTAGTAATCAGTTCACTTTTACTCCTTCCTTCAGAATATTCACCAAGAAATTCACCCAGGTCTAGGTGGATGGTTAGAGCAGCGCTGCCCCTTAGCGTACTTGGGCTGCACCTTTTCATTTGTGCGGTTGGAACCTGCTCAGCCCGATGTGACATTGCACTATTCATGGCTTCAAAACAGCTTTGGACTTCGTAGTAATAAACAGCCCCAGTTAATGCCCATGACAGCTGAGCATCAACAGAACATTATGGAAAATCAGAAGACAAATCAAGACTTTGTCAAATGTGAAAGTCCAGGTGGACCAAGTATAAGTGATTTGGCTCAAATTGACAAAGATTTTAATCTTATACCATCAGGCCAATCAAAATGTAACTCTAGCAATAAAAATGAAGGGGATGGTTTAATTGGTGTGTCTGATAAAAATGATGGTGCTGAAGCAACAAGTCACTCAGGGATATCGGCTGCTCAGAGATCAACCTCAAATTCACAAGAAAGAGATACAGGAAAGAAAAATTATATGCGGGTGCGGCCGACAATCTACACCGCCAGTAACTGGGACTCCAAAGTTCTGTTTCAGTATGATGTAGAAGAAGAGGGGGAGGATGAAACTTTGGGAGTGTCTGGATTCTGCCCTAGCCTGACAAATCTTCCCTTTGAAATCATTCAGCAGATAGGTACAATATTTTTTCATTTTATTCAGATAGATTCCATATAATCTAATTTCATAGACTTTATCCATATGGCTATAGTAATGATGTTTAATTTGCATCATGATTATTTTAATGTTTGCTTCGTTTTGATAAGGAAACTTAGTATGTCTTGTTTTTGCTCCAAATGAGTATTATTTTTATTTTACAAAGTTATAATCATGGGTGTTATTGAAATTATAGAGTATGACGCTGCGTGCTGTAAATTTACACTGCTGGCACTGCAGTATGTTATTTCACACATGCACCATATTACATTTCACACCCATAAAATATTAAAAATTAGATTACTTGCAACTTCTTGAACTACACGGGGAATAAATGGAATTAGCAAAGGGAAGCAGGTCACTGTCAATAATCTGAATAAATTACAATGTTTTCAGATAGTAGTAGAGCAGCATGGACACACCGGGATCCAAATTTGGTTATGCTACATGTGTGTTTTCCTGATTTCATTGATATGATGACGAAGAAAGCTATTATTTTACAATTAAAATTTTCAGCCAAACATTTGGACAGCTTTAGCCTATGCAACCTAGCACTGACTTGTCGACTCCTACGTGATGTCTGTTGTAGTTTGCTGGATGATCATGGTATTGTCCTCCTCAACTGGGAACGTCAAATGTCAGAGGTGGAAGGAGAGTTCAAGTGGAGAGTTGTCAATAAGGTGAGTGAAGATCATTTTTTACAGAAGTTATCACCTTAGTATACAAGAATTCTGCCTTCCTTGACTCCACTTTTAAGAAATCTGGCTTTAAGTGTTTGAGCCTCCAAACAAGGAGTAATGAAAATGTAGAAATGTTGAGCATTATCACCCTTTAATGAAAAGTATAGACGTGAAATTTAATTGGAGATAAACTGGATGTCAGCTGAAGTCCATTGATAACATGAACATGTGGAACTGTCAAAATGGTATGTTATGTTATCACCACCACCATTTGCTTGAAGAATCAGAGGGCATAAAACAAAGTTAGATGCAAATTATAGCATTCACCTGGTCAGGTTTTGGTCTTGTAATCCAATTTGGAATGGTGCTGTCTGAAATATTTTTATGTTCATGATTGATGACAGTGAAAAATATGAAATGAAATAAATACATGTACTGTGTATCATTTTGAACTGGGATAATCTGTTCGTTTGAAGAGATAAAGAAAGTGACTTTATCGCACTGTACAGTGGGAACAGAATAACAGCTAAGATTTTAGCTGCAGTTCAAAATGAAATACCCAGTCATCTACAACTCATCTTCCCAGCTAACTGCACACATGGGATTTTGTCTGTGATTATCTTGTATTGGGAGACACAATAGGAAGGTTCATTTAATTGGAATAGTGCGCAGCGCTCTAAATCTGTCTGTGATAATTTCAGTAATCTGAATGGTGAGATAAAAGAGAATGATGTTGTTCTTTTTTGCTCAAGAGATCATCAGATCAGGAAGAAGAAAAGGAGATAAAACATCGTCGGTCGGCTGTTGCAAGCTTGTTCACCTAAACTCAAAAGTTTGCCGGTGTTGATAGAGAACCGCAGTATTTTTACATAGAAGGCTATAACCGAGCAGTGCAACTCAGTATTTGTGTGGCGCGCTGGGGAAATGGTCAACATTGCCATTTTTTTCAAAATTCAGTTAGGGCTATGCTGTGAACGTAAAAACTGTCCTGAGAAGAATGCTTTATATTTCATGTAAAACTGTTGAAAATTGACCAAGTTAGGGATATTTCAAGGCGGCAAGATAAAAAAAGTCACTTTTGGGATGAACATGTTTTAAAGTCTTCATAAATTTGAAAAGACCACTAGATTGGATCAAGAAAAATGAAAAAAAAACCAACATATTTATAGGTGGGATTTATTAAAATCCTTTTGCCCAGGCAAAAAGAAATGATTGAGGAATCTATTTATGTTGAAAACTGATACAAGACTGGGAAGTCCCTATCCATCTATTTTTGGCTCTATCTCAAAAGTTGCCTTGCGCAACATTTGGACCATTTCCTTAGAGCACCTCACATTTTCTCATTCTGGCTTTGTAATGAGATGACGATTCCCCTAATAACAGTCTTGTTGCTTTGAGTCAAGGTTTTGCCGGAGAGTATGTATGTATAGAAAGAGTTTGCACTGGCTGCCAGTCGAGAAAAGAATAATGTACAAATTGTCATCCATTTGTCACAAATGTGTCAATAATACTGCTCCATCGTACCTAGTTGATTTAACTGATTACTATGTTCCATCTCGTCAACTAAGATCATCATCTGACACTACAAAATTGAAAGTACCTAAAATGAATCTGTCCACTGTAGGAGAAAAGTCCTTTTCATTTCTTGGCCCTACCATCTGGAACACTCTTCCAAAGACAACCAGGGAAATTAATGACATTGGTTCTTTCAAACGCCATCTGAAGACCCATTTCTTTCAGACAAACTAGGCTAGGTGTTTTTCGGCAGCAACAATAGTAAATATTTTTGAATTTCTTTTGTGTATGCGTGTGTGTGTGTGTGTGTAAGAGTTTGTTAAAGCGCCCAGAGCTTGTCATCGACGGGGTTGGGCGCTATATAAATGCAATATATTATTATTATTATTGATCCATTTGCACTGCGAGACACGGGAGGCTCTGCGAAACCACTGTTAGCATGGAGCGGAAAGTAGGTCGCTGCGGTAAACAATATCCGTTTGTGCATTTGCATGGGGCGTACGAACTTACAAACAGCTGTAAATAGTTTCAATCAGCCCAAAAATATGAACAAACCACAGTAAACAGATATGTACACTATCTTTGGTGAAGGCAGTCTCTTTCAATTCTTCAATTTCTTGTTTACTGCAGCGATCTAGTTTCGCAATTTAGTGGAAGTGAGATCTCTCTATAAATCTATACTCTCTGGTTTAACCAGGTTCCAACAGCCGACCGACAATGTGTTTATAGCTATAACAGGAAAGGATGTGCAAGAACAAATTAAATAGGATATGTTTCGGATCAGTGGTTTAATCTTTTCACAGCGCTGGCTGTTCAGCACAAGTTTTGAGCCCATCAGATCCTGGAAATTTACCAAGAATCAGCCAAACCTGGGAGATCACCTCAAAGTGTGCCCATTTAACAAGGACATTGTGCAGCATGATCAGCCCTTTAAGATTATGCATGGCTTCCCCGAAGATCCTGTCCCCATAGATGGGACATCCTGATGAGCTATTTGAAGAAAGCGAATCCTTTGTCATACGTTAAGACAAGACTCTATGCAGTACAAAATTAATGTTCATCCTCTTTTTGTTATAATGAGAGCTTTATTTTTATTGAAAATCAAAATTTGCTACTCAGAGATTGTTTAAGAAAAGAAAAAACACCAACAAAAAAACAAACTTCAATCGAAACATGAACTTGTCGCAGTGTTTTATTATTCAGCTCTATCCCAAGGCTATTTTTAACCGCTGTGTAATGTTTTTTTGAGAACTGTAGTCTAGTGCAGTTTTTTTCAATGATAACCGATCGTATTTTACAACAAATCTTCTCTGACTAGTTGAACGTACTGACCTCTAAAGTACAAGTTCAAATACCAGTGCATCTATAGGAAGAGAGTGCTGTGATTCGCAAGAAATATACAGTGCAATCCTAATATCTCGACATCAATGGGATCGTCAGACTTGTGTCGAGTAAAGAGAAAGTCGAAATACCAGAATAGTGGTGGAAGAGAAAAAAAAAGGCAGGGGGGGGGGGAATCAAACATCACCGTAATGGGAAGTGTCCAATAAATAACGCAGTTATGTACCTTTTTCTTTTAATTATCGGCATACTGTCAACCGTTCCTCCAATATCACTGTTGTGTGGAGCAGTTGCGTGGCAAAGATTTGCCGATATCTGAGAAATACTGTAGCTATCAAATGCGCAGTGCTTTCCTTTTTTTTTTTAACCTCGACCTGACTGTTTCTTCAGAAGAAGTGATGGTACCATACACACAGTACGGCAGCTAACCAAGAGACCTAGGTCAAGGCCTAGTATCAACGGCGCACGAAACGATTGTTTTGTGGGGGAAAAAAATTACTCAGTCTGTAGTGCTCTGTACTTTTACTGCCATACGCTTATACAAGGCACTCCACACTCCCGTTACTGAAGCCAAGGGTCACCCTCTGTGTCCGCACACCCCCTCTCTTACCCCTCCCCACCAGCACCGCAAAAAGAAATTTTAGAGGCCTTATTTATATATACGGGGAGTTTGCGTGGGCATTTTTGGTAGCACAATAGTAGATCTAGTGCAATTGTTTTGCCGCGGACGGTGAGAAATATGTCGATATAAGAGGAAAGAATGAAATAACATGTCGAGTTATGGGGAAATATTTAGTAGCATTAAAGAAGAAACAGGTTGGGACTTAAAAAATGTGTCGAGTTACCCAGAATGTCGAGAAAAGGAATGTCAAGATAATTGGATTGCACTGTATTACAAATTGTGCACAGATTCTCCCAAGATTAGGCTTTAGACTGTCATTTTCCAGTAGATCTCGCACTTTTTTGGACATCTAGAGAATTCTTGCAAAATGGTGTACTGGCTGTCAACCTATTTTCAGTGATTTTCACTGATGTGCACAATTGCAGTATCAGGAAACTCTAAATGATAATGAACATTTCAGTGGGTTTAAAAGACTACTAATATTTCTGTTGATTGTAAAACTGCTTATGCAAATCATTATTTTATTGTTCAAGCAATATTGTATTTAGCCACACTCTGTGTTTGCAACAATGGGGCATCTTGTTTTATTTTGTTTTGATAATTTATTTAACAATTTGAGGGGCTTTCAGTACTGTCCATTCGCTTACTAATGTTTTATCTTTGTGATTTGATCTTATTTTCAGTGTTTTTGTTCTTTTCCTTGTGATTTTTTTTTGCACTGGTTGAGTTTATTTAATGTATTCAATTTTTCTCACTTTCCCCAAGCTTTATGTAGTTGGAGTGATTTTTAGGGATGCCATTAAGGTGAGGCAAAATTTCCAGAACTTTTTAGGAACAGTTTCATATGTCCCAACTACCCACTTAGATTTCAGTACATGAAATAAAATCAGTGATCAAGCATTCACTTTTCAATATGAAGAATATGTACACATTGCTGACAAATAATGACAGACAAGAGCACCACTTCAGACTCAAAGGAATCTGGACATAAAAAACATACAGTGTACTTCCCCACCATTTCAAGCCTCCAAATCTAAAAATGAGCCTTCTGCAGATCGAAAGCAATGTTTCACACAAATCTATACTGAATGGGTGGGGAATTTTTTTATAGTACAGATTTTTTAATAACAAGGAAAACAATTGGGGTATCCTTATTTTGAAAGCCCTCAAACTGTGTTACTTTAGAGACAAGTTATATTGTAGTTTGTCTATCATATTTTGTTGTTCTAGATTTAAGAGACATCACTGGTCACTGAGTGTGCCATTGTTTAATGAGGAAAAGCAGAGAATGGAAAGTCTTTGGGCACTGTTGGACATCAGTTGCCGGCATCTTGAAGTGGAGATTGGTGATTTGGGCTGTCCATTGGGCATAGATTGTTTTTCTGACAGTTTATGTAAAGCCCTTGCATTTAAATGTGAAACATGCTGCATCTATTGGTGTGACTCCATAGGCATGTTTTACCTCTGGATTTTGTAATGAAATAGTTACAATTATTTTGTTCATCATGAAGGTCTTGATGACATGCCTGGCTAAGGGTAGGAAATGCAAGGGATCTGTGTGGAATATCATATAATACATAAAAGTTAATGTTTACCAACCTTTGTCCTGTGGGATCGGCTATGTTGATCACAAAAAGACTAAAATGCAGAATATATACCATATCATTGTGTCGTAGAGTGAACATGTATAGTATTGTTAATCAAGGCGAACTTAGGGTTAATACATAAATATGTAATGTTACTGTTATATTATAAATGAAGACAACAGTGTATGAAATGTGAACTGAGATGTGCTTTAAAGTTTTACGCTGTCATTGGATTGCTCAGGGTTGCTCATCCAAACATCACAACAAAATGCTCTGGATTATCCGGATGCTCTGGTGTACAGTGTGTTGAGCACTCCACAGGCGCTCCATTCTGCTCTGTGGTTGACATGTTGCTCCTGTAAAGCGCATAGAGCATTTTAAATGGATATGCGCTATATAAATGCCATCCATTATTATTATTATTATTATAAAATGTATGTGTACTACCTCTGTGGTCAGTGTTATTTTGGACTGAATGAACACGACTGGTTCATGTTTTCATGTTCATGTCTGGATGTCAGAGTGAATTCAGCCTCTTTGCACTGAATTGCCTGTCTTAATGGATGCAGTTTACCATGACATGTAACGGTATGTTTATCATGTGCTACAGTGTGGTTTGACATTGTCTTATGGAAGTTTTATACCTAGTTCTTATTGCCCAGATGTGTGCCGACAAAATATTTAAATATAGTCTTTCCAGTAAATACACCTGTGGATTTCACCACTTTTCCAATATTTAAGTTTGCATGATATTTTGGTGAGAAAAGTTTTGGATGCTATTGTGGAATTACTACAAAATAAAAACTTTGCTGAAGTGATGTGTAGAGTATTTGGATGAATTTGCAGGCATGTGCTAGACTGGCAGCATTAATGAAAATAAGAACCAACTGAGGTAATCAGCAATGGCCTGGGACAAACATTGCACTCCTGCGTTAAATCTATTTTTTTTGTCGATATGTCCAATGTTCCCCACATTTATGGTGACATGATATACACTGTTGTGATAATGCTATACAGGTTTGGCAAACCTGTAAACAAAACATCCCAACATTATGTTAGTTCCCAATCAGCATATACATACATGTACAGTGTATTTATATTTGCCTGATTATTTGCTAGAGCAAAAATTTATCAGTACTCAGCCTTAGTTTTTGTTTGTTCCGGTCTCCATTTTCTGAACAACTGGAGAGCTTTAGTATTTGGAAGAAGTATAACAAATGAACTTGTTTAAAATATATTGTGGTACATATCAAACCTTTTCCCAGTTTCGATTTATTCTAACTCCTTATCATAATATGAAAGCCGCAAATGTGTAACATCGAATTTCTCAGTTGTACAAAAAGTGGAGTTGAAACAAATGTAATTGACATTTTTGTTCTGTCATACAACTCACTGGTGCTTCACAGTTTAACTCAGTGATTGTATTATTTTGATGATTATGTTGAACTAACTTTTTGTTTGAATTGGCATGAAATGGCTTGCGTTATTTAGTAGGGAGATTGCATGAAATTGAACACTTGTATGTAAATCTGTTGAGGTATTGCTGCAGAATGTTTTCCAGTTTAAAGCCCGATGTTGGGAACAAATAACAACAGTACTAAACAATGAATTCTAAAAGAAAATTGCACCAAGCCTCAGCCCACTGACCCACAGCTACTGTACTGTATTTTTTTGTTTTTTTTTAATTCGTGTAAGTAAAGGCAATGTGTATAACCTGGCCAAAATCCAGTTAGCTGATCTATGCATAATAGTAGATTGTGTTTTTTACAACTTGCATAGAGGGAGAACCAGTTCACATACAATGTATATTGCAATAGATGTCCATTTATACAAACATAGGTCAATAGGAATCCACACCAATAACAGTGAATAACATGTCTGTTTCTCATCTTAAAGTGATTTGTGGTGGAATTTTGGTATTTCATTTGATGTAAAACTTTGAGAAATTCATGCCCGCAAATAAGATCACCACACACACCAAGACACAACCGGCCAGGCTGTGAAAAATGTGTCCCAATCTGCTCTGGCCATAGTGAGATACATGTAATTGCATTGGTGGGAACAGTGGTAGACAAGACTGCATCAAACAGACTGTGCCATATTTTACTAGTATTGAATGAATGACACTGAAACATTTATGTATGTGAAATTCTCTGTGGAAAAATTGTTGTGCCAAACTATCCAATCACTTCCGAGGAACAGGAACTGAAGTTCCTTGAAGTTACACATTATGTCTTTCTGTATGAAGGCAAGGAATGATGGTTGATTTTCTATTGATATCAGCTGTGCTGTGTGAGCAACACTTTTAAGTCCTGTTTTGTTCAGCTCACCATAAATTTAACTGGTAATGCAAATGGCATAACTTGACTCAGAAACCATTCACTATCAAGGCATGAGCTCAGCACCTGCTGAATACAATTTTTTAAAATTTTATGATCGTAGTAACAGCTTTTTGTATCACTTTCATCCTGATTATGTTTTACTTTGCAAGTTTTGAAAAGTTATGGACACTAATGATGAATTATGCCAAATTTTGAATATTGTCAAATTCGTGTAATAGTTTTGCTGCAACTTTAGATGTATTTACACATGCAGGTATTTGCTGTAAGATGTACCGAAGTGCCCTTTTATTTTTACTAATAAATTATTTTGGTATTTTCAAATCAGATTGTTTTACTAAAAAAACCTGGTACATATACACAGTGTGTGTGTGTGTGTCGGTCTGTCTGTCTTGTTTAGTCTGTCCTAAGATTGGAGTGTCAGTTGAAACTTGTCCTCAGTGTTTGTTATGATTGGATCATGTTTGTGAATTAGCAAAATCCATTTTGAATGTATCAATTAACATAATGCTTGGTGGTGAAGGTAAACTCCAGAGACTCATCTTTGATTTCCTCTCCTTTGCTGACAGACAATGATCCAACATAAGGTGGCAAGTACACTTATTTGATGTTTCTGAGCCCTATGCCTCTCCCTAGTTTAAAACACATTAAAAAACAACAACAATACAGCATATCTAAGATGACTTTTACAAAAAAAAAGACACAAAAAAAAAAACAACAAAAAAACCAACACTACACTGTAGTAACTGTGAGTAAAACAACATACAAAGAAGCACAAATGATCCAGGTATGTGAATAAATTATTAAAAAAACAACAATACAGCATATCTAAGATGACTTTTACAAAAAAAGACACCAAAAAAAAAAAAAAAACCAACACTACACTGTAGTAACAGAGTAAAACAACATTTAAAGAAGCACAAATGATCCAAGTATGTGAATAAATTATTGTATTCCGAACAAATTTCATTGTTTACAGAAAAAGTGTAAATAGTTCATTCTGACATTATTCATTATCAAATACAACAAGTTTTTGCCATGGCTTTGTATATAAACTCATCAAGCATTTCCCAATCATAGCACACCTGGAGCAGTAATTCATTTTCGAACATAACAAATTCCATTCTGTACAAGAAAACTTCAATAACTCAAAATTCAGATCTGACAAATGGTGAAGGAAACAACAGAGGCTGCAGACAGAAAATCAGGGTGCAGGAAAGTAGGACAAATCCTCTCAATTTGAGAAATGCTAGCTTGTTTCGAAACTCTGTCCAACTGTGAGACATCCCAGTTAAAAAAGCTCTGTTGAAAAATGACTGACACTTTTACTACTAAATCCTTCCTGCATCAATAGTTACTATCCGTATTATATTAACAATAATAGTTCTGTATTTCTCACTATTAATTATTTAATGACCCCCTTCAAGAATCTGATGGTCCCAAACGAGATCAGTGGTGCTTGTTAATAATGTTATCATCAAGATGCGGTTAAAGTAACCGGACAGCTGGCAGCCGAGCTACATTCCAACCTTACATCAGTGTGTCTCCATACGCAAATGGAGATGTCATTAACAAGACACGGGGAACAAGGAAAAGACTGATTCTGTGATACTGATTTATCATCGTTTAGTTCCTCCTTAATCTATGCTTCACATGATATCATATCATATTCTTTTTTCATCACAGATAATTTTGAAAAATGCTGGACTTTACATTTAAAGACATTCACCGGCAAGAATACTTCATACTGTAACATACCATACTGTCACAGTTTGAGCCACCCAGTTAGTATTCCTTTTCATCCAGCACTTTGAAACTACTTCTTCCCAACAGAGAAAAGTGTTTTTTATGCTGAACTTATTTCTTGATATCTTACTTCCTCCCCTCATTTTCTCTCCCCAGAGTTAATACTGTTATTACATGTGACATGCAATTATCATTGCTTATTCTCTGGAATTATCGTTCTTGCAATATTTCTCAATAACATTAGCAATATTTTACAACATTTCTTTCACTGAACAAGCAAAATCTACTTCATGATACGAATACCATGAAACCTCATTTACAAGGGGGGATAATAAAATTTCATTGGAGACCCGGGTTTTGCCCAACGGTTTTGGAATTCTGAATCTGCTATCTAGAGGTCCAGTCAACATAAACCTTTCCGCTTCCTTGTACATTTATGACAGAACTTTCAGCACCTGCAATTCAGTGTAAGATCTACTTGATTCTTTTCTGTAGTGAAATAAAAAATACAGGTTCACAATGCTGAAAATCACATAGTGGAAAAAAAAATGTGTGTGTTAACCATTATGAAAGAATTTTTGGGCTAATTAAACAATGATCCAGCCATAAAAACAAATGCAGTTTTTAACCCTTGTGAGCCATCTTGCTTGACACACATGAACTTTTGAACTTCCAGGTAAACTGTTTCCCCAAAAATACAAATCACAACATCTCTTCTGTCATGACACAATGTCAGGCTTGTAGTTTCCATCCCTACATTGATATTTCTTCCTTTGCCAAGGATTCGCTGTTGTTGTCAGTCAAGCCAACATCTTCCACTTCCTCTACCACCTGGACTGTTCCCGTTAGCTGGCCCATTCCTTCTGGTGCTTGTGTCAATGTCTCCAGATGTTGTGCTGCCAATTGCTGCAAGGGAAACGATATAGCTCAACAAAATTCGTCCCTCCTCAGAACATGTACTAGTGTAACTGACACTTCAGCTGAAATCGAGTTAGAATCGCCATGCGATTACTTGTGCCGTTTTCTAGCTCCTCTCTAATCGGGGAATTGATATGAGCATTATTAGCTGAGATATGGCTTATTAAATTTTTAGCGTATCGTTAATTCTCGAAAAAATAAAGATCACGTACTGTCCAATTTTGAGAAGAAAAAAAGCTTTCTTGCACTTGGATATTGGCAGTCCTATACATGTTATGTCAAAATATCAGCCCAAGGAGGTGAAAACTGACGCAGCGGGAGGGTAATGAAATCACCCAAAACTTAAAACAGCTCTCCTGCAAAACTAACAAAATGTTGGTTATGCTAGTACGTGTTCTGAGGGATAAATTTGCAATGAATTGTGGATGTTGCATTTTATGACACCTTTGTTGTTCTTTATAGTGTTGCACATGTGAGGCAAAACTTGTTTTAATTTTATTTCCAGGAAATGAGAGGTGTTTCAGAATTTCAACTGTCTGACAACCAATTCACTGAAAAATTTATACTCTTTTTCTGGCACACGCTAAAAATGTGCAGTTTTATGCCCCAGTCTCAGAAGCTCATGATTGCAGTTCCACTGTACGGTTACTGACAAGTACACTCTGTGTGTGGCTTTGCAGCCCACAGGCTGAGGTATAGTTTTAGTTGCCTACAGGGATGGGAATGATGTGGATAAAACAGGAAGATAAGCACCTCTTGTGCCCCAAACTGTCCAGTGGCTGCAAGAAAATGGCGGGGCAGTCCTCTTCAAAACTGATTATATGCTCAATATACGCCAGTTCAGTCTGTCTATGGCAGCAAACCTGAAGAGTCTGCACTGAAATTCTGTTCGTCTGAAAGGGCTCCTGGCAGTCCTATAACCTTTTCTGTGGGTAATTGTGGCTTTGATTGCATATTGCCAACTTGCTGGACAAACAGCCCCTTCGTTATTCTTACATATATCCACCTCAAATGTGCTATGGTTTTTGGTTCTTAATTTCCAGAGGGGATCACATAAACGGAAAGAAAGTGTATTTGATTGTACCTTTAACAATGCTTGGAAATGTAGGAAAATCTGTAAACAGATAACCCTGAAAAATAAAGAACAATGAAAGGACTATTCACAGAAAGTGCAAAACATTTTGAGAAAAACACACCTGTAGTGCCTCTAGTTGAGCAGGATCTGTTACTACTAATACTTGCTGACCATTTTCCCCCAGTGACAGGCTGGTCAGGCCTGAGATTCCACTTTGCTGAAGATCTTGTAAGGTCAAGTTCCCTGGGGTCTGAAGTGTGACTAGACTGGCTACTTGGTGGCTCCCATCACTACTGACAAATGTGGTGGCCTCAGTGGTGTTCACACCGGAGGTAAACAGAACCATCTAGGTGAAAAACGATAAAAATTCTGAGACTTTCAACAGGTCAAAAAAATAGCAATGCCTCACAAACCCAAAATTTGCAATCCTGCCCAATGGAAATCTCAGAAAATTTTGAGTGAAATTTTGAAGACAGAATATAGTTTTTAAAAAAATCTACAAAATCATTCATAAAACTGCCTTAACCATTGGATCACCATACATAAAAAAAGCAGTAAGTTCTACCTGTGAGGTATCAGCAGCTGTTACTACGAGATTCTGACTTGATCCTCCGTCTTCACTGGAAATTTCAGACTTGATGGATCTTTTCTTGGACGGTGGTTCTTCTGACTCTCCTAAACCTACATAGGAAATTGAGGATTCATTACCTTACTGCCAAAAAATGCTGAACCAGAGCTTACGGTTTTGCTTATATTTTTATATTAAGTCCATCATACTATTAGTATTATCTTTAAATTTTATTATTTTCATATCATTAAACAAAGGACACAGTTTACAGACAATGATCATGAGTGGGCAGCTTACACAAAAAGTGCAACTATTAATATTACATATGAATGTGCATCCACTTATAAATATCATTTCAATATATGTAAAAAAAACCTAGTGATGGATAAATTACAATGCAACCAGCTTATTCCCAAGGCACTTCTGTGATTTTATTTTGTGTAATCTGCATGGAACAAAGTCCGTTATTTGAAATAGGGATTCTATTAAAAACACATGCAGGGATTATGAACAAATTCATAAGTTCTCTCTTGTGGACTTCCACATTAATGTGAACATACTCAATGAAAGATCTATGAAGTGTCCAGTGATATGCAGAGATCACAAACTCACCATTTTCTTGAGCAGAAACCAATATTCCTGGTGGAGTGTCCTCCCCATGTGCTGTGCGTTTGTGCATGGCAAGTGTGCTCGTTTGTCTGTACGTCTTCCCACAGTGACATGTGTAGGGCTTGCTGTTACTGTGTACCACATTATGTTTATACAGACTGCTGTATTCTGTGAACCTTTTCCCACAACCCTGATATGTACACACATAGGGTTTCTCCCCTGAAGACAAATTAAAGGAATTTATATACTTGTGACAAATAAAGGAGACAATACCATTAAAGAATTATTAAGTGCCTATTCTTATTCTTGACTGAGAATGGAACAGTACAGAATAGTATCTTCAGTAAATTGTCAATGATGATGTCACAATCAGAAACTGATGAGGCCAGGGTCGAAGAGCTGTATCAATGATGAAGTTGCATTAAGACAATGATCTCATTTTCTTTTTATAGTGACCAATACTCTCGACATCTCAGATACTTGATAATTAAATATAAACAGACTCGACAATGCTGGAAAATTCATTTTCACAGGAACAGGTCACAAGCGTGACAGTGAAGATTTGAAGAAAAATAATGTATTTCTACATATGTAATGTAAGCTTAACTACAGAGTCTCTCTCTACTCTAAGGTACCGAATAAGCGTACCCCCCCGCTTATTTTTTTTCACGACAAATGCGCATCCCCCCGGTCCTTATTCCATCCCCCCGTTTATTAATTTCAGCCCCTTTCAAAGATGTCCCATCGCCGACAACTGACAATAAAACTTTTTGGAATAGTTTTCTTTTAAGAATATGCCTAGGCCTACCTTTCGTTTATCACAGGCGTGTTACATGTAGGCTAGCCTAGTGTATGTAGTATGACTCATGACCCCTCTGGCCTAGATCGACACCGGCACATTGACCTTCGGCCTCGATTTGTGCGATTTGTGTGCATTCGGCTAGCTTCGGCCATGGCTTGGCCTACTTTGCGTACGCTCGGAATCAGAATGTGAAATAAACGCGATCGTTGATTGGTCGACCGAATGCTAACTATTGCAGGCGATGTTGCTATTTTTAGATTGATCGATCCATTCCGAGAATCAGCTGGCTGGGCTTTAGGCTATTGTGGTGGACACCTTAGCCTAGATGAATGAAAATAAACATGGCAGCGTTTGGCAAGCAGAATAAAAAGTACTCTTTGGAGGAAAAAGAAAAGCTAGCGACATTGGCTGAACAGTTCAAACATGAGTATTTTCAGCAACTTGAAGATGCAAAGCAGGTGAAAGTGTGGGACAGAAGGCGTAAAAAGTTTGTCACGAAATCGGTTGATACTAAAGAAGGATATCTAGCCAAGGCAGTCCGCCTTACATTCCCATCGTTGAAGGATGCACCAAATGATAGCCCCGAATTCCAAAAAGCAATAAAGGTTGCCTCTAGGGCTTTGGAAAATACAGAAAACAAGAGACGGGCAGGTGATGAAGAGGCAGGACCAAGTGCAAGTAAGAAGAGATTTAGGGAACCAGGTGCTGGTCGTAAAGCTCAGGCCATGGAAGTGAGACAAGCTCTCTTTGAATGGTTTGTGGACGTCAGGGGGTGTCTAAAAGGCAGACTCCCCATGAAAGTTTTTAAGTCAAAGTGCATTGAGCTGTATCAGCAGTGGCTTGCCCAACAAAAAGAACCAATCAGAGAAGAAGACCAGCTGAAATTTACAAAGCCATGGATACGAGGCTGGATGAAAGAATACAATGTGAGTTTGTTGAAACCAAACAAAAGGTACCAAATCAGCAGAGACACAAGGAAAGAAAGACTAGTAGAGTTCATCAAGAATGTCCTGAGGGTGAGATATTTCTTTCTTCACCATCACAAAAAGGAGCCAGCAATTGTAAATGGAGACCAAATGCCTTTACATAGAAACGAGAGTGCGGGGCAGAAGACACTGTCGTTGAAAAATGAAAGTGTGTTCGTCAAAGAGAACTACATGTTGTCCCGAGAACGGGCGACAGTATACACACAAATATCATCTGAGGACAACCTTGTACCTGATATATTATTCAAGGGGAAAGGTGTGAGGATAAAAGTCAACCCCCCTACAGGAATGAACGTCCAGTTTGCACCCAAAGGATCATACAGACTGGAAAACATGTGCCAGATGGTGTCAACATTGAAGAACAGATACAACATGTTCACTTGCAAGGACTATGCCCTATACATTCTTGACGACTATTCAGTGCACACTATACAGGAGCTCAGAGATGCATTCCTCAAGAAAGGCTACATTCTGGTCATCATCGGTGGGGGTGTCACAGGTGACATCCAGGTTAATGACACTCACATTCATCACCAGTTGAAAACAAAATACAGAGATCAAGAGAGTGAACTGATGCTCCAGAAGCTGCGAGAGGCTCCCCAAAAAATCCCTTAACCCCCCCCCCCCCCTCTTTATTCCATCCCCCATTATTCGATACCTTAGAGTAAGCTATGGAGTCTTTCATAAAAAGGGAACATGGAAATCTGCATTCTTTAAAATACAAATAAGACAAAAACTACAAACCTTTTGCCACCAACCCCAAGACAAGCCAAAAAAAAATCTAGAAACATGCAGTTTTCATCTGAATTCATACTAAGAAATGTACTCTGTGATGGACAAATGAAAGTGGTAGGTACATATTCGTATACTGCTCGGCGAGGTCAATTTTCAAAGCTAAGAAATGTCTTTTTCACTGCGCATTTATAGTCCTAGCTTTTCTTGTCTGTGTTTAGGAGAAAAAAAGACTTTTGTCCTGATGTCATGTTTTGGGTACTTGGGCTGCATTTTCCACAGAGTACAAAATAATGTGAATCAAGATGTTGAGGAATGTTCTGCAAGCACAAGCTATGCTGATCTGCTGGTATGCAATAATATGAAATACAAGGTTTTTAACAAATATCAAACCAGAGATAACTGGCGACAACTTACCTGTGTGTATTCGAATGTGATTTTTGTAGTTTGTAGCTGAGGCAAAAGCCCGACCACAACCTTCCATGTTACAAATATATGGTCGTTCTCCTGTATGTGTGCGTATATGCACCTTTCTAATGTTGGACGTTGTGAAAGACTGTTGGCATCCTTCAAAAGGACATTTGAATGGACGTTCACCTGAAGAGAAAATGTCAGTGATGAAAATATGCTCCCAAGGAAGTTTCATAAACACAAATTTTTTCATGAATCATAATGCAATTTTCTTTAGAAGCCTTCTGTGCCCTTTTTCTTATCTTTTTTAAACTGATCAATATTTTATGCGTTGTCCTAAAAGTTAAAACTTTGAATAAGCAGTTCAGAAGGATCGAATTGGTTAAACCAGCACCCACTTACACAAACATAGATAGATGGTTACTGTCACAGGGTGACAGACTGGCAAGGTATAAATAGCGTGGGAAGATAGTTGACGGCGGGGAGACAGAGTTATTGTATGCCAGAGGGGGAAAGTAGGGAATGTTTACTTGACCGCCGTACTTGACGATCAGATCACCTGGGAATTGCTTGGGGGGTTGAGATGCTTCAATAGTATTTGACGTGGAGTCGACGGGGGTGGCTATTAGGATAACTAATGTACACTCGGTGAGCGTCTTGGGACGCTACCCGACTGGGTATAAATCCCCGAACGCTCCTTCCAACTTCAGACCTCTGAGAGCACTCACCAGCTTCGTGCCGAAGAGGAGACCACAACTGCAACTGTAACTTTGTACTAGTCTTGTGAGTGGGGAAGGTCAGGGAACCCGCAAACATCCTTTGTCAGAGCGTGGTATCTTTGGTATCTTGTCGGCATTTGAGCTGTTGCTGAGTGGTAAGTTAATTGTACGATGCATGTGTATTTTACTTAATGTTCATAATTGTAGAACCTAAATCTAGTGGGTTTACTTTGGTATAACTACTGCCTCTGAGAGAGTCACGGAAACGCCGTTACATATATGTTACGAAACCTTATAGGATGGGGTCTGTTAGAGAGAGCGTTATTCTTCGTGGGGAACGTGTAAATATCATTAAAACTGTATTGATCGTTATTCTATTGCCTATATGGGAGCCTATGGAGTATGGGAGCTGCAGCCTGACTTATAACAGTGTCAGCGGTTAAAAGTATTAATGATGAATATCCGTCATGGAGTAAGTATGGGAGTCATGCCTTCCAGCAGTAGATTAGGAAGTTGCGATTGTTTTTCTACAGAGGAGGAAGAACAACACCTTCTTGGCTTCTCAACTTCTTGTACTTTGATTAACGACATCGTGGCTTCTTGGCTTCCTGACCTATTGGTACCTGCCGATACCTGTTGATCTAACTGCGCAGCCAAGCCAGAGTAGAGAGGAAGAACCAGTGCCCAGATAGCGCCATACACCCCTAAAGGAGAGGTTTCCTTATGCTGAATGTACCCGTGTGTTTTATAAAATGTGCTAGAAATTGAATATTACGGAGCCTTTTAATTATCATGTACTGATTTGCATCAACTTCATTCCATCGAAATTCACATGAAATTGTATGACCTATGTTCCTATTATTATTGAATGAATTAATAATTATTGTATATATATAAGCAATACAGATATCGTTTGTTATAACTTATAGAAGAGAGATAGTCGATTATTTAGTGTGTTTGTGCCATGCCCATCACAGCTGGTGTCAGAAGAAAGTTAGTGAGAGAAAGTGGAAACATCACAATGGTGTCAGAAGTGGGATCCTGCTAGTAAATAACATTTAATTTTGATCTTGGTTGTGTCAAGAGGCTATTGTGTGATTGTGTGGACAGGTCATCTGCCCTGAGGCGAGTGAGAGAGATTGACATTTACTACCTGTGACATGCTCTGATTTTACCTGTGCATTGACTGTTCAATTTTGTCTTTTGTCACAGAGAAAATTGTTGTTTGCTATTGCAGGAATATTGTTGTTAACTTCACAGTTACGATCCACGCTTTATTGTTAGCTTTGTTACAGGTCAATTGCTGATGGACTATCTGGGCGCACTGAAGCTTGCCAGGCAAGAAGGCATTAGTGATGAGGAATTCAAAATTAGGTGGGAGGAAGAGAAAGCCCAAAGGGAGCGCGACCGAGAACAAAGGGCTATCGAACGAGAAGAAAAGGAGCGCGAATGAGAAGAAAAGGAGCGCGAACGAGAAGAAAAGGAGCGCGAACGAGAAGAAAAGGAGAAGGAAAGACAATTTGAAAGGGAGAGAATGGAATACGAACAGGAACTAGCCAAAAACGGGTGTCACAATGGTAAAGGGAATGGAAAATCTGCTGCCCCGAAGGTACCCAAAATTGCCATTTTTGATGACTCGCGCGAGGATCTCGACTCGTATTTGAAAAGATTTGAAAGACTCGCGCAGGCAAATGATTGGGAAGAAGACACCTGGGCAGACATGTTAGGGGCATTGTTAACTGGCAGGGCGTTAGATGTTTATTCCGGTCTCAGCGATGAAGACAGTAGGGATTACGAGAAGGTAAAGAAGGTTTTGTTCAAGAAGTATCATCTCACGGCAGAAGGTTATAGGCGTAAGTTTAGGGAGAGCCGTCTAGATAAGGACGAAACTTATACGCAGCTGTCTGTGAGATTGCAGAGATATTTTGAGAGGTGGGTAGACCTCTCAGAGGCAGAGAGAACTATGGAAGGGATTACGGATCTGTTAGTCAGGGAGCAGATGTTGAAGATTGTCGACTGTAATCTTTCCATATATTTGAAAGAGAGAGACCCTAAGTCCGTGCATGAGTTAGTTGAGATGGCGGACTTGTATAGTGAGGCTCATCAGTCGAAGCGAGGGCTGGAGCAACCGCAGAAGTCAGGTAAGAGGGTTGAGGAGAGCAGAAGTAAGGGTTTAGAAGTGAGTAAACCGGCATGCTTCAACTGTGGCTCTCCCAATCACCTGAGTAGACAGTGTGACAAGGGCAGGACGAAGAAGGGTGCTGCTGCCACTGTCGAGGACAACCGAGGTAAGTCCCAGCGTGAGAGTGGGCGTGGTTGTTTTGTGTGTGGGTCACTTCTCCATATTGCGAGATTCTGTAGGAAGAGACAGAAAGAGACGACCGCAGTCGTACTAACCAGCGATGAGGAAGCCGATGACAGTCAGTGTGAGTCATCGGGCAGGGCAAATACTCAACCAGGGGCCGAGCAGAGTGTTGGGCCACAGACCTTCATTTCTTGGGAGACGGAAGGCAAGAGTATTGAGTTAGAAGGTTCGACAGAACATGAGCCCGGAGACGATGTTCCGGAGAATGATTTATCCGCTCCATTTTTGGAGAAGGGGAGGATAGGGGATAAAGAGATTACTATCCTTCGTGACACGGGATGCACGTGTGCGATTATAAAAAGGGACAAACTGCCTCCTAACAGCTTAACTGGGAAGAACAGGAGTTATGTCCTGATGGACGGGACGAGAAGGTCTGCTCCTGTCGCGGGAATGTGGGTAGAAACCCCATTTTATACTGGGCTTCTCGAAGCGCTAGTAGTGGAAGACCCAGTGGTCGATTTGATTATAGGAAACATAAAGGGGGCGTCTCTTGAGAAGATAAGTGTGGTACTCACGCGATCTCGCAAGGTGGAGATTGACAAGGAAGAGCATGAGTGTGAGAATGTGAGTGCGAAAGTGAGTCAGACCACAGATAATGAGGAGGCCAAGGGCAACTCAACGGAGAAGGTAAGGGTAGGGGCCAAGATAGGGGAACTCACACCAGATGAGATAGCCCGGGCCCAGAGAGAGGACGAAACTTTGAGAGTTTTAAGGGAGAGAGCCACGTTGGAGCAATCGGCGGAGGTAGGTACTCACATAAAGGAGAGTAAGGGAATTTACTATCGGGTAAAGAAGGCCGGGGCTGGACGTGCTGAAGTGGAGCAGTTATTGGTACCTAAGCAGTACCGAAGTGAGCTGATGAAGAAAGCTCACGAAGGAGTGTTCGGGGGACACTTAGGAATTTCGCGCACACAGGACAGAATAATGCAGTCGTTCTTTTGGCCTGGGATAGGTGCGGACGTAGGTCGTTTCTGTCGATCGCGTGACGCGTGTCAAAGGACATCCAATAAAGGTAGGGTGACAAAGGTACCCCTAGTGCCGACACCCCTGATCGACACGCCCTTTTCGCGCGTCGCCATAGATTTGGTTGGTCCACTTCCGCGTACGGAACATGGGAGATCGCGTTATATTTTGACGCTAGTAGATTATGCCACGCGTTTCCCGGATGCCGTAGCCTTAAGGGGGATATCAGCTGAGCAGGTCAGTGAAGCGTTAATGGAAATATTTTCTCGGTTAGGCATACCAAAGGAAATAGTTTCAGATAGGGGATCACAGTTTACCGGTGAGCTGATGAGAGAGGCCAGTGCACTTCTCAAAACCAAACAGATATTCTGCTCGCCCTACCACGTGATGGCCAATGGTCTGTGTGAAAGATTTAACGGAGTGCTGAAGAATATGCTTCGCCGAGTAGCTCATGACAGACCCAAGGACTGGGACAGAATGTTGTGTCCACTGCTGTTCGCGTATCGCGAGACCCCACAGGCCAGTACAGGTTTTTCGCCGTTTGAACTAGTGTTCGGTCACCCTGTGAGAGGACCACTTGCAATACTGAAGAATCTGTGGACTGGGGAAGCGGAGTCAGAAACGAGGTCATCGTACGAATACGTGGTAGATATGAGGGAACGATTGGAGGATGCCATGAAAGTCGTAGCCGAGAACAGCAGCGTCGAAAAGCACAGGCAGAAGAAATACTACGATAGGGGGGCCAAACAGAGGAAATTCCAAGTGGGCGATTCCGTCCTCATACTTCTCCCAAGTGACGGATCGAAACTACAGATGACTTGGAAAGGGCCTTACAAAGTAGAAGAGCAGAGGGGGCCAGTGAACTACATGGTGAACGTCAAGGGGAAGAGACGATTGTATCACGCGAATATGCTGAAGAAGTATATTGAGAGGGAAGACGAACAGGAAAACACAGAGACAATAGCTGCAGCTATAATTGACGAGACCGATGAAGGAGAGGAAGCGACTTCGATGCCTCTGGAGACAGTCATGCCTAGGCTAGAACAGACCGAAACCTACAGGGATGTACAGTTAGGGGACACGCTAGATCAGGATCAGAGAGAACAGATGCAAGAGCTCATGGAAGAATACAAAGATATATTTACCGATGTACCGGGGCTCACTGACCTGATCAAGCACAAAATCCCATTGCTAGATCAAAAACCTGTGAAGGTAAGACCCTACCAAATACCGTACTCAACTAGAGAAGCTGTCAATGCTGAGGTAGGCAAGATGCTTGCGGCCAGAATCATCGAACCGTCCGAGTCCCCGTACAGTAGTCCAATTGTATTAGTTAAGAAGCCCGATGGTCAACATCGTTTCTGCAACGACTACAGGCGGCTAAATGTTGTGACTGCCGATGACGCCGAACCGATGCCTGAGGTAGAAGCCATTATTTCCAATCTAGCGGAGGCAAAATATTTCACCAAGCTGGACTTGACAAAGGGCTTTTATCAAGTTCCGATGGCCGAGGAAGATAAACACCTGACGGCGTTCGCCACACCGTTTGGGCTATACCAGTACAGGGTCATGCCGTTCGGGTTGAAGGGATCCCCCGCCACATTTAACAGGCTCATGAGGAAAGTATTAAAAGATGCTGGCGAAGGGGTAGATGCATTTGTAGACGACTGTCTTATACACAGTGCAAATTGGCCTGACCACTTGGAACGTTGTCGGAATGTTTTCGAGCGACTGAGACGGGCAAATTTAAAAGGTAGACCTACCAAGACGCTAATGGGGATGACAGAAGTCGAGTACTTAGGCCATAAACTGGGACAGGGGACTGACCAACCGACGACCAAGACACAAGTGAGGAGTTTCCTGGGGCTAACGAGGTACTATCGGAAGTTTGTACCAAATTACAGTGCAATCTCGGCGCCGTTGTCAGACCTCACAAAGAAGTCCCAGGGCACAAAGTTCGCGTGGGGACACGCGCAGGAGAACGCGTTCAATGCCCTAAAAATTTGTTTGAGTTCCGAGCCGTTACTACGGATGCCAGACTGGAACAAGGAACTGATTCTCCAGACAGACGCATCTAACCTTGGAGTGAGTGGCTGCCTACTTCAAGAAGACGAGGGTACGAAGTATCCAGTTGTATATGTTAGCAGGAAATTGAAACCTGCGGAGAAGAACTAATCAACAATTGAAAAGGAATGCCTGGCCATAGTTTTCGCCGTTAGTAAGATGCAGGCGTATCTGTATGGGAGAAACTTCGTGTTAGAGACGGACCACCGACCTCTAACTTGGATGCGAACTAAAGACCAGAAGAACGCGAGGGTAACTAGATGGAACCTGGCGCTGCAACCATATAACTTTCGAGTCAGCAACATCAGGGGGCGAGACGCTCTATGGGCCGACACTCTATCTAGATTACCAGTAGATTAATAATTTTATTAGCCGATTTTGCCAGGGAAAATCGACTTAAGTGGGGGCGATTGTAACAGGGTGACAGACTGGCAAGGTATAAATAGCGTGGGAAGATAGTTGACGGCGGGGAGACAGAGTTATTGTATGCCAGAGGGGGAAAGTAGGGAATGTTTACTTGACCGCCGTACTTGACGATCAGATCACCTGGGAATTGCTTGGGGGGTTGAGATGCTTCAATAGTATTTGACGTGGAGTCGACGGGGGTGGCTATTAGGATAACTAATGTACACTCGGTGAGCGTCTTGGGACGCTACCCGACTGGGTATAAATCCCCGAACGCTCCTTCCAACTTCAGACCGCTGAGAGCACTCACCAGCTTCGTGCCGAAGAGGAGACCACAACTGCAACTGTAACTTTGTACTAGTCTTGTGAGTGGGGAAGGTCAGGGAACCCGCAAACATCCTTTGTCAGAGCGTGGTATCTTTGGTATCTTGTCGGCATTTGAGCTGTTGCTGAGTGGTAAGTTAATTGTACGATGCATGTGTATTTTACTTAATGTTCATAATTGTAGAACCTAAATCTAGTGGGTTTACTTTGGTATAACTACTGCCTCTGAGAGAGTCACGGAAACGCCGTTACATATATGTTACGAAACCTTATAGGATGGGGTCTGTTAGAGAGAGCGTTATTCTTCGTGGGGAACGTGTAAATATCATTAAAACTGTATTGATCGTTATTCTACTGCCTATATGGGAGCCTATGGAGTATGGGAGCTGCAGCCTGACTTATAACAGTGTCAGCGGTTAAAAGTATTAATGATGAATATCCGTCATGGAGTAAGTATGGGAGTCATGCCTTCCAGCAGTAGATTAGGAAGTTGCGATTGTTTTTCTACAGAGGAGGAAGAACAACACCTTCTTGGCTTCTCAACTTCTTGTACTTTGATTAACGACATCGTGGCTTCTTGGCTTCCTGACCTATTGGTACCTGCCGATACCTGTTGATCTAACTGCGCAGCCACGCCAGAGTAGATAGGAAGAACCAGTGCCCAGATAGCGCCATACACCCCTAAAGGAGAGGTTTCCTTATGCTGAATGTACCCGTGTGTTTTATAAAATGTGCTAGAAATTGAATATTACGGAGCCTTTTAATTATCATGTACTGATTTGCATCAACTTCATTCCATCGAAATTCACATGAAATTGTATGACCTATGTTCCTATTATTATTGAATGAATTAATAATTATTGTATATATATAAGCAATACAGATATCGTTTGTTATAACTTATAGAAGAGAGATAGTCGATTATTTAGTGTGTTTGTGCCGTGCCCATCACGGCTGGTGTCAGAAGAAAGTTAGTGAGAGAAAGTGGAAACATCACAATTACAATGGTCACCAACAAATAATGTTTTTGTACCCATTCACTCCCATGGTATTAATTTGTAGTTTCAAAATAGCCCCCCCCCCCCCCTTTTTTTTCTGCACAATATGATCTACCACAATTTAACCAAGCCCTTCAGGAACTTCAATAGTACTTACAAAATCTGAGTATTATTTTAATTATTTTATTTCTTGAAATAATTTGTCAACAATGTACCTGTATGTGTTCTGACATGTTTTTGGAGGTCTCCAGAAGTCTTAAATGCTTTTTCGCAACCCTTTTCAGTGTGCGGACATGGATAGGGCTTTTCTCCTGTGTGTACTCGATTGTGTGACTTGAGTCCATAGCCTGTAGCAAATCTCTTGCCACAGTTGGGGAATTCACACTGGAATGGTCTGTCTCCTGTGTGGGATCTTTCGTGGACCTAGGTCAGATATTTGAGAAATTAGACTTTTGACAGATTCAGGTTACAAGCTGGAATCTAGGGTTTACAAGTTGGCAACTTGATAACCACTTACATGGCATACTCATGATGTGAATATTTATAACAAAGATCAGATAACATTAAAATGATAGTAGCATGTACATTTAGTTACAAATATTGTCTTGAAACAGATGAAACAAAATAAGTATTGTTTCAATGGTGAAATTTAAAGAACTAAAATGAAGCAGATTATACATTATAATTTGATAGAAAGCTAAAAAAACTATCATTCCAGAGACCTGACAATATTTGAGATCTGAAATGGCCAGCAGAAAATATTAATTCAACAGCAGGGGGTTCTGTTGGTTTCAGATTTTGGTGCACTGTCAAGATGTCAAAAAAGAAAAAAGGGGGGATTTGCAATGGCTTACAGTGATGACGTTACAAATTTCTTACACTAAATGACACCTGGAGAAATGCATTCATCTCAACTAATGAGACTTTATGGACAAAAGCAGCAATAAAAATATGACCCTAAACAGCATTGCAGTTACCCACAATTCTGTCAGATTATACCACAAAAATTTCAGCCCTTGTCAGATTGGGCCATGACACACCCATGAAAACATGCCAATTCTCAGTTAATGTTACAAAACATGAACAGTGGCCGACCTTTAGATGGTGATGTGTGGTGTAGAGACGGCCACAATCTTCATATGTACACCTGTAGGCTTTGTCTCCAATCACAAGAGTTTTCTCAGTGGATTTTTCTGCTGCTCCTATCATGGTCTGTTAAACAGAACAAAGTAGAAGTACACTGAGAAGATATATATTTTTTTCAAATAACTCTCAGATACATGGAGTTGGAACATTAGGAACTTTGGGAATTTGGATTTTCGTGAGAATGACATACACTATTACTCCACAGTTTGTGCCTGAAACAGGTACATCATATTTGGGAAAATGGATGTCAATTTCTGGAGCTTGTCACTCATATCAAGAAGAATGTCAAAATGGGGCATTTTCAGAGTTATCATTGTAAATTAGACAAATAACATGTAACTGTAATTTAGTGACAAAAAAATTGATGTCTCCATCAATGATCATGGACATAAACCAGCAGAGTAAAGAAAAATCAACACAAATAAAGAAAACTAATGATTAAATGTGGAAAAAGAGGAATGAGATTGTTGGTTTGATCACAATATCATGAATATTCTCAATGACCTTTTATTTGGCTTTGGAAAATTTATAACCAGAGGTGGGCATCCATTTGTCTTCCCCTCTGCCCACTGTCATGGAGACATCATATTCCTACCTGTCTGATCAGCAGAGTGTTGATTTCACCAATGTCTACTACTACTACTATTTCCTGTTGCACCCACTGGTGCTTAGGGCAGCAACAAAGGATCTCCAGCCCTGTCTGTCCTGGGCCATCTTTGCGAGAGTTCCCCATGAGTGATTGAAGGATTTCATCTCTGCCTCGATTGTTCTCCGCCAGGTTGCCTTGGGTCTGCCTCGCTTGCGCCGTCCCTCCGGTGTCCACTGAAGTGCTGTTTTGGTTATAGAATTTGCTTCCTTTCGCAGCATGTGTCCAAGCCATCTCCATCGTCTCTTCGTGATGATGTTGGCTATTTCTTCTTGCTTGCATCGCCTTAGTAGTTCCTGATTAGAAATCTTGTTTGGCCAAAAGATGCGGAGAATCCTACGAAGACATGTGGTGTGGAAGGAAGACAACTTGGCGAGGTCACGGTACTCAGAAGGTCCATCACATCCAGAACGTTGGTTTTTCCATGTTGCTGTTTCCGTAACGATTTTTGTTTCTCCAAGTAAGGTCACCCCAACAAGGATTTCAGGGTAGGGTTGTTAGCCCTACGCCCAACCCCCGAACCTGGAGGGCCGGTCTGTTCAATCTTGTCTGGTCCTTCCCCCATGACCTGTCCAGCTTGCTTAAAGCTATCAGGGGCACGAGGCCTCCGCTGGCTTAGCTCCTGGGATCACTGGGACACGCAAGCCACTCCTCCACGTCAAGGCATGAACAATTGGAGCAGTTCACCAATGTCACTGGAACATTAACCCACATGGCTCAATTTCATCCACCGAATGCACTTGAATATTCAATTTCAGACAAACTGAAGGTTGTAACCAAGCCTGTGTTTTGGAACGGTTGTTTTTCTGCAAATTTCAGTTGCAGCAAGGCAGCACAGCATAAACCTGCTGAGATCATCACTGCAAGTACACAACTCTACTTTACAAGAATTCAATTTCAATAAATTGATGTTATAATCTTCACCATGTTCCTATCTACACATACCTGATTCGCTAACTGGTCTAAGTTGAGTGATGTGGTGTCTATTTGTGAAGAGGAAGGGAACAAACCCTCTCCGCTGGGCTGAGAAATGAATGCTGTGGACCCATCTTCCAACTGTATTGCTTGTAAACCTTCATTCACTGAGAGCCAGGAAGAAATACAGAAATTTATTAATATCACAAGTTTAAATTGTTTCCCTCTCAACATTTTCACATGTCCTGATCCAGCATTTTATTGAAAGGAATTGTGATGATATCGGCCCTGCAGCCGGTCAAGAGTTACTGGCTACAATGGCTAAACTGTCTGACCAAACATGTTAAAGCCACACTGACAAATATCAGATTTAATTTTTTTTTTTTTTTTTTTTAAAACCCTACTGCACATGCTGACTCCTCTTGAAAACTGCTTTCTGCCAGTTCTTCACCATCTGTTATCACCTCACCTTTTTATTTTTAAAACTGACAATCAAATTCCAAAAAAAAGCAAAATGAAACCAACAAAAATTTAAACCAGATAAGTCAAATGGCATTCACATCAGAATTCTAACAACCATCATAAGGTCTGATTCCCAGTATCAAGAGACCTCAGTTTCCATACAACTTACATGCTTCCCTGGGTGTGGCCTGTAACAATGCTGTGCTGCCATCCTCCAGCTTGATTGTTTGACCCTCTACATATTTTGGCATCACCTGTTGATCGGATGCTGTTAATGGAGCAGAAAAAAATGTTCTTCATATTATTTGTTCATTCATCAAAGACACTTATCTGTGACAAAACAAGAACAACCTCTGCAGATGATTTTGGTTTGCAAACGGATAGCCAGAAGGTTCAGTTAAATGAATTACTTTATTTAGTTCACATGAGATGTGAAAGTAATACATGATTTTTATTTCTCCAAATTTTCTGACATTAAATACACACACTTAACATATTACCAAACTTTAAATATGACAGCAAATTTGCTTATTCTATGTGCCTAATATTTAATCTTTAAATGTTTGCTGGGAGCATAACCACATACCAATTTCTTCCTTCGGTGTTTCAATCAGGGTGGTTGTCCCATCAGGTAATGTCAAGGCCTGGACAGTTTGAGTGACTTCCCCTCCCTCTGCTGAATTCATCAGCCGTGACACTGAGAATTTTATTGCCTCCACTTGTGCATTTGCAGCTACCACATTTCCCTGACAGATTAAAAAAAAAAAAGACAACTTGTATGTCTGCATAACTGAATAATTCTGACCTGGTCGTGAGCTTTATAAGAGTTTAATTGTATATGCCGCAAAAATATTCACAAACCAAGACAAAAAAAATAAACTCACATCAGTGGTCTGCATCAACAATCTTATGACGTGGTCAGCTGACACCGGCACAGCCAAATTCCCATCAGCATCTGTGGTAAGTAAAATTCCTTCTTGTTCTGCAGCCTGAACTAAATGATTCTCACCACTCAACACAACACCTTCATCCAGGGAAGTCTGGAATGCATAGTGAAACAATTCAAGAAAATTAATTACAGGTTTCTTGTTGGTGTATAACACAGCACCAAGAGCAATCAGATGGAATGTAAATACATGTACAACTTTTTCTCAAACACACTCCGGTTTATACAATGAAACAGGTTTCTTAGCCCTGGGATATTGGTTTATATAAAATCCTCCCAGATACCTAAGCTCCTCTAAAATTCCTATACTACAATGCAGAGTTTCCAGATCTTATTTTGAATACTTGTTGTACAAACACTCCTTCACAACAATACCAGCATGATGTGCATATCTACATAGATCACAAACATTCAAAACAGCATTTCACTGTAAAGCAAAAGCCAGAATATTTCTTCATGCTGATTTACTTTTATTCTGACATTAAACAGTCATTTAAGAACATTTGAACAATTCAAGATGGTTGTGATTTGGAAAAGTAAAGACAGAAAATATATGAAAAATGTGTCAAAGAGAAAGAAACACAGCACTGAGATTTGACACTCACTAAATAATCAAGATCACCTACTTGAGTATTATCCTCTTCTAAAGTCTCTGAATGCTCTGCATCTTCATTTCCTGTTACCACCACACCCTCCAGATCATTCACATGGTGCAAATCCTCAGTATGGTGACCCTCGGCCACACCCAAACCAATGGGATCATCATCATCCCCAGTTATTGCAGTGGATACTATATTGACATGATCATCGTCTTCATCATCTCCATGAGTATGAACAAGATCATCACCATCTGAATTGAGGTGAGCTTCTTCAATGCCACCCTGAAATCAAAAAGTTTGAATTTTAAACTGCATTTACAAAATTTAAAGCAGCCAACCATAAGTTTCTGTTCACAAGACCTTGAGTGCAGTGTTCCCATTCTGGCATGCTTGAAGACAGAAACTATCCTTAATCATTACTTCACACTGAACTTTAAGTCTGCATACACTGGGAAAGCGTTACATATTTGCATGCTGCTGCATGATTTTTATCACATCAGATAAAGCTGAATACGTTTTATTAAGTCCGGACATGAAAAAACTTCCAGCAGTGTGCAAAAAGGGTCAGATATCTCTTACCAATGAATTATGAATGGTTAGTGTGAACTAATAAAGTGGAGCACAGGTTTCAAATTGGATGCCCAAGCTATGGTCCCTATGGGAGGGCTAATGATGAAATAAATCTGCTCAGTTATGCCAATTTCTAACGCTAAAATGTCACAACTAATGACAAAACCGATTGCCATTTTTGAATTTCAGTCATAACATATGCTTCCCTTAGCCTCTAGCGTCTCATAATTATTACTGTTCACTTCCTCTTTTTTTCAGGAGACATAGCTCTGAAGAAGGAAATCCAAACAAAGATCAGAAGAGACAAGAATGCATGGTTAGAAAGAGAGTGTGCAAACATAACAGAATGTAATACACAAAGAAAGTCAAAAGAAATGTTTGAACAAATAAGAAAAGTAAAAAAGAGGGATTTCCAACCACAGAACTTGAGTCTGAACAACAAAGAAGGCACAACACTGACAAACACAAAAGATGTGCTCTCAAGATGGCACGAATACGGCAAGATGCTGTTTGCGGACAACATCAGACCAGACCCGAGGGACCTCCAACAACCAGACTCACAACAGATAGATAAAGAACCAGAACCTCTCTTGGAGGAAGTACAGGCTGCAATAAAACAAATAAAGAATGGAAAATCCCCTGGATTAGACAACATACCAGGTGAACTCCTGAAACATACCAGCGAATCAGGAATAAAAGCACTCCACCAAATGATATGCAAAATTTGGCAGACAAATGAATGGCCAACAGACTGGAAGCTACAAGAATTCGTCATGCTATACAAAAGCGGCAATGTCAAAGACTGTGGAAATTATAGAACCATCGCCCTCATCAGTCACACCAGCAAAATCCTGCTCATCATCATACTCAACAGAATGAAATCTAAGGTAGAAGAGGAACTATCAGAATGTCAAGCTGGTTACAGGACCAACAGAGGAACCGCTGACATGCTCTTCATACTACAAATAATGATTGAACAGATAAGAAGCAATGGAAACGAAGCCTTCATCACGTTCATAGACTACAGCAAAGCGTTCGACAGCGTTAGGCACCATCACCTGTTCGATATAATGATTAAGATGGGATTCCCGAAACACCTTGTGACCCTCATCGCTGCACTATACCACGAACAAAAGGCAACGATTAGATGGAACAATGAGAACTGTCCATATTTCAACATCGAGAAAGGAGTCAGACAGGGTTGCATACTTTCACCTCATCTTTTCAATATTTATACTGAGCAGATCATGAGAAACGCAGACATAGAAGATATGGGAATAAAGATTGGAGGCCGAAACATCACAAACCTTCGCTACGCTGATGACACAGCTCTTATGTCAGATAACATCACCAGCATGAAAAGAGTGTTGCACAGAGTGGATGAAGCGGGCAAGACAGCAGGCCTACACCTAAATGCTAAGAAAACGAAAGTCATGCATACTGGAACAGGGCACCATGAACACCAGGAGATACTAGTAAACAAAACAGCACTAGAAAAAGTGACTGATTTCAAATACCTAGGATCACATAAATCGCAAGATGGAAGCTGCTCAAAGGACATAAAAACAAGGATAGGAATGGCAAAACACAAAATGGTTCAACTAAACAACATTTGGAAGGATAGAGGCACACCAACGGACCTCAAAGTGAACATACTTAAGTGCTTGATCTGGCCAGTCCTACTATATGGTTGTGAAGCCTGGACACTCAAAAAGGCAGACATAACAAGATTGGAGGCAGCTGAAATGTGGCTTTACAGAAGGCTACTCAGAATAAGTTGGACAGAAAGGAGAAGAAATACAAGCATCTTAGAACAGCTTGCCACCACCAGAAGAATAACACCTGAAATAAATAAAAGAAGACTTGTGTCACGAGTGGAGTGAGCGATAGTTAATAATTACGGGGGGAAAGGAGGAGAGTAAAATTAACGCACGTAGACAAGTAAGTTAAGCGTGCATGTTGTGAGTAGTGGGGGGTCTGAATGAGGCGAAAGCGCTGTATTACTATCACTGCAAGTTAGAAGGTCCTACTGAACGGACGCTAGTAAGAGCCCAGTGGGCGAACATAAGGGGAGCAGTCGGAAGACGGATGAGAGTGTTTTTCCAGTGATGACTGGTAGGTAGAACGTTGATTGATAATTATGATTGATGTATTATATTCGTCTATTACCATGATGTAAATAAGCATATGTGAGGAATGTGGAAGTCCTTGATATTGGATATAGCAATGTGCGCCATGAGCGATAGATGAAAGTGAGTTCATGGATTTGTATCGTGAGTGAGTAGTGTGTACTCCGATGGAGGTGTGTTACCGTAAGATGTTTGGTGAGTGAAATGTGAACTATTGTGTGTACGCTTCATGGGTTGTAAGGAGAGGTGGAGTGAATAGAAATGGTATGGTAGTATACCAATGTAATGTTATTCTTGTAGGTGTCGGGGACGGGCCGAAGAGCCACCTCGATGAGCACAGGGGATAGGCCAGCATAGGGCCGGAGGCCACACATAGGCCAAGAGTGAGGCTGTCGGTGCAGGACAGTAGAGGCACATAAAGTCGTGGCAGTCAGGCCACGGACAGGGACGTAGATATGAGCGTGAATGTGATAATGTACTATTGCCATGTTGATGGGCTAGTGAACTGATAATGTACTATTGCCATGTTGATGGGCTATTGAAATGATAATGTGTTATTGCCCTGCGGAGGTGCTAGTGGAATGCTAAGGTGTATGACAATAGGAAGGTGATATTGAGAGACTGCGGTGCCAGTGAATTATTAATGTGCTAGTAGGACCCTGAGGGGAGAGGCTGAGGCCGAAGTGCCTTTAGGAAGTAACTCCCGGGTTGTGGATCCGAGGAAGAGTGCATGTGAGAATAAGGCCGTTGTACGGCAGTTAATTTCAATAATATAATGTATGTAATTGCGCTATTATCTGTATAATTATGTTTAATAAATGTGTGAGTCTGATGGATTGTTCTGTTAAGTGTTAAACTTGTTTGTTCGTGATTGTTGTCCTGTCATAAACTATTACATCTCCCAGTCTGGGATTTGTGACAACTTGCATACATCGGCCACGCGGCCCGAAACAAAAGCACGGCCCTTATGATATCAATCCTTCAAGGAAAGACAGAAACAAAGAGAAAACAAGGAAGACCACCCATTACATATCACGATAACATCAAGAAAGTCTGGAAATAAGTGAACTAACTAGGAAAGCTAAGGACAGGATTGGGTGGAGGAGATTTTGTCGTGACATCCACTGTAGCAGCTAACATCGATGACGATGAAGCCGACAGGTGACAGGTGAGCTCTGTATGCTGGCTGTGGCTCAAGAAATTTGCTTTGGCTATTGAATAAATTACAGGTGCATACAAATGCTTCCCTAGTATGAAATTGATAACCATGTAAACAAAACGTTTCCTAAGCAAGGTCTTTGAACTTAAATCTCTCACTGTCAAAAAAATATTGACTGTGTCTTAGAAAAACCATTCCCATCAAAATAAAATCTGACACCTTTTATCTCTTTCAATGCTTTTCATTCAGCATCTCTCTGACCATATTCTAGACCCATGCAAGTCGTGGATGAATGTTTTTATCATGATGATGCACTCACTTAGTAAAGTTGAAAGTTATTGCTTGCGCTGAAATGTCATTTTCTTTCAATACAATTTTGTATTCAATCAATTCTCAAGTTCACTCCTTCACAAAGAAATGAAAGTGCCCACCTCTGGATGTTCTCCTAAGGCAGCAAAGTCTTCATCATGAACAGTGGTTGACAATGGTGACAGTGAGCCGGATTCTCCTAAAGTGTCGAGTACATTTTCCATGACTTGCACTTTGTTCCGTACTTATTCTGCATTTGTTGAACTCTGCAATGTAGATAGGTGAAACTTTATGAGCATGGGTACTTACATCTTTAATGGTAAATCTCAGAGTAAAACTGTTTGCAATATTTAACATCTCTCCTTTGCATAAAAGTGCAAAGCCAGTTGAAAAGTCCACATAACCTAAACATGGACTGTCCAGATGTTTGTCAGAAAAATTGAGTCAAAACTCACAACAAGTCAAATAATTAAAATATTACATTTTTATATGCTCAAAATATCATGGATAGATAGATATAAAACACAAGTTAAATTTTCGATATTTTTCAAAACTTACCTGTATGTCATTTTTTCACATTCGTCTCAAAACTGCTCCACTGTTATGAGCCTTCTACTTACAATAGAAGTTACTGTATCTCATCAAAAGTGCCCTATCCAAATATTTTGGTGCTGATGAGCATGTTATTTGTTTGACCACATTCGAACTGAAAATCACTCGAGAGCTGCGGCCTGAAAAACGCAAATAGAGTGTGCGCTTGACTGAAATTCAACTCCCGTTCGCATAATCCACACCAACCATGGATCTGAAGGCCTTTATCGCGAAATTGAATGGTTTTTAAACCATTTTGTTATACGTTATCCTCTTGCCCGAACCATTCAAAGTTCATTTTCACTAGATCTAGAATCCCTGTTGAATGGAACCAACCGAAACTTCTGATTGTCCCTAGTAATAATAAGTAGGGGCCTACATGCATTAATGTGAAGATATTTGGACAGACCATAGGCTTATTTTCAATAATTACTGTTATTTAATGTCAATAGTATTAGCATTAGGAAGAAAAATGTCAGGTGAAGTAATTAACAACTACCTTTGGAGAGAATTACTGAAAACGTAAAATTTTCAAATTCATGAAAAGAATATGGTTTTTCTTTCAATTTATACTGTTGTGAATGTGTGTTTAAAGGAAAGAGCGTGAAATTCTGATTAGTTTGATACCAAGAACACTGTGATAGTTAATAAATATATTTTGAATGAATTTTTAGAAACAGCAAAAAACCACAATTTTCCCTCCCACTCGCACAGTGCCCAAAATTGGCCTGACGGCAATGTTTGGTCGCATATAACTCAGAAATTTAAAAGATTTCAATACTGAAAAAAAATAGGCTTGTTTTCTACAATATTTTAAGTGTTCTGAAAAAGTTTTATGGATACAGCTTTTGTACTTAACCCTAACCGTATGGAAGGGGTAAAAATGTTACCCCAGAGGTTGTTTTTATGCCCATTTAAATGCTTACAGTGAAAATTTTTCTTTGAAACTTTCAGTATTCCTCCAAAAATCAATTTGACAAATGTCTATTCTAAATTTATTACAAGTGGTTTTGTATTGTATTGACCAGCGGTCATTACTTTACACCCCCTATTTTGAAGGGATGTGGGGTAACTTTGTTACCCCACATCGAAAAGAGAAAGAAAACGTATCTAGTCTCATCCGTAATGGGCTAAGACAAGGTGTGTGGCTACTGCTTTGTCGGCACTGTGTCATTATATGTACATATTATCACGCCCATTTTATCAACGCTGACAGTGAGGTAACAATGTCACCCCCCATGTACGGATAGGTATAACCGGATTTTGTACTGACAAATGTGGGGTAACTTTGTCACCCCATATGTACGGACAAGTATCGATTTTTTGACTATATAAAACATGGGGATACTTTGTTACCCCTAACGAACGGATAAGACTGCAAAACACGACGTACGGATAGGGTTAAAAGGCGAGACCAGCCTGAAAATTCACTTTTTTCAGTGTTCAAAAATTCCCCAAAACGGCCCATTTTTGTGCCGATTTGAAATGGTCGCAACTTCCTTAAATATTGTTGTATCAAGCTCATTTTGGTATCAAATTAATCAGTACAAAAAGATATCTTTAACAATTTAACTTTTGAGAGATTTGTATAATTTATTAATAAAGTAAGTTTGGGTTTGGAGTGCCTATAATAGGGAATAAACCCATTTTTTTTTGTATCTTCGCCTGCCAATCGGGGGACAGCGGTTCGATTCTTAGCAGGTAGTTTTTTTCATTCTTTTCTTATAAAGGTCTTTTTATCAGCAATCAAGCTGTTTGGTTTTTTTTGTTTTTTTTTATCCAACAACAATAATAGGGAATAAATCCTTAATCCAGTTTGTTGGTTTTTTTGTAATAATTCATCACCAATACCTGCGCATAGACCCAAACAGTAGGCTATCTGCTGATAAATATTGGAGGATAAAGCCCGGGCAGTATGATCTGCCGATAATGTGGCCGGGCAAGGCTGTATCTGCTGACTGTGGTGTTGGCTACCCAGGCAGTATCTGCCAATAATGTTGGCAAATAAACCTGGGCGGCATCCGCCAACATTATCGGCGGATAAACCTGGGCAGTATCGGCTGACAATGTTGGCGGATAATGGCAGCTTTCGAATATAGGCCCCCTATAGTTTCTTTGTTGATCTTTCCTCCAATGATGGCTTCTGTATTAATTCGTTTGCCTTAAAAATGCAGCCAAATTCACTGCAAAGTGGTTTTGATATTTTAAAGCTTGATTACGGTCGGACTCCTAACTCCCCACTGAAATTGGTTTATTTTTTGGTGTGTAAACATGGGTCTTCGGGGCAGCGTAGGACTTCGGAGGAAAACAGGCGTCACCATGCCCAATCTCTAAAAATAGGCAAAAGTTTCAGCCAAGAAGGAATGTTTTTTATTTGTTCATTGCTGCAATTATGTTCACCGCAACAATGTAAATTTGCCTCTGGGAGTACGGCCTACATGGCCCGATTCCTCCCTTGAGAGAAATCTGTCCTTTGTGCTAACCGTTGCGGATAGACAAACGAGTACTGTGATACTGATGGAAACTGGAGTCCTACTCCATTTTGAATTGTTGAGTAGAACCATTATGTCCCGGATAAAACTCGTTCGCCGACGAACGCAGCAATTTCGCCGTTAATAAAAATACGACTCGAGATAATTTCTTCCGAATTTGTGATCGAACGACACGCACAGCATAACTCTTCGTCAGCACTCAGGAACTGAGCCCGAAAACAGTGAACACTGGGAAAACTTACCCAAAAATCCCTGTTCAGTACCGCCATGCACTGCTCAGACTTTCAATATGGCGTCATTAGGAGATATCCCAATTACCGTAAACTCTCGATGATATGAGATGTGAATGCATAATTTGCCTGTCTACTCTCAGTCACTCGTATTAAAAAAAAAAGTTTAACAAAAAAGTTACGGGATTCCCCCCCCCCCAAATAACGGTATAATTTACAGTGATAAACGTATAAATTTGCAATATTTGTTCTGCTTATTATTATTATCAAATTAACTGCTCTAAATTAAAACAACAGCAACAACAACGCAATAATTTCCTGGTAAGCCCGCTTTGAAATAAGGAATGTGACGGGCGAGAGATTCCTCTGTTAATGATTACTCTTTCAAAAAGGGTGCAGAGATATTCCGAGGTCTATTTATTTTATATTTTTCTTGTTAACAAAATTATATGAAGCATCAAAAGTGACAGATTAGTTCTCCTGTGGCCCTTTTTTGAAATGACGATGAAAGAAAACTGGAACTGCTTGGGAATTCCATGCGGTTTATTTGTCATTTGCTTTTATTACAGTATAAAGTAAAATATTCCTCAGGAAAGTAATGCCGAAGGTATCATCAATACGCCAGTATTGAGCTAGCTAGGCCTAGGCCTATGTCCCTGATTTAGATGAACTTGTTGCTGCGGATGCAATCGAGTACCTACTGAAGCGTTTTCATATTCTAGTTTGAGATGTTCCGGCTCAATACTATGAAGACATACAGGTGATACCCCCAGGAAATGTCGCCAGTGTTGATTGATTAGTAATACTATTTGTAGAGTTTTACAGTATAACCTTTGTAATGGGAAGCAACTACCACTAGGCATTCTGTCCGTCAGACTATTTTCAAGGTAGTCTCCCTTAAAAAAGTTCCCTGAACAGAGCATTATTTCGCGCCAACTGATTGGCCAATCGGCTTCGATTTGGGGTCATGTCGAAAGGTCAGCGTGTCTTCTCAAAACATGGAGGTCGGAAAAACAAACTTTGGCTTTCTCATCGATTACTCAGAGTTCTAAGTTCGGACAACAGTCTTCTCACCGGTAAGTTGATTAATTTTTTTGCTTTGTTACTGCTTTTCACTGCTTCTTCCAGAAAAGGTATTATCTGAAGGCCGATCATCTGGCATTTGTTAACCGGAGTTGTGATTGGTCTGAGTTGAACAAATCCGCTGTCGTCTGCCAGTTGTTAGAAAAGCCCCAACTACCGGAGCATGTTATGGTGATGCCTCTGTACTCGAAGACCGTGTTTTGTTTTTTTTCCATGAATTTCTTAAGTCTACTTTGAAAATAGCGCCTTCGTTTTGATTCTTTTAGAGTAATTTCCTCCATTTGTTTGACATTGTGAGCCATTTTATTGTTTTTCTCCCTTACCTCGCCGCTTTCATACTCACACTTTCTCACTTCACCACTGTCGGATCTTGTATTGTAATCCCACTACTGTGTAAGGTCTAGAAAAGTAGAATCGATATCTACTAGATCTAGAATCTAGATTCTAGATTTTTTAAACTTAGGTCTGTATCAATAGATATAAAATTTGTTTCACAGCATACTTTGAGCAGCAATTCAGTTGGAAAAGGAGGTACTACACCGTAGGCTAACATTTAACAATGAAGAGAGGCTTGATCTGGATCGATCTAGATCTAGACTCTAGATCTAGATCTAGAAATCTAATCTAGACTAGATCCAGAGATCATAGAAAATTAAACGTCGGGTCAAAATTAATTAATATTAATGTATGTAACATACTAATTGTTCATTGTAATTTTAACTTGGAGGCATTGATATTGTACATAGATCTATTAATAATATTAAATATATGGTCATGGTGCTGATCTTTTGGCCTAAGTCATTTTTTGCACTTCTGAGAAAATCGCAAAAAACTTATTTATTCTTTTGCAATACAGTCAGACTTAGGCAAAAATGACTCTAGGTAAAAGTGGCCATTATCCACGTTGGCTGAATCAACCCCAGAATCAAAATGGCCTACGTCTATGAATGAGTTAGGCCATTACAGAAAGTTTTATATTCAGGATAATGGCTTGGCACTTTTGAATGATTTTTACATTAATAGATCAGATGCACCATGGATAAGGCAATGACGCAACAGTACATTCTGTTTTGGCCTAAGTCAGACTTAGGCCAAAAGGTTAGCACCATGACGATATATGGAATGTCTAGCCTTTATATTCCAAGATGTAGGTTAATAATATCAGTGCCTATTTAAATTAGCTTTCATCATAGTGGAGACTTGCAACACATGTATTATGTAACTCACTCACTGTTCCATTGTGTCAGTATACAGTATGACAGTTTGCAAAAATGGAATACTTTTTGTATTGAAAAGGCACTCTTCATTTATGTTACAACATTCCAAGACTGGCATGTGACTATGAGTGGCATGCCTGTAGCTGTCCTACTTCAGTTAACAGGATCATGCCATACTTATGTTCAACAATAACATGAACTGGAAATGAACATAGCTTTGTGACACTATTCTTCAAATAGAGTGAAATGGTCACATCTTTAAATTTCATGAATTGATTTGGTATGACATAGGGCATAGCGGCATGAGGGGTCAGTTGTGGTTTTGGTACTCATGCAACCATTTATGAGATGTTTTCATCTCTTTGAAATTGATGACATTAGTCAGTGGATTGTTGCATACTTCGATTTTTTTTAACATGTATTTCCTTTCATTTAATTTACATTGTGCAACTTTGCTAATACACAGTTAGGCTGTCTTGAAGAATGGAATATAAGGTGATCCTTTTGTTAAGTACTTGAATTGGCCCTAAAATTTTCAGTTTCATAATGTCAGTTCCAACTGATTTTCACAGATTCGTAGTTAAAATTTGGGTGTCCCACTGCTAGAACCACAAAGTAATTATTTTCCCACTCTCAGAAATACTCCTATTCCTAAATATGCTGGCCAGGGAATTAGATGCTAGATGGCTGGGAGGCCTAAACAAATTCAATAGCCATTAAAAGGTTCTCTACTGGAAGTACAATAATATAAAATTTCTGTTCAATTCACTGATCTTAACATAAATTGTTAACTTCACTTTGCTAAGTTTAAAAAATCTTTCTGATTAATGTTTCATAAAAGTGAATTATAGCATGTACATTTGTATGCCAGATACTGCGTGTCTTTCATATTGTTTAATTGCAGAGAAGGAGCATGTATTTTGTTGAAAAAAAAAAATTAAGAATGAACAAAGAGAAATTAAAGCAAGTTTTCAGTGTATGCTTGTAGAGGCATATTTTCAAAATGTTTTTGCCATTAAAGAGGTGAAAAGCAGAATAAGAAAATATGTTTAGTTCATTGTTATCATGATTAAAACTATCTCAGTATCCATGCCAGAAATATTGCCAGTCCTTGTACAATGTTCTTTTGTTCCTGAATGTTCCTTTACCTCTTATGAAGCAAGTACAGCTGGGACCTTAATTTTTGTGATAGATACCGAAAAGAGCTGCAAAGCAGGCTAATGGTTATAATGGTTTTTAAGAATATTGTTACAACCACATGTCCCCTGAGTTTTCTTAGCTAGGGGTACATATTTTAAAGCCTTTTGTGACTCCAGAGCTAGAGAGCTTTTCCCAAAATACTTCCGACAACACCCTTTGATAGTTATTCTTTCAGATTTTCGTTTTGTTTTCCTCCTGTTGTTTGGTCGAAAAGGTAGGGGATACGGTTAGGGATTCTATAAGATTTAGGGTTGAGGATAAGGATGGGGTTAGGGATAGGTACATATACGTAAGCGCCCCTAGCGCAAAACTCTTGGGTTGCTTGCGCAGTTATAACAACAGCCGTTCATAGATTTATGTATAATGTAAGCAGAAAACAAATATCAAAAAGCTTCATTGGGGATAAGAAGTGGGAATTCTTGTGATTTCAGATCGCATATAAAATGCTGTGATTATATTTGTCTTGAGTGTATTGATTTATATCTGTTTTTCACAGACAGTTTCAAATACTAAAATTGTCTTGTATTGGAAAACAGTGATTATAATCATTTTTTTTTACTTGTTTTGAATCATTTTTAGAATTACGTTTATTATGAATTTCCTGTCCGCTTTATTCTCTATAAAATCAATATTAATAATGTGTTTATAAACCTCTTACATTTTTAACAGCGAAGGGGTAGACATTATCCAATAATTATGCAAGGCGCAATGTTAGGCAGTTCTGCATGGATAGACTGAACACCAAACTTAGATCCTCAAAATTAAAAAAAAATTTGGGGAACTAGATGTAACCTTTGTCACAAAGTTTATGGGTTGTTTTTTGATGTGGAAATGAGCTTGTAAAGGTTTCTGTGGGATAGAATAGTTCTAAGTGATAAAGAGTTTCAGAATAGAATTGATCGTAACTTAAATGAGCACTAACAGCTATTCTTGCATTTTGCAACCAGATACTATAAAGAGCCATAAAAATTTGTTACTTGATATAATGTGCAGAGTACAACAGCAGTTTGATTTAAGATTTTGGGTGTCTTGGAGAAGTTCAGGTCCTGCTTTCAATTCAACACACAACTACCGATAGCCAACACACAACTGCTGACAGCGACAATTCATGCAAACATGGAAAAGATAGTACATGTAGTAATACATGTACTTGCTGTCCATGAAAATTAATAATTTTTCTTAAAAGGGAGGCTGTATAGGAAATGTTCATGGAGAAGAGTTCATATGTTTGTAGATGAGAAATTAACGCTATTCTATCGGCCAAGCCTGGTAGATTATTCTGTGGCCATTGAAGGGCAAATAGGCTGAAAAATTATCCAGCATACTATCATTTTGTGGAGTTGGGTGAACTGAAGGCATTCACGTTGCCCCTTTAACCAAAGGTCTGAGTGAAATATCACTTCTTATGTTCTTTTTGCTTCAGTTTTGGTGAAACTGTATTAACTGCAAATTAAATCAACTTATCAAGTTTGTCCGGCGACCATGAAAAAAATCAAACCCTTTGTAACATCAGAAGACGTGCTTTTTGCAGCTATCATTCTTCCTCAAACCGTTTGAGATAGGTTCTTTGCTGCAGCTTCAAAGTGCACCCGAGTCACACTGCGTGGCGTGACGTGTGGATAAGAATGCAAATATTCACTAATATAATTCTAGAGTGTTGAAATATGCCAAGAACATACGTGGACAAAAGCTTCACACTTACGTTATTATGTTCATGTATCGATGCTACATAGTGATGACTGCGCAAAACAATCAAAAAATGAGTTACTTACATCGAAAAAGCACTTAAGTCAGGTTCTAATTAATGCATTTGACAGTCAGACGGCAATCAAAAGGACTATAGTTGCGTGAAAACTGTGGCAATTATGTTGTCTATGTCTCTGCAGTAGACGTTGCCTTAGGGCAGCAGGAGAGAGAGAACACCATACATTGTCGTCTGAACACAAGCATTTATTTAGCTTGTCATCAAAGGGAATGGTTTTCAGGTAATAATATATTACACATATAATAGTTAAGTGAGAAGAGAAGATGCTAAATGTGAACCTTTTTACTCCCTTTTAAATTTTGGGTATGGGATTTGGGGTTGTTTGATTTCTTGAACTTGAAAGTAGTGTTCGCGCATTTGTGGCTGTTCTGATCTATTTTTGAATGATGCGACAAATTCTTTTGTTGTGAGGTCGTAAGAACCATGCCTTGAAGCAAAGATCCATGTTCGCTCAGTCTTTTATTGTTTTTGCATTTAGCGTTAGAGGAGGGATTCGGTGGTGCAATTCATTTTTATCTTTACGATTTGGCCCGTTCAGACAAGTAGTCATTTTTTAAAATGTCTTGTCCGATTCACGACATTCCCGATCAACAAGATGGCACGACACACATGATTTTTTTAAAATGTGTACACGGATCCTCAGTATAATTAGCGGAAAGTCACGTTTGTGGTCGGCGTCCGAGCATTATTGTCACCGTAGCTGGTTAGAAACAGCCGCCAGTCTAAAATCAGCCACCAGAAACCAGTTTCCTCGAACATCGAACAATCGTTAAATTAAAAACAGTAATTAAGAAAAAGGCTGTTTGGGGTGATGTGGGGGTGTTGAAATTTGTGCATGGAATTAGTGGATGTGGAACTCTCCACTAATAAAGCATCCCAATAGTTTACGTTTTTCCTCGAATGAAGGTAAAGGGGATGTTCTGCCTCGCGCTTTTGCTTCAATGTTTTTTTTGGTCGGGGATAAATTCAGTCTCATGTACTACGACATTGGTCTTAGGTTTCGCAGACATCCAGTAGTTTCTTTCTCAAGGCCGGCATATGCAACCACACTTTGTCAGAGAAGAGGAAAATAACTGGGTTGCGTGCACGACGAGATGTTTTGTTTATTGATTGAAATTTGGCTGTGGCGATTTCCTTCAGTGTAGTCGTCGACCCCCCCCCCCTCCCAAAACAAAAGAGCAGTCTGCCTCCACCTTTACTAGAAACTGAGAGGACCTTGTGGGCGTACACAACATCTTTCTGTCTTTCAATGGACGAAATAAGCTAATCATTTTATGTCTTTCCGCCTAGCCTAGAATTTAAGTATGATAGGCCTACATGTAAAAGAAAATCTGAATCAGTTTTCTCAAAAAATAACTAAAGTGGAGTTAGACCGCTTTTGTATGTACATGAGCACAATTGTCAGTGATGAACTACATTAAGAACTATCGCCATCGACGTAGCCACTCACATTCATGGGACATTCCACCATGTATTTAAAATTTTTTTCTTATTATGAAGCACTAAGGATTCGAGTAAATCAAAGTCGACGGGAGCAAACGGCCAGTTCTGTTACTGATGAACACGGAAGTGTCAGATGCAGGCACGATTCTTGACATCGACATTAGTAAAGGTTTATAGCAAGGGATCTGCATACGGAGTATGAACGTCCGAATGTACTATTATTTTGGCGATTAAATTTATGATGTGTCCGGTATATCCTCGCTTCAGCCAGAGGGCAAATCGAAAATCAGTTGAAAGCAAATTTAAAAATTTTTTTTTTATGGGTTAGAATGCCGTGGAATTATTTGTGTCAAAGTTTTCCATAAGGTATAAAATGTTGCAGAGGGCGCGCCTAGAAGAACTGCCCTTGATTTCGGTATTTGAAGAACTCGGTTCCCTTCCAGCACATCATTTGGTCGAATATCGCAAGAGTGTGTTCATTTTCTTAGCACCTTCTGAATTACACGTTGAATTCCTGATACAACTTGGCAGTAATATTGTTTTCTGGCAAGTTCTGGCTCAGGCTAATTACGTGAAAAGGATTAATATCTCACGCCAGGCAAATTTATCCTAGAGAACGCACTGAAACCCAGCATTTTGAAGCAGGCAGATCTAAAATTAAAGAAAAAAAAATGGAATTCCAGGTGCAATGAGCTTATGGAGAGAGAGAGAGAGGGGGGGGGGGGGGGGAGCAAAGAAACAAAAATATTCGTTTTGAAGTTAAATGATAATTACAGGACTCTCGACGGAACAAACCAAAAGGTGTTTTTCTTTGAAGACAGAATGAATAAAATAATACGTCGTTGGTACACAGGATTCGGTGATGAAAGAAAATGGACTTAATCCAACCAAGCTATTTTCTTTGTATTGCCTGTCCCGTGCAGAAGGTGTGACTGTCTTTGGCCACACAGGTTCCATATCCACCCAAGCCTCACAGCTCCCTGTTTACATCCTGTCAGGGTTAAAACGTTCGTTTCATCCGTTGAAATATTATTTGATTCTGCATATGCCATCATCAGAACACCCTGGCTCATTGCCCGATGGACCTTTTGTCTATTCTGAAGAGGGGGGGGGGGGGAGATATGGGAGGCTTGCCTTATTGTCGGAGAGTGACGGGGGGGGGGGGACGAATCTCCCGAGGATGTGAGGGAGAAGATAGTCCTAAAAATGTCATGATGGCAGGGTAAAAAAAAAAAATAAGGTGAGTAAGCCATTTGTCATTGGAGGCCAGGACGAGGCGTTGCGGTGAAATCAAGAAAAATCGGGCATGTGAAATTGATTGCCAGGCTACATAGCGGAGAGCGCGGATATGAGGAATTATGCTAAATTACCGCAGCAGATTATCAAGACCTAGGTCATGAGCTTGAAGGATGGGACCTAAGTGGATTGGCTGACTCAGTGTATGGGTAAGTGGGTGCCCAAAGATGATATTCGAACGTTTAATAATTTTGGTATTTGATAGTGTTGGTTGAAGCAAAATTTGTGGACAATGGATAGATTATAGGTGGATTGCGAAGAATGTGCACTGTGAATGAATGTTTGGATATTTTGGTACACTAAACAACGATTAGCTTAGATGAAAAAATGAGCACATGTACTGGATAAACTGGAAAGACTCGGGGGAAGTTAGAAAGCCATAACCCACGCATCCTTATTTTCACTTTTTTATTCCATGGTAACGGTTTTTGGAAGAAAATGTTTAAGAAGTCACTGCAGACTTTTTAACCGTAACGGTTAAAAAGTCTGCAGTGACTTCTTAAACATTTTAAATTATGTATTGCACAGATGCAGGTCCAAAACTGTTGGCACACAGGTCTGTAACTGTTCAGTGTGAGCCCCTAGAGATTTTTTTAACAATTAGCTGAATACGGTAGGCAGCGATGGCCGAGCCTCATTCTGAAGTGTTAAATCCTGATATAAGCTGAAAACCGGGGACTATGGCTGTTCCCTGCTCTAACTATCACAATAACCATAGCAGTAATGAGTGTGTATATAAATACATAGTTTTATTATACATTTACGTTCACATTTAGTAATGACAGTGTTGATAAAGCCAGAAATTCTAATTATCACTGTGCAGAACTCGTCGTGCTCGGCAAAGAGAAACGCTTCCTGTTTAGTTTTCACCCTCAATTACATTGGTGGCCAATACATCAGAAATACGCCAGATACCACTTTCACGCGATGCTTAAATCACCTGGGGGCGAATTTTGCAGAGCTTTTCCACAGACGCGTGTGTACTCAAGAAATGGAGTGAAAAACAAACCTACATAACTTGGCAGGGGGAATAGTCAAGATACGAATGGAAAATGGGGAAAACATGCTGGAGGTATTGTTTCCTTTCTGCAAAACAGCTCGAGTCGCACCAGGCAACAGCAGCGCAGTAAAGTGAAGCATGGACGGGGGGAAAAGTCGGTAAAGGAAGGTCAAGTCGAAGGTAATTTTTAGGACAATATTTTCAATCGCTCCGGTATTTAAAAACACAATAAACACAACGGGCAGTGACTGTGCGGTGAGTCCATATTGTATAATATATGAAGTGGTCATTTTGACAGACATTTTCTACGTCATATGCATAAACGGATCTTATGATTATTATAATTATTATCTAATCTGTTGGAGAACGTCATCATAAAATAATGTAAATGGCCTTCTTTCATTTTCTTTTAATAATATCGGTATCCTTTTGAGGACAATATTTCTAATGATGGGAACATTATGTTTGGCATTTTAATGTTTGGGCTTTCATTATAAATAATACATGTACACTCCTGTATTTAGGTCACAGATCCCGTCAATGAGCCGTGCAGTGAACTGAGGCGGTATAAAACCTTAACCCAAGTTTGAAATAGATTTGATAAACCGCGGGATATTTGCAAAAGAAAAAAAAATTCAGCTCCCCCAACCCTAAAACCCTTCATTCTGTGTAGCAGCATTGTCGAGGTATGGTTTAAGCCATGGCTTTTTCGGAATTGATTTCGAAAAATGATTGGAACCAGATGTTTCATGATCTGTTATTGTTATTTGCTTAGGACTCGCAAGGAGACTGTCATTTATAAAGGTATCATGTACCTTTTGGACTGTGGACAGTAAGTTTTACCCACGGAAAAAGGCTAGGGATGAACAGTACAGTGCCAAAGAATAGATAATTATAATAGATACAGTGCACCATAGAAAACCAGTGTGGTATTGGCATGTCATTCAAATGAGAATCTGAATTCATAATGCGGTATTGAAATTTGTCAGTGACATAATAAAAATTATGTGTTAACATACATCGTTACACAATCGTACTTCTTTTTAAAGCTGTATATAATTATGTTACGGGTCGACTATAGTCTCAGTTGTGCAAAGGGTTCACGAGAGTATAATATTAATTAATTATTATTGTTGTTAGACAGTGACCGTGAGGGGGGCGTGCTGAGTATGAACTATTACTTTCGCGGTGTCATTGTTGTGTCGGGACTAAGTAACTAAAGAGTGCAAGTATTCAGTATTCACCTCCCGTCATGCGCAGCTTACAATCTTCTTTTCAATTTTGTTTTATACCTTTAAGTCAATATTTTTAACTGCATATACACCAGGTAGTCGTTTAATTATTGGACTTTCGGTGTAGCGTGGATAATTTCATTGCGGCTAGGTCTGCATAATTGATCGCGTATTTGTGTATAGAACAAGCAGCTGTTGGCGAATTGACACACTATAAAACCCCATATCAGACTCGTTCACATGCGCAGATCTATAGAAATAGACTATATCTGATATTAACATATTGCACGAATGAAGGATTTTTGCCCTTCTCTATAACCGGACGATTATGGCAGCATGTCGATGAATTATGATGGAGATGTGACTCACCCGCATTTTGGCGTGTGCGAATAAAGAGAGTCGTGAAAAGACTCGTCCATGTTTTTTTTAAGCAGGACAGAAATAGAAGGCACGAAAATCAGGACTGGCTTTGTACATTGTGTTTCTAGCATAGACGACAAACTGAATGTTCATCTTCCATGGGAATTACATAACCTGAACCATGCCACTGAGTACAAACCTTGTCCTACTTGCAAAAGTATATTATAGTTTAATGTGAATGGCGCATAATATGCAAGAAGAATTAAGTAGGTAAAAAAAAAAAAAAATGCACACGGGCAACATCTGGCCGTGTCGTAATGCAATGTACGAAATGTGAATATTATTTCAGTGCAACAGCATTTGTTCGATACGCTGCACTGGGCTCAACAAAGGTTGCTGTTGGATTTATGTTATTGTTCATCTGAACAGAAATATGGAAAACGCCATTATTAATTGTCGTACACATTCTTTGCTGGCGGTCTTATCTAAGGATGATCAAAGTGACATGCATGGAAAGTATTTATCAGGAAGTGGTTGGGTGGGCCTGCTTGTTAAGGCAATTAATGGGATGCTGGGAAACACCAGAACGTTTACCAATTGACAATCATAATTCTTATAACTGAAATTGCTGTCATATACAAATGAGACGAACTTGACATTGATACGGTACTGTCAGTGAAAGGGAATCTTTCTGCCCTACTTAACGTTTACCACATCTGTATGCTGCCTTGTCCTATCACTTATACTGTGAGTGTGACCGTCCTGCAGGTCTTCTTTGTGAACTCAAATCCCAATTCACAGTTGCCAAGTGGATTTAGTGCCAACTTTCCAGAGTGAGAGCAGATACAAATTTCGTAGGTCAAAATATTATTTGCACAAAGGGGAGACTGAATCTTGTTCTTCAGACCAGAGGGAGAGAGAGAGACTAAGTGCATTTGGTTCGGTTGCAGACTTTATTGCAACATCAACAAGGCTGAAACATGTTAGGTCTGGAATTGGATGTTATGTAGTCAAATGTTGGCTTGGAAGGGGGGGGGGGGAGATTAGGGAGTATACGTATAATGCTTTTTCAGTTATGGTGCTGAAGTTTGATTTTAGTTGCTTTAAATCGTACATGGGGTGGGGATGAAAATCGTACGTGGGGGGAGGGGGGGAGACTAAATAGCCAGAATTAACTGTCTATAATACGTTATGGATGGCCCCAGAGAAAATTTGACGGAGAGAGTGAGCGAGGTGGAATGATAGGATTGGTGGTTGTGTAGATTCAGTGGAATACTGGGTGGGCAGTAGGCTAGACATGATGGGCATGTGAGTTATTGACTTGCGTATTGACCGAAATGGCGTATTGCACGTGTGGGCGAGGTGATGGATGAAATGGTAGATGAATAGTTGGATAGATATTAATGAAAAACTATATTTGCGATGGCATGCTTGTCATGGTGCAGAACGTCCTAGCAAAAGTAGCATACTGTGTTACCTCCACTCAAAATGTTAGCCATAGCCATCACAAGTAACGGTGAACGGAGACACGCTTCTTCTCTCTCCTTCGCTTTCCCTGCTCTCCCCGGGATGTATATTATATAAAAAGAGGTGGATTTAGGAGTTGAAGCGTTGTTTGTCAAGTTATCAGAAATCTAGAAAATTCAGAGGCCCCAGTTTATCGCTACATAATCCTCCCTCGCAGAGCCAAGGCTTTTAGCCGTGTTGCCTTTGTCGTTTTATCTTTCCTTGCATTTTTCTTTAACTTCTTTATCTGTCTGTGGCTTTTCTTTGTTTTGTTTTGTTGTTGCATTTTCCTTGCCTTTTCTGATTGTTAAGAGCACGTTGCTTCAGTTCAGCGTTCTGATGCTGTACCGTGTGGAGGTTTTTGTTGTTTGTAATCTTTTCGTTCTTTCATAAATCTGTTCCCTTTCCCCCGCCTCCTTCCCCTGCCATTTTTCATTTCTTTACTTCTACGTTTTTGTTTTCTTCGCGTCTTCTGTGAGATCGCCATTCTTAATTTTTTTAAAAATCTTTTTACTTTCCTTTAAATTTTCATTTGACCTTACACTAACTTTTAAGTGATAAGGAATAGATTGTCAAGAAAATATCTATTGGAGGTAATCCTCCCGAACCTTCTCTCCCTTTGGAGAGGGGGGGGGGGGGTTATGTTAGTTGAAGGAAGACACAATGACCTGCGCCCTATGAACATTTTTTAAGAACCTCCAACATAATTCTCTCTCTTTGTCCCGTTAGTGCTCTTCTTCTTCTCTCTTTCCCTGTCTTCTCTCTCTCCCCACCCCCCCCCCATTTTTCTTTTAAAAAGATTACCTGGAGGAAACAAAGCTGTAGATGCGTGTAATGAATATGTTTTGTTAGTGTGGCATATCAGGAAATGACATTGTATTGCATGTTTCATCCCATCATCCCAAACAATGCTGGCGTTATTCTGTCTTTGTTATGCTAGTTGTATGAGTGTGAACATCAGCGAAGGTATGAATCAGTCTCCAGAAACCCGAAGAATTCCCCACTTTCTCTTCTTCCCCCTCCCCCCCACACACACATTCTTTTTTTTTTTTTGTTTCTCTACACCCACTCTTCTATTGGTCTAGTCTTAAGGTACCATTATTTTAAGGAAGGGGTTGGGGGGGGGGGGGGTGAGATGGAATTCCAAGTTCCATTTTTTGTCTTGTCTTGTCTTCTCTCTCTCTCTCTCCCCCTCCCTCCCTCCCACTCCACGGGTGGCTGATAGGCACTTTTAGTAGGGTCTCTTTCTCTCCTATCATTCTGTTATATTCTGTCTACTGCCTTGCTTCTTCCAAGCATAATGTGATCGTGTGTCAGCGTGCTCTCTGCAAAGTCACTCTCTCCCCTCCCCCCCCCCCCCTCTCTCTCTCTCTCTCTCTCTCTCTCTCTCTCCCACCACACTTTTTAGATAACAAACAAACAGACAAAATATGTACACCTTTCCAGGATATTCACTTTCGTCATCACGATCTCTTCCTCTTATTCTGCCGATCTCCAGTCTTTGCCATTCCTACTTGTCACCCCTCGTTTCGCACAGGGATGTTCAGAGGTGTTTGCAGAAAATATTCCTTCCTTTAATCCACTTTCGGTTTTTTGTTCTTCTTCCTCTCTCCCCTCCCCGGCTTCCTTCAAGTAATTTTCACCCATCTGTGAGTTCATTTTTTTTTTTCGCCCAGGACCGTCGATTGCATCTTGCAAAGATCACTTTTTCAATGGAGCAAATTCTAAGAGAACACCAGTGCCTATTATTGTCCGGTGAGCCTCAGCCTAGTATTCGTTCTTGTTCTATTCTGTCTTCTGCTCTGCACAGCGGATGTTCTGTAGGTCCATTTATTTGTTGATTCGTTTTTTTTTCACTTGGATTCAGCATTCTAGCACGCCAGTGAACTGTCGTAGACTTGTGAAATGTACCACCATAGAAATAATATGTGTACCACACAACAAAGCTACCACGGCCCTTCTTGTTTCGTACATAAATAGAGTTGAACCCAACGCATACATGTGGCTACAATTTCGCCCGCATCATTCCAGCGGCTCAGGCGACGCGCACATGTGAAGTTTGTTTTGGTGTTGATGGTTTTGTGAAAGGGGGTGGGGGGGGCGAAAAAGGTAGAGGTTTTAGAAATAAAACTGTTGATATTTAGGTTGCATGCCAAGAAAGTAAATCCAGAAAGATGCGCAGGTCTTAGGCAGTGGCTTTATCCAAAGAAAACTGAAACAGTCGCCTAAACAAAAACAACTCACTATTACTTACAAAATCAGCGAAACTGCACCGCCTCCCTGTTGCTCTTTTTGTTTGTTGCGCAGCTTTATCCGTTCTGCCCAGTCTCTCTTCTCGTGAACACGAATTATAGCATACGAGTGAGCATCTGAGAAAAGAAGATGCGGGCTTGATTAACCAGTCAGAATGCGATGTATATAATTTGCATTATTAAAAAATATTGAATAATTGTAATCTATGTCTGTCGTAGAAAAGGGAAACTTCGCTCTGGGATTAAGTTTATAATAAATGAAGGGGAAAAAAAAAAAAAAAGAAACCCACCTCGGTTTGAAGTCTCAGATGCCTTCGTCGGAACAGCAGTTTGAAATTCTGATGACCATCCGGCCAGAAGAGCAACATTATTTCATGTAAATTAAATTAGTCTTTATCAAAATGATCGAAATGGTCACAGTTGGGATCAGCTGTGATCTATTATCACCATGTTTCATAATTGTCGAACCAGTTTACAGACTTCAAGCAACACTTTCAGTAAGTGATCTAACTAAAGCAGCGTCTACTGAGGTATTCGTCAGGAAAATGATCGTGTTGTCCCTGCATTGTCGCGATGAAGCACAGTTGACTCTTTTTAGCAGGTTATTTCCCTTTTCATTATGCTTTTGTTTTCAGGCGATGAGGTGTTAAAAGTTTTCTCCCTATTGCTTCGCCAGCTTCTAGTACACAAATCTTGCCCTCTGTTGTTCGTCAAGAATTCACATCTTCGTACTTGCTATAAATATATGAAACCTCAAGCCAGTGAAATTACAATGTAGTTTTAACAGACATGTCATTTGCATCGTTTATTTACCAAAGTACTAACTAGTGTATCCTCCATTTTGTGTATCATAATATTGTATGTATGTCCCCTCTTCTTTTCACCCCTGCTGCCCAGTAAAATTGGATGTCATAGACCTACTCTATCTCTGTCTTTCTTTCTTTCATTCTCTTTCCTCTCTCCCACCCCCCTCTCTCAGTGTCTCTCCCTCTCCATTCACCATCTCTGTCTCTCAGTGTTTTTCTCTGGACATCTCTCTCGTTCTTTCCTCACCCCCCCCCCCCCACCTCCATTTTTGGAGAGGATGCGGGATTTTTAATGTAGTGGTTGTCACTGCGATGTCCACAATATTGAGCAAGATATTGTACTTTCATTGAGACTTCCTTTGCGAAACAAATATTTTTTACTTAGATGTATTCGTTAGATACCCGCGATGAACCTCGTTCCTGCAGATGGTAGCAGTGAGTGTGTAACCTCTGATGAGAGTCGGGTCTGCAAGTGAAACGTCCTGGCTTGGAAAAAACTGGCTGCCAGATGTACACGTCTCTCATAGTGCGGTAGAGCAAGACGTTCGACATTCCCCTGCTTTTTATTTCGCGTTCTGATGGGGGAGCTTTTCCTCAACAATCGAGGGGTTGTTGGGTTGCTTCATATGCAGAAAGTTAACGCGTCTCGTAGTTCCTGCATCATTCCAGGCGTGCAATGGAAGTCCGCCAATTCGGGTAAAGAGGTGATGCATTCTTAAGAAAAACAAACAGAAAACAAGTGCAAAATTTTTGGCTGTTCCACCCACCTACCTCATCTGTCTATCTGTCTGTCTGTCTGTCTGACTGTGTCTGTCAGTCAGAGGGAAAGAGCTTATTTGTCTGTCTGTCTGTGCCAGTCTCTGTCTTCCTGCCATGTCAACCAATGGGTCCTTATTTGCAAACCAACCATAGCTCTCTCATTTTGTATTTCACCTTTGTAAATAACAAATTTGGCTAGGAAACATATCTGATGGGGATATAATATGGACGATAATTCAATAATGCACTGTGCACATTTTCATACTCTGGGTTGTTGGGATCTCATAGTGAAATGTGAACCAATTATCATTATCCTTGCCGTTATTGTATGTAACGATGCACTGAAACTTACCGACCCCAGTTTGAATGCAGGAATTGAACTTCATAATAATCTCTTATTCTTGTTACCGTAGATAGTGCCGCTTTAGTATGTCGAATCATTATGTATTATTATATTTCACCTCAGAAAATCATGCTTCCGGTTCCTATATGTCTGGTGGGCTCTAGCATTGAGTTTAGATGTGCATGAAACACTAACTTGAGAGCTACTTCTATTGTTTCAAGAGGTCACAATACATGAACGTATTACGAGTTGACTGTTTGTTCATTCATTCGGGATTTACGGCACGTCAGCTGGTTAAGGTCTATATTGAGCTCTGCATAGTTATGTTATTCACGAGAAGTGTTAAAATATGGAAGAAGTCAAGTGGTTAACTTTCATTGATGCCTCCAAAAATAAGATAGGGCGAATTGTTAAAATCGATATTCAAATCTTGCTGGTGGCACGTGGGACTTAAATATTGAATGAAGCAAATGTAACGTGGTCCATTGTAAATATGTTAATTTTATTTCCAGATGCAGGTACGCAATATGTAGTGTGCCTGTATTTCCCATTGGTGACATTTTCAGTAGCGAATACCATAACTTTGTAAGCGCCCCCTTGTCACATAAAAAGAGAAGTATATTTTTGTTAGAGAATTTTTATGTTCAGAGTGAGGGTGGCATTCAGTGTAATAAAATGTTCATGAGCATATTTTTTTTTTTCAAGATCATTTTTCACCATATCTTTGAGCGTGGCTACTTCCTGGAAATATGTTAATATGTTTTCATTTGAATTATGTTGTATTAAAAAAACAACAGAAAACGCATCTTCCCTTATGTACACTAGAATCTACCCACAAAATTTAATACATTATTCATCGTCGTCTCAAAGCTGATTTGACTAATGAACCCCCATAGCACTATGGCACCAATATCCTGACATAGAGCTTTAGCCTTATCCCTGTCACAGTTTGACTTTTCCATCTCCGCGTTTTAAGGAATTCAGGTTGTTTTTTTTTGCACGCTGTCAGATTTCCACTTTTGCCACCACATGACTGAAATTGTTTTCGAGCCTGTCGTGCCAAAACTTTGAAAATACCTGAACAATTATAGTTATTTTGCAAGTGGCAGTTCCAAAGCTTTTAACGCAGTGAAAATATTCCATCTATGCTTGCTAACCCATTACTTTGAGGCAATGGTTCTTAGCCCGGGAAATCCCATCTTCTTCTTTTTTTTTTTTGTGAACATTTTCAATTTCCGAGAGGGAAAACCCAGGCCATTGAATAATGCCAGTGACAGTAGAATTAACCACCTCTTTGATAATGCGCACTACACTGCATATCGTAAAACTATAGAGTAGCTGTTATTTTTCGCATTTTATTTTATTTTTTTCTTTTAAAAAAATCATGCATGACTGTCTGAAATGTGCAGGACAAAAAACAACACATTGAAAGGTGGATGTAGGAGAAAACAGATTGTAAAAGGTTAAAAATGACTGAACACTGTCATGTCCCTCATCTGTCCCCCACATCCCAACCTCTTTCACTTCGTATGTCCTTGGGTGTTCATCTTACCATGTCCAGACACCGTTTGCATACAAAGTTACTGATGCAGCCTTTAAGGTGCGATGCACATAATTATATTTTCAATCATTATTCATTGTCATGCTTATCTCTTGTGAGTACTAAGGCCTTCTTTTCTTACAGACCCTGAGGTAAGCCTCACCCACAGTGTACGCAGATTCCCGGCAATTTCTCCTACGTCAGAAGACGATGTTCTGGCATATAAAGGCCTTATTTTTCTTTCTGTTTTATATAATATATTTCCTGGCTCTCATCGCGGTCACCACTTCACCATACACTGAGTGCATTGCCTGAAAGTAATTTCTCATTCTTCCTCACGCTCTCTCACTCTCATTCTTTCTCGCGCTCCTTCACTCTCATTCCCTCCCACCCTCTTCCACCCTCACCCTGTCCTCTCCCACTGCTTTTTGATGGATATTCAGTTACAGCAACATGTCATATATCCTTCTGCAGTTGCTTCTGCTATTATTGGCCTATTATTGGTCTCTACTAAATACCCATTTGTGACTTCTTCATATACAAAATGATAATGAAAAATACTATAGTTGCATCCGGCAATGGAAAGTCATATTTCAGTGGCGGTTCTGTCAGAACTCAAAGAGAACACATGGGGACATAAGTGCAACGTCAGTGTTGTCGGTTGTGGTCATTTGCAGAAGAGACATTAGTTTAGACTCCGTTCTTTTCACGAATGCACCAATGTACAATTACACCTCGTGTACAATTACATGTATCTTACCGTAGACTACCCGCAAGAGTATCGCCGTATTTGAACCAAGTCAGTGGACTGCATTCCGATCTCGTCTCATTCCGCGCCACAACTACCTCAGTATACACAGCCTGGCTTATTCCTATTAGTATTACCGCAATGAGGTCATAAAGGAACAAATTTGGGATGGGGATATATAGAGTGTGCCAAGCCGTTGAAAGTCCTAACAGTGTGAACACGGGGGTAGCTTATTGGGTGAACATACAATGTTTCGATGAACATTGTGTTATTAAAAGCGCAGTCTGTGTCAATCATAAATGGTAGACAAATAACAATACGTTTATTAAAATCTTCACGGTTTCTGTTGTTTGGGTGAATTTTATGCGAATGCATCCAGTTTGAAGCTTGTGCATCAGCTGTTAACAGCAAGAGAAGGTGTGCTGCAGTGTCGCAAAGTTTCATTCTGTTAATATAGATGTTGAAGTTCTGTCTTGAAGAGTTGGTAGAAAGCATGCAAAACGTTGTGGGTAACCAGGACGAAAAAAACTTTGAACAAACTGAAGGAAATGAGTATCCTGATCGAGTATATGACATATTTGGAAGAAAGGGGAAACGCTTCGGGTTCTCTTGCGGAGGCGTACTCGGCAGGTTCTTAGAATGTTTAATAATAAATGCATTTCTTGGCACGAATTAAAGGTTACGGGTATGATCCGTGGTAAGATGAAGTGCTACAGGGCTTGAAGTCAAGGCCTCTGGCAGCCCCATGGAGATTGAAGGGAATATGAAAGGATTCTTTGCACTAAACTCGAGCATTGTGTAAATCGCTTCTAATGGTTCATTTTAGGTTGCATCTTCATACCATGCATGCAACATTGGCTGTGCATGTGTTTCCTTTTCACCCTCCTCTACCTCTTTCTTTCCTGTCCTCTTCCCCCCCCCCCTCCAGCAGTCTCATCTATGTTTATGCTCCTTTTTGTGGAAGCTTTAAGGTTAAGGATAGTTGATTGTTGGGCAATACATCATCTTGAGGACCCCCCCCCCTCCCCCACCGGGATGTCGCTGTTAGTCTCCGATTTTTGTACCCACCCAGAATAACCTTTTGAAATTATGCTGCAATGGGCACCCGGCCAAAATAAACTTTGTTAAAGGGGCGGGATGAATCTTTTCTAATGGTTCGGAGATGTTTTACACCATGCACCATGTGCCCGTCTATGGTTGTAGGCTGAAAAGTAGCTGTCTCCCAATACAAATGTCAATGAAACGGCACTTAGTGCAACCAGCTCGATAATTGTTTCACTAATGTTAATGGAAGGCGAATAGATCTATGTATTCTTGCATAATGAATAATGTAACAAAAGTGGTCCGTTTTCACAATGACGGTAGTGTAATAAACACCAGCTTGGAAGATGTGACTAGCGTAATATCTTGCGTGCATGTATGTGTGTGAACGTGTAATTATAAACGCAGTTTCGTTTTCTGCACTTGAAACCATCTCAAGTGCTCATTGCGACACGCTTTGAATAACAAGGCATGGTTTGCAATTGGTAATAACAGGCATTTTATTCGTGCTATCGAATAACGTACACTGGTAGGTCTAAACACTGTGATGTCTTATGTGAAGCGGATTCACGAATAATTTTTCAGCGAACAAAGAAAATAATAACTTGTGTGGAGTTTTGAGTTTGGGGAAAGCATGTTGACACGATAGCGGTCACGTTGTGCCAGGAAAATGCAAGACGACAGACAGAATATAACAGAACGGTAGGATAGAAGGAGGCCCTGTCAGAAGCACCTACCAACCTGTGGATATTTATAGCTACTGCATACCTGGGACCTCCATGGTAGGAAAATTCTCTCTCTCAGTGTTTGTGTGTGTGTGTGTGTGTGAGAGAGAGAGAGAGAGGGGTTATTGCAATATTGTTATTTCTCTCACTGTTGTCTGCTGGTGTTACGTACTGGGTGTGACTGAAAAATTTGAATTAGCCACTGTTCGAGTGTCCTTACGTTAAAGTATGTTCATTGAAAGAAGTGCACTGGAACCATTTTGACCGAACTTGGAAACCCCTCCCTTCCCCAACCACACCACACCATCCCATCCCCCCTGGAGAGGGTAAGAAAAACCGAAAGTTTGTGGCTAGCGTTGCATTACATTGTGCATACTATAAAAATACACTTCAGATTACCACTTTTACCTTGTTTCGGTCTTTCGTAGTTTTCAACCATAATTATTTCCCTTGTGGCTTCACTTTACCTTGCACTTGCAAGGTCTCTCTTCCCATGTCCGTGTGTTACTGTACTTCGTGAGTACACCCACCTTGGCATAGCTGTAAATACTGTGTATGTCATTCTAATCTACAATAAGTTTTTCTCCTCATCTGTTCAACTCCGACCGAATATTTCAACAACCACCATATTATGATGTAGGTAAATCGTGTGTATGTTTGAAGAACCAAACAATGTCCAATAATGTGATGGTCTATTCTTTGAAAGTTGATTATAATCATTTTAGAATTACGATATGGCACTACTGCTGAAATAATTGGAAAGACAATGTCCTTCGTTGTGTACCTTTGTCCTTAGCACCAATCCATTATCTATTTTTTGCCGCCAGCCCACCCGAATCTCCTTCATTACTTTCCTGTGTTTACCTGTTTGTTAGCTGACACTTGGGGCTCTACCTTTCCTCACAATTTGTAAGTTGTAGACTGGAATCATCGCCGACATAGAGGAGCATCTTCACAGGCGCGCCCTGCCATGTCTCACATCTCTTGCTGTGCAGGCTCCAGTACCTCCCTGTACCAAGAGCAACCGGGTTTACATGCGGTCGCCGGCTTGCGGCCCAGACCGCCTATAAAAAAAAAGGGAGGGGGGGAGGAAAGGGGGTCAGTAATCACTGCCATACTTGCTGGCTCTGAAAATGCTTTTTCGGCGCGTTATGGTGAAATTTGTTGTGATTTGGGTATTTGTCGAGAAAAGCAGCTGTAAATTTCATTTTTGGTAATTTCAGGGAGGCATTGGAGTTGTGTGTGTGTGTGTGGGGGGGGGGGGCAATTGTTTCAGGTTTTCTGGATTATCTGGTTCAGATGTCTTTGGGTCATAAAGGTGCTGGTTGTTAAACTGATACTTATCATGAAATGCAAAGAGATATTTTGTCCAACCCTCCTTCCCACCTTCTCCATTGCCACACTAAAACAGGCGTAGTAATAGTAATAGGCATCCATCTGAACCGAAAACACTGTACGAGTTCGGGGTCCATTTCTCCACGAGACTCATCATTAAGGAATTGGTAATCTCTTCCAAGGAAGTTCTTTGTGCAAGTCTCGGCCGGACCGGGTTGTGAAAGCTCTGTGTATGGGCGTGTACATAGTACTCACTACTTTTTTGTAATATATTTATCGAGCTGGCCCACTGTAAAGCCTGAGCTTAATATTAAAGGCATTTCTCGTACATTGTCGGCAACGCTCCCCGCAAACATGTGTTCCACAGAAATGAATTACTTTTGTTTACGAATTGATAAGCAAAGTATCAGAATAATTGAACTGATATACATTCACTCTCGGAGTTAAAACTATTGTGAAGCAACGCATGGGATTTTTTTTTCTCTCTTGTATGTCCTTCAGATGCACAACATCCAGCAAATTCCACGGTCATATAAGTAGATTGTAACTTGCGGAAATAATATTGCAGTTTGCCCTAATCCTGGGGTAATCCTTTCGTCGATTCAGTTTTGTTCAAGAACTCCTTTGGAAAAAACAACAACATGTTCGTTCAGTCTTTTTATTTATTTTGTTTTATTTGTTGCCGTTTTGGCCGTGATCAGACGGTCTTGTATCTAACCCACAAGTAGCAGTTGCCAGTTTAGCCTCCCGTGAAATTTCTGGCCTGTTTCGAACGGCGGCGGTTGATTACACCATTGGTGAGGTACCTGTCAAGTCCCATAATTCCCAAGTCTCTGCTAACCAAAAGCAGACGCCTGCACCTTCATCGAGTTAATCTGAATCATTATGTTTGGCCTTCGCGTGTTAAGAAGTTGATTGATTAAAGATGGGCACATAGAAGTGGTTTAAATATAGACTTCGAAATTAAAGCACAGAAAATATTTAGGGAGGGTGTCAGTGGGCGGGTGGATGGGAGATTGAAAAGAAATGTAATAGATGGGGAGGAGGGGAAAAAAAAGGTCGACCACAGTTTGTTGTTTTGTATCCCACCTTTATATCATGAAAGTTTAACAAACTAGTTGCCATGCTTTTATATTCGTGTAAATGTGTGCGCATTGTGGCGTGGAGATTAATGATACAGAAAGAATAAAAAAAAAACGGATGCAAAGACAGATTTTTCTTAGTTGTTTGTTTATTTGTTCCTTTTGAAATTGTGCCCGTTTACATTTGTTTCCTTTGTTTACAGGTATTGAAGACGATTTCTATTTTTGGAACAGCCTAAAATAGACCATCTGAACAGATCAAATGTAGGAGAGGACCTGGTCACGGCATGATAGACATGACTCATTATGCACGAAACCTTTAAATTAAGACCTTAAAAATTAAACACTTTATTGCTAGAGGCCCGCTGGTATCTTGGTACTTTTGTGATTTCAGTATGTAGATCAGGTTGAATGATTTATTGTTTTGTTGAAATCTTTCCATAAGTCATGGTGTACTGATTTAGCTCTTGCTTTCCTAAAGTGCACAAGTTAGAGCAGACATCTCAAGATCTTGAGGGAGGGCTGGGCGGAAGAAAGAGAGAAACCGGGGGGGGGGGGGGGTTGTTCTTGGCCTCGCCGAAATGTCTGCACATTTATATTTGAGTCTGAGTGTTCCGGGTGCATACCAGATGAGGAGGGGGGTGGGGGTGGGCTGACGAATATTGCACTGAATACATTTAAGTAATGGAAGGTAATGGGGTCTTGGGGTCTTTGGTTGAAAGGAAAAATGAAAGAGATAACAGTCATAATAGCTAATGACAAAGCAGCTAAGAAAAGGGAAATAAAAGAGTTAAGTGATAAAGAAAAAACATTTTTAGAGCAGCAGCTGTAGTAGCACACTTATTTTAGTATAAGTGGCAATGAAAGATATGACTCAACGGCAGCGCTAATAGGCACTGTTGTGATTTTAGCTTAGGGACATCATCAGCATCATTTGTAACTCATTCAAGCAGATGATGTCATCGGATCTAATAACAGCAGAAACGTCTTTTATGGTACAGTTGGCACGCCTTAAGTTCAATTAAACTTCACAATTGCGAATAAACTACATTTGCGACATTCTGATATATTGTGTGACCAGTGTGGTTGGAGAGATCCTGCAGCCTAATTTTGCTTAATCCTGGTGTTGTTTTTTTCCCGCAATATACGGTCCTTTATGGGTCTGCCGCGCCCAGTATTCCATGTCTGAAGCACGTTAACGGACGCCTGCTCTTGGAGCATAGCGTAGTTCCTCAGAACGCTGAGGGGTCTAGAGTAAGTCTTCTGACTGAAGGCTTAGAAATGTAGATGTGACTGAGAGCGCTTTTAACATAATTATTTTAACATGCAGCCTATGCCAATAACTCCGATGACAACATAGATTTGATAAATTCTGCATGCGACATTGGACAATAAAGTGTCCACAGCGCAGTACCAGTGCAACCGGGAACTTTCTCATTCATTAGCTCTCTTACTAGATCTATGCGTGGCCAGTTGCGCGTGCGGTTTACGTGGAGAGATTAGAAACACGATGGGTGCTGTGAGCCAAGGGTCATTTTCATGTTGAACTGATTGGCAAATGAAGACTGTATTCACGCCCTGACAGATCCATTCTTTACCCTGCAGTGTGATGTCATGTTCTGTCCCCTAAACCAGGGCTCTGGTGAAGGTGTATAGATACTGATCATGTTTCACATTTGGGCACGATGTGTAGACAGGCACATGTTCATCTCCATGATCGCCCGTTTTCACTGGACCGAACCTTTGCCCAACTGTTTGCATGCGCATATTTCATCGCTGCCTTTAGGGCGAAGTGCTCACTATTTAAAAATGGCATTTCTATCGATTGTTGTGATTCATGAGAGAGAGAGAGAGTAAGAAAGATAGATAGAGAGAGAGAGAGACTTTTAAGAGCATTGAGAAAATGTTTGGAAGGGGGGAGGGGGAAGAGACCATTATCACACACTTCCAAATCAGCCAGTGACGGCCCCCGACTCTGCATTCCACCTGCCCGCGCTGAAAATCACAGCATTATATTATTCGAGTTTCCACCCGAACTAGATACATCCGCAAATCGTGAACTTGGTATTGCAAGTCATTCCAGTTTTTCAGGGTTTTCCCCCACGGGGCTGTGGAGCTGATCGACGGATGCGCAAAATATAGATTACTAATCGTTCTCTTAGGATGACACGGTTCTAAATCCCTTCCATCAACTTTTGAGAATTTTATAATTGAAGTTGCCCGTGTTCATAGCTTTTAGCGATACGACTTTTTTTTTTTTCTGTCTAGCAATGCTTACAAATAACATTCCGAATCCGCAGGATACTATGACGCACAGTGAAGAAGGCCTGTAAAAGTAATGTGTTATGCATACCTCAGTTCAGCTAAAAAGTGGACATAGTAATGGAACCATGTCATTCTGAGGGGACATAGTAGCCATAGATCTGATGTTCAAAACTATATCTTTGTTCTTACTTCCTCCTCAATAGTACCGCCCCCCCCCCCTTTTTTTTCCTTCTGTTTAATAATAAAATGTAGGAAACATTTATGTAACTTCAGCAAGAGTTAAAACCTTAATTGAAATAAATTGGCCCAGTATATACTCTGGGCAGAGATACAACACCTTATTGTCTGATGCGTATTTTTTTTTTTTCTCTTTCTTGAATAAAACTTAACGGCTTTAGAGTGAATGATTTCCATGTGGGATTGGGGGTGCTGATCGGGGCATAGGCTGTTATTTTTCGGTTCAATGCGTGCATGTGTCACTATAAATAATGCTTTTTATTCTGGTGAGGACAGCATTGACCCAGCAAGTGCCCCCAAATTTTATTTGCCCCTTTATTGTGAATCTCCTGAAACAATAATAATTTTCAGGTTTTCAGTTTGGGTCTCACCGTCTGGCTGTCAGTTTCGCATGGCTATACACAGTGCTCAGGCAGCAACTTACATTTATCTGGCAAGGCGGAGTGGTGAGCTCGGAGATAACAGCCACTTCCTCTGTCTCAGTTCCCAGTTTGCTTTCAGTGCTATATGTTCAGTGCTTCCAGACATCCGCAAATTTGCGGAAATCCGCAAATCGCGAAATTTCAGCAAGTTTCGCAAAATTCCTCTCGATCCGCAAAGTTCACAATATAAAACGTACAAGATTTACGATATTCGGCGATTTGCGGATATTGTCGTCGACGCGTGCGGTCACACTTGAATAACATGTTTGTACTACTCGTCGTGAACGGGTATTATTTACTTATATTACCGCGGGTGCTGAGCGGTTACTAGCTGTAGCTAATAAAGCCAACAGTGGAATTAATTGATACCCGAGTCCCCGTTACTTATACTAGTAACTGTTACCCGGTTCCTCATCAATACCCGACCGTAGCAGGATCTACTCCAGGGTTGCCAGGTTTGGCTCTTTGGGTGCCAGAATCCAGAAATCTGGCTCTCTGGAACATAGCTGGCTCCGAAATTTCGTTTTCTGGCTCTGGCTCTTTTTGTGGCTTTCTATCAATATTTATAGACTACGAACGTTTCTAGTGTCTCTTTCTAGCTCTTTCAGTAGTATTTTCTTGAATTTAATGGGTAGATTAAACAGTAGAACATCTGCTTAATGCCTATCCCGAACACCAATCAATCAGAAGTGAAATATGGCCCACACCCACCCAGGCACACACGAAACTGTACGGCACTTAGGGATCTGCGGGACACTGCATTATTCGTTAGACTTTAGACTGACAGGGGTAGCTGTCTAAAGGTGTACGAAAAAGAAGAATTGTAAAAAAAAAAATGAAAAACAAAATCTGGCTCTTTCCTGGCTCCCTAGCGTAATGGATCTGGCTCCCAAGCGTAAAACGTACCTGGCAATCCTGATATTCTACTTCCTTTGTTTAGTTGAAGTTTGTGGACATCGTTGAATTTTTTTTTTCTAGTTGCCTAGTCTTAATCTAGATCTAGAGGATAGTTTTCTTTCCTGTTTGTTTATTCATGCGGAATGTAGTTCCCGGTGTTATACTTAGTTTTGACTAAATTATTATTAGTTAAGAATAAGACCGATTCAAGAGAGAGAGGCGAGGCCGCCGGCCACAAAAGAGTGGGCGAGACGACAAGACTAACTAAGAAAGAGACGCAGTTTTTCTACTCTGAGATCGAACAACAAACAAAACATGATGGTGGCTTTGTTCTTTAATGAAGATAGTGACTTGCAAGAATCTTCCTGTGACCCTGTGCCCTGCCCCTATACTTGTACTATTACTATACCCTAATACTAGGGCCTATGCATGCTAGACTGTCTAGAGTCTAGAGTGAGGAATTTATTTTTGTTCCAGTTTGAGTTACTAGTACTAGTTACTGCAGTGAGTGACAGTTCCTGCTGGTTGTTGGAGATCTCTTCATCTGTCTTCATATAATATTATTATGGATGCACATGCAATTTAAACTTAAATCCGAGACTGGTGGTGTACTGTTGTGAGTTGTGCTTGGTTTTTACTAATAGTTTAACTATGCTAGACTTTATACTGTATAAAGAGACTGTGACTTCTAATAGCCTACTTCTATCCCTAGTACATTTTTGTGAGGGGTCTAGCTAGTCTGAAGTGAAGTATGTTGATTGGCCCTACAACATGCTCAGATTTTTATTTTTTACCCTCTATTTTTAAAATTTTTCTTCGGCTTCAGGGGGGCGTTGTCCCCCTGAAAATCCCCTACCAGGGCGCTGCCCTGGACCCGGACAAATTTCCTTGAATTTCTTTCTTGGCTGTTGGAAGCACTGGTAATATAGTCAGTGCGTAGTACAATGTATCTAAGGCCCTACTGTAGATGATCAAAGCCATAAGGTCTCGGGTAATACTGTCCGTGACTGCATGCACTACTTCCCCATTTCCGCCCATCTGTCTATCTATGTGCCTACATGCGGGCATACATATTTAACTGTTTATTAGACTGTGTTGCTTTGCAGGTTTCCCTGAAGTGTTTGGTGGCGTCATTTCTTGTTCTTCTTTTTTGGTTATCCCAACTTTTTCTTCTTTCTTTGGGGCCTTCTTCTTGTTCTTCTTCTGCCATTGCTTAATGTGTGCTTTTATTCTCCTCTCAGCTTGAAACTGCAGATCGAGCCAGGAAAACAAGAGCAGGGAAGTTGTTCAAGACCAAGGGAAGAAATCCGAGAAGCCAGAGACAGCAGTAAGTTGTTTTTTGGGGGTGAAAGCAGGGGAAATTTTTATAGATAAGCAAGCCAAACAAAAGCTATTCTCGCGCTGCTCTCACATTTCCCGTGACTGGAATCTTTGGGGGGAGAAAACATGTTTTGTTTGGACGCCGCTGAATCATCGGGACATCACGGGGGTTATAGGACAATGGCGTAAGTCTAAATTGAACAGGGTCGTAAGTTTAAAGTTTAAATGCTTTTCGTGAATAAATTAATAACCGTTCAGCTGTGGAAGCTTGGCTCATAAAACATTAGGGCACTGGCTACACGAACCATAGACTAAATACATGTAGTCAGAATAGTTGTTTTTTTTTTTTTTACCAGTTGTGCTAGTATCTCAAAAGGTTAGATCTACAATTGCCATGCCGCTAACGCAAAGGTTATTGTGGCCGGGGAGCTAAGCATAACCATAACTCTTATGCAGACCTCTGGAAGATATTTTGTTTCCCAGTTCGGCTGTTGGCCCCTAGTTCTTGATTGTTTTCTGGTTTCTTGTTCGTTGTTCTTTTTCTTTCTGTTCTTGTTTGTTTCTTGTTTCTTGTCTTCAGTGGGTGCCAGATAGTTTAGGCGAAAGTAAAAGAAGGAAGAGGAAGAAATGCCCTACCACTAACTCCCGGCCCCACCTCGGGGGCTTTGTCCCTTAGAAACAGTTCATGTGTTACATTTTAAAAATGAATTTTGTTCACGGCACCGTCAGCACATGCCGACAGTGTCGTGACTTTTCCCGTCGCAGAATGAAATTGCTAGGGTCTTGCTCTAAAAGTTCTGCAGTGGGTCGTCGTGCGTCCGGGGCTGTGGATCTGCCGTGAAGAAGGTCCGCCAGAGAATCTGATGGCCTGGCAGTTAAAACGAACGATTAAATAAGCGCCTATATTGCATAGACAAGGTGTATAGTTATAAAATGTCCTGCCAAATGTCCTGTGCAACTGTATTTGATAGGTTTGTAATTACGGTATGGAAGGGACGTGTTTTTGTGTGTGTGTGTGTGTGTGTGTGTGTGACTGAAAGGAATTAAATTGTGAGATAATGACGATAGTATCAGTGATGGAAATTCTCAGGAGATTTCCGGATTTTCAAAATCTTTTTTCTTTAATAAAACTCTGTTTTTTTTTTTTTTTTTGTTCTTGAAAATATGTTATACATGTGTATAAATTGGCCTTAGTGTATGTGTGTATTGTGGTTGACAGTGATGCACTATGTCAAAATTTCAGGAAATGTTTTTGTCAGTAGTTCTCAACCCTGTAGTGTGCAAATTAGACTGATGTGTACCTAGACTACATTATGTGATGTGAACGGGCAGTGTTTTGTATTTGGTCTTCTCCTTTCCACGGAAACCATCACAAAGTGAATGCTTAGGTTTACTGTTGTACACCATGAGTATACTTGCGTCTCGATGTGTTCCTTATGGAAGTGGTCATTTCGTTAGCAGGTCCGCTTGTCCCAGCTGTTGCACATTCCCCAAGATTCACTATGTAAACAAAAAAAATTCCAAGTAGACCTCGTGACCCAAACATTCAGTCAGAAAACACTGCAGAACTGAAATTTGTTTGGTACAGATACGTTGATCTATAATTATGTGTGTCAGTCTCAGCTGAATAAGAAACAGGCATTTTCAAGGCATTATTGGACAAGGGTTGTGGCTAGAAATGAAGGTGGGAGGCGCGTGCCGTCATTTCACCCGTCACCGCAGATTGTCAAAATATTAGCAACAAGAAATCTGAATTGTGTACATGCACTGTCAAACATACACACTGCCCTTTACCTCTGCAGCTGAAAGTGTTGAAATAATGTGATTAACGATATACGTGAACTTCAAAGCTCGCCGCCCGCCCCTTCCTTTCTATCTCTCTCTATGAATTCCCCGCCGCTGCAATCTTCCTTTTTCTCACTTATTTTGTTTGACACGTCCACTGCAAAGTTAACGATTGTGACTTACAACACTTTGTCATGGCAGGATTGATATCTGTCCGTATCGACACTCTAGTTGCGGAGTTCTCCCCCCCCCCCCTTTTTTTTTTCTTTTGCCTTTCCATGATGTCAATCGAGAATTGCGTCCTCCTATTGGCTCATTCCCATTGTGAAAGAAAACAGGCAATGGAAGGAATAACAGAGAAAGAAAAGAAAAACAGCACAGGAATAAACAAATTAAAAACTGGGGGGGGGGGGGTAGTTTGTTTTTTTTATGAACTGGAAAAAAGATAAGTTGGGTAGATACTCTGAGTCTGAGTTTAAACGCATAGAGCTAGAAGTGTGTATGTGTGTGATAGTGTGTGGAGGGGGTGGGGTGTAGAACCATCAACTTGTTCCACCTTTCTTTTCAGTGACATCCGCAGGTAATGATGTACAGCACATCGGGATTAATGATGGATGACAAGTACTGGTTTTTATTTATTTGTGTGCATCGCGCAAGTGTGGAATGTTTGTCCATGACATGCTCTCTCTCCCTCTCTCTCTATCTCTTTCGCTTTCTCTTTCTTTCTCTGTCTGCCTATCTGTCTCTGTCTGTCTCTTTCTCTCTCTCTCTCTCTCTCTCTTTCTCTTCAAATACGTATACAAATCTTCGTTTTTCAGGTAATTTGATCGTACCCTTAAAATAAACTCACGTACCTGAATACCGTGTCTCCGTCCCGCTCGGGGGTTGTGAGAATCGCACTGGTTGATTGTGCAATAAGGCCATAATGTGGATTGCGCAAATGCAAGGTTGAAATCGACAAGGAACATTTCATTCATTAAAGAACCTTAAAGAAAAAATGAGGACGTATAGTAAAGAAGCTGCAAATAACCAGTAATAGCCAATGGAACCAGTTTGAAATAGATGGAATCAAAACATGATTTTCACGGACGTTCACAGACAAACAATACCTCAAAAGCTTGGAGTTGTCAGTGCATTAGATTGTTTCATTTGTATTGCTAAGTTTCAAAGCGTGTAGAGCTATCCAGTTTTCTCTCTCCTTGTGTTGATGAGAAAAGAGAAATCATTCACGTAACCTTTGGACAGGACAGGTTTTGCAGCAAACACTTTGCTTTAGCGATTTCTTACTTCTAGCCATGGGAGATGGAGAGACATACGTGAGAGGGGAAGAGAATTATAATTCACTGTGTTATGCCAGATGAGACTTAAAAACGACCAGGGACGTAGTCTCGATGGAGTTTATCATCAAAGATAAAAGTGCTGTGGAAGTGGCCTTTAAAACATAAAATGATACTTTTTATTCATTCATGTTGTTGTTATTACATCACAATGAGAATAATTATCATGATCATCTGCAGCAACAGTTCTGTGAAAAGGTTGCGATGTTAATGTTTAAAATAGAGCTTGGCCACATCCATAAAGTCTGTTCGCTCAATTTTGGCGTTTACACCCCCCTCCAAGCGTCTTTATGCACTTTGCTTCGCCTGTTTTCTCTCTCCTCCCCCCCCCCCCCAAACCTTGTACGAGCGCACGTCCATGAATGTCGATGATAACGCCTCGATGGTCTAAGACTATTTCAGGGTATATTCGATGTATATATAATAAATACATTTTGTGTAATTAATTCTACAACTTATTGTGTGGAAACAACAACAACTAAAAACAAACAAATAAATATAAATATTTAAATGTAAACCAAAAATATAAATCAAACTTTTAAATCCAATATCATAATTGAAAGCGTACACCCCCCCCCCCCCATACACTGGGGCACCCCTTTCCTTACGTAGGTGCTTTATGGATGCCGCCTCTATGCAGATCCGTGGACGTACCGTAGCTTCCTTGATGTTAAAGTATGAGCCGTGTCTCGGTATGATCACACTGGCGAAGCATCACCAAGAAATGTCACCATCATTCTGTATTTAGACTATGAATTCCCTGGACACCGTGTGAACCTTTTTCTTGTCGTCTCACATCTCCAATTTCCGGACAAAAATGACACGGAAAAAAAAAAGGACAGTTCACCGGAAGGTTTTCAATGGGCATTATCAAAGACTGTCCTACTTTTTATTGCTTTGCATTATTACATTTGGTCGGCGGTTTTTATTTTTCAAAGGTTAAACACGATCTGTTCATACAGTTGGGTAGTCATGACCCGGCCACTATTACACCTGGCCTGGCGTGACCTACTTTTAGCATAACAGTTCAACTCTTGGCTCTGGGCGACCCTAGTCCAACAAGACTCACCGATTACGGGCCTGTTTTTTTGTGGTCGTTGCTGAATCAGGGTCTTGAAAGTTCATTTGGGGTTTTGAGGGAATGGGCCGAGTGGACACTGATGTTAAGTTCTCCATCTCTATCTGTCTGTCTGTCTCTCTCTTGTAGATATGAGAAAAAGGGGCTGGGGGGTGCTCATTGTTTGAAACTGGATTGGCATATTGTACCGTTTTACATGAAATATTGAATCAACGTCGGAAGGATTGTTATTGAATATTAGGCAGTTGGCGCACAGCTTAATTATTTTTTTTTTTTGGATGCGGACTATTATAATGGTGTTGGTTTTATCGCCGCCTTACGGAATATTATATTATTCAGAAATTTTCTATAGGCTATGCACTGACTGTGGGTAAGGGGGGGGGGGGGAGAGAAGAGAGAATGAAAGGAAGAGAGGGCCTTAATGCTATAATATCTGCTTACAGTGGGATACTTGGGGCTTCATTGGCTTCCGCTGTGCAAATCTCACTGAAGCTGGCCTGTTGTTATCGGCAAAATGGACGATGCCAGTTTTTCAACGCTAACCTGACATGTGGATGTCCTAAACAATGTACCTGGTAAGACCCAAATTTCAGAGGTAGTTGTTGTACATGTGTATTTCGAAATCGGTATCGTATCGGCAAATCATTGAGCCGTTGTAAAAAGCGATACCGAAATCGACGACAACCATGCATGGCCAAAGCCGTCGATCCACTGCTTTGTAGTTGTGTACTCTTCCTTTTCCTCCCCCACACCTTTTGTTAAGATGAACACCTGGCTCTTCCGTGATCCCCCACATCTGTTTATTTGTTCGTTTGGGCATCAGTTTGTTTAGCTGTGTGAGCGCCTTCTCTCACATAACCGTTTGTCTCTGTGAACTGTCCCGCGCCAGTATTTGTGGCGTCATCAGTTCCATCACTGGAGAAAGAGTGGGTTTCAAGTTTGTTTGTTCAGTCGAATTAGTTATGGACACATCTCTCAGACAGTCTGTTTGCTTGCATGGTTCTGTCTTGTCTGTCAGCCTGGATGTATGATGATGGGTGGGTGGATAAATGGATGGGCCGATGGATAGATAATTGAATGGACGGATGGATGGATAAATGGATGGGCCGATGGATAGATAATTGGATGGATAAATGGATGGGCCGATGGATAGATAATTGAATGGACGGATGGATGGATAAATGGATGGGCCGATGGATAGATAATTGAATGGACGGATGGATGGATAAATGGATGGATGAAAAGAAAGGATGGGTGGTTGATTTAGTTGTTTGAAACACAATATGGGTACCATTTTCATGTATGCTCTCTGTCCAGTAAAACACGTGTCCCTTAAGATACATTGTGTTTTTCCAAGAGACAACATATTAATATCCATTCTCTGTTGATCTGATATATAAAGGCTGTATTTACTTTCACGACTAAATTTGTGATGCTGCACTACGAAGACCCCAGCAGATACAACCTCTCGGCGCGGATGCACATCGTGCCCGATGACAGTTACACACGTTTCAGCAGCCCGGATGCTGTTCGCTTATACAAAACAGTGCCTAGACATGTAATGAAGAAAGGGTGTTGACCTTTACACTTCCTTCCGTATTCAGAGGCATGCAGGTGCATATGTAAATATTGCTTCTTTCTATATTATGTCATTGTTTTGTCTATTTATCGTAGTCTATAACAACTATGAATGGTGCTGTATCTTCTTAAATCTTAATTTAGCATATATAATGCACACACTCACCATAGTGTAGACAGAAAGACACGTAGTCAGTCAGTAAGAAAATAATGTTAGAAATGTAAAGAAAACAGCAACATTTCTAAACTCGTCGGACTTTCAGTGAAATGCTTCTAATTTTTCCACTGGATGAAATGATGGGGCATCAGGATGTGTTTCGTTAAACCAATTTGTCATTAACAGGTTAGGAGGAGAGGGCGCCCCTCAGTAACCAGACTTGTTTCGTGAGACTTCTCTTGTTCTACTGTACCTTTACTCGCTACCTTAGATGTGCTGTTTAATTGGTTCTGTCTGCGCCGGTGCCCGTTTTCATCCTTCACTGTCAGCCCTGCTCCCATTAGCATTGCGGTGGGCAGAGGTGGAGACTCGCTACGAAGAAAAGGTGTTGAGGGAGGGAGCAAAATACCAAACCTTCTTCTCTCACAACTCTCCTGTGACTTTGATTTTGTGCACCTTTTTCCATTGCATGTATATCATACATTGTTACTCTTTTTCTCTTTATCATCTCCCAACTCCTTGTGTCCCATCAATCCGTTATATTCTGTCTATCACCTTGGTTTTTCTTGTCTTAGCATAATGATGGCCGTTACCGTGTCGTCGTGCTGTCTCCAAACTCAAATTCGAACTCGAGCCCAGCTCCTCACCCCCCTCCCCCCGGGCCATATACACACAGCTCGAACAGGGACCAAAAACAAAAAAAAAAAACCCACCAAAAACAGAAGGATGTCAGTGTGTATAGTAAAAAAACAACAACAAAGGCTTGGAAATGTTCCTCTGTTTCCAACATCTTTCAGGGAACATTACGAATTTATCAGTGACAATGTAACACACAAGAGTCACTGGGAGTCAAAACGTTAGAAAACAAACTCCATTTTGCAGCATATTATACATAATTATCTGTTTTATTCAGAAAACGATCTGTAAACATTACGCACGGCATGTTGTCAAAATTACTTCACAATATCTTGAATTGAACGGGCTTCAAGAATAATCTTCTGAAAGCCTTGCAGTCCAGGTGTGGAATTTCATGTCCTATCCGGGCTTTTTCCTTTGGTCTGGAGCGCAACATGCTGATGTGTTCTTTTGTCGAAAGCGGCAAGTAGTCTCATCTCATGACCCCATGTCAGGTATAATTCTGTGCATGTTAAGAAAACACAGGGCGTGTCGGAATTATTCGAGATTAAATCAGTTTTCTCCGTCGATCTCGTAGTGTTGGAATAGGGGTTTGGGAGAGGGGGAGGGGGTATCAAAATAAAATACCAGTATGCATTTTTCTGTGCATGTGCTACTGACTTTTTCAAGTTAGATTTTCAGCTGTGGTTGAAATTCAAGCTTACAAGAACGAGATCTAACGAGATATCGGAAGAAGGAAGGCAGAGATTCAAACATGGAATGCGTGCCACCTGAATTGGTTACTGTGCAGGGGATGCACTTTCTTGTACTGTGGTCGGTTTGTACTTACTAAAAGTGCAGTTTGGTATCATGTTGACTGCCTGTCCATCCGATTGTGTATATTATGCGTTTTGTGTTTGTGTGTGGGAGGGGGTGAGAAGAAGGAAAATGAATGAAAATGGGATAGGAACGATAGTTATCATATCATTATATATAGAGAGAACAGCCACTGATCAGTAATACAGGTGTTCATGTGGTTACATGGGCGAAATTAGTGAGCAAAAAAAAAAAAACAAAATGATCTCCTGAAAACCTTAAAAGGAGTGGGCACTTTGTTTGGGTTCCTTTTGATTTTTTTTTTGTTGCTTTCTATTAGTTTGTTGTTGTCTGTACCGTTGGCGACATCTCCTGACCTCACTTCTAAATTTCCTGCCAAGTTTGCTAATACTATGGCAATGCAGATATTTCTCAAAGTATCCAGGCACGATAGATACTGATCTATATAATAAAATTTGACTATGCTGCGCTGTAACTCTAGCGACGTTTTTGGGCGCACTACTTTGTGCATAGAGCGCAACATAACTACTGCATGGGTAGTGTAATGCCAAGTGTTTTTATGAAATCACTCGTGCGTATTATTCATCGTTTCGACCTGATTCTGTCGTGTTTAGCGTTTGCTGCATTGGTGTCTGAGCGGGTCGTGTAGACGTAACTGTATGTTAAGAATACGTGTATCACTCATTAATGAAGAGCAGAAGTGTAAATTGTTTCCTTACACTCTGCGCGGCATTTCAGAAGTGCGCGAAGCTGGAGAGCGATAAAAAAAAATAAGAGGGGAGGGTGTTCATGAAAGAGAGAGAGAGAGAGAAGGAAGGGAAGGAGAACTTAGTGGGAGAAAGGCGGAGGGGAGTGTTATTCTCGATTCTAATTGTCGTATTCTGTAATGTATGTAAGCCTACTTTGAAATTTCACAGAGGATACCTGGATACTGAAACGGCATGTCGTGTAATATTGTAACATTACACTAAAGTCATAGACTGTCCTTCTTCCCCTCTGTATTTTTCTCTCCATACCCTTGATGTCCCCCTCCCAGCCAAACATCACATTTAATTGCCACAGTTCATAATGCGTACGCAGCCGAGCCCAGTCAGGCGGTTTCTTTCAAGAGCTCCATGATGACGTAATATTTATTCAAGTGATATCCTCCACTTCTTTCTGTATCTCCTCTTCTTAACCCCCCACCTCCCGAAATTATGCTAATTCTGTCCATATATATAAATGTACGGTGGGACACACACACACACGCACACAGTTACTAAACGAAACGCACACACACACTAAACGAAACGCACACACACACACACACACACAACACTGGCAACACGCATACATACTGACGACACGTGGAACCATCTGACATAATTCTGGAAAAAATGCTCAACTGCACAATTTGGTTCATTCTCAAGGACTCAAATCTAGAACACTATTTATTTCAACTGCCGATGTCCAAGCGCCAGGCCACGCATTCTTCTGCAGAACCATATTTCAGGAAATGACGTCGTTAGTATTTCTTTGTTGTTCTGCAGAAAAGTTATTAATAATTCCATCCAAAAATTTACAGAGTGGCCCGCCCCCCCCCCCCTCCTTTTTCTTTCCCCTCGCCAAGCTTCCACCGGCGTAGATCATCCTACCTGGCTAGGAATACTGGTAGTTTTTAAAAGGTGATTAAAATATACACGCGTGCAGGAAGAAATAAAATGAAGCATTTGCCAGAGAATTATCGGTCTTCTTTTCTGCTCCAGTTTTTATTTTTTAGTTTGGCTGTTGTTGTTTGGTTCGCTATCCTGAGCCAGTTCATGTTACAGTTTTTGCCTGAGGGGGAATAACCCTGAAGTTTGAAGCTTGCCACTCCTGTGTCTCAGAAAACAAGCCGAGTCGAAGGCAAACTATAAATGAATCGTAACAGGCCGAGTTGTCGGTGGAAAAATTCTAGTGCAGAAAAATGCCCTCTTTGTTGTTTGGCTACCGTGTACGATGGTAGGAGTTTTTTTTTATTTTTAATTCTAATTTTTTTTCCTTCTCTTTATGAAGATTAGCCAGAAGACAAGGGTTTTGCCCAGTGGAGAAACAGAGACGTAATTGTTATGAGAAGGTGTGAAATCATCTCAGTTTTAAAAGAAGATCTTCAATTCATTTCATAATGTACATGATAATTGTTGAAGAGAACGGATTTGACAGGTAAAATCTGCAGTCAGAGATAGGCAGAGAGAGCTATGTGCTTTCTTATTGTTCATCTTCAAAGTTGGTCGAGGAATCTGAAAATGCAGGGTTTTTACCTTCACAATTTATCTTCGCGGCAGCCACAAGATAAAGGGTTTTCCAGTCTTCATGTGAATGTTTCAGGAGCTGGAATGAAAATGAAAATATTCACATAATAACTTGGGTATAAAGACTTCCACCGCTGCCCCCCCCCCCCTGCCGCGTTAGATGTCTCTCACTGCTTTGTGGGTGCTTATCTGGTGGTTCTTTAAGAATGTTTGCCCCACAACAGACTACTATTTACAGTAAGAGAAGAAACCTTCACAATTGACGGTGACTGTGACTGTCTGTACCGATGAAAAAATATGCTGCCTGGTCACCAGTGGAAAAAAAAAATGTCACATAATTCAAACCTTGCACCAGTGAAACAGTTGGGACACGATGTTTACCAGGAAAAGCAATTGTCGGCGCAATCGTCAAGGATGAAGAGCAAAATGTTGGCGTTGTTCTTCTTGTATTTGCAGCTAGCTTTAAACGGGGTCAGATACATAAACTTTCGCGAAAGCTGTTCATAGGAAAGCCAGGAAGTGAAACTGTGACACCTGCCAGTAAGGGTGTGCGAATCCAAAAATTTCGGACTCGATTCCGGAATCGAGTAATAACAAAAGGAGTCGAGTAATTACTCGAGTAAGTACTCGATTCCCAAGGTGCCAGGAATCGAGTAATTACTCGAGTAATTATACTAACGAGAACTTGTTATTCAATTTTTTTTGCATGGCAAATGTTGGTGTTGCTATTGTTTTAACTTCAGTACTGTTGTTGCTGTAGCTGTTGGTGGTGGTGGTAGTGGTGATAATAAAGCACTGCTGCTGCAATTACTGTTTTAACCTTGTTGTTACTGCTGCTAATGCTGTTGTTGTTGTTGTTGCCACTGCTGTTTCACCACTGCTGCTGTTGTTGTATTTGTTGTTGTTGTTGCTGTTGCTGCTGTTGTTGTTGTTGGTGTTGGTGGTGGTGGTACACTGAAAATAAAATGCATACCTAAAATTTATAACTGTGAACCTGAGAGAATGCACTTCATACATGAAGTTTGCTTGGGATCATCATAGGTTCTTAATAGTCAGCAATTGAAAGTTGTTGGGTTTTTTTTTCTTTTTTCTTTCTTTTTTAAAGTTTTTTTTTCTTCTTTTTTAATTGTTTGTTGTTTTTTTTTTGTTTTTTTCTTTCTTTTTTTTTTCTTTTATTTTTTACAACATATTGCTGTTTAGAAACAACAACATATTTACATTTTCTGCTGTCAATCTTGATCTCCTGCTGGATACCAGTTCTCCGGCAGCAGAAAACAATCTCTCTGATGGGACGGAGGATGCTGGAATGCACATATATTTCTTGGCAAGTTTCGAAAGTCTGGGGAATATGTTTTCGGATTTTCTCCAGTATTCCAATGGATCGCTGTTTCTGGGGATGTTTTCATCTTCGAAGTATCTTCGTTTTTCAATTTCGGTGTTGACGGTTTGTGTTCTCTTGGTTGTTGTGGATTCAACAAGATCGTCAAAGTGCGACCATAAGTTGTCAGTTGATGTAACATCTTGTGCCTCTGTTGATGGGCCTTGTTCTGGGTCTGGGTCAGGCATGATGGAAGTCATTTCTGCCACAAGTCTTGTGCTTGTTGCTTCAAGAGTCACTGGAGACGAAAATGCAAGTTTCTTGAATCGTGGGTCGAGAAGAGCAGATGCTGCCAGGTGAAATCGGGTTTCGGCATCTCGAAATCTTCTGTCCAGATTGTCAAGAAGTTTCTGTGCTAGTGGCGATGTTGCAGCATGTCCAGTCATTTTTCTGCGTAGGGCCTGGCAGAGGATTATAACTTTCGACAGGGAGACGTATTTTTCGGCCGAAAACTCTCTCGTGACATCTTCAAATGGCCGCAGGATTTCTAGGGATGACTTCATTTGCTGGACTTCTCTGTCTTCAATACAAAGGCTTGGTCTGCCCACATAGCACAAAGCTTTTGTGACAGCCTGGTGCTGCTCGTGATATCGTTCAAGCATGTCATAAGTTGAATTCCATCGTGTTTCAACTTCAGCTATGAGTTTTTTGTTCGGTTGACCAGATTGACTTTGTATTTCTCGAAGACAGTCGGACGCTTTGACGCTGTGGTGGAAATAGGTGACTATTTCCCGGACTTTTCTACGAAGAGGGGCCAGTTCAGATTCGTCCAAAGCTCCTTTCACCACAAGGTTTAACATGTGTGCAAAGCAGGGCATCTGGTGTTGACCCAATGTTCTGATTGCTGCTATCATGTTAGAGGCTCCATCCGTGACAACTGACACAATCTTGCTTTCGATGCCCCAGGAAACACATATGGCTTTGATTTCATCTGCAATGTTCTCTGCTGTGTGTTCTCGTTTCATGTGAACGGTGTCCAGGGTTGCAGATTTCAGTTTCCATTCATCTAAAAAGAACATTAAAAAAATGTATAAATATGAGCAAATGAGAGAGAGAGAGAGAGAGAGAGAGAGAGAGAGAGAGAGAGAGAGAGACGACAGAAAGAGAGAAAAGAGACAGACAGACAGACATAAACAGACACAGCCACACACAGAAACAAGACGAAAAGATATTATAGTGAAATGAGGTATATTTACCTGTAATGTAGTGGCACGTTACTGTTAAATATGAAACAGTCTGGCGGGACGTCCACCCATCTGTTGTGAGAGCGATATACTCGGCCTTTGCTAAGTCTGTTTTCAGGGCTTCAGCTTCCTTCGCATACAACTCTTTTAGGTAATGTCTAGACATAGTCGTGCGACAGGGGATGTCAAATTTCGGGTCCAAGGCATGCAGCAAATCCTTGAAGCCTTCATCTTCCACCATAGAAAAGGGCTGCATGTCCTTTACAATCATGCGCATCAGCTTTTCTGTCAGTTGTTTTTGTCTAGGTGCATCTTTCTTGTATTTGAACAAATGCTGGGTCGCTTGGTGTAGGGTCTGCTGCTCCATTTTCTGCCTTTTCGTTGTGGTGGACTCTTCTTGGCTCTCATCAGCTGTCATCGACATGGCTTCTTGGGTATGTCGTGCTTTGACGTGTTTCAGCATATTTGAAGTGTTATTGCAATCTGCAAGTTCAGCCTTGCATAGTTTGCATTTCACTTTCTTGGCAGCAGGACATTTTTCGAAATATGTCCACACGTTGCTCTTCTGTCTGGAACTCATGCTTGATCGATGTGGAGTCTGAAGTTAAGCAATCGAAGATTGGTGGATGAATGATAATTTTGGGGCTTTTGTCTGTTATTTATACATACAGTCTCGATTGCCCATGATCCATCGGATCCAAGATTGTGCCCATATTTGTAGACAAGCATTTCAAATTTCCACGAAAAACAGAATTTTCTTTTCCTTATTCGGTTAGTTGATATGCTCGTGCAGGCTGCACCCTTTTCCTGGAAAATTGCAGAATGTTGCAACCATATTTGGTCAAGTGTTGAAACGTGAACCAAAAAAAGATGTCATCCCTTTCCGAGCTGAGCTCGAGGGCTGTTTTTGGTGTTCATGAATTTCCGAGGGGACTCGAGTGGAATTGATTCCAGATGCACCATTTTGGACATAATTATGCTTTTGATTGTCGTTGTTTGTTTGTTTGTTAGTTTCTTTGTTTGTTTGTTTGTTTGTTTGTTATTGTTGTTTTTATTTGTTTGTTGTTTGTTGTTGTTGATTGGTTGGTTGTGGTGATGATGGTGGCGATGTTGTTGCTGTTGTTGTAAACTATAACAACTTGTGTGAGCTAAGGCTAGTATTGAATGTTTCTTTTGAAATCGAAACCACCGTAAATTCTTGGAATTCTAAGAGTAGTTTCACTTTCAGTTCTGTTGCCGTCGGTTTCCACTTGCTGTACTCACCCAGCACGTGTGGTTGTGGTGGTGGTGTGGTGATTTGACGTGCTTTCAGTATAATTTTTTGCCCAATTTGTGTATGGGACTCGAGTCCTTTACCGAGGAGTCGAGTCCGGAATCGGGTTGTTGGAATCGAGTCCAGAATCGAGTATTTGATTGGAGACTCGAGTCCGGAATCGCCGCAGTTAAGAATCGAGTACTCAATTCCGGAATCGTTACTCGCACACCCGTACCTGCCAGCTTACGTACCTACGCTTTTCAGAACCCCATTCCCCCCATGTACGATTTCCATACACTGGGAGCAGCCCCCTTTGCCCCTCTGAGAGTAGGTAATGGGTGGCCCCTTAGCAGCATGACAATGGATCCACTAACCAGCATACCACCAGACATCCAAACAGTTATCACCACCAGACACAGCTTGTATTGCATCATTTTCGGCTTTATCCTCAAACGGCAAGGCGGCCCAGTGACTTGGTGGTTAGAACACTTTACCTGAGTGGGAGAGGGCTCGGGGTCGGATCCCGCTTAGGGCGTTGTACAAATCAAAGAATTTCTTGCAGTATTTGCAAGTCACTCAATCGCCGGCGGCCTTATGTGGACGCAAGACTCCTCTCTGATATAGCCAGAATAATTTGAGAGGGATGGAGTGTAAATTTTTTTTTTTAAAAGGGGGGGGGGGTGGGGATGGGATGCAGAAAAAAGAGAAGGTGAGTGGAAGAGTTATCTAAAGAAGGATAACTCTAGTGGTCACCACAATGCATAGTTCAGGGGAGCGGATCAAGCTGTGGCAATCATATTGGCTCACTCTGCTCAATTCACCACGTTACTCAACCTAAAAGTAAATGGAATCATTTTGCCCAGCGTGCAACACTTCCCTCAGACCAAGGGGAGAGAAGAGGGGGAAGAATCGTGAACTTAAAAAGTGGGGTAACTGCAGGAAATTTAAAGCACCATTTCTCTCACTTTTCTCTGCCCCTTCTCCTCTCCCGATCCTCCCCTTCTTCACCCCCCCCCCCCCAACCACACCAACAAGGAGGCAATGGTTATGAAACGTGAAGGGTGAGGACGGGCGGTACAGTGAAGCGACGTGAAAGAAATGAAGAAAAACTGAAGGCACGGCCATCGTTTTTGAAGAACACATCATGTAGAAATTCGGAAAGACTTGGCGATAGTGTGTGATTGAAGAGGCAAAACTGATATTTTTTCTCCCCGCGTTTTATCCCTTTAGTAGTTTTTTTTGTTTAAAATCTTTTCCCCTCCGTCTCCTCCTTTTTTAAAAAAATTTTCTTCTCCCCCCCCCCCTCCCCCGTTTTTCATGGGATTCATTTCATGTGTGTAATTTTATATCTTTTTCTTGAAACGGTGTTTTTAAGCAGGGTTGCCAATTTGGCCTTTTGACGACCAAATTCGAGAAATTTGGCCTTTTGGAAAACCATTTGGCCGTGAAGTAATGCAGTTGGCCATCTGGCCTTTATTTGGCCTTTTGGCCATTATGGTTCAATTTCTTCAAATATGCACTATTTTCCACCAAATTAATTGTTTATAGATCAAATACTCCAATATTCTTTTTTTTTTTTTTGCCATTTGGCGCTTTGCCAAGTATGCACCTGGCAAATTTAAATAATTCCTTTTAAAAAAATCATGCCAAGGTAAGATCATTTTAATTTACGGTAGTAAATTGTTTTGATAACGTTCTTTGACATTATAAAGCCAAGTACATATGAGTAAAATGTAACCAATGTTTGAAAATGACATGATAAATTTTGGCCTTTTCGAAAAATATTTGGCCTTTTTGGGCTGGTGATTTGGCCGTCAAGGGTCAAAAAGAGTTGGCAACCCTGTTGTTAAGACAGCCTTCGTTTCAATGCACGGCTGTGAAATTACAAGCCCTCAGGGTACATATTTTGTTTCTGGGATTGGGGACGGGAGAGGGGAAGGAAAAAAAAAGGGGGGGGGGCACAATTTGATCAGCATGATACGTTGGGGATACTGAGATGGAATTTACTATTGCTGTTACTATATTGTGAACTGTTGTGAGGCATAGAAGTAGAAGACACTTCTGTCGTAGAAAAGTAAGTCTAATAGTGTTGACACTATTATTATCGATGAGGGTTTTGGTGTAGAGATTCAGTGGCGCATTTCTGAGGCGTATTTAATTTAGGGCCCGGAGTGTGGGCAGAGCCATATAATTATATACATGAAAAAAAGTGCCCTATCTCTTTCAACATCCAAACAACAGTCGGTTTTGTTGAACAGTGCAATGATCTTCTTTCTTTTAGGAATGTCAGTTAGTCAGTAAAAACACCCAGACTTACAGCAGAATTTTTAACGCTGTTTGTACTAAAACACACAAAGAAGCAAACCAATGAACAACACATAAAAAGAAAGAGTAATATAAGAAAACCCGTGTTAAATACGACTAGGGGCTACTCTTTAAGTAGGCAGTTGGTATACTATGTGCTATGAAATGTATTAATATGAGCTTTATTTTCATTCATTAACTTGTAATATCCTCTGGATTGCGTAATTAACTCATGTAGTATTTTCATGACACTTGATAAACTTGTGATCACGTTGTGTCAAGTGACGCAGAGCAATAACACTGTTCCCATTGTCACGATTAAGGTTGATGACCTTGTACGCCACGAGTATAGAGGGGGTAAACTTAGTAGGGGAGAAGGGGAGTTTTTAAGTTGTTGACTAGCATGAAAGATTACTATCACGAGGAAGGTCGGTGGCCTTGTGCGCCACGAGTCCTAAGGGCCCCACACACGTAAGGATCTGGCCTCGGATCTGGCCCCGGATCTCCAAAACCGTCGAAAATCGTTGCGTGTGTGGCCGATTTCATGAGGCCGGGCCCGGGGTGCGGCACGGGACCAGAAATTTAGGCTCTGCCATATATTTTTCCATCGGGCCGCAGGTAGAGGGGTGTGGTGGGGTAAAAATAAAATTTTTTTTTTTTTTACATTTTTGCTTTTTTGACCTCAGATTCGTAATCAGCGTCAAATTTACCATGAATTTGATACAAAACACCGGGCCGGTACGATGTTTAATTAAAATTTTGCAAGACAATTTATTGTTCTGTCACCCGCCTCGTACTACACTACTACTAGGCTAGACAAGGGAGTGTCTGTCACTCGTATCCCGTGCGTATGTAGTGTGTTGTAGTTCATTTTGCTAACCTAGAGAAGAGTCAGTTGATTTTACACTGTCTAGAAATTGTGTGAAAATGGCTTCGTAGTCAAAAGAAAGGACATTGCAATTTATTGAACTATAATTATACATGTAATGACTGCCTGTGGAGAGTGAAAAGCAAGGATTCCTCCAACAAGATAAAGAGGGAGAAATCCTACGTATGGCCTCCCTGTCGCAAGGAACCTCAAAGTGACTGTCAATTTTACCGTTCATGAGAGGAAATGGCCGATCTCATCACAGTGTCCTGCTTTTCTATTAAATGAGTTAAAAGGTCCAACAATCTCATGTAGGTTCCTTCATCCAGGCCATACGCAAGTAGTTGTAAAAGTCACCAGGATACAACCACAACTTATTGAGAAGGTTGGTGTGGGTGAAGGTGTAGAAGCCATTGTTTGGACCAGAAAGTCCTATTTTTCGCCCTACATTTTTTCTTTTCATTAGCAGAGGATAGACAATTAGTCCACAGACAGCCTTTCGTTTGTCTGTCGGCACTGAGTTCGTGAATGAGCCTCTAGATCCAGTGTCGACTCGGCGACTAGCTAAAGACAGGCAGTGATTTTAATTTGGCGCGAAAAAAATACCCCCAGGTGTGGCCGTTGCGTGTGGGTTCAAAAATAACCCCGAGCCAGGCCCGAGGTGAGGCGCGGTGCCTCGTTTCCATCCATTGGCTCGTACGTGTATGGGGCCCTTAAGGGGGGTGAGCTTAGCAGGGGAAAACACGGTTTTTAACATTGTTGACGAGCGTGGATAGATACACACGACTCGCTTTAAACTAGTCGCGTGTGCAAAGACCTCGGGAGTATAAGTAGAGGAGAAGCTCGACACACGAGGTTCCCAAGATATTCATTCCTAAAGGAAGACGCAGCGAGAAGTGGTCCGGGCGACAGGTGGAAGGTCGTGCCATGGGGACCAGGGGTGTTATGTATATGAGGAATCTATGAGGTTCCCCAAGTTATTCATTCCTAAAGGAAGACGCAGAATTTATCGGTCCGGGCGACAAGTGGAAGGTCGTGCCAGTGGGGACCAGAAGTGTTAGGTGTGTGAGGGATCCATGATGTTCACATGTATTTCCCAATAAGAAGAATTTATCGGTCCGGGCGACAAGTGGAAGGTCGTGCCATGGGGACCAGAAGTTGAGGAGTCCTGATGATAGGACGGGAACCCTTCAGGAGCTCGTGATTTACGATGGCGGGTGTGAACCGTCGGTGTGCTGTGTGTTTGCAAGTTGAAGAGTCCTGAGGACGGGATGATGAGAACCCCTCAAGGAGCAAGTAATCTACGATGGCGGGTGTGAACTGTGTGTTCCTATTTGTGTGAAGCCAGGGGCGTCTGTTTCCCCTTTTATCGTCGAAGTTAGAGATCTAGAAAGGATCGTGTGAACTCTGGAGACGTGAAACTGCATCAACGAGGAGGGCAGCTGTTGACAGAGACTATTAAGTATACGTAATTAAGTTTATGGACAGAGGGGTTAGATCTAGATGTGAAACGGGGAGTAGAGAATAGCCATGATCCCCAAGAGTAAATTTGAAATATCTCTGTTTTTTTTATTATGTATGTGATTATCATGAGTTGAATGTTTTGACATAAGTTTTGTCATGCATTTATAATTAAATATCGTTTAATTTAAATCTCACTCCATGTGTCCGTTGATCGCTGGTCTGCTTGCTTGGCTTGTTAGCTGGGTTTGAAAGGTAAATTAGTTAGGTACTCATCACACACGTGGTCGTGACCATCTTCACGCACGTGATCGTGACACCATACAGAAAATTGGGCGGGATTTACTGGTTTGCATAATTATCATCAGATCAGCACAGTTATGAAAGTTATACTGCTCACTGTTCGCCTGCGGTTAACCGAAATTCCGGAAGAAGTCTTGCTCTAACTTCTTGTCGTTGAAGAAAGATGCATAGTTTGCGCAAATAGCGGCTTTTGTCAATGTTCTGTGGCTGTAATAATCTGTTTTCACACGGTCGACCTGAGTCGACTAGAAGAGGAGAACAGAGAGAGACAAGAGAGAGATAGAGTATAGACAGACACACAGACGAGAAAGAAACAGACCATATAGATATAGTATTTATTCCGGTCACTGCCCATTGCAAATGAATGTTAAATGTTAACTTGGGTTTATTTTGACCACAATTTCGCCTTGTCTTGTAATGGATTCCATCGTGCATCGAGTCGTCTACGTAGTCTTGACAGGATAAATGTTTCGGGCCATCCGTACAGTGAGTAATCACCCAGGGGTAGGAGGGAATTTACCTCCAGCGTACGAAAAGCGTACAGGGTGGACGGGAGATCTAGGGTGCGTACGTACGCATTTCCTGAATTATAAAAGGGACGTAAAAGCAAAACAAGTGACGGGATTACATGATGCTGGACCATAATGAAACATTCAAGTAGTCCATGCAAATTGTAGAACATTAAGGTTTTATCCCACATTCACCATTCTGTTGGCCGTGCGCCCATAACAGAGGGACGAAGGGGTTTGAGGCAGATTAAAGTTGCACTAGGACCAACCATTTCAAAAAGTGCCCCCATCAAGGCAGAAAACGGCCAAGAACTTACCGACAAGAAGGAACAACTGGAGAGATGGGTCGAACATTATTCCAAACTATATGCAAACGAAAAGCCAGCAAATCAAGGCTTAGAAGAAGCAGTCCCAAAGCTACCTGAAATGACGGATCTGGATGTGGAACCAACAATGAAAGAACTCTCTGAAGCCATCCAGGATATGAAAAATGGAAAAGCTTGTGGAGAGGATAACATTCCAGCTGAAGTCCTCAAAGAAAACCTTGAAACACTATTACCACACCTATACCACCTACTAATCGTGTGCTGGAAAACTGGAACAATTCCATCCGATATGAAAAATGCAAAAATTGTAACTCTTTACAAGAATAAAGGAGACAAAAGTAACAATTACCGCGGCATATCATTGATGAGTATTACAGGGAAAGCGTTCGCCAAAATCATACTCAAACGATTACACAGGCTCGCTGAAAGAATCTTACCAGAATCCCAATGCGGATTCAGAGCAGAACGATCAACTGCAGATATGATATTTACAGTCCGTCAACTACAGGAAAAATGCAGAGAACAAGGAAAACCACTGTACATGGCTTTCATAGATCTGACAAAAGCCTTCGACACCGTAAGCAGACCATCGCTTTACATTGTACTGAAGTCCATTGGATGTCCACCACAGCTATTGAAGCTGATCATCTCCTTTCATGACGACATGAGTGCATGCGTCCAGTTTGACGGAAACATCTCAGGTAAATTTGCAGTGAAGACCGGAGTAAAACAAGGATGTGTACTGGCACCAACTCTATTTGGAATTTACTTTGCAGCACTCCTACAGTTCGCTTTTCAAGACTCCACAGATGGTATTTTCATCCGAACAAGATCAGATGGGTCTCTGTTCAACTTGGCCAGGTTAAAAGCAAAAACAAAGACTCGAGAAATCATGCTGCGTGAACTCCTCTTTGCAGACGATGCTGCAGTAGTAGTCCAAAACAACGAACAACTGCAAAATATGATGGACTTATTGTCAAATGCATGCGACCTCTTTTCCTTGACAATTAGTGTTAAAAAGACAGAGGTAATCGGACAAGGTACACTATCTCCTCCCGACATTTCATTGAACGGCAACAAGATCAACTCAGTTGAAAAGTTTACCTATCTTGGCTCCACAGTAACAGCATCACTATCCCTGGATGAAGAACTAAACGCCAGAATTGGGAAAGCAGCTACAACTTTTGGCAGGTTATCTCAGAGAGCTTGGAACAACAAAAAGCTGACACTCAAGACCAAAATTCTTATTTATCAAGCTTGTGTCGTCAGTACCTTGTTGTATAGCTGCGAAACGTGGACCACCTATACAAGACACGAAAAAAGATTAAACAGCTTCCATCTTCGCTGCCTGCGGAAAATCATGGACATCAGATGGCAGGACAAAATCACCAACAGCGAAGTTCTCAAACGAGCAAAGCTCACCTCAATTCAACCATCACTGAGAACAAGACGACTCAGGTGGATAGGACATGTCAAAAGAATGGATGATAGTAGAATCCCAAAGCAGATACTGTATGGTGAGCTAAAAGAGGGAAAACGTCAAAGAGGTAGACCAAAACTACGTTTCAAAGATATCTGCAGGACCACACTGAAAGATTTTGGGATCGATGAAAAATCATGGGAAAATGTGGCAGAAGATCGAACGACCTGGAAGGGAGCCGTCAGGAAAGGTGCTGCCAAATTTGAAAAAAATCAAAGAGAAATTAGGGAAGAAAAAAGACAGAAAAGGAAGGAAAAGACAAATGAAGTCACAAACGAAGGCGAGTATATGTGCTCACTCTGTGACCGAAGATGTAAATCGAATATCGGACGGATTAGTCATGAGAGGAGCTGCTCTCGGCATCTGTCTTGAAGTCAGAAAATGCTGCAAAGACGAAAAGGGTCGTATATCTAATATGGAACTCCACAATCGAGCCTACGCACCAGACTTTATAGATGGCCTTTTAACCCATTTGCTGACGTAGTTGCTAGATAAATTGTCCCCTTAAAATGACAAGGTTCTCTCTCCGCTGTTTGGCTGAACTGAGTTACACACTCCCTACTTCTACGGGCCTTCTCCACTGTGCGCCAAAGTATGAAGCGAATTCGGCGTGTACTTTGTAAGTATTACTAAAAAGAAAAAAAAAAGTCGTATCACCAAAAACCATAAGCACATCAAACTTCAATCATCAATTTCTCAAAAATTGATGGAAGGGAATTAGAAGCTTGTCCTACAGCACAAACTAAAGAGGCGCGAACTGTGTTTTTCAGCAAAGGATAGCCAATATCTAGGACCGAGTGTGACGTCAAGCACGAGCACTCTGCTGCGTCCACACTGAGGTATATCTTCAGGAAGGCCGAAATGAATGAAGTCACGAAGAAAGTTGGTAGGATAGCACCTGTAAATTGATAATGGTAATTCTTAGGGTTTACCTGTGGCATACCAGGCAAAATCCACGCTCACGAAGTACAAATGCAGCTGTTCTTCAACCTTTTACATTGATTTATTTGTTCATTTATTTATTTAGTATCTGTGTAACAAACCATTTCAGCCTAGCAGGAAACCATATATGAGTATTCATAATTGTATCCCTGGAGCCCATCATTTTGGCTAAATGTGAAAATTAGACCTTTACTATGGTTGTGTTCTTTCCATAATTATTATGAAACAATTGCAGTGGTTCTAAAGTTTCTCACACAAGACAGTTCTTTGAAAAGGTCGCTCTTCGGTAGTACGGGAAGGGTCGGGAGGGGGGGGGGGCATTTCTTTTTCTCCGACACGCGAGTTCTCTGGACCCTGTAAACGCCTTTGTGATTTCCAGTCACTACGACTTCGCTGGTGTGAGACTTTGTGACCAGGATCTGACACTGGTACATCTGAAATTCATGAGTTTTAGAAGTATTTCTAGCAGGCCTAGTTACTCAAACCGTTCAGAATAGTTACGCATTGCGGCAGTGGAACTTCGATTCTTGAACTTGAAGTTGTCAAGCAGATGGTCCGTGACGCAGTAGGACAGTGACCCTGGTAATAATATAATAGCAGGCAGGACTGCTTATTGGTTAAAGGTGGGAGAGAAAGTGTGGGTTTGGGAGGGAGAGAAGATACATGTATTAGCTGATTGCGATTTTACGGCAAAACAGATAAACTTGCTTTTAATTCTGATGAGTTTCCTAAATCTATTATGTGTGTGTGTGTGTGGGGGGGGGGGGTGAAGAAAAGAAAGATCGGCATATTTCCTTTCTATTCCATCACAGCCTCCTATCTCTTGCTCTGTTTTTTTTTTTTTTCTGTTGTAAGGAGTGGGGATTGAGACTGTTAAGCATTGTATTCATTTATTTATTCTGGGCTGAAGCTTATAAATTGTGCACGTTTCGTCGTGTAGGAAATGGGAAGTAGTGGCTTTTACGTATACAATAATATTGAATTAAGAGTAGGTTAAGTTGCAAACAGTTCCTATGCAGATTAAATTGTTGTTGGGATTCTTCTAAAATTTCCTGTGGCTCCCCGACCCGTGGAATTCATGCACAGGAATGTGTAACGATTGACTCTCTCTCTCTCTCTCCTCCTCCTCCCCCAGTTCTACTTCTTTTTCTCTCCCGCTGTCATCCCCCCTTTCCCTTGAAAGTAATCATTTTAATCATTCTCCGAAATACCCCACGGTCCTCTCGCTTGCTGACAACCCTTTCGCTCTCTCTCTCTTTCTCTCGCTCACACACTCTCTCGCGTATACACACATTCTCTCTCGCTTATACACACATTCTCAAACACACGCGCACTCTCTCTCTCACTAACTCACACACACGACACTCATACATACAGTCCCTCTCTCTTTCTCTCTCTCGTCGCACGCACGCAGGCACACAAAGTGGTGTGAATTTGTCACCGATATGATATAAATATTTTCATTCTGTCAGATTTGTCTGTCAATCTTATTCAACAAAATTCTAGGTAATCATAATTTGCCGAAAGTGAGCTGAATGAAGTCAATTAATGGTGGACTTTGATGACCGGTTTACTTTCATATCAGTTTGCATCACAGTTGCGGGGGGGGGGGGGGCTGGGAAGGAGGGGGGAAGAGAGTGTATACAATCCACTCGATGGAATCGGTGAACCCTGTCAAGGGTTTCATTCTTAGCGCAAGGTCGACAAGTTAGGAGCAAAGAGTTTTTGGTCACCGATAATATGCTGGTTGCGTCCCTTGAACACTTTACGGTTGCCGTCCCAAGACGTAACGTCTCTGGCGAATAATCATGGCGCATTTTGACTTTGGGAGGCAATAGTAATTCATAGAAAGTTTTTTTCTTTTTTTCTTTTCTTCTAAATTTTGAGTAATGCCCTTCATCGACCCTAGTCAGACACCGATCATTTTTTTTTCCGTTCATTTTATTTGTCACCATTCCACTTTGGAGGTAAAGCTGTCCATACCAGTGAAAAGTGGTTCATTTAACAAGGTTTTCTGACTTAATATCCCTCCTGTGATAAATGGATATCAGAAAGGAAACGATTATTTTGGCCAGGTTATTCAGTTTCTACTCTGAAAAAGTTATCCTGGCCGGGGACATAAATTGTTGACTAACAACAGTGTATTTTTCATTAAAATTAATAAGCATTGAGAATTTCTGATGCTATGGCACCGAAAACCTAAACCTAACTCCGACCCTAATCTCAACAGAAGAAAAAACAAATGAAAAACACGGCATTGGCGGCAATACGATTGCCATTTTGACAAATAACTGATAACTGATGTACAAACTGAAGGATAACTGACTGGCAAAAAATATTCAAACCCTGTCGAAATAATCACATTGTTAATTTATTCATTTTTTTAAATTCTTTCTCGTGGCAAGGTGTACAAGTACAATTTGTGAAGGAGCAAGGTATGGGTGTCTGTCTGTCTTTATGATCCAACATTCTTTGTCATTTTTCCCTCCCGCGCTGCAGCGGAGATCGCTCTCTTTTGGCACCGTGCATCAGCATAATGGGGAAAAGATGATGTCCCGATAAAGGAGAAAGGGTTTTAAAAAGCATAGGCCATTAAGCGTGACAGACAGTATTGTCGGAAGGTGTGATAAGTTGAAATGCAGCGCTTCATCAAATTCACCTCATGTTGCGTCTCTTCAGTAAACCGAAGCCGTGCATGGTGTTACTGTTATGTGTTTTATTGTGTTTATGTGTGAGAATGGATTATGCCGATGGTAATAGTTGCAAAAAGAGAGGGGTGGGAGGGGGAGAGTTCACTGTTACGACCACGACTCGGGTGTAATTAATAAGAGAAAGAGTGAAAATCTAGGTTATCTGGTGTATCTACCGGAGTTTGAGTCATCAAGGACGTTGTCTCATTTATTACCGTGTACGAACACCCGCATGGCGAGTCGTCGTTGGAAATTGGTCGTGATAGAGGGCGTGCTGAGATGAGGGAAAGAGACTGAAGAGGGAGTGGAAAGAAGTCTCCGTAAGCTGAGAGTGTACTTTTCCTTTCTCGTAAATCCTAGTAATTCTGCTCATCGTCGCGGTCTTTCTTTCTTCATTATCTTTCTCTTCCTGGCTCTTAATCCCTCTCCATTCTCTCTCTCTCTCTCTCTCTCTCTCTCTCTCTCTCTTCTTACTCTTACTTTCTCTTCATTCTCTCTCTCTTCTTGACGTTCATAATCTTTCCATTCTATCTCTGTGCCTACTTTCACTCCCTGTTCATTATCTTTCACTTCCTGGCTCTCACTATCTTTTTTCTTCAAATGTTCTCCATTCTCTTCTTTTTCCCCACCCCTCCCCTTCTGTTTCTGTTCCAGGCTTTTTCCAGCTTCCTTCGCTCACATCTCCTTGACTGCAGCCTTCATGTCTCACTGTACCAGTCAGCTGCTCCTTATACATGTATTTTCCTCATTCTGTGTTCATCGTGCCCGACCTCTATCTACCGCTCCCTACTCTTTCTGCTCCTTCATCTCTCTTCCATACTCTCCTCATTCCAATCCTGACCTCCGCTACATCTTTCCTTCCTTCCTGCCTTTATCCCTCATTCTCTCATCCTCCACCTCTCTCCCGCGCTGTCTTACTCCCGCCCTTCCTCAATACGCGTGGAAAAGCGGAGAAAATCATTGACCAGTTTCATGCCGTACATTCACTCAGTGCTTTTTTTTTACTCAACAGGTCCGCTGTGTTTGCTTACATTGAAAACCCATGGGCAGAGCTATAAGCTCAAGAGCAAATAGTTGTCTTCTACCGCCTGATGGCTCTCTGGAATTGACAATCTATGGCCGTTTTCATTTATTACATATAAATCAGAGCTAGTCCAGAGTTTGGGTGGTTTTAGTGTGAGTTTCCTGGCGATTTTGCCATGTTAAATGAATATGTCGCGTTTTATGCACCAACCAGTCTGTTCACCAGAAATTGGAATGAAAGTAGGGGAGGAGTATGTCGGATTTGTTCTTCACATACACGCGCGCGCGCACACACGCAGAGAGAGAGAGAGAGAGAGAGAGAGAGAGAGAGAATTTGGCCCAATTTTGAACATAGTAGTTTACCTTCCCTGTTAACAGTCTATCAACAAAACGGAAGCATTGTTCGGGCTAGGAAAATAACTGGTTAAATAATAATATGTTGTACAGCGAGTGTTAAATCATCGCGCCGCGCTGCGCCGTTTATTAGACAGGCTGGTAAACCCCTGTGCACTCATGTTTCAGGACTTGAGACCAGTTAGGGGAGGGGGAAGGGTTGGATTGCGGGAAGTGAGTCTGCAATGGATTATGTACCCTTATCTTCGTTGTGTTCTCGCGATGAAAAAAGTAATAAAAAAAAAAAAAGAAAGGGCGAAAAGAAAAAAAAAAAACATGAGAAAATTGGATTGCGGTTAGAAAATTGTTGAAATGAAAGTTCTTGGCAGATTTAAATTAAGTGGATGTAGATAGTAAGCGCAGCACATAGTCTTGGCAGCTCACCTCATTTGGAACTTTAGTTATATCCCAATTCACATTTCCAGTCTCCTGTATTACCTTTCTCCTTCTCCTTTTTCTCTCCCTCTCCCCTCTCTCCCTTTCTGAGCTCTCCCAGGAACTGACTTGCCTCCACCCCTCCCTTTTCGTTTTTTTTTTTTTTTTTAAAGCTGTTTCTATTGCCAGTTTGTCCTTTATTCTTTATGGCATCCCTTTCCTTTATTCTCCATTCTGGTCCAGTGAATTGTCCACAGCTTCCCTCTTCTCGTGTTGATTTTGTAATATCTTTAATTTTTTTCACCACCCCCCCTCCCCTCTTCTCCCTGTCTCTCTGCCCTCTGCTTCCTCTCGTCGTCTTCTCTCTTTGTAAGTGTGTCTATTATTATGTGTGTGTGTGAGAGAGAGAAAGCTAGCTAAGGAGAGGGTAGGGGAGAGAGAGAGACAAATTGAAGAAATGAACTTTATGTTGCAATGTGTTGTTTTTGAGGTTTTACAGAATCGAAAGTATTAATTTTTGTTCACATTTACAGTGAACTTGGATTTGATTCAAGAAAGAAAGAAAAAAAAAAAGATTAATGTACATCTACATGTATGGCATAAATATGAGACACACATGACAGTGTATACGCCTGAACCAGTGTAATTAGATGCCGATCGGTTGCCAATTTACACCACCGAGAGCCGTAATGAAATTTCTGTCATCCTGCTGCTGCGTCTTCCTTGTTTAATTATAGTTTTTAAATCTGTCTGTGTGTCTCTCTGTGTGTCCTTCCCCATCCCTCACCTCATCTCACCATGTGTCTCTCCCTTTCACCTCTTTCTACCTTTCCCCTCCCCCCACTTCTCCCGGCCTTCCCTTTCCCTCAGACCCTCCCCTTTTCCTTTCTCACTACCACATGCACATCTGACTCCTCTCCCCTCCTCCTCTCTCTCTCTCTCTCTCCTCCCTCACCAAATCTCCTCATGTTTCTCTTCCTGCCTCCTCTCTCTACCTCCCTCCCCGTCTCCCGGCTCTCTGACTCTCCCCTTTTCCTCTCTCATTGCCGGATCTAATTTCTCTCCCTTCCTCTACCCCCCCCCCTTCTCCTCCTCTCTCCCCCCCCCCCCCCCGTGTTCCTCGCCTTTTCCCTTCTCATTATCACATCTCATTTCTCTACCTTCCTCCTTCTCTCTCCCTTTCAGCGGTAAACCAAACATTTCATCATCCTAATTGTATTGAACAGCTTGACAATATGGAACTTTTTTTTTTTCCCTCAGTTCAACTCTCCGCTTCTGTGCCCTTTTTTGAAATTTGTTATTCAGCTGCGTTTTTTATTTTTTTTTTCTCGGTTTGTCTCTTCACTTCCTGGTTGTTTACCACTTGTTTAGTGGTCGTTTCTTAACCCCAGCAGATTGTAAGGAATAAAGATTTAGTATAACAGTGGAGTACACGTAATTCGAATTCGTTGGGAAATTGATTTTGCACTTCGATTTACCAGAGTTCGAATTACCTCTGGGCAGTGAAAATAACCAATTTTTGGGCGTTTTCCCCATGCAGTAACTACATACCGTGTTGCAGACCACTACCCAAACACACGTACGCATGCACATCACTCTCAGGCAACTTGTATCTTTTGATTAATTTTTTTCAAGAGTCGATTCGGTCGCGGTAAAAGCCTTCAAGCGGCACTGAATTGCTCAGGCCTAGCTATGGCCAGCAATCCCTGCTGTGTATCTCTGTATTGACCGTGTATGTATTGTGATAGCACCGCGTAGGTCTACTTTGGATTACTGCTGTTAAGAAATGCCGAATAGGCTTTGTTTGTGGATACTGGGGTCCTCAACTGGCGGGAAATTCGAAGTTACTTTGGGAGTAGCGAGCTTAGTGTCTTCGAATTATCAGAAATTGGGCGGTGCGAAATTGAATCATAAACATTTTTAAGAGATAAAGAAAATGAACAAAAAAAAACAACAAAAAAAACGAAACAAACAAAACAGACTTTGAGATTACTTCGAATCGATTTATTATCAGCGGTCGAATTAAGTAGACAGCACGGTCAGTGGTCAACAGCTCGAAACAGTCGATCAGTTCAAGTACCTTGGTGCTATAATCAGCTAAGAAGGATCCAAGCCAGAAGTCCATGCAAGAATTGCGCAAACAACAGGGGCGCTTATAAAATTAAGACCAATATGGAAAGGTAGAAACATCTCAGTCAAATCCAAGCTCAGACTACTCTATGCCCTCGTTATCCCCATCCTTCTGTATGCTTGTGAATCATGGACCTTGACGGCAGAGCTGCAGAGGAAGATCCAAGCAGCCAAAATGAGATGCTTTAGACGACTCCTTGGCATCTCATACACTGACCACGTCACAAATGAGGAGGTGCGCAGTAGAGTGAAACTACACATGAGTCATTATGACGACTTGCTAGTGCTGTCTACTGTGAAACGAAGAAAACTGAAATGGTATGGCCACATAACAAGATCGTGTGGCCTATCCAACACCATTCTTCAGGGAACTGTGCAGGGGAGGAGAAAAAGAGGAAGGCAAAGGAAGAGGTGGACTGACAACATTGCGGAGTGGACCGGGAAATCCTTCGCCCAAACTCAGGCACTTGCAAACAACCGCGAAAAGTGGAGGCACCTGACAAGCCTCTCTGTCATGCAGCGCTCCTACGATCCGGGTGGATTATGGGATCAGTAGCAGTAGTAACTGGGGGTACATAAACAATATCTCAATACCATGCAGTTATATTCCTAACACTCCAGAAGCAGTCATTTTGTTCCATTTGCGTTATTTTGTTTATAGTTAGGTAGTATTCAAAAAAAAAAAAAGTGGGGGGGGGGGGGGGGATATTTTTCTTTTTACTTTGGGGGGGGGGGGGTGTCATTGAGTGAGGAGCGAGACTGTGTCAAGATTTTAACAATGCCCATCCTGGCAAGGATAGAACACTGTCACTACAATAATAATTACATGGAATAATGTAATGGATTGCTAAAACATAATGAGATTGTGGTTTGGAAAGATTAATAGATAACTCTAGATGCAAGATATATATTTTATTAATGTGAGAGGATCCCACTCAGTCAGGCACGGGTACAAAGGCAACCAGAAAATAGTGCAAAGCGTTAACTCCACTAGCAAGAGAAGAAAGACAGAACGAGGAAGAAACTAGAAAGACTGAATGTGTACATATTTTTTTTTCATTTTGAAGAAATAATTGAACCTTGTGAAATGGGTGGGGGGCAGGGGGGTGGAAGGAGTAGATGAGACTTATGTTAAATGATAAATGACGTTTTCGATTGACAGAAAGGAAAAAAAAAAAAAGAAGGGAATGACAGAAAAATGATGGAGATTATGTTTCTACTTTTATTAGTGATTGTCAAGTTATCTGGATACATCCCCCCCCCCCCCCCCGTCTCTCTGGCGGGGTTATAGAAGCTTGGTTGTGTTGTGTGGATAGAAGTTTCACAAACTGAAGCCTCGTGTAGCCAGTTGAAAATCAATAATGCCTAATGAAATGGGCAGAGGAAAAGGATAGAGATTGAAGGAAGAGAAATTCATCTACAAGAAATTTGATCTGTGGCTCGACAAAAATGGCAGGATAAATAATTGCCTTTTCTTCTTCTTCTTCTTCTTGTCTTGCTCCGTTCATTTGCTGTCTTTCTGCTCAGGGCTCTTTATTTCTGTCATGTTATTTTTGTTCTAGTTGTTGTTGTTGTTGTCATTGATGTTGATGTCGTCATCAGAGCGATGAAATGGACGTGCGTGACTGTGCCAAAATGGCAATGAAAATTTGTCACAGTGTCATCTCCTTTATCATTGTGTCATCGTTACTTGTCGCAAGAAGGACAGAAGATTGCAGCGTTGAACAAAGGAGATGAGAAAGGGATGTGGTTTGATTTGAGAAATTTGAGAAACGCCAAGAGCAATTTCGTTTTCGTCCAGAAACAAGTAGTCATTAAATTTATGATTTTTTTTTTTTTCTCCAGAGACTGAATTATCTGGTTCGGTCTCTTTCCCTCCCTCTCTCTCTCCCCCTTCCTCCCTCCCTCCTTTCTCTCTCACTCAGAACTAATTCTGGTTTCTTTCTTTCTTTCACTCAGTTTCGTCCTCGAGACCACCCGCGAAAGTCATATTACAGTTAAAATTTTCCGGCGGGAATAACTCAAACATCCTAGATCCAATCGGTGTGGCTGGCATTTGGTTGATTGGTGGATGTTGGTGCCGAGGTGGCTGAGTAAGGTCGTCCAGAAAATTCGACAAGATTTTACAGCAAGATATGTGCCTGGCCTCAGGCTTCGACTGGTGAGGTGCATGGGTCAGATGAAGCTTAATGGGTTTTTCAAATTTTTTCAGTTCGAGCTCAGTTCGTGTGCAAGGATAGGAGTTCAGCATTGCCAATCATTGACGCTTGGTTCAAATTGCTGTGCCGCGCGCTTGGCGGTTGCTTTGGGCCAGCGTTGCTTACTGGGCACTACGATGACCAGAAGTAGCTCCCTAGATCACAGTTCCATCTCCGGGTAAAACCGCACGTCATTCTCAACTTCTAGCTCCGTGTGCAGTGAAAGTAACTTACATATACACAGTTATGTAACGTACATCTTTATTTTTACCACACTGTGACCCCACAGACAGATTTTCTGTCAATTTAAAAGTATTTTGTCTCTTTCACAGTTACGTAAGTGTAGTTATCGTTGCGAAAAGAAAAGATGTGAGTGATATCACAGAGTTTGTACAGTTTCATTGTAAAAGGCTGTGGGTTCACTTGTTGGTGACAGGCGCCATTTAAATCTACTGCATCATCATCATCATTATTTTTACTATTATTTATTTGTTAATGTCAATACATTCAGCTTTATCGTACGCACGTCTTGCAACTATTCTCCCTTCAGCTACAACTGTCATTCTATCTTTGGCATCAACATCCGCGGGTATTGTCTGAAATCGGCAGTCGTTTCTTATTTTTTTTTTTTTGAAAATGTCATTTAGCAAATTTTATCTCATCTTCATCCCCTTGTCCACGATGTGACGAAAGAGACAGAGAAAGAAAACTGATTTGCAAGAGAGATGACACGAAGGAAAAACTATGATCGGAAGGGAAAAACATATGTTGAGCACTCATCAAGTTTCAATTAAATTAGCGATGAGAGCAAGGTTGTTTGTGAGCAGCCTGTGCGTTTCTTCCACTGTTAATCAATACTCACTTTTTCCATCCCCTCCCTCCCTTCCCCCCCCCTCTCTCTCTCTCTCTCTCTCTCTCTCTCTCGCCCTCTCGCCCTTCCTCCTTCTTTGTTGTTCATGTTGTTGTTGAGGCTCTGGGTATATAGTGGTAAAAGACAGGGAGATGGGGTGCTGACACTAGTGACAGTGGATATGATTATGGGAGGAGGGAGAGAGGGTAGGCTGGTATCACAAAGAGGAAGGAAAAGCAGGAAAGCAAGACCCATTTGGAGGGAGTGAGATTGAACAATGAGGAGTGGGAAGAGAAAGCTCACCATGGACGAGGTGGGAGAAACATTGTTGTGCAGAAAGAGGTCATGTTTGAAGAAAATTGCAGTAAAACCTTCGGTAGTGATGTCACGCTTAGACAGCGGTGCTTGGCGATGAAGGATAGAACTAATGTCCATCGGCACATTTTGCTGACCAGTGGTGCCATAGTATATAACTGGACTACAAATTGCGGAAAATTATACCAGAGCAAGATATATTCGGTTGGTGTGGGTTTGTTTCGACTTGACACTGCAGCACTGCAAACGTTTCCCCAAAATTTTAAATTACTATCGGCTGTGGCAGCGGAGGGTTGAAGAAAGTCTCGATCACAGTTTTGGTGATGTAGATGAAACCGTCACCGTTCCCTAAAACCGTAATAAGGGTCTGTAACCACGTTCATTCGGTGCGGCTTTGGATGTGGTGGAATATAATATTATTTAAAAATCGAAATTTTGAGTTATTACAGTCTTAGGGAACGGTGACGAATTATACCAAGACCTCCAGAAGGTGATACTTGGACGTCTCTCGTTGAATATTTTTCTTTGTTAGTTGTTTAATGAGATGCATTTTTATGTCTTACTCTGAAAAAGACCTTTAATGGTAAAGTGAAAAGAATTAGACTCTATTTGGTTACGGAAGTTGAGTTTCACAATACTTAGATTGATATTCCGTCCAGACGACAAATTCTCCGTATTCGGCCTGGATTCAGACGATGGTAACCATAAACAAGTAAAAAATGATAGTGCTGATTCCAGGATTAAATCATATTTATATTTTATTTTAAGAGCAAGAAAGTTGAGTGGAAGATGGTGGTTTTTATGTTTTTATCTCCTTCATCGGTCGACAAGAGTGATCTGGCTTTGTTCATTTTCACTTTCACGGCTTTTTGTCTTACTGTAATTAATGCGTCCCTTTCTCTCTCTCTCTCTCTCTCTCTCTCTCTCTCTCTCTCTCTCTCTCTCTCTCTCTCTGTCTGTCTGTTGCTCTATCTATCTATCCATCCATCCATCCATCCATCCATCCATCCATCCATCCATCCGTCTGTCCGCCCGTCCGTCCGTCCGTCCGTCCATCCATCCATCCATCCATCCATCCATCCATCCATCCATCCATCCATCCATCCATCCATCCATCTATCTATCTATCTATCTATCTATCTATCTATCTATCTATCCATCCATCCCTGCCTGGTTCAGGAGAAGAAATATAGGGTAGCAAGTTATCGTAATTTACTAGTCGTCTGTATTATTGGTTGGTTAACACAGATGGAATCTCTATGTTCTCCTCCGACAGACAAACTAATCAAAGAAATACATTTTTAATAACTCAAACGCTTTTGAAGTTAGTATATCTTTTCTCTCTAAGATAAACAAAGTTAACATCAACTAAAACCAGCAGCTGTACAAGCAGCTGAAATGTTTCTCACTTTGAGTTGAGCCGATCGATGGGAAAGCCGAGGGCAACTTGATCTCCTTGGTGAATTAGATGTGCAAAAAACTGATCAGGCAAAGAATAAAATTTCGAGAAATGAACACTCAGTTGTGAAGAACCGAGATAAACATTGGTTTTATTGTTCATCCCCAAAATAATATTTACGTTATGTATATAGAAACAATATAAATTTTAGTTTCATATGGAAAGGGAGAGAGGGAATGCTAAAGATGTGCAAGAATATTTCAATTCAGGGGAGAAGAATGTTTATAGTCTAACTCGGAGAGGGGGGGGGGGGGTGTGTGAACAAACGACTAATTAAATAAAAGTACACGTTTTTAATCACGTCTTTTCATCTTCCTAACAGGAGAAAAAATAAAAGTAAAGAAGAAAAAAACACAACCAACTCATTATTAGATTAGAGAAAACCAATAACTGTTTAGTATTTGCACATATTCTCTCTGACTGTTTGCCTGTTCGTCTGTCCGCCATGGATTTTTGGAATTTCTGTTTGTATCTAACGTCGTTTGATTCAGCAAAAAGCCAGTTTCATCTGTTCTAGAGCTGCTATCCTGTGTTGTGGCAGTGCAGCAAAACATTAGGGGAAAGAATAAGATGTGTCCGAACTAGTAGCCAAATGAGACTTGAAAGTCAGTGAAGGAAGAGTTGCCCACGAAATTGAGCTGTGCAGTGTTCTGGGGGCTGCTGACAACGTTTGCTGTGTGTATCTTCTGTTCTGTTTCTTTTGGTTTGGTCACAGAACGGCGTTACAGACAGCAGCCACGTGAGTCTTTAGAATGCTATGGTTTGTCGTTAGGGAGAACACAATGATAACCCCTGCATGGGGGTATGAAAGACGGAAGGGATCTTCACATACCTGTCAAAGGTGATAAGCCTCTTTTTGGGTATTGTTTTTAATCCTTAGAAATAGTTGGCACACATTTGACTGTCAGTGTGGGCATGTTCTCGTCTGGTTTGCGCTGCCGAAAGGGATTTTTGTAGTGTTTGTTTTTTCTCTCAATACATGTACCTCCCCTGTTCAAATGTCCCGCACTTTGCCATCGTGAGTCTGGAACGAAATAACGAACTCACGTTATATTGTCAATTTTGTCCATCACCTACATATCCTTGCACTTGCGTCCCATCTCATCAGTTTCATAGTTGTTCATATATTGCTGTCCGTCAGGCCCACTCTCTTTTTGACAACTTCAAGAGTCCAGGACATGTTTCTTAATTCTTTCCATCTTCTCTCTCTCTCTCCCCCCCCCCCCTTTTTTTTTTTCCTTCACCCCTCTCTTCTTTCCACATATATCCGCGCGCGCTCACTTGCAGGCCACACATAGCGTCTAGTGGTGTCTCAACTCCAGTGATTGCGCCAGAGCGTGTTTTACCACTGATGTATCTAAGCTCCAGGCATCTTCCTTGAAACAAGTCCTCAACTTTTCTCACTACTCAGAAAGCAGGGGCTTTTCCAGCCGCCCCAACCACGGCACCAAGAGGCGTCGCAACTCTAAGATGTGCCAGATTATGCTAGAAGATGTTTTACCACTGATGTATCAAAGCCTCAGGCATCTTCCTTGAAACAAGTCCTCAAACATTTCTCAGAAAGTACGAGGTTTTCAACTTTGCCCGCGAGGTCCTGAACATTTTATGCACCAAATTTCAGCTTAATTATCCGAGGAAACGAATACTGCACTAAAACAGAAAAGAACACAACAGTTATGCAGTAGCGGGAGCCAGGAAGCAGGGGAGTGGAAAGTTCTTTTGGAAGAGCAACAGAACGAGCCGAGGAACATGAGGCATCAATAAACCTTTAACTACCTTCATTTCTCCGTTACAGGTTATTCGACTGAAACAGAGATTTTTGGCAGGCGCTAAAAGGAGCTTGAGGTGCGGGTCATTTTAGTTGAAACCCGTTTTCAGTAGCAAGAACCTTAAGGTTCCAAAATTACCCACACAAATACAGAGAAAACTGATGCAGTAGGGGGAATCATGACATTTCGAACATTTTAGATCGCGGAAACTTTGTAACGTCCAAACTCGCAAGCCACTCGAAATTACTGGATCGGTGCTCATGAAATCCGTTGAGGTGTGTAGTAGCCAGGTGGTTAGAGTGTTGACAAGGGTGCGGAACGTCCCCGGGTCGAATCCCGCAGGGGTGGGGTTCAGCCTGACAAGTGTGGGGGTGTGTGGGGGCACTTATTTTGTCGGTGACCTGATGTGGACCCAAGCCTCGTCTCTGATGTGACCTCAGTATGCTGAAAACGGACATGCAATGTCTCTCCTCCCCCCCCCCCCCCACACACACACGCACACTGTCCATTCCAAGTAAACAAACAGAAAAGCACCCCCCCCCCCTTCTCAGAAATAACAACAAAACTCTTGGGTCCTCGCCAGGTCAAAAAGTTGGGTAGGTTATCACAGATGTAAACCAGAGTGTCAGCCCTATGCCAGAAATCTGTTTGCATGTTTGTCCCTCTTCTTTCCATTCAAGCTGAAAACCGCCGTGGCGGTCTCTTGAGCAGCCAACTTGGTCCATGCGAGGCGCGCAGCGGTCAATAAACAATCAATTCCCGTAATGCTAGCCTACAGACAAATTACGGTTTGATCACGGTAATTTATACACGCTGATAGCTTTGTTTATTCTGTCAATGACACGCAAGCCTTGTACGAAAGAGGTGAAGAGGAAAGGGTCAGCGCTGCATGGCCCATCATCTCATCATTTATAGGATGGTGTGGACAAAGGCTTAACCTTCTTATCGCCCATCATAGCGCTTTGTGGAAATAAGGCGACAGTGCTCAGACCATGTCCTGGGCGCATAAGAAACAGTATTGTTTAGACCACCTATCGTGAGTGTAAGATGCTGCTCTGCCCATCCCAGTTAGAGCGGAAATTAAAAAGAAAATAATGAAGTGAAGCCGTGGTAGGACATAAAGCAGCATACCAAACAGAAGGATGGAAACCTTGCTTAGAATAGTAATGCCGAGGCAAAAATCTACATTGTGTAACTATTTTTTTATGCACGGAAGATTATTGTTGATACATTAGAAAATGTCTCTTGAATAGTAGGGCATTTGGAAGGAGTTGACGTGTTTGAAATAAGAAATACTGATCAACAAAGACTTCATAAAAATTGTGCATAAATATGCCTGGTTTGACAAGACTTACATGCAAGTTTAATTTGGGTCGTATAAGGGGGATATAGTATTAGTAATAATGTATTACTCACCTTAACAGATCGAGGTGAAATAGGTGTACCCCATAGGTCAGAAGCAATCATGTGGGAGTGTATTAGTGTACGGTTGTCTTGTAATATCGGTGGTGATTTTTTTAATAAACAAAGCGTGACATTTGAAAGCAGGTGTCTCACTCACCTGTATCTATTCTGTAGGTCTGGAAACAAGAAAAGTCATTTACGCTACAGCTTTCTCCATGCTGTCATGTCGCTGCAAGCTATGTGGAGAAATCGAGAATGCAGTCACACTGGATACATTTTGTGTCGCAGTTTTTGTCATGAACAAGAGAAGGTAATTTTTCTCCCACTCTTCCTTTCTCTTTTTCACTTTTTTTTAAAAACACCCCCCCCCCCCCCACCATCATCCGGCATTCTCATTTAGCGGCTAACCTGGATATGATGAAAAGAAGAAGAAAAAGAAATATCGAGCGAATTTCGTGAGGCAACAAGTTATGGATTAGTTTGATACGGTGGCGAGCGAAACTGGAAAAATCTCCTAGTAAAAAATCCGTCGATGTAAATATCTGGCGACTTGTATAATTTCTTCTGTTCGAGCAATGTACCGAGTTAGGGAACACTTCAGAATGTATTGTTGGCATGCTGTGTCCCTCGGGTGTAGTTTAGGAGGATTCGAACCGTCACTTCTCCCGGGCAAAAGCCGTGCAACGAGATAATATAAAAACAGATTTATGGTGCAAAGTCATGCGAAACCATGACTAGAGCGATCTTTTTTCAGATGCGCAACTCTGATACGGTTCTCTCAGAGTAACCTCCTGTTCCGACCTCAAGCGTAGTTTTAAGCGATAACAGCTGAGATATGACGCCGATCTCAGCTTCCCGCCATTTCTGTCTTCTTTTTGCTTTTCTTGTCTAGGATCGCGCAATCAAACAGATTCAGAGTTGCCGTGCATCAGCCTGGCGCGGTGTCTAGCCCAGTCTGGCACAAACTCATCTCCACTTTTAAGACTTCTGCCCTGCCAAAGTATTGTCTGATGATGCCAGCTGCAAACTGCGCAATAATGTGCCAAATGCAGTCAGCCATTTTTGTATTTTGGCAAAAGTCCTTTTTTTTCTTCTTTTTTTCTGTTTCATGTTGGAATGTGCGCTCGTGGCAGGGTATATTCATCCCAAAACAACGACAGGGTTTTGATGCGGAAATGCAAACACACTCTTTGTGTCTTTGGTTTGGGTAGCAATGGGGAATCTGAAAGCCTTGATGTTATAACCTCCCTTTTTACCCTCCACCCGGCCCCTTCCCCTTTGTGGAGGGGGTTTGGTTTTTCACCAAAATACTAGACGGAAACAAGAACCTTCCCTCGCGAACAGTTTGCATGAGGCATACGAGCCCACTAATTTTTGTAGTTGCTTTGATTTCAAGTGTTGATAATGTCATGTTCATCTTATCTGTTCCGAAATGGAAGACTGGAAGACTTAGCTACGCTGGAAACTGGAGCAACAGTACTGCAGTCCCGGTGCTGATAATTTATTCGTTTTCATGTAGTGAACTCCATAATGTATAGAGTTAAGTTGGGAGTCAGGATGGAGGGTGTGGTCTCATAGTGTAATGAAATGAAAAGACTTTTTGAAAAGATCTGTAAATAAGCTTAACTTTCGCTTTTCGTCGTGGGTCGAATGGACCCAGAGGCAATTAAAAACGGTTATAATTATCTGTGAGTATTTTGGCTACATGGCCCAATTGGTTTCTATTAGCACTAATCCCATATTTGTCTATTCTCATTATAGATATAAGCTTACATTATTTAAAAACATTATATAAATATATAATATACATAATTATTATACCAATTGAAATTGCATGTAGGCTATATAAACGGGATTTTTATATTGTACCTATTTAGGTTCTTAACCTGAAAGAACAAGTGGGTTTTATCGTCTGTATTCTGTTTCCTCTCTTTGAAACTACAATTAATTTTATTTGGATATAATTATGTGATTTGGGAGAACAGAGTGGAGGTAAACTTTGGATGAGGAAGGTATGACTCAAACATGGGAAATGAAGTTGGGCGGTGCTTTTCAAAAGATTTTGGACATGTTGCCCATAGGTTTGGGGGATGGAGGGTGGGGGCTGTATAACCATCCAGGGTGCCCAGTGGCAGACACAAGTTCTAATGCTCACATAGAGAGATACAAATAGATCTTTATCATGGGAAAACGAGTTTGTTAGGAGTTACCGTTCATGGCCATTCGCAGCATTGGCGTTTGACATTTTCGTTGTGGTATAGATCAAATAAAGGGTACATAGCCATCTCACGATAGATGTTTTGATTTAGGAATTTGGACATAATGAGATGCTACACAAACGCTTGGGGGTAATACAGCCTGCATTAACCTATGGGCCCATGAAAGCTTTGAAGCTTTTTTTTTTTTTTTTTACAGCTGGCTAGGCTGACAAATAAGCCCTATTGGTAAATGTTTTAGGTAGGACAAAGAGTCTGTCAAGAATACTTCGTTAGGACATTGTGACTATTTGCATGCAGTCTTGTCGTAAAATACCCCCCCCCTCCCTTCTCTCTCTCTCTCTCTCTTTTTGTTTAAGTTGAAAAAAGGGGGTGGGACGGGAAGAGGGGCTCTTCAACTTTTCACACAAAAAATTTGGAATCTATTACAAAACATGATCAAATGCCGCACAGGTGTGGTAATGTCGTCTACATAAGACTATGGGCGCTTTGTAGCTTTGTACAGTGGCATCATTGGCACAAACAATACCCACACAATAACAGACGTAAGGCATACAAGAAGTTGTCTTGTATGGGCTTTGAGTCTGTTCATATGTGGTGATGGCATTGTTGTTAGCGGACCAGACAAAGGGCGGGAGAACATCAGCATAAAGCCTTTAATACAGGCCTTTAGGAATTTAAACATGATCAGACGCAGAAGCATTTGGTAAAGCCACCCGTATAATTGTCGGGTTCGCACACAGCCCTGTGTAAAGTGTGTTGTGTGCATTTGGAAGGCATGTTCCATTCAAGCTATCTTTCTTCGAGAGGTCATAATTATCATCGTGCAGATGAAATTTCCATTCCCCTTTTTACATTGGATGAGCTAGTGTCATATAAAAAACGGGAAATATCTTGATGTTAGTTTTTTTCCCCTCCTCTCCTCCCTGTCAGTATTCGGGCGGAGGTGTGATGAGGTGAGGGTAAGCATAGAGAAGGCAAGAATAATGAATGAGAGATAGGGAGCCGGTGGATTAAAATAGAGATATTATCAAAACGTTGATATTTCATTGAGGATTGACTACTTCTTGTATCTGCTTTCTCATTCTTTTTCTTGCATCTTTTCCTTCTTTCTTTTAATATTTCTTTCTTTCTTTTGTAATTCATCATTATTTTGCCAGCTCGTCCTCATTCTCTGATCATTTGACTACAATCTGCCCACTTTGCTCCTCCCCCCCCCCCCCTCTCATTGTCCCCCTTGATGTCTTTCCCCTTACTCTATTTCTCTCCCCTACCCCGTGTGACCATTATTTGGATCATGTGACAATGATTACGGGTGGGTGCCACCACCCTGGGCTCATTGAAGCTTTGATCTTCCCCACCGAAAGGGCCCCAGTTAAAGGTGTGCACTTCAAACATTCCAAGACAGTCAGAGGTGTGGACCCCACAGTTCACAGCCATGGATTCTTGTCTTGTAACTAGATCTAGCCTTATACTCTTGCTCCGACGTCCTTCAGACTGCCACCGGCCTCCCTCCGCCTTTTCTTCTTCCCACTTTATTCCTCTTCATCTCCTTTCAGATATTTCTAATCCATTGACATACATATTTGATTTTAATGCATAGCCCGCATTGAAGTCTGTTACGTATCTTTCATAATTGTATAAACCATAAGGGCGCAGTATGGCCGTTATCGACCTCACCTCGAACCCAAACTCACTTCTTTACATCGATATTACTTGGTGGGGTTAACATTTCATTGGACACCTACCACCGCTTTGTTATGTTTCTTTGTTTTAATATGAATTTTCCTTATCACAAAGGGAAAATATCTTCGATTACTGTTTCTCAAATTGGCGGTGAAGCATTGCTTGACCGTACATCTCAGTTGCATTTGGTATAAACGAAACATACTGATAATTGAAAGGAAATTGATGGGATCGGAGACAGGGTAATAATAATAATAATAATAATAATAATAATGAGGATCATTTATTTAGCGCCATGTGCCTTAGAACGTTGAAATCGAAATAAGCTCTTGTTTTTCCTGAATTTGAAATGGAGAATTAATCTTCCGGTGAATTCCTTCTCACTGAGATAATGTCTTCACTTGGAAAGCACTCCCCATAAAGGGATACTTAATGCTGTCATCACAGCGTCTTCTTTTTCTTTGTGACACACGCTCCTTATTTAAGGCAATTATTGCATCTTTTTTTTTTTCTCCCGGCGGATGTAAAGCGATTTTCTTTACAGTTTCTTACTGCACCTTAAAAAAAAATGTTTTTGATCTTATGAATTGCAGAGAGAGATTGGGGTAGGGGCTGGTGCATGTCTTTACAGTATCGTCTTATCTAATAATTGATGAAATGTGTACACCCAGGAAGCGTGACCTCAGAAAAGCATCTTCAGAAGAACAACATTTTAACATGTTTAGGATGCTCGATCGAGCGACTAAAATCGTTGATTCGCCCAAGCAATCAAAGAATAGGCAAAAGTCCTTTCATTCTTTCTTTTTATTCTTGGCCATTATGATTCGAACCTTAATTGTACAGACCAAACCAACGCTGCATTGACGGCTCAAAAGAAATATGCGATGTAGCAAAGTCATATCATGTTCAGCATAGTTTCACAGTAGCCAAGTGCAGTCAGTCCCGAACTGTGGAAACGAAAATGTCATAAAAAATACAAAATGTTTCAGAAAATAAAGCAGTGCATTATAGGATATTGGTTCTGATCTCTCGATCTCTCTCTCACACACACATACACCACAAACACACGCGCGCACACACATACACACACTTACATGACCGCCTTTTGTCAAGTCTTTTGGGTGAAAATATAACATGATTCCTAATCTATCAGGGATCCTAAGGGAATGTAATAAAATGTCCATCTCATCAGTGTTTTTATATAAATGTGTCTTGTCCTGCATATTATGATACGATTTGTATGTGAGTGACCATGTAAAGTATGTCGGTTTGTTCCCTTTTTTTTTTAAAAGCAATATTATTATTAGTCATCTCATCCATTTAATATGGTATTTTTATGATTGTGATTGTGAGAAAATGTCTTTTTTTTTTTTCATACGAAGAGTTATGATGATATTGTTCTTATGTGAGCATGAGGAAATGTATGTCATGTTATACACAAAGCATAATAACTATTTCTGTCTGATGTGCAGGAAATGTGGTCTCTTACATAAAATTATGATAAGTTTGTGTGCTGGGGAAAAAAAGCGCGGAAAGCAGAAAACATCAAACGGTTTCGTTTCTCATGTTGCCACTTCTAAACACTTTTGAAGAGAAATGATATTGTGGCTGTTAATGTGTGTGAAGGGGAAAAAAAAAAGGAAGTATTTGAATGCATTTAAAAAAAAAAAATGTCCTTTATACATTTGGCAAGGCTGAAGTGTTTCTGTAGTGGCCAAACGGAACAAAAGATCAGAAGACAGAAAACTGTGTACAATGTAACCTCATTATCATGTCTTTGATGGTTTCTTGTTGTCCCTTAGTTGTCATCTGTCGCAGGCTATGATCCCCTGCAGCTCTGGTTGTGTTAGCGCGGGTTTGCAATGCGGCCAGTCAAGCTGTGTACGTCATGCGTGATGACGATACTGCCCTGCAGGTTACGGGGCTACTTGGCCTGTCCTTGTCAAAGTTCATAAATAATTGAAGAGATAAATAAGTAAAGAACAGCGTATATTAAATATGTAATGGTAAATATGCATGAATGTAAATCTTACCCGTTCCCTATGTATGGCTGTAGTAACCCAAAAAGTCGAAAAATCGCTTTATACATTTAACTACAATCAACGCCGCATCGAATGATCTGGGTTATAGACTGCTAAGCCGAAGAAAAGTATCGAATAGTAAACGTTCAAAAAGTCGTTGTAACTGAACCAGTTGTGCTCAGATAAAACAGTTTTTTGCTTCTCCTGAAAAGTAGTCAAAACCTTTTACTGTAGTTTTAGGGAACGTTGACGAAATATATAGTGTCGTAACGCTCTGCCAAATCTAAAAACTAACTCAGAATACAGCCATTTACGTTTTTCAAGCCTTAGGTCACGTTTGATCGAACCGAAAGCAGTCGTCGTATCGATGGAAGCAAGCGGAGAGATGGTCGATATCGCATCCATTGGTAGTTTCCTGCTACATTGTATTCAATTTTTTAAACAGTTCATTGTGTATCCATCGGCTCGAATCAAGCTTTGAATTTGATAAAAGTACACACGACAATTTGCACTCCACCAACTTTCTGACAGTGTCTACACAATCACAGCTCGGACGCACGCCGTGAACTGGCACATCGAAGGACCGATGTTTGCCCAGAACTGATATCAATAAAAGGAAAAAGCTGTAGAGTCAAGCTTGTCAGGAAGTTTGTCAATCAGAACAACCATTGTAACTGTACTGTGTGAAAGAACCTGGTGTTAACACATGTATTGTGATGACTGTATGCAGGGGATCGTAGGCTCTGTTGTCCAGAATTATACTTTTCTCAAACATGTGAGAGAATCATACTTTTCTCGGGCATGCGAGAGAGAATCGTTCTTTTCTCAAACGTGCGTGAGAATCATGCTATACTCGAACATTCGAAGGAGAATGACAACTTCTTGAACAAGTGAGAGGGAATCACAACTTCTCTTGTGAGCACCACCACTCGGGTGGTGATCCAGTAGAGGCTTCTGTCAATTACCCCTCGTTGGCCTAGGGCACAAACTGCAAAGTCAGAGAATTTGAAAAGTATGCCGTTCTTAAGTGTTTAAAATCCTCTCAAGAAACAGTAACAAAGCGTTCTTCGCTTCAGGTACTGATGAAATGTGCACAGGTCTGTGGCAGATCACTGTATACTTTGTGCAATTTGATTCTAGCACCATAAGGAACTCTGTCGTTGTCTGATACAGTGTAGCAAGTATGTCTGGATTTCATATAGATGTACTATGGGGTTTCAGTTTCTGAAAGTGTTCACCTCTGACCACTGCATTATTTTATATGGCCCTTATCAGTGAAGCTAATCAGGCGTGACCAACGGGGTAGAACTGGCTAAACAACCCCCATGAGTTTGGTCAAATGGTTTATATGTCACGCTGTCTTAAAGCTCATTTTGTTTTGTTATGTATCGATGTTAAATCCGGTGTATATTATTAGTTGAGAGATTATACAACCACAATATAATTCATAGATTTTTTTTGTTTTTTTTTTGGTAGCTCTTCGGAAGCAGATATGGAGGGGTATTAGAGACGAATGGGCATATTGCCCCCATGAGGATATTTTGAGTACTGTAGCTTCTGTTGTATCTATACATTTGCGGGTTTTAAGTCATGAGCTGGAAATATATAATTGTCACGAGCAGAGTTAGGGTCTTGGGGATGTTACGACTGCACGAGAGGCAGCTAACTCACACTCGGACACAACCACACAAGAAAAGTACTAAATAACTAGAGCGTATATATGTCAGGCCGGTCAGGCCATAGTTTACATAAATATTAATAACAAAACAAAAGACAATAGAGGTATATATTCAAACCAAAAACTCTAATTAATAACTTAACCAATGATATTCATGTAACTATGGAGGTACTGCAATCAATAGTAAATAGGTATATTATACGAAACTGGATATCAATTTAAAGTGACAGTTGAGTCGCCACTGGCCAGTCGCCAGGCAAACTCTCCATAAATCATAATATGGGCTTAAATGTTAGGAGAGCCCAGTACGTTCAACGCCTACAGAAGCACTCTTCGGCTTGTAGGTAATTTAAGCAGTTGCCAAAAGACTATATTTTATGCACAATCACTATTCAATTCATCAACAATGTGCTATATTATTCCAATCATACTATGGCAATAGATCTATCATACAGGACACTCGTGGTCGAGTGCCAGCTGGGGTTTCCTTAGTCTTCCTATGAGGCTGTAGTTCTCTCTCTATCTCCGATCTCTATTATACTTGAATAATTAAGATATATTACCATTGCTCACGCCTACTGAGAGGCGCGAACATCAAAATAGCGCAGCGTGGGCTTTCAAAGGTCAGCCCACTCAGACCTTTCTTTCTAGAGCTCAGTCAGTCCGTTAGCAAGGACTTCTTAGTCTTCAGACCACACAGTTCAGGTACTGGCCAACCGGAGATACTTCACGAAACGATGCTTCTCTCGTCTGTATTCACTAAATCTGAACGTTACACGATGTTATATACTATCTAACTACCCAGCGTGCTAGTCCGCTGGCCCAATTAGTTCAGCTATCTCATAGGTCGAAACCTCCCACCATTTTAACTGTAGTAATACGTCTGCACTATTCTACCAGCCAGTTGACGTGCAAAAACTTGTCTAGTCATACTTAACAATGTCAACTGTCCCCACCTTGTTTCACCCCTACTCCATTACTTATTAATCACGAACATAAGCCGACAAGCGTGACTCTAGCAGTTTAACTCTACATTTATTTACTCACCAACTATAATTTGGCGAGGACCGTTCAAGGCCACCAGCCAATTTCTCATGGCCCTGGTAAACAACAACAACTCACTCTCTGCGTGAGTTTTAATAATATCCGAATCATGACACATCCCCCACCCCAGTTAAAATTTGCAATTTTAACGATATAAATTATTATCGTAAAGGGAAGGCATGAGTCGAGAAATTGCTCGAAAGGTTAACTTAACTAAGAATACTAGGTAATAACTAAGACTAGTACTAAAGTTGAAAAAACCTACAGGACGGGTATCATTGATGGACAAAACTTCATGAAAATCTTAAGGCTCCGTCCAAAAGTATATATCTCTCTGAGGATTAAATCTTACCTCTAAATACGTAGACATTAACAATCATAACTCTAAAATTTTAGAGTACAACACTGATCCTGTGCGAATGTCATCAGGAATGCATACATACAATGAATAATACTCAAGAAAAGATAACTATAGTAGCATCGATGGCATTAGTGGATCTGGACTCCTGGTCTGCCATGACTTCTCGTCCTCGACCCTGGGCAACAACGTCTGGTGTGGCCAAAATACGGGTCGACGTCAGTAAAATAGCTGTTGGAACAAAGGAAAGCACAGGGGTAGGTGAAAAGTGTTCACAATGGGTGAACAATATGTGATACCATCCCTCGGTCTCTGAATGAGGTGCTAATCAGTATCCAACGCCAATACATATGACAGACTAAAATACAACAAGATTAAGGTAACCGTGATAATAGGTCGGCATGGACATTATCTCCACCAGGAATGGCCTTTATAATGAAGCGGTATTCCTGAAGGGCCAGACTCCATCTGGTCAAACGAGCGTTCTTGGCTCGGTTCGATTTTAAAAATAACAACGGTTTATGGTCTGTCTCGATGACGAATTCTGTCATAAGTAGGTAGCGGGAAAACGCGTCTACGGCGTATACAATCGCCAGGCATTCTCGCTCTATAATAGCGTATCTCTGCTCTCTCGGAAGTAATTTCCGGCTAGCGTACATACAAGGGCGCAATAAGCCATCTCTTTCCTGAAGCAAAACAGCTCCAATTCCCTGGTCCGACGCGTCAGTTCGGACGGTGAAGGTGCGCCTAATATTCGGTAGTATAAGCAGCGGCGAACTGGAGAACAGTTGCTGCACTGTCGCGAGCGCGGTGGCGCACTGCGTATTCCAGGTAATTTTGTTGGGTCTGTCTTTTCTTGTAAGATCGGATAACGGGGCCGTAAGGGCCGAAAAATTAGGAACGAATTTCCGATAATAGCTTAAGAAGCCTAACAGGCTACGAACCTGCTTCTTAGTATGAGGAGCCTGGAGTTTTAAAATCTTACTTATCTTACTGTCGTCCGGTGTTTGGACGCCTTTGGCGATATTATGTCCTAGAAAGTTAATCTGCGTATAACCCAGGAAGACTTTGCTAGGCTTAGCTGTAAGCCCGGCATCTCGAAGTTTACTAAGCACTTGACGAAGTGCTTCTAAGTGGCCTTTCCAATCCGTATGGAAAGCGCAAATGTCGTCAAAGTAGCTTAGGACGCATGGTGTCTGCTGCAATAGGATGTTCATCATCCTCGCAAATGTCGCTGGTGCCGTTACGAGACCGAATGGCATGAATCTCCATTGCATGAGACCCATAGGGGTCTGAAACGCTGTGTACTGTTTACTGGCCTCTTCCATTGGGATTTGCCAGTAGCCTTTAGCCAAATCTATTTTCGAAAACACGGACGACTCGGCCAATCGCGCAAATAGATCTTCCTGATTCGGGATAGGTTCAGCATCGTAAATGGTTAGGGCGTTAAGCTTCCTGTAATCGATACAAAATCTAACGGAACCGTCTGTTTTCTTTACTAGTACAATCGGCGAGCAGTAAGGGCTCGTCGAGCGCTCAATGACTCCTAAGCTGAGCATCTTTTCCACCTCGGACTGTATGGTGTCGTGCGCTTGCAGCGGGCGCGGGTAGGGTTTGACAAACACGGGTACGTCCGAGTGCAACCGGATGACGTGTTGAACTAAGGATGTTTTACCCGGCAAATCAGTGAATACTGGCGAAAACTCCCGAACAAGATTCATGATGTCCTGTGTCTTACTTTGATCCAGCTCTGGATTGATATTAACGGAAGTCGCGTCCTCTGTGGCTTGCAAGGATAGGAGCGATCTTGTCATAGATAATGGCTCCCGGTCGTTGTCATCGATAGTGACCATCGCTGCGTTTGCTTGGGCCACAACATGGCATGAATGATCGTGATGAGTTTGATCATCGGTAAGATACTTTTTCAACATATTAATATGGTACACCTTATCGTTACCACGTATGGTAATGAGATAATTAACTCTCGAGAGTCGCTTTTTAACTAGAAAGGGGCCTTTCCAAGTGAGGAGTAGTTTGTTATTCGTTTCTGGTAACAGCACCAATGCCCGATCTCCGACTGACAGGGTTCTTAACCGACTACCCCGATCGCGATATCCTATAAATGACCTGGTCCGTACGCATGCAAATTGTCGAGCCAGGTCGCATGCATTAACTATTCTATGTCGGAGATCGACTATGTACTGATACGCGGATCGCGTATCAGGAACGTCGGTATCAGAACCGGCGTATAAATCGCGTAAAATGGCCATCGGGCCACGTGGTTTTCGACCGTATAACAGTTCAAACGGGGAAAAACCCGTTGTCGCATTTGGGAGTTCCCTATATGCGAACAAGATGGCCGGAAGTCGACGGTCCCAGTCACCAGGTCTATCGGCGGAAACGCGTGCCAGCATAGTTTTCATGGTGGCATTCCAGCGCTCGCAACAGCCATTGGACTGTGGATGGTATGGCGACGTAAGTTTCTGCCTAATGCCCGTGAGTTCCAATACTTTCCTGAAAAGGTCAGAGGTGAATTGCGGACCTCTATCAGATAATAATTCGGACGGGAATCCGACACGTGTGAATATGGTCACCAATGCCTCGGCGACGTGATCGGCCGATATTTCCTTTAAAGGGACAGCCTCAGGCCAACGGGTGGCATAATCGATTACTGATAGAATAAACCGATGGCCTCTATCCGACTTCGGTAATGGCCCGACGATGTCGACGGCAACTCGCTGAAATGGAGTGGAAACCGGCGGCATCTCTTGTATAGGCGCCCGCGAAGTTTTTACTTTGGGGGTTCTTTTCTGGCATGTATCGCAACGCGACACATAGCTATTTATGTCCCCGTAAACCCCGGGCCAAAAAAACTGAGACAGGACTCTCGATTTTGTTCTCGCTTTGCCTTGGTGGCCCGCTAATGGCGTGTCGTGCGCGAGGCGGGTGATGTCTCGGCGAAATGATCTCGGTATGACCAATTGCAAAATAGTCTCGCGCTTTCCCCGAAAAACGCGATATAGGAGGTCGTCTTTAAGGCAGAACCTGGATGTATCCGGGTTGTCCGGATCAATCTTAGCAAAGAGGGGCTTTAGTGATGGATCTGTGCGCTGTTCGTTACGAAAAATCTCGGGGGTTACATCCAAATCGACGACAGGCGATCGTAATGTGTCGTCACTCTGGCGACGCGATTGTTGTCTTGTCGTGACACACGCAATGTCATCATCCCAAATCCCGAGTTCGCAATCGGAGACGTCCTTTAAGTGGGGAATATTCCCAATGATTAGGTCGGCGACCGGATTTGGTAGCACGCAGGCCGTGACAACACCAGTTATAAACGGTGTGTCAACATATATTTCCGCCAAACGAAAATGTTCAACTGAACCACCAAAAGTAATGCATGTCGCATCGCGATCCAGGAGTTGTGCAGGACGGACCAGCGATTCACGTACACCGACGGTCGTACAGCCTGAATCTCGCAATACGGATGCTCGTATGGCGTTTACTCGTCCCTCATACAATGTCAGCGCGCCTCGCTCGTGGAGGGCGGACATAACTGGAATAACTTTATCTACGGTTTCGGCATTCCTAGTTCTGTAACCGCGGTTTTCGGTGAATGCTACAGAGCATGCATTTGCCGCATCTAATCTAACTCTGCATTGTCGCGCAATGTGGCCTCCGGCGCCACATCTATAACAGTAGACTGGCTTATTATCCCTTCGAGGTTTACCTCGATAAGAAGGAAATGTGGGCGCTTGATAGTAGTTGTTACGCGGTCCTCCGGTAGGGAAAGGACGTGTATATCGGGGTTCCCAGTCCCGAGAAAATTTATGGGGATTCGGTTGCCTCCTGCTAACCGGCGGCTCGGACCGTGGACGAACGTGCGGCGACTGTCGAAAGGGCTGTCTTGATTGTCTCGACGGTACCGGTGTCTTAGTAGCAGCGCCGGCGTAACACGGTTCGTTTACTTTAGCTTTAGCTAACGATCGATTAGGGTGAGCTGCAGCATACCGTTCCGCTATCGATGTTATCTCGACGGTAGTTTTGGGGGCTTGTTCCTTAAAATGCGCCACCAGGTCCGTGTGGCAGGACATATATATTTGGTCTTTAATTATCAAATCATATAGTTTCTTATAGTTTCCCTCTTCCACACCGGCCAACTCAGTCCAACGGCTGAGTAGGTGGCGGAGGCGGTCCACGTAAGTAGAGAAATTCTCAGATGCCTCCGGCTTGCAATCGCGGAAACGCTTATGAAATCCATCTTCCATATGTTGGAAACGCTTTAATAGCGCGGTCTTTAGAATGTCATAGTCCCTAGCGTCATCAATAGTGAGGCTATGGAAAACTTCCAACGCTCTCCCTGTCAAAAGATTGGCGAGGCATGACGTGTACTCACTACGCTGCCATCCCGCGCAAACGGCATGGAGTTCGAAGCGGTGTAGGTAGGAATCAATACGATCAACCTTATCATTAAAGGTTGGCAATTTAGGCTTCGTTTTATTATTGGAAGTAACTTCCGGAGCCCCGGTAGGTTGGGCTTGCTTCGCTTCCAACTGTTTTAAAGCGAGCTCGTACTCTTTGAGCCTGTTTTTCCGCGCGTTCCGCGGCTCTATCTTCTCGTTCCGCGGCTTTTTCTTCTCGTAATCTCTCCGCGGCTTTTTCTTCTCGTTCTTCTTTCAGTTTCTGGTCTACCCAAGAAGCACGCTGAGCTTCCGGTATGCCAAATGATTGGGCCAGTTCCAAATATTTCTGTAGTTCGGACATGATATCGGTCGATAATACGATATAATGTCCTAATCGAGGACAGCTCCTGAAAAATCTCCAACTTTATTCTCCCTTGAAGCAATTTATCAATTGCACTCTGCGGGTGCTCGTTCCTGCAGTATGAGCGAAATTAACGAAATCAACAACAAACTGTACGTCTTAGTCAACCAAGTAGTGGTTGAGCTATCTCAGTGATCACTTAACTCCACTTATTTCTCCTAATCCTCAAGCAGTGAGTCTACTGCTTCCGTGATTGGTCGTTACTAACGATACCAATGTAATATTCCCAGTGTATTTTCCGTACACTCCTAGCAGCGTTCCCTCTGCTATAAATCGGAATAAATCAATATTCACGATATGAACTTCCTTGGCTATACCAGCCTAACAACTCTAATATCCAGATTATCTCTCAACGTGCCCTAGACACGTGATTTATCCCAGGCAATAATATAGCAAGTATGAATACAAAATATAATAATGCAACACTATAATGGAAAAGAATTACATGGAGAGTAAGACGAGACTAACAGAAAGAACAAACGACAACAGACCTGACTAACCTGAAACTATCTACAAAAAGGTAAGAAAAAGAACAGGAGAGACGTCTTCCTAAAATACGAGGAAGATAGAACGCTAACAATCTATACGAATAACAGGTCCCTACAGAACTATTCAAGGCAAAGCGTATCTCCTATCCGTTTTAAACGCCATCTAGATCTGCTAGTCTGGCAAAAAGAGGTATGCTAAGTCTCGATCCCTTCCAACCTCCCGCCTATCTAATCTAACACAAAAGAAAAAAATAATGCCTGTCAAAAGTAGGGGAGCTGGAACGACGAACCCCTCAAACGAAGACAAATACAGATGGTTCACTTAACTGGGCAAAATGGACTGGCTCTTTCCTTTGGTCCACAGCGCTGGTCTTGTCTTTTCCTGATGCTAGCTGTCAGTCCCTCGTAGTGGTCCCAGGATCAATGACGAGAGGACATGCCAGACATGTGGAGGAGAAACAAAAACAAAAAAATCAGCAGTATACAAAACTATAAACTACAAAAATTACATAAATAACAGTGGAGTCTTAGAGTGGTAGACCTGCAGCTGTTGACGGGGTCCTCTTCCGATGATAGTAGTGTCCTCTAGATGTCAGAAGGTGACGGGTCCTCTTCAGATGTCAGTGGGGTCCCCTCCAGATGTCAGTGGGCAGAGTTAGGGTCTTGGGGATGTTACGACTGCACGAGAGGCAGCTAACTCACACTCGGACACAACCACACAAGAAAAGTACTAAATAACTAGAGCGTATATATGTCAGGCCGGTCAGGCCATAGTTTACATAAATATTAATAACAAAACAAAAGACAATAGAGGTATATATTCAAACCAAAAACTCTAATTAATAACTTAACCAATGATATTCATGTAACTATGGAGGTACTGCAATCAATAGTAAATAGGTATATTATACGAAACTGGATATCAATTTAAAGTGACAGTTGAGTCGCCACTGGCCAGTCGCCAGGCAAACTCTCCATAAATCATATGGGCTTAAATGTTAGGAGAGCCCAGTACGTTCAACGCCTACAGAAGCACTCTTCGGCTTGTAGGTAATTTAAGCAGTTGCCAAAAGACTATATTTTATGCACAATCACTATTCAATTCATCAACAATGTGCTATATTATTCCAATCATACTATGGCAATAGATCTATCATACAGGACACTCGTGGTCGAGTGCCAGCTGGGGTTTCCTTAGTCTTCCTATGAGGCTGTAGTTCTCTCTCTATCTCCGATCTCTATTATACTTGAATAATTAAGATATATTACCATTGCTCACGCCTACTGAGAGGCGCGAACATCAAAATAGCGCAGCGTGGGCTTTCAAAGGTCAGCCCACTCAGACCTTTCTTTCTAGAGCTCAGTCAGTCCGTTAGCAAGGACTTCTTAGTCTTCAGACCACACAGTTCAGGTACTGGCCAACCGGAGATACTTCACGAAACGATGCTTCTCTCGTCTGTATTCACTAAATCTGAACGTTACACGATGTTATATACTATCTAACTACCCAGCGTGCTAGTCCGCTGGCCCAATTAGTTCAGCTATCTCATAGGTCGAAACCTCCCACCATTTTAACTGTAGTAATACGTCTGCACTATTCTACCAGCCAGTTGACGTGCAAAAACTTGTCTAGTCATACTTAACAATGTCAACTGTCCCCACCTTGTTTCACCCCTACTCCATTACTTATTAATCACGAACATAAGCCGACAAGCGTGACTCTAGCAGTTTAACTCTACATTTATTTACTCACCAACTATAATTTGGCGAGGACCGTTCAAGGCCACCAGCCAATTTCTCATGGCCCTGGTAAACAACAACAACTCACTCTCTGCGTGAGTTTTAATAATATCCGAATCATGACAATAATACTAGATGACATATCGGGCATTGCCCGGAATAAACATGCGCGCTCTCTCTCTCTCTCTCTCTCTCTTTTTCTCTCTCTCTCTCTCTCTCGCTCTCTCTCTTTCTCTCTCTCTCTTTGTCTCTCTTTCTCACTCTCCCACAGTCTTGCTTAAGAACTCATGTGCGCCAAAACACAACGCACCAAACTGAGCGCTTGATATGGTTACTTTTGATGACATGCACGGTACCGGTACTATAACAGAATGACGCCAAGACGGAGAATGAAAATTGGAACTGTTGACAGCACGATGAAACAATGCGTTTTCGATAAATTCAAAAACAAAACCAATCAAAATAATAAAAACTTCCGTGCACCCTCCACGGTATTTGAAACCTACATGCAAAATGTGGTTACTGCAGGTGACCTAATAAGAAAGCCTTTTGCGTTCAAAGCTGGAAAATTTGTGAAATATATAATTAGATTATGATATTTGTATACATGGCACTTTACAGCCACATTTACATCTGAGTATGTTGCTTTTTGTTTCGCTGAAGTCATTGTCGTCGGGGAAGATATGGAGAGGTATTTCAGCATAACAGTGTCAGCAGAATAACACCTGGCAGCTTTTCTGTTAAATGTGGATACTTAGGTTAGCGCATATCTGATATGTGATAGAGCCACATACGGGGAACACATTTATACAAGTAGGATTGAAGATCTTTCTTTTTTTGTGGGATCGTTGCTCTAAGTATTTGCGCCTCGGATCGTATGCAAGCATGTTGGTTTGTTTATTTTTTATTTAGCTTTGGTCAGAATCGAGAGGGCTAGTGTGGAGAGGTATTTGCGGGGGTAGCATGAATGCCAGCTGGATGATAATGAGTGGCTTTTCCTGTCCCATTTTGACATTTAGGTCTGTTCATATTTGTCGGGCTGAATTGCCGTGCCAGTGAGACTGTAGACAGTCTAATGTTCAATAATGTACATGCAGACTGTTGACCTAATCTTCCTCCAACACTTCTATCGATTGCGTCATGGAAATGAAGCAGTTTGCAGGCTATCCTCATTCCTTCTGCTATGCCCAGTCTATCCTCTTTTCTTTCTCTTTCTTATCCCTGTGGTGTTTCATCATTCTGTGGAGTTAATGTACCAGTTCTTCGCGACACATTCATCTGTCGTCTTTTCCCTCGTTCTTATGTCTCTTTCTGTAGTCTTGTGTTGTAGTTCTCCATGACTTATTCCTCAATCTCCTCTTTTCTTTCATTCTCATCTCTCTAGTAGAGTTTGGGTGGTAATTGTGCGTCACTTATTCGTCTCTGTCCTCTGTTCTGTCATTCTCGTCTCCCAGTCTCTTTCTGTAGAGTGTAAGTTGTAGCTCTCCCTGACCTGTCCCTGTCTCGTTGCTGTCTCTTTCACGCCTGGCAATCACTCTTCTCATGTCTCTTGTTTGCCTTCTCATCGACTCTTTTTCCATCTCTCTCCCCGCCCCCCGGCACGACACACACCTTTCAACCCCCGCCAAGCCTTCGGCCCCAAGTTCCTCTATTGACAAGGCCCAGCGCAGTGACAAAGGCGGGTGGCTACCCTCATAACCCCTTGAAATAAAGAGACACGGCTTTGCTTTGCTTCGCCCTTTGCATTGTCCTTTATCTCGCTGCGGTCGAAACGGGACTCATCGACTCGGCATTTCTCTGTCACTGTCAGTGTGAATTTTGTAATGGCTTCAAATGACAGACCAATGATGACAGTCCCTGAAAAGTATTCTGGTTTGGTTTAGTTTCAACTCTATGCCACTTTGTCTTGTGGAAATGTTTGGGGGTCGTATCATTGTCAAACATCAGAGGACAGAAGATCCTGTACAACTTAATTGATTGCCACGACATTGCCAGACTTCTTTGGTCCTGATGCCAATTCAGAATACGAGAACTAAAGACTTCTTAAATGATAAACGCAGAATGCATTGCTTTAAAAATAATTGTTTTTCTCGAGTTGTTATCTCTATTGCTTGTGTGAGTGCATTTGCTTGCGTTTGCCACATGTACCAAGTACGTTTATAATACCTGTTTTTATTAACTTTCGTTTTTGTTTTATCAGTAGCTCACGGGAAAGCTACTTTGTGATAGTTAATGAAATTTCATCCGCCCTCGAGTTCACCTTCACGCCCTTGAAGTATTCAAGCCATGCCACCACGTTTGTATTTCAGCTATTCATTTCTATCGACGTTTTGCTCGTCCATATCTGGCTACGTTAGAATGTGTCTTGGTACCCTTTAACTTATATGATCAAATGGAATGGATACCTATAAAAGGCGAGGCGCAGCAAGGTTAGATAGAAGTTTGGTTTACCCATGCATTTATTTATCTGTTCACCAATCCATACGTAAATTTATGAGTTTTTTTCTTTTTTCTACATGTACGTTCCTAAAGGAAGTCCCATAGATAGAAAATATGCTTTCTTCTAGAGTGTATCGTGATTAACTAACTCCAATTAACCGTCTACCCTCTCATGGCTACGCAACTACTTTTTTTTTATTTTATTTATTCTAATTTGTGAGTGTGCATGAGAAAACCCGGCATAAGTCGGCAACATGACATTTTGAGTTCTGTACATATAATAAAAGACGACATTTCTGATAAATTGAAGACAATGACCCCCCTAAAACAAGATTTTGAGAAAATGGTATTTAATCCTATAAGTGGCAATAGCTAATTGACCAAGTAATATTGGAGTGACTGCTGTTAGGAGACCGTAGTCTAATAACTAAGCAGTTATAGAGATCATAGTGAGTAGTGTTCACTGCTCATCTACAGTTTACCCTGTAACATGCCACGGTCCCCTAGCAACAGCCAAATCGGAAGTTTTTGAATCTTGTTAGGAGACCGTAGTCTAATTACAAAGCCGTTATAGAGATCATAGTGAGTGGTGTTCACTGCTCGTCTACAGTTTACCCTGTAACATGCCACGGTCCCCTAAACAACAGCCAAAGTTGGAAGTTTGTGTCGGACCCATATTTTCACTTCAAAGCCGTTTTTCTCAAAATCAGCTCTGCCGACTTATACCGGGTTTTCTCATGCACACTCACATTTTGCTTCGTTCTAATCTTGTGGAGTTAAAACAGGTTTGTGGCCTGGGTACGCACCGGCCGACAACAGAATCAAGGCAATTCTGTGCAGAGGACCAAATCCAGCAGTTCGCTTCGCTTCCCTGCCTTCCCATTCTTTTATTTTTCCAGGCTTTTTTTTTTTCTTCGCTCTGAGGCTTAAACCCCTCGCCGGCTTTTTAAAGTGTTGGAGAAAGAGATAAACGTTGGTAGTGAAGAGAGGGGGAAAACAAAGTAGAAAGAGAGGAAAGAAAGAATGGAGACGGGACAGAAGAAAAAATCGGGGTCGGGTTAAGGATTGTATCAAAAGCGCGAAGAATCAAGGGAGTTACTGTCATATGGACGATTTGGATAAAAATATTTGACGATACTGACAAGATGGTCTTGTTGCTGCACACACATTAGTTATTTACTCAGAGGCCCGATTACATGTAATTCTTTACATCTGACAAAGAGGAGTGCTATGGAGGAGAAATCGAGTATTTTATTCATGAGATGGTATGGCATAATAATTGCGCTCAGGCACTTCTGCACTCGAGGGCATGTTGCATCGGAAGAAAAGATTAATGAAATAATAATTTGGCACTTGGGTCAAGTAGTGAAAGTGATCAAGAATACTTCCTGGAGAGTTCATTTCGACATGGAAGTGAATGTAATGAACCAAAAATCCTACCACGGGTGAGCTGTTGAATTTTTGGTATATATATATATATATATATATTCTGTTATTAAGTCATTTTGAATAGATGATTTCTTAGTAGAAAAAAAACAAACAACAAATATTGTTCTTGGTTATTTTTTTCTTTTCCTTGCACTTGCAATTGGATAGTGCCGAATGCTCCAGAGCAGAAGAGTGATAGTTAGCATTCACTGTGACAGAGACTGTGCTCTTCTTCTAAGATTAATTTTTGTCTAAGTATTTGTTTCAGTCGTTAGACCCACAAGGCTTATCGAAATGATGCCCTGTTAACCCCAGACTCAGACTGAAATTCACTTCACTAGAAATTCTTCCGCCCCCCCCCCCCATCGCGGGCCTGGTCACTTCTCTTGGAAAGGTGAACTTTCGAAATTGTTATTTAGTTGTAGCATTGGGGAGGGGGGAGGGGGGGTGGAGAAAAGGAAGAGACTGAAATAGCTCAGTTCCTGGTGGGAAGAAAAGCAAAAACGTACTTTTGCTTTGTTGGTGAACATGAGTTAATGAACTGAATTTTACATTTCTTTGCTCATCGAAATTCCAAATCTTATGGGTAGATGCTCAGCCGCATCCGAGAAAACCACACCCCTCTCACTTCTGACGTTCTTTTGAGGTTGTAAAAAAAGGGGGAAAACTATGGTAAAGCAATGAACAGCAGATTCTGTTTGGTATTGTTGTGGTATAATCCCTAGTTGTTGTCGTTGTTGTTTTCTTTCTTTTCCTGTTCATACGCCAACGCTTGGGAGCTCCATTGAAGTAGTCTGCTTTCAGCTTAAGCTCATCCTCTAATTTGTCAAAACATATTGGGGCCTGGACGCGCCAGCCAGTTAAAATGGGTTTTTACAAAAACATGAAGTCTGTATCACGCGAAAAAACAAAGAGTTCGTAACTGCAATGGACAGTTGTACCACCACAGAAATGGCCTTGCTATGTTTCACTGGCATACAGGCTGTAATTAGCTGTAGATTCAAGCAATCTTCATATTAAGTTTGGTATTATTGTAATAACTCCACACATCTTGACAGGACTTTGTCATTACGTTATATCGATATTTGAAATTCAGCGGTCCGAGATGCCCGCCGATTATGGCAATGTCGATCACAGAGCCACGGCCCGCTATTACAAAGCGTAAATAATACAGGAAAAAAAAAAAGAATATCTCTGTCAGGTGAAGCTAGCCTTTTATTACCTTGCCATTGGGAGAGAGCCGGGTCTCAAGCTGGGGAAAGAATGGTACGAGATCATTTGTCGCCTCTGCCATACCCGACCCAACATGGTCTGAATAATCCGCAGGCTCGCCCGGGTTTCAAAAGCGCGAAAATCTTTCACGACCGTTTTGATAAAGTGGGGAACAAGGTAGAAGTCGGGTATCTGGATATTTGAACCAGAAATTAATAGTGTGGGTACAACAGACAAGTGAGAGTCTTGTCAAGGTAAGTGGATTGATTTGTGCAATAAGAAATATAATTTATGGCCAGGCTATGTTATTGCTCATATTGCCATTCATTTATTCATTCATTCATTCATCCATCGATGTCTTCGTTCGTTCCTTCCTTCCTGTCTTCATCCGTACATTTATTCATTATTATTTTTATTAAGTCTTTCCGTCTTTTAAATTTGAATTCAGTGTGGACCAATTTGCGGAGACTCGCCAATTTCGCTGTCTTTGAAACAGCTTGTCTTGTACTCTAGAATGGACTTTCTTTTGACATACTTTAGATGTGTTCAACAAACAGATTGTAAACATTTCAAACGGTCAGCAAATATTTGGGGGAAAAAATTAATCTGTTGGAAAGGGGGGGGGGGGGAATGGCAACAGTATGTGACGTGTGACAAAGTTCTGAAGAAATTTGCGTACAGAATCGTCGGTCGAGAGTGTAATTCTCAGATATTAAGACTAATTTCAGATATTGATAATTAACATCGCTGGTCCCTCTTCCCCACCTGACCGCGGATGAAATCAGGTCAGTAATCAGGGGCGACAACCAGAAAGCACTTGTGTAGCCAGTTAATGTCTTGTATTGATTTGAATTTCTGCTTTTCTATCAGAACGCATTATCTCTTATGGTGACCATCAAATTCATCTGTTGATTCATCGTGTGTTTGCTCCATGTCTTTATGCCTCACAGTGTGCACGCTGGCCAATGCGAATATAAATGATGTCCAATAAATTTTATGTTTTGGACCAATGAAAAAGGAGAGGAAAAACAGACATGGGTTCATATGGGCGTGGAAATCAGGAGAAGTAGAAAAAAATTGAAGGAAAAGAAAAAGAGTCAGACACTTGGGTGGATGAAGGGATGAATGTACAGAGGCAAATTAGTTGAGAGTAGACGCTAGTGATGTTTTCAGGGAATTCCGCCAGGTCAATGCTCAAGGGAGATAACACAGAGACGTACAGAAGAGAACCATGGAAAATCTAGGTCGATCTATCTATTTCAATGCCATCACGTAAACAAAGCATTTATGTTCTCCTGTGTCTCTCTTTCTTCCTCTCTTTCATGGAGAGCGTCTCATTATTTCTAGGTAAACAGTCTCCAGTTATCTTTCTGTTATAAATGTCTGCGGGGGCCCGGTCAATGAAAGAAAGAGGCGGGGATCTTGGTCCTATAGCGATTTTCAGGCTTCAACAAACAGCAGCGTTTACGTAAATCCTTTATCGTACTTTTGTGTGCCAATAGGCTGTAGTCATTTTAGTACTTTATCTGTTGGTGCTGGAGTAATTGTCCTGCTTTATTGTGGACCTAAAAGTTTAATTTTTGGTTTTACTTTGGTTTTATGTTTCAGATTTGCGATTATCCATTGTAAGTATTAGTTCGGGCTCAGTTTGGTGATCGTCCCACGTCCCACTTCAATTATTCCCAGCCCCAAACATACGCCCCACCATTTGACTGTCGGATAAAGTTAGTATGCTGTATGCAAAAGATTTTTAAAATATTTAATATTCAGTGTGTAAAAATTCAAAAGCAGTTGTCAGCTAAACAAGGAAAGCACCGACACGACATAAACAAACAACAGTTTAGTTCAAATACACTATGCAATTAAGATTCTATGAAAAATCCCCACGCCCCATTCTGAAGTCGCACGCCCCACCTTGAGAAACACCGGTCTAAGCATAGTACGTATACTTTTTAATGTAATTGCCAGTCTTAGGAATCATTTTTGCGTCGTCCTTATGATGATCATCTTTGTTACTTTGCACTTCACGTGGTGTAAGCAAAGTTGATGGACTATCCCCACTCAGCTCTCAGACTCAGTCATCTTATACATGTTGTAGTTGAGCGAAATGAAGCGAAAATGCAATATAATTGAGACCGGCGTCGAAATTAATCAAAGTATTATCCATCTTTAGGTAAGAGACATAGAAAAAATAACATTTGCCGCAGCAGTAACAACAAAAAGATATCGAATGACGAATGCTAGATTGCTGGTGTCTTAACATTAGCGGGATATAAACACATGAACAAATAATGGTGATTGTGTAAAATTGTAGGGAACGAATGAGGGCAAAAAGAAGAAAGTGACAGGAAAGAACAAAACACAAATAATTGAAAGACTGGGGAAGATAAGAATATGAATTGCACAAGATGAAGAAGACAGTATTGATAATAGATTACTATGTAAGGACGCAGTAAAGTATTTTGTTTGTACGCTATCGAAAGCATGACTACCATAAGCATCATAGTTGAGTCCCGGTGGTTAATTAATGTTTAACCTTCTTGTGCGGAGACACAGACTGTCTTGTTCAGATCCTCTGAAACATGCAAAGTGGTCAGATCAATGCAAAGCTATAAATAATGGCCACCAAAATTGTATTTGTTCATGTTCCAAAAAAATCAAGCGGTGGGCATAAAGGGACATGTTTTCAAAATGTACCATCAGGCACTCCTAGAGTTAATCTTCATACTATTCAAACGTCTCGGCAGCGAATGAAAAATTCAGCTATGTTTATAAATATATCAACGCTTTAATATGGCAACTTCATGTTCCGATCTATAAGCGAACGGCGCCTTTTCAAAGCATGACTGACAGCTATCGGATCCGGCTTTGTTTGAAAGCACGAGAGAACGTGTTTTGTGTAACGAGGGAAGGGAAAGCGCTTTCAAATATAAAAACAAGCAAGGCGGACTCAATAAAGGTGTCGTATTCAGGAGAATCCAGTATCGGGGATGAAGTAGAGGCGTCCTTCACAGAAGCCGGCCTACAAGACAGCAGAGGTGTTTCACATGGGAGGGGTGTACCAGGAAGTGAGGAGGAAGGAGATTATAGTCTATATATTATGGGACTCATTTTCTGCTTCTGCTTCCTAGAGTGGCCAACAGCGACTAATGTTGGATAAAGAAGAACGGCGGTGTTGTTCGGAGGGAAAGAGATAGAGGAACAAGTGGATGAGTAGATAATTCCAGTGGGTGAATGAAAGGAGCGTAATTGGATGACAGCATGATAAATAAACAGAAAAATTGATAAGAAAATGGGCCGTTAGAATATTTCAGGATGGGGGGAGGGGGGGGGGGTGTTAAGAGAGAATCAGCTAGCATGAGGCAGAATTGAATGAAGTTTAATATTCGGGGAGTGACAGTACAGTTGAGAGGTGAAGAGACAGACATAGTGAGGAAAGAGAAAGTACGGTAGTCGAACAGGCGGATTCATTTGACAATGTTGACTTGACGGTACAGAGGGAATGAGGGATAGACAGAGAAAATGAGAATATACACATAGACATTTTGGTCAGATATGGTCGGTAATGGAAATAAAAGACCAGAGAGGATGTAGTATTAGGAGGAGGTTGTCAGGGTATACAGGTGCTTGTGACTGTAGATTACGTGACTGTGATCCTGCAAAAGTGGATTAAAGTTCTGTCGGTCTTTTTATTATATTTAATTTTTATTTTTATTTTAACGAAAACGTGGGAACTCACATCTAAGCAGGAAAACACCACCAGTCATTTGATTGGCAAACATACAAAGAAAGACATTGTCTCCTTCGAGTCATATTAAACTGAACCAGTAGGAGGTAAACAGTGTTGAGCATTAGATAGTCTAGCACAGCATTTACAGAAATTAAAAGAAGTTTCAGCTGATTGGAGACTAGAATGTTATTGTTAAGTCATTCAGCAATTCAAATTAAATCAAAACATGCCTCAATCATGTCTCTCCAGTAGTGAAAATTTAACATGGTATAGGTAAAGATGACGATGAAAGTTAAGAGGAGTGAAAGGCTTCGAGTGTTGCGGGCGCTTTTGGTTTCTGTAAGATAAGAATTGAGCGATGCCAGCCAGACAAGCTAAAACTCCAGTATTACCAATAGGTCGGTGAACGCCGAGAAAGCTTTAGCTAGTCCTCTAGCGCCAGATCTGAGAGATATGATTTTGATTTTGGCGAGAAATCAGCCATGTTGATTTTTCACGCCATTGCCTGGCTGACGGGCGGAGAGGATGGGTATTGACAAGGACCGGGCTGCTATGAGTACGCAAGGATAAGTATCGCCAGATTTCTGAAGCGGAGAAATTGTCAGGAAATGAAGAAAGCAATGACTTTCATAGTTTTGCAAATCAAGACTCTTCTAGATTTAATCTTTAACGATTTGTGACCCTATCACTTGTTTTCAAAATGTTGCAAAATAGGATACGACTGCCTGGCATGAATTCTGAACATTGATAATTCTGTTCTGAGTAATGGTTGGCAGCATTTTCCAAAATAAACTCATGTGGCAGAAACCTAGAACAAGTTGTGCCCCAAGGCAATGTTTTTCAACATTTTTGCAAAATAGAACTCGTTTAGCGTGCATAATAATTTAGCGACTTGTCCTTGTCAGAAAATGGAGTGGAGCACAGTATCAGTAGAGCCGCTGTCGAACAAATGCTTGGTAAAACTCAGAGACCTTTGAGGCGGGATGTTGATGTCAACGCCAAAGCTACTCTCTGTGTCGTTTGTGAACTTTCCGGGAAAGATCTGTAAGTTACAGCTTTGAGTGAATGTTTTCAGCCATTATCTCGTCATTTCTGATCATTGACCACTGCTGTGGTGGAAACCATATGTTTGATCCTTCCTAGCCTGTACCAGTGTCGGTTTAGAGTGCATTTTCCCCGAGCGTTTTCAGTCACCACGAAAGACAGAATTTATTTTATGATTAAATGGCTCACTCTTTGCAGTTTCTTTTGTATCTGTTTAACTTTGTGATCTCCGTGCGTTTTGCCCTTTGTTTCTCTGTATTTTAAGAAACTCATTAAACATCGTCATGCATTTTTTTTTTTTTTTTTAGCCTTTTCAAAAAAATTTCAAATGAAGATCTCTCACTGCAACACGCAAGTCATCTATTCAGGAAAATTTAGTGGACTAGCATAAATTCCTGTTGCTTCATCTGTAATCGATATCCGAATCTGAATTATGAAGTCGAATACCTCATGGAAGCTGCCCGCTGTCTGATGGCGAGAGAGTTAAAAAGGGCTGGTGGACCAAGCACTCGGGCTGGGAGCCTGTGATGATGACAGGCGGCGAGAGAGCGAAGAGAACTCAGAGAAGGGAGGAAGGGGGAGGGGCAGGAGAAAAGAGGAGGGGGGGGGGTCCGCAAGAGACGAGAGCTTGTCTCTGATTGGCATACCTCGTCCTTATGTATGATTGTTTATTACCTGATTATTAATACCATCAGAGTTCCCTCCCCGTCATTGGAATCGATTGGTGAGGTGGCTGAGGCACGGACGACTGAAGACATTTGTCCTACCCCTTCCCCTCCTTCCCTCCTCCTAAGCACTGTCATTTGGTCGCCGGCGATCCCAACTCCTGTAATCAACTCAACATCGAACTGTTTGTTTATTTGTTTGTGCGCTGCTTCCAGCAGGATTGGAGAAACATGAGAACACCTGAATCTTCCCACGGCGACACTTTGTATCTACCCAGGTTGGTGGTATTACTTCCAGTAGACGTTTTGTTTGTTTGGTCAGATTTTACCTGTACTGTGACTTTAATCACGGGTTCCTGTAAGGTGTTTGTGGTAGGTTTCGAAAGTTCAGCTGGGACTGTAAGCGTGTTGAAATATCAGCCCCCCTCCCCCCTTTTTAAAAAAAAAAAAAGAGGGGGGGATTTCCCTTTTTCTTCTTCTTATTATTATTGGCCATGGACATAATCTATATTTCAGACTTTCATTGAGACAATACAATTATTGGTTACGCAAATTCGCCGTGGATTTAAATCGTTAGATGTTATTTTGTGAAGTTTCGTAAAGACGTCTTCCATACAGAATTTACCGTTAAAGTCTTGCTGGTGTCTTTCTTGAAGGAAATCCGACTATTACTGTATAGCTGTGCAATTTGGTGGTCAGAAAATGCAAGAAATTGTGGTACATAGAATTTATTGTTACTTCATTTGTCATTCTTTGTTATTCGGAGCAGAGCAGTGCCAAGAATATTTTTTAAGTTTTTGTTTGATAAAATAATGAATCTGAACATTTGTGATCCTGGACCACCCGTCTTGTTGCCTTGTTAGTGTTTTGTTTGTTTTTTGTTGTAATTATTGTTTGCTACTCGGTTTGCTTTCTTTATTTTTGCTGTTGTTTTTGTCTTTAATCATGTTCATACACCTCTATTTGTTTAGTCCTCTGGATCAATATATGATCACGGAAAGAGGCTGTTGGTTCACAGTGTAGCGATTGAAGGGCCCCAGAGCATTGAGACAAATCTGTTTTGCCTGGGTTTTGTGTGAGATACGGTACTATGGCGTTAGACGGGACTTTCCGTAGTAGTGAGACTGAAACAAGTCTGCCAGTGCCACGCTCGTTCATTCAAGGGAAGTTCCAGTCTGCGTCAAAACCGACGCAAAACAGAAGTGACTCAGTGCAGGGTGGCTCTGATTATCAGCTTGCATCTCTGAGAAAGAACCAGTAAAAGCGTGCATAGTGGCCGAAGTGTCAGAGTGAAGATTTTCCACATCTGGGATGAAACAGCACTTATTTGTCGGATTGTGGTTTGTTAACCCAGTCACTGTCTATCTGATTTTTTCTGTTACCCACCGGCTTTAAGCTGCGATGGCCGGAGTTGATATGAAACAATACGGTTTTGCCCTTAATAGGGTGAATGTGTTTAATTATAAAGGGTAGCGGACCTTGTAATTCCGTCAAGTGTATTACTTCACTGCGCTGACCGAGTTTCCGTTAAGGGGCATTAATCTATCGAAATATTCACACCAGTAGGTCATGAATGCACTTTGCCAGAAGCGCACATCTTAATTGCCTGTTTGCTGTCACCTTTCTCATACCACTCTATTCACGGTCGGTTCAGTGATTGGTGGTTCGAGTGCTTGACCAGGGAATGAGAAGTTTCTGGGTTCCAACCCCGGTTTGACGAGGTCAAACGTAAACGATTTCTGGCGATGGTTTTGAAGTACTGACTCATTGGGGACATAGGCGAGTTAGGTTCCATTTGCCAAAACTGCTGTTCACGTAGCGTCCCGTCATCGTCATCATCATCTTCATGCATCATTTTAATTTGTTGGTATTTTACTTTCTATTTTTTTTTTATTAATGACATTGTTGTGACGACAGATGTTGTTTTGATGGTATTGCCGATGCCATAACCATGACGTGAAAAGAGCTGGATTTAAAGTATGCTGGCAACAGCCACTTGTTGCTGAGCTGTATGTTTTGAACATTAATATATAACAACTCAGCTGTAAAGCCGGTGAGCTTTGGCGCGCGGTTTCGTGCTTTCATTTTGCAGTCACGAATGACTTCATCAGATTACATGCTGGGGGGGGGGGGGGGGCTTCTGTATTCAAATCTGCATTCCATGCGCCAGTGCCTTGTGCAGAACAAAGAAAACGAACCATTAAAGGAACACGTGTCTATTTTAAGAGATAAAAGGAAAAACAAGTTCACTTTGGGCATTGAGACTCGGCTTTCAGTCATGTTCATTCGGCAGTCAAAAGAGTTTATGAGGTGATAGCCCGGGTTACGTTATAAGGCATATGAAAACACAGCTTATAAGCCGTCGGTAAAGTGCACTGCAAGAAGCGATTGTCTTCTCATTTTTGAAAATGGAGACAATGGCATCTTTGCACTCAGCGGACGAAATTGTCATGGATGGCAGAAACAAACAGGTGAAAGTCTCGCCTCACTTTCCTTCTTCCCTCTCATCTACCTCCCCTCCGTTCCCCTCCCCTAATAAGAAATAACGTAACCTCGCAATACATGGTACGTTTTAGTTCTTCTGCCAGCTTGATTGAAAGAAAACAAAATTCCTTATTTGCTCAATTTTTCTAAAGTGCACTGCAAGAAGCGAGTATCTCCTTATTTGTGAAAATGGAAATAATGACATCTTTGCACTCAATGGTGGAAATTGTCATGGATGGCATAAATTTTTACAGGTGTAAGTTTTTTCTGTGACAATCCATGGTACTTCTGAGGTAGATGTTGTCAATGGGGGACTAAAACATTGGTTTTGAATGGGAGAAAAAAGCCTGCAATATGAACCATTGTGAGTCACAAGTGCAAGATATGGCCTTTTAAATCCCAAATCAATTAAGAAAGGAATTTTGATCCAAGCAGACAATTACATAGTAGATGACAAGAACCTCACCACGACGGACAAATTTAAATACCTTGGTAGCATTATCAGACCAGAGGGTGGCACAAAGGAGGACATCCAAAGTAGGCTGGGAAATGCAAGGGCTGTCTTTCAAAGTATGAGCAACATCTGGAAATCGACACAATACGGCATCAACACCAAGATCAGACTGTACCAAAGCTGTGTCCTATCCACACTCCTGTATGGATCAGAGTGTTGGCGAGTGACAGAAGGTGACCTCGCCAAGTTGTCTTCCTTCCGCACCACATGTCTTCGTAGGATTCTCCGCATCTTTTGGCCAAACAAGATTTCTAATCAGGAACTACTAAGGCGATGCAAGCAAGAAGAAATAGCCAACATCATCACGAAGAGACGATGGAGATGGCTTGGACACGTGCTGCGAAAGGAAGCAAATTCTATAACAAAAACAGCACTTCAGTGGACACCGGAGGGACGGCGCAAGCGAGGCAGACCCAAGGCAACCTGGCGGAGAACAATCGAGGCAGAGATGAAATCCTTCAATCACTCATGGGGAACTCTCGCAAAGATGGCCCAGGACAGACAGGGCTGGAGATCCTTTGTTGCTGCCCTAAGCACCAGTGGGTGCAACAGGAAATAGTAGTAGTAGACAATTACATACATTATGACCGCAAATTGAATAGTCATTGTGTTTCGGAAATATGGAATTGTAAAGATATGGTCCCTATGTTGATTGAGTACATAGTGTTGTCTCTGGAAAAAAAAAAAAAGCGAGAATGTACTATGTAGAAGATGTGATGTTCCAATTGAAAATTGTGGCATATAATATACCGTTGGATGCAGAAGATATATTACTGTACTATTGTGGTTGATTTTCCTTCTCCCAGCTTCACTGCTCTCCCCTCCTCTCTCCCTCTCTTTCTGCAGCTCTGCTTCCTCATCTCACTTTCCCTCTTCCCTGTCATTACCCCTCCTTGAAAGAAAACAAAAGTCCTTATTTGCTATCGTTTTTTAATGTTTTTCCTAAAAAAAATCTGTCTCTTTAGGAACTTGGTGGGCAGAGGGGTCGAAAATGGTACTGCGCGCAAATTTTATTTCTGGCATCCACATGTTTATTTAGTAATGCAGCTTTGCTGAATGTTCCCTAATGGCTCGTACATTATTTGTCAGAGTTAAGTTGTACCTCCGGCGTATGATGATGATGATGATGGTGTGTGTGTGTGTGTGGGGGGGGGGGGGTCAGATAGTCGTGTAACTTTCCCCACAGAAAGATTTGATTGTCTATGATTGGGGGAGATACTAGAAAACTGACTGAAAAAATCGCCGCCAGAACAGAAAACCACGTACACGTATTAGGTTTGATGTGGATGGGTTTGGAAGGAAAAGAAAAGGAGGCTTTGGGGTGGCAGTAGGTAAGTGAATAGGTGCGCGTGTGTGTGTGTGTGTAGCTGGGGAGAGAAAGAGAGAGAGAGCTCACGACTAACTTAATAGTTTTCCTTGGTTACTCCCAAGAATCTTAAATCCAGATTATGTCAAAAGTGATGGTTTTTTTATCATGTCTTAAAACGTCCAAACCGCATCATAATTATGGTTAGTCCCGAGTGTACGAGTTTGGATTTCCAGTTACGAAAAATTAGTTATGCTATCGTAGAACAAGAGATTTTCGAGGTTTTCACCAGCAGACCTTGCATTTTAATGTCACCTAAAAGAATCCAGCACTTTATTCGTCAGTATCTTTAGTTTGTTCTTATGCCGTGGATACCGTGTACGGGTGGCAAGTAAAAGGTTATGCTGTTATTCCTTCCTCTGACGCTATAAAGTCACGCCTGACTTGTCATAGACCGGGAAGAATCGGGAGCTCATGTTTTGTGTCTGAATATAGGCAAAGAATGTAGAATAGCGACTTCCCTATTATCTTGGGTATAGGATATCAAATTTCAAGATTTTGCACACCGCCACTCCTTCCAGTAACACATCTCGTGTTCCATCATCACGAATAGTCTTTGAAGTAGTATAGTAGAAAACACCGTATGAAGTAGTAAAAAACACCGTATAAACACTAACAACAACTGCCTTTGATGAATTAAATTTTATGCACAAAGTGCAACGTCTTTCCATAACAGGACGTTTAATTTCGTTTGAATTAAAAAAACAACAACAAACAAACAAAAAAAAACAACATGATTTTGGAGGTTGAGATTATTGGAAGATTTTTGATAAGCCCTATTGCCTGAAGGTTGTATTACCATAGTTTCTAAACCCTGAAGAATTAAATATGTTCACCAGGCGTACAGCCTTTGCATACCACAGTCACTAGTAATAATGACAAAGAACATTGCAATATTTTTTATATGCCGGATTCTTGGCAACTATGTCGATTTCGTACAAGTCATCCATAGTAAATTCCCATTTTATGAGCGAAGAACCTGAAACTCATGTTACTGGGTACCATCAAAAATAGTGAGGCGCAGTCGGTATCTCAGTTCCCCTCCACCACCCGCCAAAGCACAGGCAAAGGAAAAAAAAAAAAAGGACCAGCAGGTTATACTTTTTTCCTTTACTAGCTGAGTTCCCGGCCCTGCCCGGGATAAATCGATTTATTAGTTTCAGTTCTGGGTGATTATTATGGACCTGCTTCATTTTGCCTGTTCCTTTAGCTTTATTTTATTTTTGTTTGTTCGTTTGTTTTTAGATACGTTTTACTGCTCTCCCTTTGCGCGTTGACGCCCTGCGCGTCCCGCCAGCATCCGTCAAATGGCTATGATTTGCGCACGGGTTAGTTTGTTTGTTAGTGAACACATCGCAGGAAGTGATAAGGTCATGTGTTGATGGAAATGAAATATCATATTTTCCTAGGCATATTGAAAACACAAAACCTGTACTTTTGGCCCTGCAACGTCAATATCTCAATTCCAGACACTTTCTTTTTCCTAGTCTAGGCACACTGAGACCACACAATGTTTCATACTTGATAGTCTAACTGAATCTCACCGATAGTACGTTTTTTAGGGGGCATGCTGCATCAGTGCATGCTAGATCTAGCTCTCACAGACAGTACTGTGATTATGAATCGAATTCCGGGACCGGAAGTGGAAAAGCGATTAACAAAGAAAGAGGTCATAGGTTAACGAACGTACAATTCGGATCAAACGCTCTCGCAAATTTACTGTTCCATTCTTATCGCATTATTGGAATAACTCACGAATCCCATACGCTTTTTTATGCCTATGTACATAGGAACACTGGTCAGTATTGTACAATTGTGTGTGCCAAATTTCAGTTCAATACGTCCAGTAGTTTTTGAGTCCATAGGGAACAAAGGGGTTTTCTTACATTTTTTTTGTATAGATAGGATAGGGCTGGGGGGCTAGGGGAAAATGTGGAGACTTAACCTCTCCTCCAGTCAACCCTAACCCTATTGGAAAATCGAACCCAGGACTCCCCGTGTTATAGATAAGCGTACTTCCTTGAGCACTACCCGAAACACTAGATCATTATTATTGAATGTACCATTGAAACAGTTTTAATATGAGACGGGGGGGGGGGGGTAGAGATATCCCATCTACAAAATAAAATTATGGTCATGAATATAAAACAAACTCTAAATATTTTTATCTGGATGAAGAATCGACAGTAACGCTAATCCCAAACTCTCTGCATTGGTAAGGGGAATTACGGCAGCGCAGAATCTTTCCAACAAATTTCAGCCAGGTCTTTGTTGCCTGCGAAAAAAGGGAATAAGGGCGCTCAATGTTAAAGAGATCTGCAGATATACAATAGACACGATTTTGATATTAGAACGCCAAAATCTTTTGATCGGTAGGCTTTTCTTGACTCAGTTCAGTTGCTGTATAAATTAAAGAAGAAGGTGGATGATTTTACAAACTCATGGCGGTGGGTCTTAAATTTTATTGAAGTTTTAGTGATACCCTTAAACTTCAGTTATGTTCAGTCTTTGCTGGAGAAGACATTGTGGCAGATGTACCAGAGCTCTTGCCCTGGTCTTATCAGAAAGATTTACCAGGAGATTAGAGGTGTCAACAGGCTTGAAGGATTTGTCCAGCTATATTAAATCAAAAAGACGCCACCTAGACAAAGCACTTGGAATGCTCGAGGGCCCTGGAAAGGCAAGTTTAGTGAGCGTTGGGCCAGCTTAAAAATTAAGATCTCGCGCGGAAAAAGTGAAATAAAGTCGATAATAAAAAGGGATGCAAGAAAAATCGGGTGGAGGATTGAGGTGGTGAAGGAAATGCAATTTTTCTCATTATTATTTTAGCTGCATCAGAAGTTGAAGTATTACAGTAGTTGATGCCTGGCCTGTTTGGTGAGAATCAGAGATAAGTTTTCTCTTCTTTGAAAATTTGTTACTCCGTTTCTCTTTCTCGCGAGGGCGCGAAATCAAAGATGAGGAAAGGAGACGCACCGTAAAGACTCCTCCCCGTGCCCGTGAGTCTTATTACACAAAATAATAATAATAATAATAATAGAGGACCGCAAGTCCATGTGTGAGTGAAGAGTCTCTCTCTCTCTCTCTCTCTCTCTCTCTCTCTCTCCCTTTGTTTTTGGGTGTTTTTTTTCTTTTTATCAGGTTTTAAGCTTCCTTCTGCAAAATCATTGCAATCCTGTTCTTCCTGTGGTCTTCACCTCTTCCTTTCCAAAAAAACCAATCAACTTTATGCACATCCATGTTTTTTAATGTGTGGAAAATTGGACAACGCTGTTTAAAGCCTTTTTATGTACCATGATTAAATCCGTCTTGTAAGGCATTTGGCATCGTAAAAGATTTATCACTTTATTTTCATTTTTTTGAAAAACTAAAAGACAGCCGCTCTTGTTTCATGTACTGTGTTATCGCTGCCTAGCTTGTCCTTGCCGGCAACTTGCGTGTGAACATTTGATTTGCTTAAACCCTAATCTCCACAACAAACATTGATTTTTCTCGCTCTCCAAAACTTTTTCCCAACCAAACTTTTTCTTATCAGTGTTGGCCGCTTTGTTGCAGTAACAGGGACAAAAATGGCGTTTTTGAGGTCTTTCAAACATTACATGAGAATCAGTGTAGGTGAAATAAATAATAGTGATAATTTTTACTTCTGTGGCTGACTGAAAACGGCGTAATGTGAACACAACAAATTCTCTCCCAAACAAAGATGTTCACCTTGGATTTGAATGAGTATATTAAACTCCTCTACATCGCCCAGTGTCATAGACTGGAAGACTTTGCATTGCTTTTAAACAAGTTTTTAATCTTCTGTATTTAGTATTACTTTAAATTACCATTAGACAGACGTAGCTCGTAATTATATTTATGCAATCATTTGATTATTTCAATCACTTTTTTTTTGTGTGCAAAATTTGGAAACTTTGGACAGGGCTTCTCTGTGACTGGGCACGAGAGAGGTTGAGAACTTTGATATTAGTTGTGACTACTCGATGGGTTGTATTGGTTGTTGTGGCTGTTGTGATAATAGCATGACTGTGGAAAGTGTCGTTGTTGCTGTGGCATCGTTAGCGACAGTAGTACATGTATTTATTATGTCAGAACACGGGAAAAGGCGGTGGAAGGAAGAGAAAGGAAAAATGATAGTCGGAGGAAACTCCGAATTTATAGGCAATACTGCCACGACATTCACACATTATGCGCCAAAGTCCAGATTTAAGTAAGCTATGATTAGTGTGCTCATTTTTATATTCATTATGTGTTCCTCCTACTGCGTGGGCAATTTCCCGCGAAGAAATGCATATAGCTTTTGTTATATAGGATAAATTATCTGTCCATTCACTCATTCACGAATACAGGTCTTTGAGTTGATTGTCACTGAATGAGGTTGGATGGACGTGCAAATGCGTTCTCTTGTAATTATAGGCATTTGCCTACAGTGGTTACAGTGGTACACTTTCATGTAGATGGGGGTGTGAAAAGGTCTCTTTTGGTTTCATTGGACTTTTTAGAGGATGGCATGCTGTAACAGTAACTATTATTATTACGATGATGTTGATGATCATGATCACGATTACAATGAATTATTATTATTATTAAGGTTGTAGATACAGGTGTCACCGTGTGGATGGCCTGTTCTCATTATGTTATAACTGTGCACCATTGCCTACAACGGTACTGCCTGGGCCAGCAGCAAAAAGCTGTACCAGCAAACTAGACTCACCATATATGTACCAGACATATAGTCCAACCATTACAGATACTAGATGTAACTGAGAAAAAAACCAAAAAGAGAAAATTAAGAATCTACCAGGCTTGTATTGATATTTCACGTAAATAATCCACGGGGATGTTTACCTCAAATATTGATGTTCGTCTGTGGTCTCTCTGTCTCTCTTGTCTCCCTCTCTCTCTCGTTCTCTCTCTTTGGTGGCGTTCGTTAAGTGGTGTGAAATCGATGTGCAGCATGAGAATGTAGGGAGGGGAGGGCAGTATAGAGGAAGAAAGACAGGAGTGACAGATTGAATGAAGATCAGAGATGCTTATGCATCGGCCTTAATATTGAACAGTTATCCGTGTTGGGACATCAGTCTTCTTTCACTTCAACTGTACTTTAAATCTTTTTCCTTCCTTCCTTTCTTCCTTGCACACTCCACATGCAATTCCGTTCACTCTTTGACTAATCCAAATAAATCCATTAAGCCAGTAACTGTGCCCAGCCATTCATCCATCCATCCATCCATCCATTCATATTAATGAACACTGTCAATGACAACAAATGTTCAGTACCCACAGACAGCCTACAGTTGCCACACACACATGACTTGTATATACGGGATCATGTAGAGAAAACGGTTCTCATTGATGCTGGATAAGTGTGGGAAGCGGATTAACTTGAAGGCTGGAAGAGGAGCCTTGAGAGGGATCAACAAAACACTGTGAGCTACTTCAGACACTCACACGCCTACTTTCAGTTGCTGGGACGCACCCTGGTTGTCATACACAAGCTTGTTCAGCACACTTCTGTGTCATTATGTATTGCAATCATCAATCTGCAGCTGCCACGGGCGAAGCGATGTCGGAGTATCGATATATTGTCAATTCTGTCATGGAGTTTTTGCGACGCTAGTACATGTGTTTAGATCTTGAACCGACTGTCACAAAGTTTCAAGATTATGGTATTAGAGGAAAACAGACAGATACACGATAGGGTGCTTTGGAAACCATCATTGAAGAAGGATTTCAATGAATTATTAATCATTTGAGCCAGTTTCAGAGCCGGCTGCAAGGGCGTGCATTGTTCTTTGTCTGAACCTTCTATTAAATTCCGCTTTGGCATTTCTGTTCTTAAAGGATTGAAAGATGAAGGTAAACTCTTCACAATTAATGAATCTTAGTACGCAATCAAACGATTTGGGGGGGGGGGGGAGGGAGGAGGAAAAAAAACTGGGTTGGGTGGAACAAAGCTGTGGAAGATAGATATGTAAGAATGTGTACAGTGCCTAAGTAATAATAATCATAATAAAAGTCACTAATGAAGTCTTTTTTTGTTCGAGGCAAGTAATCGTGTATCGTCCAAGGCACGGGATACAGAGACGAATCAATTCCTCATAATTTTTCCGTCCGTCGGCTTGCGGGCGTATCATCGGTGTAAACAGTGCAACAATTCGCACCATACCCCTTCATAATTAAACTAAAAATAGTAGTATCCATCGTATTTATACGCGCGCAATTTGTGGACATATAATTATAGTGGGAGAAGGATCGTCGTATTCTGTGTCTAGGTATAGTTTTCAAATATGGCGCTATATTTAGCAAACTCGACGCAAGAATTTACGGTCCAACTGAAGTTTTTTGCGATACAGTCGGCAGTGCGATGATTTCCGTGATAGTAGGAACGGCGTTTCCCCTAGCGTTACCGGCTGCATCGCGTAAATTTGCTGCAGCACCGCTACCTATGTAATATCGCCCCCATCTTGATATCGATAACAAAAACCTAGGGGGTTTGAAGCGGCCCCATCAGAACATCTCTGCAGAACACACAAAAGTTGTGCATCGCTTTGTGTAGCCACTCGGGTGGAAAAGAGCCCCGGGCTAGGGATTAAATTTCATCTAGATATTTTCAAAGCTTCGTGCAGCCTGCGTTCATTTCGGTTTAAAGGCACATGGACAGCATGGCACCGCCGAGTTTCACTCAAGTTTCCCACAGATATTTCAATGATTTTTGGAAAACCAGCTTTTGGCGTCGCATTCTGCAAGGCTGCATTTTTAAGTAACTGCCGCTAAATAATGGTTTCAGCAAAATACACACTTTCATCGATCAGTTATCGTGGTTTCATTACATAATGAATATGCCTGCTCACTTCTCCATCCTCCACTCGTCTACCCACAAAAGAATATAATTATCTCCTTGAGTCTGTAAAGATTGGTAGGCAGTTGCCCTTATGGTGGATGATTAAGGAGCACCTTTCCGTTTGTTATTATTATTAATTTATTTATTTCTGACCTATTTCATGGACATTAATACTGGTATATTTCAGTTTTGTAATGCTTCATCGTCGTTATAAGTACGGGTAATTGAACATTTTGGAGACGTGGGTTTCGTGGCATCAATCAAATGAAACCAGCACGTGCTTGTTATATAAGCTAATTGAGCACACTCATGGTTTAGATCTTATAGAGAACAGTTAAATTAATAGTGGTTCAGATATTATTAGCAAAGTTTATCTTATTTTCTTGTCTAAGATATTATAGGGAGTTAAAAGTTTAGCTGTATGCATGCTCAGAAAACAGGAATTGGCGGCATAATATTAACTTCTTATGTGAAAGGGCTGCACAAGGTACGGAGGAGAAAACGGATTTGGCTAGGAAAAAATGGGAAGGCCAACATGTGCGATAAGGGTAAAGAAATACAAATTTAAAATCTGGAAATAAAGGGGACATTTTCTCTGTCCCGAGCATTTCCGATTAACCGGTATTCTCAGATACGAATTACCTGGCACCCGCTTATGAGGAATTCTTATATCATGATTTTACGAATGACTAATTGAACAAAAATGGAACGTTTGGGGAGTTTCAGAAGAACCGAACTGAAAATAGACCTAATAAAGAGATATCATAAAGCGTAAGTGTTTGTTGGGCGGGGACATCAGCTGGAAAATGTATGATCGTGAATAGAAAAGGTAATAGATGACTGTTGATATCCTCGGGCTTATTTAATTCAACATAGACATTTCCTCACTGGTGAGACAAACACATTGGAGCGGAGTGTTCTAAATGTCTCCACCTCCCTCTTCCGTGGATCTGTCACTCTACTGATCTACAGAGATCTGGAGAAGACGCCGTCTTTCCCAGCGTATGTGGGGCCTTCACATGGTGTTATAGAGTGTATTGTCACAGCTTTCTAGATAGGTCAGCACCTTGGGCCGACTACACGGAGAGAAGTGAAAATATTCTGCTTACGTACAAGTTAATGTATCACGGTAAGGAAAGGAACACGTTTTATATCACTTGAAATGCTTGAGGCGATTGAAAGTGGGGAGGAAAAGTGATCTGGTAGCTATTAGGTGTCAACCGCCGATGTAGTGGTGATTTTCCCTTCCTCAAGGTTCATCAAATGCTATTATTAACATTACCGCGAATAAAATAGCATGCGAAATCCGTAGATTTTGTCGCCCGAAGGAAGCTGTCAGCTTCTCCAAACGTTGAAAAAAAAAAAGGTATTGTCAAGTACCATCGGGTAGCTCAAGGGTCTTTCTCCATCTCTCATCTGTTTTTCTCTTTTCTTTCTCTTTCTCTGCTCCTCTTTCCTCCCCCACCCCCTTCCCTGTAGATATTGATGTCAGTGTTTTCTGACATTAACGTGCATAATGTTTGCCTTTGGCGTGAGTGAAATGTTACCTGTGCCCATCAACTTTCTCCTCGCCGTTTTAACTGCTTTAATATTCTCATTGTGCGAGGGCCCTCTATGTGAGGAGGCCTCTCTGTGCCTTGGTTTGAACGGTGAGAAATGTGAGGCCCCACGGTGCCTAGATGGCGGTATGGACTCTCCAAAGTGAAGAGACATCACTTAGCGAAAAATCGATGGAGATCCGCTGGAAGCTAAGACAAAAACACAGGTTTAGCTTGTCATCAAAGGCGAGCGGCTGGCAGCGCGAATATGATTGGTGTACTAGGCTCTTTTTGAATTAGTGTGAATCAGAATTTAGACGAATTAATGTAATTTGAAACGCGGGGTGACTGGCGCTGGCAGGAAATGTTTTAGACACACAGAGAGAACATGCAGATGGGTAGTGAGACAGAACAGACAGACAGGCAGGCAGAGACGGCAGAAAAAGGATGCCGTAGTAGGTAGGTAGTGTAAAGAGGGGTGAATGGATGCTTGCCGTGAGCTAGAGTAGCTGAACAAGTAAGTTAGGACGCACGTACATCTGTAATTATGGATAGATAATAGATATATCAATTGGTGAACACTCAAGAAGTCAATACTGATGAACTGATAGATATCACTGCAAGTAGTCATGTAAATACCTCAATTAGCATTGCTCCAGATATGAACTAACGGTGTTCGAATAATAATAATAATAATAATAATTATAATAATTACGAGTGAGTTTGTGGACCCCAGAAGTCTATCAGAACTAGTGGATAAGTTCCAATCGAAAAAGGCAGGCTCTTTGGCAGTTGAAGGATGTGATGATGAGGTAATGTCACAAGAAAGGACTTCAGTTTGTGAGTTATTGAAGTCGCCAATGTAGATTGGCAGGTTTTCAATCGACAGTACTAATAGTGAGGAGTTTCCATTTCACCACGAAAAAGGTACTGGACATGGGGAAATTATGCGTCCGTCTACACCCATTCCAGTTTTGATTTTCTGTCTTTCATTTTATACATTGGTATTTCTGCTTGTCGGAGATGGGTTCAGTGGCTTTGTTCTCTGGGAGAGCTCGTCTCCGACCTGTATATTTTTGGGAAGTGTCCTCGGCCTGTTTGTCTTTTGCACACCATTTCAGTATTGTCTTCTATTTTGCACGCACAGATACTCCAGCAGGTTTGCCGTGTTGTGGAAAAAGTAAAAACTTGAAAACAAAATTTTGCGGGGGACAAACGCGCGCGCACCACACACACCATAGCGCTTGATCTGCTCAATTTCCACTTTGCCATCACTAAAAGAAATTAGTAGTCGTAAAGTATTATAACGCTGACAGACGGAGAGAGCAATATATTATACGTAAAATGGTGTTAAAAAAGTGAATTTTGCGCCCCCGCCCCCGCCCCGATTGCCCAATGCGGTGTTTTTCCGTGACACGGCAGAGTTACCCCGAGTTACCCCACATTTTCACGGTGATTGTGTTGCGTGTAGTTTCAGCTCCTTGTTACACATCATTGGTGTAACCTGATCTATCGGAGCGCTTGGGCAAGTCTCAGGCATTGGGCTTTTGTTGGCTCGACGCTGTGTGGAAATTAGACAGGTTAGAGGACCAAGGTGGGGGGTCGCCACTTAGCTACTGATTGGCAGTATGGCGGAAAGCTCAGTACATTGAGTCTGTTGTCCACCCTACCCAATAAAGATTAAATGATCTCAGATATATTACCCCCTCCCCCCCCCCCCATACCCACACACACACATACACACACCCGAAGCAGTGTATCACATTAATTATGATGCAATCGTCAGAACCAATCTGTAACGCATACGGCCTGAAATGGAAGACCAGAAAGCTGTAAAAGAGTACCGTCGGTTATATAGTAAGGAACGCCGTGGCTGACCTGGCCCATTCCCTGGTGTCTCCATCTCATTCTTCATAGATGGTTCATAATCTTAGATCTGACGACAAAACCAAAGTGCGGCTTTTTGAAATGACAGGCCAATTGAATTTCCATGGGCATTCCATTACAGTTGCCTAAATGTTCAACTTTTGTTTAGATGTCTGTTAATGACAAACTCTAATGATGTTTTTTTTTTTTTTTTGAACTGTTGTTGCAGAACAGGTCTAGTTTATCCCTGGTAAGTGACAATGAAAAATATTGTAAAAATCGTAACCGTCGATTAACACACCTATGCACTGAATACCATTCATGTTTATGAAAGGTATGCGACTAGGTATGTCTTGCTTTCGACTGCGCCGTTAACCTCAAGGCGCAAACCATTTAAAAGTGTACGAGGAACAATTTAATATGCACACAATAATTGTCGGAAACACGCGAGCCCGAGTGGGTGCTTCAATTTGAAGACCTTCGCTCGCCAATGTTCTTTTGTTGCTGTCTCGGAAAAAACTAGAGACTCTCTTCAGCCAGTTGCTTGTACTTGAAGTCAAGTACCACAACAGGGGACTCCTGACTCGAAGACGTTTCATGGCTGTGGTGACGGGGAGCACTTGCTTAATCATTCCACGTGTCAAGTGATACGGATTTCCGAGAGCTGCAGTTTTCAGCGCGTCACGGCTTCTCGTGATGACCTGTGCGTGTCATTATCTCCGACGAGCACTCACAGAACAAAACGATTTTTTATTAAGGATGACATAATAATAGTATGAACATAGTCCATCTAGGGTTGCGGATACGAAAACAGAAAAGATAGTCTCAAATCCAGGTTTTGCATAAGAAACGTCCACATTTAAAAAGAAGAGAGATGGAGGCTGATGTATACATACTTTTTTTTTTTTTAATCGTTTATGAAACGGTCTGCAGATTTCCGAAATCCTATGTATGGGAGCACAGAAACAGAGGGAAAACAAAAACTTGTTACGACAAAGCAACTGTACAGTGGTATTATTTTGCAGTGTAATTTTGCTCACCACACATTGCAACCGAGAATGTACCTGATGATCAACATCTTTCTTCCCGAATAAACGAATGTCTGCCTCCTCTACCTCCCCCACCACCGACATTTTTAACACCCTCACTTCATTCAGTTGCTCTTCTCCATCTTCTTCGTCTTCTTCCACTTTTTTTTCTCTTTTGTTTACTTCTACCACAATGTCACTCGTCCACGCTGTCACACAAGCAAACTCTCCATAGCCCCGTCTCGCTGTCAAATCCTCTGAGCCTTATCGACACATTTATGACATCAGGCACCAGTGGGCCAGGCACCCTACGACAATTAACTGACCAGTGGTCAACGGGATGGACACTACAGTCAAAATGATGACACTTCTAGCTGAAATTGTTATCGATGTTGAGCGGAGACAATAAGAAAACGGCGGCCTACCGAAATGTCACTCGACCCACAACATCATTTCAAAGCCAACATACAAATCTCTCAGTACTGACTCGGATAAATGGGATGTCCAGTTAAACGAAGGATGCAAGTCATTGATAAATCCCCAGCTTTTGGTCGCCATCGATAATAAGATAATTCTCTGGTCCTTATGCGAGTTTCAGTCTGTAGATGAATTAGTAACTAGCAAGTAGCATGATTTTTCCCTTCAGCCAAGCGATGTATCATCGCATAGTTATTCGACAGGCAAAAAGTATCGTGAGCAGCCCCGCAAACAGCCTCTCTCTCTCCCCCTTCCCCTTCTCTCTCTCTCTCTCTCTCTCTCTCTCTCTCTCTCTCTCTCTCTCCTCTCTCTCTCTCTCTCTCCCCCTCTCTCTCTCTCTCTCTCTCTCTCTCTCTCTCTCTCCTTCCTCCTCCCTTATCTCCTTTCTTCAATTAGTATATTATCAGATGTTTCCATTAACCGAGACTTGCTCTCAGCAGACTTTGGTTTAAACGATCAGAGAAAAACAAAAAGGGGTGGGGACTGGGGAGAGAAAAGAAAAAGGTGTGATTGCCGCAAGGATAGTGAGAAACAGTCTTGAAACTCGTCATGGTAGCCTTTGGCTTGGATGCTTCAGTGTGAACAATGACCTCTATTTCAGCAAACCAATTGGTATCCTTGCCCCTGACATCTGTCCCCGCTGATTTCTTTATTAAGGTATGTTAGTGTCATTTGTAATGTGTCGCATGTGAATATACTGATGGCATTTAGTCGCAGTTGACGTGGACCCGCAGCCCATCCTGTCATTTCTAAGGGAGGTCCAACTTTGCATGTTGATTTAACAGACTTTTGTCACATTTACACAATCCATATAAACATACTTAACAGTATGGGCCTTTTCCCGGCCTTGTCCTGCTGGATCTTGAAGTTGAACATCACCTAACTGCATCTAATGGCTGAAAACTAGCCCAAACAGAGGTCACGAAAAAACATTGAGAAGCGCAATGGGGTCGTTAACGTGCCGATGCGCCGTTAAACTCAAACTCACTTAGTCGGAGTTTGCAGTCATTATGATATTAGAAGTGGTCATAGAAAAGAGTTTACATCCGTCATGGTTGTGGTGTTGGGAATGGAAAGCGAGAAAGAAAACTATTTGTGGTAATTAGCGTGGTTGTAGTCGTAGTGGTAACAGTAGTAATGTAGCAGTGTGAAATAGTTGAAACACGCATAATGTGGCTGCAGTCGCGGTTGTGGAAGCAGTGTAGTACTGGTGTGATGCTGGTGATGGTGTAATTGGTAGATATAGAGCAGTTGTGCTGTTTCCTGTGGTTTTGATGAGACCACTGTTGGCAGCGACAATGACAGTGTACACTGCAGCACAATCCCGCCTTGTACGTGTAATTGTTGAAGATTGTGTGCGTGTGTGGTGGTGGTGGTTGTATGTATGGGGGGGGGGGGGTTGGTTACTTATGAAGAGTACGTATGCTGTATAGTACAAAGTATATTTCGATCTAATACTGTTTACGAAAAGTGCATGAACTTGTCCAGTTCAGATGAGTCAGGGGAAACAATCATAAAAATACTGCAGGCTAGGGAACAAAACAAAAATAAAGTTACAAAAAATTGCTGAAAATATAATTATATAATGCAATGACAATCATTCTGCTCATTGAAAAGTGTACACCCCCTCTCTTTCTTTCTCGGTCCCCCCCCCCCACCACACACACTCATCACCACCAGGGGGGGGGGGGAAAATAAAAATAAAAAACACACAGAAAACACATACACACACACACACACACAAAGGAACACACACAGAATCAGTTGTTGAAGTAAAGTTGCACGCCGTTATAGAGAACATGCACATACATTGTATTATTATTATTATATTATGATCATTCTTTACTATTTCAGGCCCTCGTAGTAACCTAATAGGGTCATGAGATGGGTGTTTTCTAAGTGATGGGAGAGCATTTTAAGGGAAAAGATTGCAGAAAGAGAAAGTGGGAATAATAGTGAGGATAATGTGAACGATTAGAAAATTACACATTGTCCTTTGAGACTTTTGCTGGCATATTTGACGTGTACGTGTTCTCTATCTGCCGTTGAGACACTCTTGCACCGGTTCACGGCTCTTTGTTTACTCAGTGTCAGCTCCCCAGGAGAATTTTATTGAGGGCCCACTTCAGCCAGAGGCCCTCTTCATTCTACCCCGATCATATTTTCTCTTTCTCTCTCTCTCTTACTGTTCCTGGTCAGCAGGTGCACGCAGTGCCCCCAGTCTCCGACTCCGCCGTTTTTTTTTCTTCTTTTGCTTCGTTCTCTCTCTCTCTCTCCTCCCCCTCCCCCTCTCTCTCTCCTCAACTTCAGAGTTGTATGTTTTGCGACGGAGACCGATCCGTTTGTTTTTCGAAGAGATGTTGAACCAGAGTCTACTTCTGAGTATAAAAATTGCGTCAACTTTACACAAGAAGCCATCCATTGAGCTTGCTTGTATGGACGTTTAGAAATATGTGTACGTCTTATATCTCAACGTGTGCAGCACCGTCCTCTCTAACAGAGGTCCTAGGTAAAGACAACCAAGTAATACCTATAGAGGATGAGCCCCCTTTCTGCTGACTGAAGTTACATTGGTCCCGGTATTATGTCGTTTGTTTCGTTTATGAGCTTGCCTGAAATGCATTATTATTGTGTGAAGAAATATAGATTTACAGTAGATTCTGGGACAAAGCTTTCAATAGACGTTTCCTCAGTTCTCTCTTCTGACACCTATCGTGTTGCTTCTCATCAACGCTTTACTTGGAGGGGTAGGAGAAATTTAGAGAGGGGAAGAGGGTGGCACATGGATGGTGCCCAGTTTCAACTACTGTTCTACAAGCTAAATCTAGATCATTGTGACGAGTTGATAATTCACCCCAAAAACTTTGACGTTCTCTATGAAGTAGCTGCCGGTCGCCTAGACCAGTAATGATCATATTAGAAGGTGAAACATTGTTGTTGTTGTTGTCTCCATATTGTCGTGTTGGTGTAGGTAAAGATTTTTGAGAGGGGAGGGAATTTGTAGAAATGCTTTCTTTTTGCGTATACAGAATAAGCCTGTGGCTTGCAATGCATTAATCTCTCAGTTTGTTTCTGTGTAGTCGGATGTGTTTGTTTTTAGAGATGATGTAAATGTGAGAGAGTTACAAGAGAGTTGAAAGCTACAAACAAGAGAGCTTTTTATGCTTTCAAAGGTAGAGAGCATAGGCGTGGACGTACATGTATTTATATCTGCATCCTGTGTTTTGTACGGTACTCTTTATCGACACGGCTTGTTACAGCTGCCATATCGTTTTTTTACTTTATAAATCAGCCAGTCTTATGAGACAAATTCCAGACACATTTTTCAGTAAGGTCTTCCAAATTGTTGGCGCAGGTTCCTTCCCAGATTAACGCATGCTTTGTTTTATCGATTTACAGAGGCAAAATTTTCATCAGAACACTAAGTTGTCCCATACTGTTAGTACAACATAACGTGTCATTTGCACTAAAAGTGTTAACATGATATTGTAGATGAATTTCATCGGAACTGAAAAGTTGGATCGGGATATTTGAATTTTATTCATGTTACAGCTTTAGAGGTGCGGGAGGTTTATTTCAACGACAATAATTATAACACTGAAATTGTAATCCCCGTTTATACGTGTGTTACTAAAGCGGTTCAGGGCTGCATTGCACATAAGGCGACCTGCAGAAGGTCCGATCGGCCAGCGAGTCTCTCACCTTTTAGTCCCAAGTACTGGTGGTTCCCATTGATGCTGGTCACTGAACCACGACATGGAGACTCGACACTTCCTCGGTACAGGTCGTGGAAAAGCCACTGTGCACAAACTGTTACGGTGGAATTTCTGGTCACCTGCTCTAGTGAGGGGAAAGATAGATGGACGCAGAAATGTTGTATGCTCGCGAGGAAATATTTTGTACTGTTCCATTCATAATGTATTCACACAGTTCAACATGTATCATCTGAGCCCGAAAAGATGGCACACAAATTTTGAAAAGTATTCAACAGAGTGGAGACGCTCTTCTAGCCAAACCTCGGTTTCAACTGTATTGTTATGGTATCGGTAAAGCTAGTTGATCATAATGATTATATTGAAGTTGTATTCATGCTGATGTATTCTGTGCAAGGTATCGAATGGCTGGAACTGACAGTCTATTTTGGAATAGAGAGTGAACCACCAATACCTCACCAGTGCTATCTTTCGATCTTCTTCCAAAGTATGAAAAATTATCATTTCTGTTTGGTGTTTTTGTTGTACCAGATGAAGTGATAAACGTTATGTTTTCCTGAGTGAAAACAGGCAGCAGAAAGTACCATAAATGTGCTGACTTATTAGTTTCACGAAGTAGAATAAAACTGACAAAAATATGACCTGCAATCAATCAACACAGACGGATTGAAAACGACGTGACAGAATGACATTTCATTAAAATTGTGTGTTTGTTTGCTTTTTAAAAAAATGTTTTATTCAATAATGATTATTGGTAGCCAGTTCGATTTTATTTATTTTCTTTCAAACCGACAGCTGGACATTCAAGTAGGCCTATTTTTGACGGCATGGTACATTGATTGGTAGAATAAAAATAAAAAAAAGACAAATATTCTCACAATCCCTTTCCAAGCTTGTACACACCCAAACACACACATTATGATCTGCTTCCACGGCCTGGACCCAATTCCCCCCCCCCCCTCCACTCCACCCCACACCTGTGTTTCTCGTATTTTGAACACACCACTGGATCCTGCAAGGACATCTCATCTACTGTCCCAAAGCCTGACCACAGTGTTGTCCACTGCGCCACGGACGTTTTGTAAGGAGAGTCTCGCTCCTCTATACACAAACACAACAATTAATACAATGAAAGGGAACACACACACACAAACAGGATAGCAGTTTCCCCTCCACAACACCCCCTGCGCCCCTGCCAAAGTGACTGCCGACTGAGGAGCTAGTTATCAGCTAATCCGATGTTCCATCGTTGATTCTGCCATGGGAAAATGCTATTCGGGTAATAGTAGACTGTCCGAATGATTGGAAATATTTGCGAGATAGCGATTGTGCGACTTTGTCTTGCGATCAGTTTCTAGTTGAAACAGACATAGTTCACTCTCGGTTTTCATTTGACTGAACTTCGTTTCTGAACATCATGTAACAATGAGTAAGAACGACAACAACAATAATATTGGGATGAAAGGGTGACAGTGTTATAGTTAACAATCATAGAGTCCAGACTATTTCTTAGTGTCAGTCACTGCCAATAGAAATTTTAGTGGTTCCTTAACTGGAGAATTTATTCAAATAATGTATTGTCCGGAAATCTGTTCGCGATTGTAAAAAAAATAAAAAATTAACCGTCAATTTTCATGGACTTGAGGAAACATCTAAAGTTGTTATGTCGTTGTTTTATGGTTGTTTTTCTGATTATTGCGACCCTTTTACATCATTACAGAACCTGACACCCGGCTATTCCGATCTGATTATAATTATTTTTTTATATTTTTTATACACATTCTAGTGGACGAATGCACTGTAATTCAGCAGGACACAGTTTTGTCGATGCCGCACGTTCAACGATGTAGTTTTTTAGGTGAAGAATAGCTGTATTGATCAGACAAAAATATTGTCATTTCTTGGCCAGGTCGTTATTGTAGTGTCTCATTCTCACATTCTGTCTCTGTGGCACATAATTGTTTCTCTCCTTGTTCTACTGTAAACTCACTCAGGCTCACAAAATGGTAGGATTTTCATTGGGCGTTGTGTCATCTTTGTGTAAACCTGCTCTCACCAACACTTGCACCTTCCACTGCCACGTCACGCCTTGTCGCATCTTCTTTTTTAACAACGGTGGTGCAGAAACGTGTCAGGTTGTTAAATACAGAGGATAGTAATACCCAATGCGCAGTAATACTGTCATTCCCATGTGTTGTGTTGAGATCTTTTTGTTTCTCGGGGGCCTCAGCATAGTGCTGTTGTGTTGTGTGTCAGTGATGAATTGTTATATTTGGCAATGGGAGAGTGGTCAGTAGGTGGTGCTCTTTCTCCACCCCACCCCTGTCTAGCAAATAGCCTGTTCGGTCACCCTTGTAATGTTATGATTTTATTTATGTTGGAGCCCGGCGGTCCAGCCCACGGGAGCCGCGTACCTGACTACTCTACCTGTGGAATTTCATTTCTCAATGTCCCGTGGACGAAAGATCAGGTGGTTTAATACTATCTGGTGGGGGGAAATGATCATGCAGGGACCCAGGCGTGGGGTGCTACTCGTCATGGACAGTGGTCATCGTGGACTGTGATCTTAATTTCATACTCTGTGTTAGTTTTAATCATGTTGGAATAAACCGTGGATTTTTTCTAGGTTGGATTCACACGACAGGTAAATCAATGATCGTGTGGTTCTCCAGTCTGTAAACTGAGTCAGCTGTTTAAAAGGTTATTGCTACATAAAACAGTCGGTAAAGTTTCACAGTGACTGCACACAACGTTGAGTTGATGGGCTATCCTGTGCAGCAAGCGTGGCTAGAGTTCACGCAGTACTACCGTAAACATGGCGGTGTTGTAAGTTACACTACCAGGAGATTTGGGATTAGGAGCTAGCGTGGAGATGTGTCGTGATAACTTGACAGATTAGTGGTTACACTGTGTGGTTCTTGTAGAGCAGTGGTTCTGAACCTTTATAACCAGTTACTCACCATATCCGTGTTTCTTGGCTTCATTTCCCACAGGGGTAGGTTTTTAAACCCCCCCCCCCTTTTTTTTTTTTTTTAAGTTTGTTTTTGTATTTTTAACATCCGCTTTCCATAAACATAGCATTACTGACGGGGCAGCCCCGGGCCAGAAGAGTTAATGTAGCAATGGAAATTGAGCTCAACACAAGCAGACATTATAATATTTAGCACAATCTGGAATAAGGAAAACTAAAGGCGATTCTGTACTTTCACCATAGGTGTAGCGTGCGTTATTTAACCGCCCAGGTATTTCCCTCAGGTTGAGAACCACTGTAGTCAAGTTATTATGCAGGCGTTGCTCTCATTGGCATCTACTTGACCGTGCCTTGATCTTGAAATTCTTTAATCTGCATTACTGTAGTGTTTCTGCTTTGTGGTGTCCATGAACCAGTAACACACAGGCCTACACAAAATTCTGCACACTTATACAAGCACTATAGGCCTACAAAGCCGTACACTTCGGTGGTTGTATTATGACAGGTCACCGAGTGTTCCCAGGAAGTTTTAGACTGGAGAGCTGTAATTGGTGTCTTTACGAATCACAGAAAGGCTATTTATTTGCAATTAAAGAAACGCTTCCACGATGATTTTCAGCGGAGACCTCTGTGGCTTGTTACTGTGGCACGGATGTCGCACCTTCTTTTTAACAACAGCGGTGCAGGCTTCTGTGATGGCATTCTGAAGACCATCATCATTAGGAATTGTATACTATAAAATGTAATGGCTAGGCCTATACAGCTGTTGCGAACTGGGGTGTAGGAAGGCGCGGGCTGATTTGAGTAAAGGCCCGCCTCTTCTTCATCATTATTACCATTACCATCAGTTCATCGTGATGCTACTGGTATCAGTATATCACCATGCTAATGTCACCATTATCACTTTTCTATATCACGACAAAGTTGAACTCCCTCAGAATATCTATCTCCTTTACTAACACGCATTTTCTTTTTATTTCTGCAGATCATTCAAGCATTATCAGCTGAACGGGGTCAGGACTGCATATCTCATAGGCCATGGGATCAATAATATAATTCTTGTATAACCTGACAGTGAGGTGCAACTTTTAAAGACAATCTTTTCTCCTGCAATTGTGTCTGGATATATTGTACACTTCACAGCATTGTGAACAAGGGAAATTTGGATATTAATTTCTTGGAAATTCAGTACCGTCGCTGGTGATAATTTAGCCACAGACCTGTGTCTTTGCTCAATGTGTAATTTGAATGTGATTTTTAAAGAGCATTTCATGACAACGCAGTGTGTGTGACTTCTTGGAAATTTAAGGACCTTTTCTGCGCATTAGATAACTGAACACGTCTAAAGTCAGAATTTCCAGTAATTCTGTCCGTGGAATCTGTGAGTACCAACGAAGTCCAGTGCTGAGTAGAGCATAACTTGGCGGTTGGAGTAGACAAAACAGTATTTTCCTGTGTGTGCCGGCGGCGAGTGACACAAAACGTGTTGCACAAGTTTAGGGGGAGCAGCTCAGGTGCAGAACTAAACACTTGAGTTCAGCCACTCTGGATGTCAAGGTAAGATTTGTGCCAAACTTAATGCTTTTTAGTTTTGCTCTCTCCTCCACCTCACCCCACCCTTTCTTTCCCGTCCCAGTCTCCCTCACCTTTCTCCTGCTTGGCTGCGCTCTGTTCCTCTCTTCCCCAGCCTCAGTTTTGTGCAGTTTTTTGTTTTTTTTCTTTAGCTTGCCTTCCTAGTCATAAACAGTTTACGTATTATATATTGTGAGACCGACCAGTTCGCATCAGATATTAACTCATATCCTCCATCGTGATCTCTTTTCCTAGGGCTCCTCAAAAACTAAGGCCTTCACCCAGATGTAACTCTGGAACCAAATTACACAAACTTTTTTTGTACAAATCCTCAATTACATTCAGTCCCACATTCTAGATATAATTTGTATTCAGTTTTTTTCCTTCCGCGGTTTTTCAATTCTCAGTCTCATCCCTATGTGCCACATGAAATTCAAGGTGGAACTCACATCTTCTATGCTTAAGTTAACAATCTCCTTCCCTCTTCACTCTACCCCCTCCTTACTTTCTCTCTCTCCCCTCCCCCTCCCCTCCCTGAGAATTAAACAACCAACCATATCGTTGAATACTCGTAAATTCACAAGGTAGCTCACGACTAGACCTACCTCCCAATGTTCGACATGAGCTCCATTGGCTTCAGACTTCAGAGAGTTGCCTCCTGCCCTTATTATGTTTATCCAGCACCCCCCCCCCCTTTTTTTTTCATCTCTCCTGGATGCATACTTGTGTGCAGATACACCTTGTCTGACAGTCTCTGATACTAGTAGAGATTCTTACACCCAGACAGTGGCAATAACCCAAGAATTAAGACTAGCGAGGCTTCAGCTACAAAAATGTTGGCGCGTGGCCTTACTGTGATATTGTGTATTTCTCTTGCTCTCTCTCTCCCTCCTCATCTCATCTCATCTCCTCTCTCTCTCTCTCTCTCTCTCTCACTCTCTCTCTCACTCTCTCTCTCTCTCTTTCTCTCCCTCGTTCTCTCTTTTCGAGCCATCCATGCAGTTGAGTCGCCACTATCATCTTTTTGTTTTTTGCATGTTTGCCCTGGCCGGCCTCTACCGGTGTCCTTCAGTGGACAGCATTCATTGTGAAGTGTAACCCTCTTGTCCAGCTTTAATTGCTAACACTTGACAATAACTGATTACCACAGTGCGATGTTTTGAATGTCGCCATTGTGATCGAGAGAGAGAGAGAGAGAAAGAGAATAATTAATGTGTGTTTGTGTGGGGGGGGGGGGGTGAAAAGGTTGAATTGATCTTGTAGTGGAAGATACGTGGATTAGATTGGTTGATGTTTCTGTTATCTGCGTAAGGCGATTGATTTATTGATGGGTTGATATATGGCAATCTCACTGTATATGATATCCTTCGGCATGTGCCACCTAGTATGTCCGGTGTGAGTACATGACTGTGTCCTTTAAGATTTGCTACGTGACCAAATCGCCTGGTTCGAGGACACCCGTATCGGCCAATACCTGCAAGAGTATCTTACAAAGTTTTGAACCTACGTACCAATGAATATCCTACCTCAAGCTATTTAAAAAGGAAGAATTTAAAAAAAATGCACAGTGGGTGAGGAGTGCACTGTACGCTAACAGAGCAGTTTGTTTTGTGAATGCACATCCGACTTTCTGAACCATTCTTTCATTGGTGTATTCTATGTCAGTCATAAATGGAAGATAATGATAATGACAACACCATTCAACGAAACCATAACAATTTCTAATGTTTTTAATGAATTTTATGCGATGACATCCTGAAGACCATAATCAGTAGGAATTATGTAAAGTGTAATGGCTATATAATAGTTACTAACTGGGGTGTAGGAAGGATGTGGTAAAATGCATTAAGTTTGTCATTTATTAGTACTAGCTGAAGGGCCGTCTGTAGAACGGTGGTCACGCAAGCACAACGAAATTTCCAGTCATACTTTTCCATTCTACTCAACGAAAATGCACCCCCCCCCCCTCTCTCTCTCTCTCTCTCTCTCTTTCTCTCTCTCTCTCTCTCTCTCTCTCTCTATCTGTGTGTATGTTTCTCTGTCTGTCTGTCTCTCTCTCTCTCTCTATCTGTGTGTATGTTTCTCTGTCTGTCTGTCTGTCTGTCTCTCTCTCTCTCTCTCTCTCTCTCTCTCTCTCTCTCTCTCTCTCTCTCTCTCTCTCTCTCTCTCTGTTTCTCTCTCTCTCTCTCCCCCAGAAAAAGAGAAAAAATAAATGAAAAATAAACCATAATAATTAAAGATTAGGTTTTGTCCAAAATGGATGTGTCCACGTAAATTACCGTAAAAAAATTAAGCTCGTCCACAAAATGTCCATCATTTTTGTCTTTTTGACCCCGTAGTCACAAAGTTTTAGGTGCTTACATGTTCACCCCCTACCTCCATTATAGTATGACAGATGATATCAGTAAAAGTTCTGTTGAGCCAGTACAAGAAGTCACTGATTGCACACCGAGATCAGATAATTCCTACAACTTCTGCAGTGGATGAGGACGTTTCATCTTGGCGAGTGGTCCAGGTGACAGCCATATCAATCATATCACAGCGCAGGTTAATTACGACAAGCAGCATAATTAATGCCACCAGCCTGGTGCGTTTACTGATCTGTGAGACACGGTGTAGATCCCAATCAGTTTACACGGTAAATAATTTGCCGAGTGAGGAATTTTGTATGGTGTAGAGGGAAAAACCATGATCAGACAAAGAGATTTAATGGCCTTATCAGTCCACTGGTGTTTTCTGTCATGCAGTGTGCATCCGTCCGAATCGCGGCTTTTTTACAGCTGTAAGTATAAAAGAATAAAAAGGAAAAGAAAAAGAAACCGCTTGGGGGAAAAAAAAGGGGGGGGGGGAACCCCCCCACATCCCTTCCCCTTTTCCCACCCGACAGAGACGAACTTTTTTTTTCAATTACCCCATGTACTAGAGGTCTCGGGTTCGAATCCCTCTGTGGACAGCCAGGTTGAAAAATGACATCTATACTGTAAAGCTGATGAGGGCCCAAATTTTGAAGCCAACCTCCTCCCTTAATACGTAACTTATATAATATAGCAGTTAATTTTGGTGTGATCACCGCAAACGCCCGGAACTCAGGATCTGGTCATATAGAAAACGACTTTTGTCCTACGTTTCCACTGAGATTATTATTATTATTATTATATTTTGCTCTTTTGCGGTTATTTGAATCGTTTCGCTACTGGCCGGAAGTGCATGGTTTTTAAGCAGTACCTGTGCGGGAAACGATTTGAGTTTACTTTAAGATCGGGAATGAATGGCAGTGGTGTCCAAGTGACTGGGTTACTTGTGAAGCTCATTGCCAGTCTTGTGTTTGTCAATCGAAGTTCCTTTTTTCTTTGCTTGTGTATTTTAATATTGTTTTGTTCATGAGCCGATTCAAGACTGAAGTCGGTTAATAGCGGATCTTCATGTGCATTCTTTTTGTCACTTCCTCTACCCTCCTCGCATTTCCCCTGTCTCTCTTTCTCCTCCTCCGCCCTCTCCTCCTCTTCTCTTCTGTCCTCTCCCCCACCCCCTTCCTCCTCTCTCCAAGTCAGATCTGATAATCTCGTACTTGATGTTCTAAGCTCCCAAGATGAAGAACCAAGCAAAGCCACCAGCATCTTTTGCACAGAATATTCACATGGATCTAAGGGAAATATCCATGCGTGCAGGTTTGCTCACGATCTGTCGCGCGTAAGACCGGAATTGAATTTCGCAAAAACTTATGGAAAAACAAGAAGAAGAAAATGATCTCATTTCCTCTGACGATAATGTCCCAGGAAACTGCGGGACATCCCAAGACATGTTAATGGTTTCTGGGCAGCTTGAGACTGGAGTGTTTATGCTTTCACCGGATTGCAAGTTTATTTAATACTGTAGTGTGGAATGGGCAGCTCTTTTTCCCGTTATTTCTGTCTCACTTTCTGAGTCGCTTCTTGGAAAAAATACTGCATGTCGAAGTCTCCTTGAACATTAATGAGACACAAGTGTTGCTCTAACATTTGGCTGTGTTTGCGTGTGTGTGTGTGTGTGTATTGAAAATACAATTTTCTCTCTCTCTCTTCTTTCTCTTCTTCTTCCTCTCTCTCTCTCTCTCGCTTTCTCGTAATATACTATTACATCAATAATTCATACTCATTTTTGCTATCTTATCTGGAAGTCTGCTGCCCCATAGCTGTTTATTCCATTTATTGCGTAGTTGACATTCTTTCTATGGACAGACGGATAGACAGATAGATAGATATATAGACGGACAGATAGATGACAAGCGGTCAGACACACACACTCTTCTTTTGACTCATTAATTCAGTCATTCTAAATTATTGTGATTTCTAAAGAATTGGCCTTTATCCTCCTTTTTATTTGTCACAATGCAGCATTGAGTTGACATTCAGATATCCTTGTTTTAGCTTGTCCTGGTCTCACCATATCGTAGCCACTGTGATAGTGATGAAAAGTTACCGGTGCAAGATTAGGCTTGGTTTGTCAAGGGCCCAAGTTGATCAAGTCTTGTACACTGGTAACTTTGTTGACATTGCTGACAAGTGGAATTACCTGATCAGAACTTTTATCTGTTTCGGCTTTTTCCCCTCTTTCCATCCTCCTACTCATCCGTTCATAGGTCTTGCCATCCCATCCATCCATCCATACTTCACCTCATCATGTTTGCCAGTTAGTTTGTCAGGCAGTTAGACTGTCTAACTGTTTGTCTGTTCATGGTGTCAGCGTACATGTCCAACCGCCTTTCTCTCTGTCTGCATGCTGACCTGCCTGCCTGACCACACACGTCCAAACTTACCATTATGATGGTTACTATTATATCGTGCCCGGGGCCATCTTTACATGATATATAGAGGTCAAACTGTGTGAATAATTGGCCTGTGGTCACAAGTTCACCAGATCATTGGGTGCAAACATTGTATGTTGACCAATCATGCAGGTTAAATTGATGTGGTTAGTGTTTGTAATCCAGAAATCACACTGGCTGATTTGCATTACAGAAGCTACAGAGTCGCTTGACAAAGGAGAGTTAAGGTTGAGTGCGTCATCTGCTTCCTTTTGCTGTCTTAAGGCTGTTTTTCAGTGTTTCATGGAAGATAGTAAATCATATCATGGATGGTATGATGTACTATCTTTGGTGAAAGTTTGCAGTAGGTGCACTCGGCAACCCAACGCATTTGTGTGGAATCTGCTGGCGTTTAGAAGATGAAAACAAATGTGTACAAGTTTAGCAGTGACAATTGGTAATTTCTTTCTATCCTGTTCTGCTTTTACTTCTGTGTGACATCTCGCCTTTCCCAGTGTTGCTCTGACACAGTCATCATCGTGCCCGTGTGACTCACTCAAATTGTACATCTTTTGCAATTCTGAGGGGTGGTCATTTTGTTTCTGGCTTGTGAAGTCAAAACGTTTGTGTTCAGTGTGTGTGCTGCTTGAATATCATGGTAGAGAATCAGAGGTATTTCTGTAGTAGTATCATTGGAATATTGGGCAAAAATATTATTGTCGTGTCGTCAAAAAACAGCTCAGTTTTGTGCAAAGGGCGTCTTACAATTGTTATTGAGATAAAAGCCGGAATATTTTTTTTTCCTGTGGGTGTTTCATTCGGTTTCGACATTTTTTTTTTTTTTACTTTTACACGTGATGAGGGCGAGATAGACCTGGGAAACTTATTGATTAAGCTTATGGTAGTTGTTCTTGCATGTGACCATGTCAGGAAGAGGACAACTTCCATTTGAATTTAACGCAATCTGGCCTACCACACCACGCCCCAAGTGCAAATTCATAGTGTGTAAAAGAACGTGGGGAAGTTTTTCTGGCAAAGGATAGGATAATATACAGGACAACGATTTAAGAAAAGTTAGTCCAGGAGTCCACATTGATTATGGCAGTGACAGTTAAGGCTTTTTGGCCAGTGCCTTCAAACCATTTTATTTGATTGCGACCCTACATCGTATTCCATCATAGGCATTAAAAGTTGGTACAAATCGTTATTGCGGCTCTGTGAATCTGCACACGTTAGTCAAACGAGCGCTTTCATATCAGCCAAATCCATTTCTTTGCATCAAATGTATTTGAAAATTGCCGGGCAGTTTCAGCTTTCTCCATATATTTCTACAGAACGCAAGGATATGTTTTGTTTAAAAACAACAACTGCAGTGGCTTGCCGTTTCAGAAATCTCACGAGACTCCGAGAGAAACAAAAATCGTAGGGAGTTCCCTGTGCTGTGCGGTGGATTCAGAGCTACTGGCAAAGGCTTGAACGTTTCCGTGGTGTACATTTGCTGGAGGACCTGTGGACAGTCTGACAGGACAAGAACTCATTTTGAAAATTTAATGTCCTGTTTATTCCATTTAATGTGGAATTGTTGGCGATGCCACGTAAAAATGACGGAGACAAACCGTCGTGCCTTGGCTGTTGTGTGAAGACGGCAGCACGTGTTGTGTAGACTCACCTGTGATACAGTGCATGGTGTAAGAAATGGATCGTGAGGAGGGGGGAGGGGAAAGGGGAGAGGAAGCAAGACGAAATTGGATACCAATAGGGCCGCAAGGGGAAGCAGATGGTGCACTTTGAAAGGTTATAGAACATTAGAACATTAAATGATTATGTTCCAGATACTGCATCGTGCCGTCATCATTCGTCTGCACCCGCACATAGCCATCATAAACCTGTTCAATGTGGCAATCGCGTAACCCGCAGATTAATATAATAGTCATGACAACGATAGTTAATATGGTCCAAACATGTTTTGTTATTTTGTGTGTTGTATATCTGTACATAGTCCTGGCTTTCCAGCTGCTGATTACCATAACCATGTTGATATTTGCAAATGCAAGTCCAGTGCTGTAGAAGGTCCGTGGTGTTGTGTGTATGACTGGCGTTAATATGAGGGGTGATTCTGTCATGGTCAGGGGCAACAGGAAGTTGGCATTCCGTCCTGAGCCCTGCACTATAATTATGTCCGATGATATTTTCTGTTTTAGTCCAAAGCCTACATCTTTTATTGCATGTTGTCACTCAGGTCTTGTCAGCTCCGCCCAGCGGCGGAACTAAGGACATTTTCTTTAAGGAAAAAGGGGTTCGAGCGGGGACCTCGACAGCTGTTTGTGCCGACTTCTGCATCTCCAAAAGCTGTTAAGGGTGATGGTGGTGGAAGAAGGGGGGGGGGGGGCGAAAGAAAGAAACAAAAAGACCGTTAGTGATGTCACTGCCACAGGATATTGGTCTTGATGCGATCTGGAATTTTCGAAAAAGTTGGCCAAATGACATAAATTAGAAATCAGAATAAAGAAATCCTTTTAATCGGTATCTGGGTTAAGTAAAATCTGTAACCACAAACTATCGCGAATGTAAAAAAGTTGCATCATTAGCTCATTAGCACGCTATCTAACTGCGCGTTTTTCCATCTTAATATAAGTTGTCAATCAGCATTCTCCCCCCCCCCCCCTTTCTCTCTCACTCACGCACACAGAGATCAGAGAGATTCTGTTGTACATGTAATTCAGAAACATACACCTGGATAGACCCTAATTATAGTCACCACTATGTTGCAATAGGTTAATGGGTTAATGTGTTCACTGAAGTCTGAAACAGAAGGCTAGTTGCCTATTATTAAGTGAGCCCATGTATTATCCAGTACTGTGGCCTTGACTGATTAGATGACACAAGGCAGTCGTCACATAGAGGCAGTCATGCTTTTGGTGTAGCTGCCAATAGATGTCCGCATTGACGAGCTAGAATGACGCGTGAGATGCATCAATGAAGCAAATTCATGGAGGAATGTGTCGAGGCCGGAAATCACGGGCATTGTCCTGGATCTTCTATTTGTGTCACCCACAAAACGTTTTAATAATGAATTTTTTTGTGCTGTTGTTTACGATGTGGTTGAGGGTTTTGTTTTGTTCGTGGGAGTCGTCCCCCCTTTGATTTCAGTTTGGGATTGTTATGAAACCGCAGTTTGCTGAGTCAGCCTAGTGAATGAATTTTAAAAATGTGTAAGATGACCTTATTTATGTTGAATAGCCTACTTTCTTTTGAAATAGGGCCGCCTTGACCTTGATTTGAATTTTGAATATACCAAACAAGGCAAGGCAGGTACATGCATTTTCATAGCACATTCTTGAGGAAAGAGAGAGACGTTATGAAGAAGATGAGATTAATAAATTTGGCAGTCATTCATTCATCCATTCATCCATCCATCAATAAACCAACAACTCACAAAATATCTACTCAACTGGAAACCCAGAGAAACACAATTTGCAAAGCTTTCCTCTCATTTTTGTTTCCAAAGCGTAGTATTTGTTTCCCTCAGAGGTTCGGTGTCGAGGAAAATGACTCTCTCTCTCTCTCTCTCTCTCTCTCTCTCTCTCTCTCTCTCTCTCTCTATCTGTCTGCGTGTATGTTTCTCTATCTGTCTGTCTGTCTCTCTCTCTCTCTCTCTATCTGTCTCTCTCTCTCTCTCTTCCCCCTTTTCTTTCCAAGTCGATTATGTAAATTATTGTTTTCTTATGGTTCATCATCTTGTTTTGTTGCTGTACACAGTCCTGTCAATGGTTGTTGTGGTATTCAGTGGCAGTTAGCAGAACAAATTCATTGGGGTAAAAAGACGTCTGGATCAGCAGTTGCTGCTGCCATTTTAGCAATAACAACAACCTTCCCCTCAAGAATTCAGTTGGTTCATCCAACTGTACCTGTCATTGATGCCCAGTCGTACTCGTTTTTTGTCGCTAGATGTCACTAACTTTATAGGAGATGAGAAAACCCAACACTCATTCACAAACACATTTCAGTTTTCTATTACTAATCAACCGCTTAAGAAAGTTTCATTTAATTGTCTGCTGTCTCGTTCGCCCAGTTCATACGATAAAGCAAACAAAGGGCTGGTTTCCCCTACAGTTTGAACCCATACTTATTTTTATCCACCTTCTGGTTGTTATCGGACGAGGACGATTATCTTTGTTGATAAACACAGTCCGAGTTGCACAATGTAATTGCTGGGCCCAGTCGAGACCAATGTGGTGTAGGGTACAGTACAAATTAATCAGGGACTAGAGACAGCTCCATCAGTTGTAGGCGACTACCTCACATATCCTCGTTGTAGTGTGGCCCTCGACGTCAGCAGTTTACTTTTCTCAATGTGCATCATCCGACCCAAGCTTCTTTCTCCTCCTCTTCGTCTCCCATTCTCCTTTTGCCTCCCAAACCCCTCCCCTCTACCCGACCCGACACCTTCGGAAACCGGAATTACCGCAATAAATGCCCCGCTCAGTCTATCATAGGCGTGACCAGTTGGGAGATGTGGTATGCACGCTCATGACGGGTTTTCTGCATCAGCAGTGCTACTCTCGGAACTTGCACAGTCTCTAAATCTGTTCGCAGATTAAATGGAGAAGTGATGATTGTAAAAACACTGTGTAGTTGAATAAATGATCCTATAGAACAGGGGTCACCAAACTTTACAGACAGACTTACAAGCGCGGGCTGCAGATCCCGTAGATCCCGTCCATCCCGTAGCTCTAGATATCCCTGGTTTAATCAAACAAAATCAAGTACCATGGCGGACCGGATGAACTGACGTCGCGGGCCGTAGTTTGGTGACCCCTGCTATAGAATGTCACCGCTCACAGCGACCCTGGTGTTACGCCATCCGTGATTGTAAGATCAGCTAGTCAAATGGTAAGCTGTAATATATAATAGGTAGAAGTAGGCTTATTATTTCAGGGCAATAAGGTTAGAACCATTAAACCGGGAAAATTGATGATCTGAAAAGTTGTCCAAGCAGTAGAGATTAGTGTATCATGTCTCTATAGTACTATTACATGAAGAGCTGGCACAGTGGGGTTTTTGGCATTATTGTGTTCTGGTTTTCAACGTGCGTGTTGTCGTGTGTGTGTGTGTGTGTGTGTGAAAGAGAGAGAGAGAGACTAGAATTAAATTTTCCTTATTTGGGGTTAGCTGAAAGAGACATTCTCTCCCCCCCCCCTCTCTCTCTCTCTGTCTCTCTCTCTCTCTCTCTCTCTCTCTCTCTCTCTCTCTCTCTCTCTCTCTCCCTTCTCTCTTTTGTTGTCACCCATCCATGACTCGGCAACAGTCGCGGTCTGGTCGAAACCGGTGCGCGACACATGGATTGTACACGTATGAGTCACGCGAAGACAACCACTCTTGTAGTGTAATCGTTGTAGAGTAATCATTTTATTTGTATTCAAGATGTGCCGCACGGGGAATCGGCTATCTGAACATGTTGGGGTTTGCACAAGAACTGCCAGTTGCATCGTTGTCGATCCTTTACTGTTCACTATTGACATTGTTGCAGTTGGATTTAAGAAGTCGACGCTAGCCACTCGCTGTCGTACTGTCCTGCTCACGAGAACAGACGAAAGAACACACAATACCGGATTACTTTAATTGGATGACGTGAGAAATACTTGTTCTATGCTCACTTTGTTTCATTTTATTCAGTTCACTGAAAGGATGTCCTTTTATTTGTTACTGGACAATGTTCATACTATGTTCACAGGCGACAGTTGGTAAATGATGAAATCCTCTCCTTTGTTCAGTGTTGCAGGATTCATTGTTACCCCCGCCACGCCTCCACGTCCCCGTCGGGTGGATACGCCACTGCGCGCCACAGCCAGTCGCCGAACAAAAGAATCTGGCGCGTTTATTGAATGGAGTACGGGCTGGCTTTCCCCCATGGGTGAAGTCGGCGATTGTCGAAGTTTTGGCCCAGTAATGTTTAGTGAGAAATTATCTTTGTAGCGCCGTGTGTAAATAGGACTCGGGATTTTTCGCCGCTGGCGAGGAGACTTGGAGGGCTTTTCTCAGATCGGGCCAAGGCGAGAGAGGCATTCTTTCACTGTTGTGTGGCCTGTTTTTGACTCTTGTTTGTGCTGTGAGTCGCTCTCTTCATTCCTCTCTCTATCCGTGGACTTTTTTTTTTCTCTTGGTGTCTCTTGGATATTACATACAGACAGGATACAGGATTATTTAGCAAGACTTCGCTACGGTGGAGAAACTACATATTTCATGGAATTGAGCAAGGTAAGGGCTATGGGGAGATGCAACATGACTGGTGTGTGCAGTGTTGTTCGCGGGTTCCGAATACAGTAGTGCTAGGGAGAGGAAATTCCGGGGAAGGGGGGGAGGGTATAGATAAACCAGTGGCCTTTTTGCCTTCTTGATTCTGCCAGGGAGCACAATAATAGAAAAGATAATGCGGTGTATTGCATTTTGTTATTCACCCGTGGCCTCGTCGGCTGAAGTGGGGTAGGTAGGGGTAGGTAAGTGGGTAGATCAGAGCTGAACCCGAACGGAGGATTAGAGAGGGCCGGTGTGCTCTGTAAGCTAAGAGAGAGAAGGAACAAGGAGTCTAGAGCCACCACCAGATAAAGGGGATAGGATACGTCCCAAAACTGAGAAAGCTGTGGCAGTCAAACAGTGAAGCAGATCCACTGCTAACTTTAGACACTTACATAAGGTATTGGATTTACATGCGACGGGCCTGTGTGAAGTGTTATTTATGAAGGGTAGAAGTTGTGGGTCTCACCAGTGTGATAAATGTAACTGGTAGATGTCATGAAAAGTTGTGATAACGTTGGTCTAGTGGAATGCACAAGTTCGTCTTGCAGGTAGTCTATGTGTTTGATTGTCTGTCAGTGTGTGTGATATTGTTTACATTTAAATTGTTCTTATCTAGATCTAGATCTGCTATTATAATTGCTGGGGGAAAAAAAGAGTGGGGGGGGGGGGGGGTTGAATCGCGTTGTTGTTTCTTTACTGTTCAATTATGTCTGTGTTGTGGGTAACTGTCCCGTTTGTAGAGATGTTGTTCTTGTTGGTTTGTTACTATTTTGTCATGATGAACTGGCATGTTTTGGGGGGATGTTTCTGTTGTTGTTCTGCGTGTGGAAAGAGTTCCGTATATCCAGGCGATATCGAGCGCACACAATTCTTTTCTGTTATTCATTTTGTTGTCTTGTGAAGGGTTAAAAAGGATGATCGAGACGAGGAGACCTGAGGAACTCTTTCCTCCGGATGTGTAATTGTAACCTATCATGGTTGAAAATGTTGCTTAAATTTGTCTTTGGTTAGCTATGACCTGTATCATCACTGACGGATCTCTTTGTGGTCCTACTGTGTCTGGTAGGAGATTCACAGGCTCATGGAGAATGAACCGAATGTATAGTTTTAAATAATTCATCCATGTGCCATTATTGAAATGCAGTTTTGACCACTGTTTGTCATTTATTTGGATGGTATAAAATTGGCCTGACTGTTGTTAAATTTAGTGGTTTGCGACATGGGAGGGCTGGGGAAAAAAAAAATCAAGATGAGACATTTCTCTCCCCCCCCCCCCCCCCCACACACACACACAAAATCAATGTTGAAAATTTTTCTATTTAATATTATATTTGCTCATTACCGTCACTGGCATTTATCAGTGTTGATTCCCATAGAAAACCCACCACCATTTACTTTTAGTATACTAGTTGTGCATGCTAGGGAAAAAAGCTTGTAAGCCTCTCGATATTGGGGGGAGGGGCGGGGGAAAGAACTCCCCCCCCCCTCCATTCCCCCCTCCTTTTCTCTCCCCCCCCCCCCCCCGAGGTTTTTCACAAGTGATGTGCCTAGTGAACAGGGTAAAAAAACTCATTGATACCATGGGCTGTTGGTTGCCAGGCCTCGTCTCTTTTTCCCTTTGTGAATCATTTATTTGGCCTATCTGTATACGTTACTAGCAGTCTCCTTACTAGTCTGTCTGTCTGTACGCGGTGTGATGTGTGGTATGTAGTGGTGATGGTATGTGTGTGTGTTTGTGGCGGGGGTGGGGGGTCCACAGTTGTTGTTGTTGTTACTGTTTTGTTTGTTTTTTTGGTTGGTTGTTATTGTTTAGTGGGCCAATAGGCAGTAACAGTTGTAGTATTGATGAAGTGTCTAGGATGTCTCAGTATGAGATGAACATATTGCTATATTGCGTGGGTGTTTAGAGATCAGATAGATCTAGATGCATGTACTTCACTTGTCTGTCTGAGCTCTGTAGATTCCGCATTAAGTAAGCCTCTCCTCCCGTCTGTTCTGTTGCGCATGGGGAGGGGAGAAAGAGGTAAACATGTAATCGTTATTAAATTTTGGGCAGTTAGAGCCCTTGAGCAGTCAATTATTAATCTTTTTGTCGCCCCCCCGACCCCCATTCTTCCACGTACCCCTCTCTGTCTGTCTGTCTGTCTCTCACTCTCTCTCTCTCTCTCTCTCTCTCTCTCTCTCTCTCTCTCTCTCTCTCTCTCTCTCTCTCTCTCTCTCTCTCTCTCTCTCTCTCTCTCTCTCTGTCTTTCTTTCTCTCTATTTCTCTCTATTGTGATGCACATACAGTGTATTAATTTGTTGTTGTTGATTTAGTGAAATGTGACCACTGTCGATCAGCTTAAGACTTTTTCGCTGAAATAAAAATAAATGATAAATAAACCATCGAGGTTGTTTTTGTCCCGAAAGACTTTAATGAACAGTATAATTGATCATTTGGACGCATTTCAAAGCACTTCAAACAAGGGCGGAACGTGCAGAAATTATATAACACGTTCATCTGAACACTTTTGGTATGTGGAAATTTTACAACTAATCGTTCTGTTTTGTCATATTATGCCCAGATGTTCATTTTGGCCCAACGACTTCATCACGCAAATCACACAGAAAGTTGAAACCGATGTATTTGATACCACTTTGAACTTTTAATTAGGTGCTAATTATGTGTGTAAAATATGTCTCCACAGCAGTGAAGGCCATTGGGGGGGGGGGGGGGACTGTCTGTGTAGCAGATGTATGATTTGGTCGGTCGGTTCAATAAGAATAACTATACAAATTAATCTTGGCATCACATTCTATTTCAAACCCCAGCATAGTAATATGTGAGGCATGAGCACCAAACCGTTCGAACAGACCGTTCAGCATGGAAAGAGCGTAGATAATATCATAGTCTATTGATCTGGACGCCTTTGAAGACAGCACGGTGATCTTGAAAACGGTCTGCGCAAAACGCCACAAATGAAGGTTGTTGAATTTGGCGGGCGAGGTAGTTCGAATCCAAGTACAAGCTCGGAGATGTATACAGTGTAGATTCACCAGTCCAGGCAGCTTCGGTCTTATTTCATTCACACTGATGGCGAAATAAAAATGAATAATGCATTCAGTTTTATTGGTAAGCAGCGCAGATCACCAGCTTCTAAATGATGGTGTCTGGCTGGACAAGATATTTCTAAGCTTACTGTGCCACGAGCAGTCAGACCTTTCGTAATGTGATGTTTACAACACTATATGCCACTGAACTCCAACGCTAGAAACCAGTGTTGTTTTTGGCGTCATGTTTATTGTTGGCTCAGCACCTGAATAGCTTACCTGTATGAAAAACTCGGTGACAGAAACACACAACTGTTCTGTAACCAGTTGAAAAATGGGGCATAGTCACAGTTTATCTGCGAAAACTGAGTTTTTACCTTAACTTTATAGCAGTGGTAAGGTTTTCTCGAGAGATTTGCTGTTTATTTCAATGCAAGATTATTCATTTTGGGCGCTGACAGCATATTTTGAGCTGATAATGTCAAGGATATTTCAAACAGTATTAGCTCAAATTATCAAACTTGTTACTATGCCCATTTTTCTCGTGATGACCGATGTCTTCAAATGAAGGACATAATTCTATATCAGAAAATCTAAAAACAGATATTAAACTGAAAGTGTTTTCATGCTCAGTTGACTCTGAACACACTTCCAGCTGTTGCAATGTGCCTCCCTCAAATAATAATAGTCCTGGCTTATTGTGCTCTGCATGGAAGGCAGTTTGCTCCATTATTCGCTGGTCTTTTTTATTCATAACTGCACAGTTTGTTTTGGAGTCCGGGGAGACTTAGATATGATACCAAACTAACCCCTTCAATTGTTGAGGCATACACGGTAAAAGTTACAGACAACAGAACAGATGCAATGTGAACAGGTACATAGAATATACACAAGCTCTGTCTGCCCGTCTCAACACTAAATGGGAGATCGTGGCAAGTCTCATATATGGCCCACAGAGCCCTATGTCATATACATGACACATCGGATCTCAATGGTTTAAGGTAAATCTACCTGCTTGACGGACAGGCAAGTGTAAGCGAGCTGGGGACTGACATATAATGACGTCTCGTTGGGTTGAAGTGGACGTAATGCATGAGTGTACACACGTGTTATCAAGTGTGAGTTTATTTGTTTTTTGTTTAGGGTTTTTCAGCACAATTGGGCTATTCCTGAGAGGAGGTTTCTTTCTCTCTCTGTCTCTGTCTGTCTGTCTGTCTGCCTCACTACTTTCTGATTACCGTACGTCCTCGTCCTTCAGCCATCCTCAGCAAAGAGGCGCATCTTCAGGAAAACAGTAGTTCAGTGAAAATATACAGTGCATAATAATATACAAAAGCCGGAATCTCGTCACTGCACTTATGGGTGTGGCATGTGTCAAACTCACGGGATTTGGGTGATTATTGTGTCGTCTTCTTTATTTCAGAACGTCATATCACATTGAACCCAGAACGTGCCTATGTCCACATGTCCAGTCCAAGATGTGGTAACGTAATGGGCCTGATGCAGTTATAAATTACATGGAACCTATGTCTCTATTTTGTAATGTTATGATGAAAATGTATCTCACTATCGCAGATTCCGAGGGCTTGATAGTTGTATGGGATGTCCAGTGGTTTGATAAAATCAAATAGACTACATAGCGTGACATCGTGAATTGATGAACTTTCACTTCAAGTCTGCATGGCGGTATCTGTACTGTACCATGATATATTATTTACAAAGGTCATCCGTTTCCTTTTTATTCATAGAGTGAAGGCATGACATATAGTCCCAGGGTGACCTGTTTTCATTCTGAGCTAGAGAATCGATTAGCGTGCTGTTGCAAAATTATTAGCTGTGACCCGTTCAAGCGTTCTGTGAGCCCATTGCTGTTTTCCATAGGGGCTAAGACCGTTTTTCTCTCCTTCTCCCACTTTCTTTTGAATTCAATACAGAGGGTTTTTGGTGGGATAGAGGACAACTGAGCATTAACTGTTGGGTTGATAGGTGGGTCAGTGGGTAGGCTGGTTGAAACGCATCATAGGCAGGCCAGTGGGATGGGGACTCACATTGAAGAAAAAGAGGAGGAAGGGGTGGTAGAGTAAAAGCAGCAGAAATGACGATAACAGCGGTCCATGGATTTAGGCGTGAGGGAGGGGAGGATGAAGAGATGTTTTGTGCCATTGTGGGGGGGGGGGGGGGGGGAGGGGATTGTTAGTTCACATTTTTTTTTTAAACTCTTTTTTTACCCATCCAATCCTCTCTTTCTCTCTCTCTCTCTCTTTACCCATTCAATCCTCTCTCTCTCTCTCTCTCTCTCTCTCTCTCTTTCTCTTTCTCTTTCTCTTTCTCCATCTCCCTCTCTCTCTCTCTCTCTCTCTCTCTCTCTCTCTCTCTCTCTCTCTCTCTCTCTCTCTCTCTCTCTCTCTCTCTCTCTCTCTCTTGACTTCAGCACTTTAGACTTTAAAGTTAATCAGCTTTTCCGCCACAGTCCTAAAAATAAAAATATTATCACAACTTGCAGGTTCTCTTGTGGTAGTCTTCTCATGGATCATGGTCACCCATGACAAGTCGGATGTTCAGCGTTGTGAAGCTGCGCTACCAATTACAGACCGAATTACACTGTCATAAAACAATGTTGTCTTGGCCAAGGGCCACAGAATGAAGCCAAACACCCACCGTAAAATCATTTATCAAAACAACAGCAACAACAAAGGCAGAAATACATGGTCTATAAATCTCTATGGCTGGGTTGCGCAGCAGATTGTTGAGCTTGACCTATATCTTTGAAGGGGTCGAATGTAGGTAGGTGTTGCAACCCAGTCACTGCTCATCTGCGTAAGAGTAGACTTTGTAGTAAAACACACTGTCTGTCTGTCTGTCTGTTTGCCAGCCCAGTATATCTGTCCATCCATCCATGGAGATATCAGAAGGGAGTGGCGCTGTCTTAGCTGTAATAAAAACTCGGATAGCCTGTCAAGAAATTTGTGAAGCTGGGTTTTGATTATAGATTTTTTGTTTGTTTTGTTGCTTCATGGCATATCGTGTTCTTGCCTGACTCGCTTTGTATTTAGTAACTAGACTTTGCATGATGGGCAAGACATGAATGCCCAATCAAGCTTCATTTTAATGTATTATCATTTCTATTATTATTATTATTATTAATTTATTGTTTTGCTTTTCTTGAAACAAAATGATTTTCAGCCAATTAATGAGTTAATCAGTCAAACAGTCGACCAGTCAGATTAAAATGTCGAACAAACATGTAAATAAACTGCTAAACACCAAAACACATATAATACATTGTGTACATCTCAAGTATTTTACGGTGATGACTTTTATGAGAGTATCGAAGTAAGCCAGGGAAAGGTTTGAGGTTTACCGCAGGATCACATAGTGACGGGCCAGTCGTTTTGGTGCTGAACTAACGGCTGAGCCGGGCATTCCTTGCAGATGAACCTTGCCTTAACCTAAGCTTTTTGCTACTGCCGCGGGAGGGGGGCGGCAGTGTGGTAGCTTGTCGTAACTTATTGCGTAATGCATTTATTATAATAAAGTTTTGCAGTGGCCGTTGTTGATGTATTAACGTTGGCCGGTTTTATAATTTTTGTTTTGTTCTCTCTGTGTGCCCCTCCCTTCCCCTTCGCCCCAATTTGGAAGAAATATAAATTTATTCGCGCGTGCAACCGTAACCATTCTGTACTCAGTTTGCCCTGTGAATTTGGTGAAAACGAACAACAAATCTGATCATCCACCACTGACCTGCTGTAACTTTCTTATGGCGTAAAATGTTCGTGGTCGTGTTCTTTTCTGAAGGACGGGTATGAAATGCGCACTCTTCTCACCATGCTCTAGTGAACTACACAGCAACACTTTATCTTCCTCTCTCCCTATTTCTGTTGTTCGTCCTCCTCCCGTCTCCCCTCAAAACTTGGCCCCGTGTGTTTGTATGATGAAAATGTCAATCACTCCACGTGCAGAATTCCCGATTCCATTTGGCGGGATGGAAGAAAAGGCCCGAGCGAGTCTCTCTGGCTCCATGCCGTGAGCGAAAGTGAGTTATACCGTATCGCATACTTTGGTACTGATATGGTCCTTTCATCTACACAGTGAATGTTTCGGTGGTTACTAAGGGAGTAAGAGAGTGAGCCGTTTTCTCTTATCCCGGCAATGTTCAACACTGCTTCCTTTCTCATTCCGCAAGAGGGAAGATAACACAAACTACACGTCTGGGGCCGGGGACCTGGCAAACAACTTAGGGTTACCGCAAATCTAAGGTGTAAGTAGAACAGTTCAGAAAATCATTTAGGAGGAGATGGGAGGGTGTCATTGTCACTGCAGCTCAAGATAATACTTACAACAACAACAAAAATTGTCCACAAACAACAGGTCTTCTAGGAGCTACCAGCAAGAGGTTACGATAACTTTAAGATGGAAAAAATGGCATTACGAAAGCTAGAAATCATGTACCAGGGACACAGGAAAGCGCATTATTGGTAGCTTGAGATACAACTTAAGTAAAAAAAATAATGTATGATCTGCAAAACTACAGGTCTGGGGCGAGAAATTGTAAGCAGCTGAAAGTTGAGATGAAAGCACGACAATTTGAAATATAAAAACCTTTCACGGGGATAAGAATGAGTGCTTACGACAAATCACTTAATGTGATTCGAAAGAGCGTGATTATTCACAAGTCAGAAGTTCCGAGTGCACGTAAGTTATTTTGAAGCCCATGGCCCCCTGTAACAGCAGAGGAAGGTTTTGTCTCTTAATTTATTGTGGGAGGAAAATAATCGTAGGTTATCATACAGGAAGAAAGCTGAAAGATCAGTGGAGAGCACGGAACAAAGTAGAAATCACAGGCTGCCCCCCCCCCCCTCTCTCTCTCTCTCTCTCTGTTAATCCCGCTCGAATATGCCATTTGGTGGGGTTTTTTTTTTGGGGGGGGGGGCAGTTTGTCTTGATAAGGGTATCTGTCTGCCTTGATGCAGAGGTGGAGGAAGTTAGTGGTGTTCAATCATGACAGACAGAAGACTAGATAGATAGATAAACGGATAGGTAGGTTGAATCTGAATTGACTGCTTCAGTCGATCCCTTTTTTTTTTTTCTTCTCTTCCTTGCTGGTCACCCGTAAACCTATCTCCCATGTCCATCAGCGCTGACCATCTCGGAACGCGTCGCGCCCGGCGGGCTAGCATTGATGCTCGCTGATTAGCAGTGATCTAAGAAGATGCGAAAGGGATTTGTCCACTGACAGGCCGACTTAGTCCACCTTTCACCCCAAGTGATTCATCGATAAATCTTCAAGTATCGCGAAGGGCCAAAAGGATAACCAGAAACTGAGATCGAAACCGAACGTTTTGTAGCAAGATTGTAGACGGGAGGTGGATCAGGGGTATGGCAGGTTGGTGCAGCGTGAAGTTTGAAGGCGGGCGAAGAGGTTGATGAGCGAGCAGAGTGGTGGTAATTGGAGACGTCGTGGTGGATTGGAGTTTGATGTATGATTGAAGTGATAGTCACACTTTTGTTAGGCTGTATGATCTCTTGAGTGTCGCACTGGATTAGTGAACGGCCGGCTTATTGTCTTGGATGGCTGGTTGTAGAAATAATTAGGACTGTACTTTTATTGCTGTTTGGTTTTTTTTTCAGATGTGTAAATGATCTGTCTGTCTGTCTGTCGGTCGGTCTGTCTGTCTGTGTCCGTCCGTCCGGCCAGCTATCTAACCTCATAATTATCCTACCATTGTACCAAACGCTACCAGATCCCACCCTCTGTGCTTCAGTGCAAATCCTCACCTATCATGAACCCGTGTTCTCGTTTTTCCGTCACCACCCCTTACCCCCATTGACCTGCATTTCTTCTCCCCCCCCCCCCACCCTCTCCCTGTCTCTCTTCCCTTTCTCCTATTCCTCCCATCTGCCTGCCTTTGATTAGCGAGAAAGCTTTCCGTGTCGGGCCAGCAGAGCTCCAGCCCCAAACTCTGTGATACAGGGCAAAGCTACCAGTGTCTATCCTAGCATTGTAAATTCAACACAATACAGGAACAACATCGACATACTTGTGGTATGAATCAGGGTTGGGGCCGTGTTCCGGTTTTTGCTCTCTCTCTCTCTCTCTCTCTCTCTCTCTCTCTCTCTCTCTCTCTCTCTCTCTCTCTCTCTTTCTCTCCTGTCCCCTATCTTCCTTTCTCTCTCTTTCTCCCCCTCTCTCCACCCCTCTCTCCCCCCTCCCATCTCTCTCGCCCACCTCTTCTCTGTGATCTCTATGCCCACCCTTTGTTCTCCATTCTATGCCATATTTCTAACCTGTTCAGGTAACAGGACCATTTTCATTATCTTTCAATGTTGCATTATATCCGTCTTTTCTGTGCCCTGACCTATCTTTCAATTTCTCTGAAGACACAGTAATTCCGGACATAGCAATAGATACGTTGCACGTCTTTGGGGAGAAAGGGGGGGGGGAGAGGGGATGTGTCGTATCTGAAAAAGAGATCACATTTTATGGGACTTTTAGGGGGGGGGGGGGAGGGCCGGACGGAGGAAAGGGGTAATGGCGTAAAGGACAAGGCATAGAACCTCCTCACCGTGGGAACGGAGGAGGAGAGGGAGAGAAAGAGAAAGAAGAGTGGGATGGGATAAATATAAGTAGATAAATAATAGGACAAAAGAAGATACGCAAGACAGATTTGTTCCTACTTCTAGGGCAGCAGGATGAAGAGTTTGTGCATGAATTAGTAGGCCAACTTTACGAGGATGACACTCGATGTTATGTATGTCAGTTATTTCAGTATGAATACCATTATCCTACTTTTTAATGCAGTTGTTGTTGTGTTTGTGTGTGTGTGTGTGTGTGTGTGTGTAGGGGGGGGGGGGCTTTTTTAAAAATCTTCGATAGGGACACCAGTCCCCGGAGGTGATGTCTGGGTCAGTGTTCGGGGGGGAAAAAAAGCCAAACTGCGATGCATGCTACATAGGGACAACTGTCCACTTTTCTTCCACAGTGGTTATTTCCAGGTGTTAACCTAGACAGCGATGTCCTGACCTAGTCCTGAACCTGGCCCTGACTCTAACCTCAACCATAACCCTAACTCATAGGGACTAAAAGAAGAAAAAAAATCACGGGGGGGGGGGGCAGTTGTCCCTTCTGATCTGAAGAGCTTCCTGTTTTGCTTTACTTTTTAAGTGGGGTTGGATGGTCGGCCTGAAAGAGGGTTCACAGCCAAGCTGGGCAATCTGTTACTCTGAATTATTTTAGTCTTTAGCTAGATGTTGACAGAGAAAAATTAGGTGTCTCAATACTGTAATGAACATCAGTGGTAAATGCTTGATGTTCAGTATTGTTTATACTGTGAGAAATAGCTAAAGGTGGGCCGCTGAACAGAAGAATTATGCCTTTTTTAGTTAATTATTTTCTTTCAGATATTTTTGAGAGAATTGCCGCACTTTGATTTCCGGAAATTTCCTTCAGTGGACATTGTTTAGTGGTTGAGAAATTAAAAAACAACAACAACAAAAAACAATAAATAACTGAGGAGGGAGAAGGGAAGAGAAGGATATCTTTATGTTGTTGTTATTATTGTGATTATTATTATCAGAATTGTTATTGTGTGTACGGAGGAGATTAAGTCATCCGAAATTGTTGTTTGGACAGAGTGAAGCAGGCACAGAGCACACGGGGATGCAAAGTGAAGTGGCAGCTGATCGATGAGTCACAACGGGAATAAATTTTTCAAACTTGAGATAACAAAAGGTTTGTGGACTGTGGAGCTCCTGCTGCCAATACTTGGCGCTTTGAGACTCAGAACTAGACTAAAGACATTGAGATCAAACATCTTAAGGCAAAAGAGGAACTGAGAGAGAGAGAAAGAAGAGGAAGATAGAGGGAGGTTAACAATGAAAGGAAGAGAAATGGGGTGGGATTGAAAGAGGAACAGAAAGACTAGAGAAGGAGATGGAGGGAGGAAAACAAAACAAGAGAGGGAAATGGGACAGTGAGACAGAAAGAAGGAGAGAGTGAGGTGGGATGGAAAGAGAGCGCTTACATGAAAGAATAACGATCTTTTCTTATCTTCCCTTTCTTTTGATGTAGAGGTGGACATTGTTCTTGCATGCCCCCGTAAACTGAAACAAAAGGTGCACTGCATTTCACGGCTGCAGTTAACTTGCTGTGCGGGCAATGCTCGTCTTTAAATCAATAAGGTGTAGCCGTGGTGTATTGATCGCCGATCAATAACAGAAATTCGATCAAGCATGGGGTCTGTTTATATAATGAATAATCGTTTACGTGGACTCGGCCTTTGCGGGCCTATTGTTGTTTATTCTCATGCGATACACACAGCGACACGCGGGAGCCTGTGTTCCTTTTTGTGTGACTTCAAAAGGATTGTAACAAATAAGGTGTGATTTTCCTGTAGACAAAGGAGTCTCACTTAGTCACACATGCAGGGAAAGGAAAGAGTGAATTTGTACTTGGTTTCCCTGACAATTCTAAAAATCATATCGACTTTTTTTTTTTTAAAGAGATTTTGGGGGGGGGGGGGTCTAGATGACAGAACTATAATGTACAGTGCCTTTGGATCCAGCTCAGCGCTTGACCAACCTGTTATTCTGTTTGTTTGTGTGCCCTTGTGTTTGCAGCCTTTGATGTCACCCACACCAATATTGTGTCGTGGTTATGATAACGTTGTAGATGCGATTTTGAGTTGTATTTAAATGTTTACACTTTGAGCTTTGAACGGCACAACCATGTGACAAGGAGCTTTTTTGTTCCGTTTGTTGAGTTGTCTTCCTAACTTGACATTTTTAATTTTTTTTGTGTGTGTGGAGGAGATACACGAGATGAATGGATGGGTGGATATTGTGCCCTTGACTTAGGCCTACTATAAACTTGAACGTATGTAGGTGGGTAGCTTTATTATCTGTGTGGCTTTTTTTTTTTTTTTAGCCATTACCAAACTGTAACCTCTTAAAGGTAACAAGCATCGAGAGCTTTTCTGGCGCACTAGGAGGATCGTCTGCAAATGACGTTTCAGTACTTTTAAAGGTTTGAAGTAGCAAATCCAGAACGAATGCAAGCAAAATATATGCCGGGAGTTGCCCCTTGAACTTGCAAGACAAAACAGCTGAACAATCTCATAGTCATAGACAGGATAAAATGTACCTCATGATTTACAAGGGAAAATTTGATCATTCTCTATAAATAGCCTTGTTGGTGAACGCTAGTTATCAGCGTTAAGAAGCAATGGTATTCCGATTTTCAGATATCCCAACTGAATTTGAGACAGCTGCTGCAGTTTTGGCTTCGAAATGTTTGCAACAGGCAGATCAGAACGCGAGTCACAGAAAGCTAAATTGCAAAGAGGCATACATAATACATACAGTAATACGTTACAAAAGAGAAAATACATATATATCATTGTGAAAATATAAGATGAACTTAGAAATACTTTTTGCACACAATAACGGTATTGTCATAGTTGGTAGGAAGTGCACTTCAAAATGTTATCACACATAGCGGCATTGTCAGAGAGTGAGTAGACGGGAAAAAAAAACAAACCGTGCGCTCGCGTTGAGCATGTAAACTACAGCATAATTATGTACAGCGAACGTGGATCTTAGGATCAAGGCTTGTAGGAGAGGGGGGAGTCTAAGAATAGTTATAATATTATACATCCTGATCGAGGACAAGAAACAAAAAACAACAAAAAAAAAAAAAAGGAGATGAGATTATAAAACTTGTGGTGGTTTAGCCTGTGATGCAAAACCCAGGATCCTCTGAGATCCATAGAGCTAGTCAGCACTTTGCAACCTTGAGATGGCCTGCTTTCGATCTCAGCACGTGACGTGCATGTGACAGGAAAGAGAAACAGTTTTTCTTTTTTTTTTTAAATGACAAAAGTTAGCAGAACGAGACTTTTCCTCCGCCCACCTCCACCTCACCCCCGAGCAAGGCAGGCCTTGGGATAGCGAATTATCAGTTACGAAGTCACCCACTGAGCATGGGCCAGACAGTTTGACAGACAAGTAACCCAGCAGCCCGATAGGGTGCCAGACAACGGCTAGGTTCTGCAGCACCCCCCGACATCAGCCACAGTCCCTTGCGGGAACAACAACGCTTGAGAAGAAAAGACAAATCTCTTCACTGATATTATTTTCACTTTTTAAGTATTTAGAAAAACAGAAGGCCTTTTAACCGACACCAGTCCTGTCTTTATATTGACGATTTATGGGTGTGGAAATCAGCCGACTTTACGTGTCTGTCTGTCCCGCGTCTGTGTGTTATCGGGAGTCTTCCACTGGCCCATATAGTCCACTGCTACGTCTTCGGGGAGTTTGGTATGTAGAGCAGCAGCATTTGCAGTTGAGATAACAACCTGGACAACAACAGAGATTGCGGCAAAATTGACTGGCGTTGTTGTTTCTTTTTTTCTGATTTGGCGCAACAGTTATCGCAGCAAAAACTCCGTTACTCATCGATGGCGCTCGACGGGCGAGTTATAAATGTTTTTATGATACCTAGCGAGAGAAGCAAACAGCAACAACGACTTTGTGTCTGCACAGCTGTACAAACAAACAGTAGCGGTCAAACACTGTAATAGCTACAGCATCACAGAAGAATTAGAATAATGACGGTAGAAAATAATTATATTTTATACCCTCTCCCCTCCTCCCCCAGAGTAACCTCCGGTGATACAACAGAAGCACCCCTGAAGATGTTTTAAACTTTCTGGACTCCCAAAGCGCGCTTTTGTAATTGCCATTGTGATATTCTCAACAAAAAAAAAATCAAGTGATACGCAACATCTGGCGTGAAGTCAAATAGTCAAAGACTGAGAACTAGCCTAAGGAATGAAACAGAGTATGCCGTCCAGCCCAGAACTCGCCGCAGTGATGTAGTACAGCTGTAGAGTAGCAATCTCTAACTGGATCTCTAACCGAATGGTTTGTAGTGGGAATGAAATGGGGAAGCGGATGTCCTTTGGGGTTTACAAAATTGCAGTTTTTCTAGTTACGGAAAAGGAAAGTATAAATATTTATGTATGTATTTATTTTTTATTTGCATTCGCCACACAGGTGTCTGTCTGTATGTTTGAGACAGATACTTTTAATTTATATTCAGCCACCTCTAAATGTTAACGAGATATCGGTGGCTTTAAATTTCACCAGAACGCCACAGTCATAACAGAGCCAAGAAAAGGAAAGGAAATGACATGACTAGAGTTGCAATCTTGAACGATCTCCAACAACGGAGATAATAAATCTCTGCAGCCAAATATCTCACATCAACCACAGTCAGTCAGAGTAAGCATTTGGGGAGGCGGGAAAAGAGAAAAAGCGGACAGTCTGGAGAATTCTTGTGGTTCAGAGATAAGGCATCGACGATTATATTATTATTATACCCATTATGCCAAATAAATAACCGAATCTGTAGACGTACGTAGCTTAACTACTGCAGGATCGGTTGAAGTGAACAAATAAGGACGACGTCAGAGTCGTGGGAAAAGCAATAGCCAGCCATGCCCAGCTGCTGTCGCTTGGTCAACTGTCCATCTCGAAGCCATGTTGTGAATCTGATCTTGTATCATTCATCTGACGACCCCCAAACGACGCTGCAGGCCTGTAGCAACCAGTAATGACGATCAGACTGAATTTGATGATAAATATGCAAACACCAACACTTTCAGCCGAGAAGGCACCAACCAGGATAGGATACATTGAAACTGTTTTTGTGGAAAGGGGGCGCAAGAACGTCTAGATTTGTTTCCCCTTTGTCTGCCGTTGGTGTTTGGAGGGTGGAGTCACGAAGCATGCAAGACGTTTTTTTTTATCAGTGGAGGTTTTCACTCCCCGGGCTGACAGCGTGTCTGCCATTAAAGCCGGAGATACAATAAATTTGTTCGGATGCAGTGTCAGCAAGTTCAACTTATAGCAGGATTTAAACAGAGAAAAAGTAAACTTGCGACCGTTGGTACTGGGTTGTTGTTTTTTTTTTACTAACCCATAGTTGATTACACAACTCTCCCGTCATACTTCCAATCCCGCCAGCGCGAGTTGTTCGTAGTATTTTCTCTTTCGTTTTTTTTTTTTTTATCAGTGAAGACTAGCTACCTTGGCTGATAGCGTGCAAGCCAAGTGGTCGGTGAGTGATCTTAGCCCTGGCGTTTGATGGCACTCAATCTCGTCACAATCTCCATTGGCTGCCTTTTGACGACATCACTTACATCAGAGGGGAAGGGCCAGGATTAGTGAAATTAATTGGGGTAAGGGTGCTCCGCCAGGGCTCAATGACGTCGTTTAATGTTCTGGTCCCGCGGCTCCGAGGCCGTTTCATGCCATAATTTATGGCCTATTTACCCAAGCCAGGAAAGCAGACATAAAGAAGGAAAAGAAAAAACGTGGAAGGGGAACAAAAGTTCTTCGAAAAAGTCATAACGTCAAAGAGATTTCTTGGACTCCAGGAAAAAAAATTGTCACCCATGACCTGCATGTAGCCACATTTGGTATCTGGTACTTTGTTGGCATGAGTATATTCTGGAGATCTGAAGATCGTGTCAAGTTCTGTCAGTGATATCAGCCATAAAGGCACTGTCTTTGACTCGACCATATCAAAGGAACCGTTGAAAGTAGAACGTTTGAACATAAACAGCTTATGCTGTCATGCTGTAGATGAAAGGTTTTATAAGTGCTCCAGCCCACCGCTGTGGCGTTAAAGAGTCCATGTTTTGTCAGTATTGTTGTCATGTTATCCTGCTCTCACATAATAATATTCTTAGTTGCGTTTTTAATGAAATGCGTTTTGCGTTTTTAGATTAAATTACGTGTGTGTGTTGACTTTTCTGCCCGTCGCACGGAAGACTGGGTGGAGCTACCAACAGAAATTAGGGTTGAAAAGGGCGTGGAATAGGAATTTTCTGTACGAGTTATGATTTCTCTATCAAAGGTTCAGTCACCTTTTATTTTTATTATTGTGACTTTTCATTGACGTTGTCTCACGCAGGGTAGACCAAAAACAATTGTATGCCTGAAATAAGGGGATACTATCCTGGTAAAGACAAGCCATTTCTGATAATTAAGGACTGTGTGAATACATTGCTGAAAAAAAAGGAGGAAGGAAAACAAAAATACCAGGAAACACAAGGGGATTTCTTTTTCTGTAACAGTTGAAAACCAGCAGGTTTGTACCATTAAAACCCAGTAGTAACTCAACCCAAACAGCCGCCTGGGCGTACCAAGTACGTCTTTATCACGAATATCTTTTACTCCAGCCAAAGTCAACAGCTCCGCAACTTTTACACCCATACAATTTGGTTTCCCTGATGGCATTCATTGCCATTGAAGGCTGTGAACTGTAGGATCCAGCACACAAAATAGCGCGCCGGTAGGAAGAAAAAAATGATGATGTTTTCTCCACTCTTTAATTATACCGTTTCCTCGTCGACCTCTTTTCGGGGTCTCTTGTAAATACAACTATTCCCTCTATTAGCGCGTCTGCGGCACCAATAGAACTCCGTATTCATGCAGCCCCTCGTCTCTTAAAAAGCACTTCTCCACCTAGATTCGAACCAATACCCCCTTTCAGGCCCGCCAGTTTATTATAAACAGCTTTGAGAAAGCCTTATTAGTGTCAACTCATGCTTACCATTCTTGTATCACGCAAGTTAGTTCGCGGTGTAACAAAGACGTGTGTTTTTCATGGCATCGGCCGTAGTTTGTCTCCCCGTCCCTCCCCCCCCCCCCTTCCCTTTTGTGCTGTTTCACTAACATAATGTCGGGGTGAATTGTCGCTGGAAATAAACACTTCCTTAACCCGTACAGCTTTATAGAAATCTTGTCTTTTTAGTCGTGATGTTTCGTGCGCCATCTTGTATCAAAACGTCCGATATGTTGGACAGTAGTAGGAGAAGAGCAAGACATTTCCAGCCAAATGTTTTGTTGTTATTGCTGTTTATTTTGAATGAAGACAGCTGCCAGAATGGATTAGGTCCTAGTATTGTTTACTGGACTGCTTATTTATGGTAGCCGAATTGTCCACCTGAAAATCACTCATTTTCTACAGTGACTTTGTAAGTAAACTGAAAAATTCCTTTTTGGTCGGTTATATGCGTATCTCCCTCCGTTATCCTCTGTGATGCATATCTGTACTTGATTCTCATTATGTTGTGTGGGATGCATGCAATAAAGAAGTATCGAAACTTTGGAGAATGATACTACCGGGGATTTTTGGAGGAAGAGATAGTGCAGTCAAACAAGTGCTTTAGGCCTTGTAGGAGCAAGAGTTGTCACGGATATAGGGTCTAGCCTAGTTTAGTCTGACAGACAAGTTGCATATGAGACAACATACACATGTTTGCTCTGCTTCCAAAGTTTGATAGTGGCATGTCACACATGCTGGAATTTCAGTGGATAAATTTTACACCACGTCTCCTCCCCTTCCCTCTCACCTTCTTCCCTAAACCTGGCACTAATCAATAGTGTGCATTTGGAGTCCAGAGAGAATACGTCTTCTATCAAATGTGATTATTGTCTGGTCTCTTCAACGAGACGCTACCATTCAGTACCATTATAGGAGGGTGACTAGCAACGTTCTCTTCGCAAGGCTGTACCAATTGTTGGGTTGGGTTGTTTGGGTGTAGGTACCCAAGTCACTTCTTAATCCTGTTTGGAGAGAAGCTTACAATTTACATTATGGTTAACCAAAGCATAAACAGTTCGTAGCTGCGATATTATGGATTCTGGAGAATGAAGCGCCATGACAAAACCTACCCCGTGCAGCCGGAAGCTTTGGTTGCGGCCAACGATAAACCTTTTCGTCGTGCCATTGTGCGGAGTCGCGCTCGTGAAAATGAGAAGATTTGGATCTCTAATATCGGTACATATATTTGGAAGTGCTGTCGTGTTTGGGATTGTATAAATACAAATTGAATAAGTTTTGGCACTCGTGAAATTCTGATGCACGAATCCGTATTTTACACCTGACCGAGTATTGTCGAGTGCAGAGGAAGAATTTGCGTTCCATCGTATGAATTGACTTCTCTTCTGCCTACCCGATAGTGGCACGATGTCTGCATATATGCACTTGTGCCAACCCCGTTCGAAGACAGTTCACATGTACCGGAGCATAATGAAAGGAATGGTATGAACCTCTTTGGAGTTATCAGTAGCACCTTTCTTGTGCCTCTTTTTAGGCGTTTTCCAATTCTGTGTACACGCATTTTTCTTTATATATCAAAAAGCGGCCTTTTTGTGAGATTCACATCTTGCAGGTTTTAATGACATGGACTTTTCACTAGTGCACCCTGATGCGCAGTGTCGCCGTACAGCAGTTATTGGGCTGACGCATTGCTGGTAAAAACACAAAATCAAAACTCAAACCGACTTAACAGTTGCGACTCGTGCTCTAGTAATAAATTACATAATGTTGCGTCCTGCAGTGCAAAAAATTCCATTTACCAAAGGGGGCTGGATTCCATCATCAATTCTAACAGCGATCTTCCTTATTACCGGAGGTTAAAGGCAATGGGCTGATATTTGGTCTGGCTGTGGCGTCAACCCATTCAATTTTCAGCCTGGCCTGATCGATACTTTGTTTGTTGCAAATCATGGGCGGGCGGGGAGAGAATAGGGGTGGGGTGGTGAGTGAAGCAGTTCTTGTGCCTCCGTTTTCCGTCTCATTTTTTACCTTCAAATTCTTCCTGAAACACTTGGGATGTTGTTTTAAATATCTGATATTATGGGTTGAGGGCATGGGGTCAAATATTTTCTTTTTTTAAATTTCAGTCTTAATTCTGTAAAACGCTCGGTAGTCAGAGATATACTTGGTTTCTTTCTGCAAACGCGAGACTGTCCGCTTTGAGTTCTGTATTGCTGAGGATACTGTTGGATGCTCATTTGGCCTGTCTCTCTGTCTCCCCCCCCCCCTCTCTCTCTCTCTCTCTCTCTCTCTCTCTCTCTCTCTCATACACACACACACTCACACACACACACACACGTTCGTTGTTGTTGTTGTTTTCTTCCCACGCCCCCTCCTCCCAAACGACTTGGAATTATATGGCTCTTACATGAATTTGCAGCTTGTGGACCCTCCATGAGAATACGTGCATGATAATCTAAAATAAATGATAATCCTGAGAGAACATGATCGATTGGCCGGCTTGTACAACTGGCCGTAGGAGCAAGTCGAAATTGTATTATTGCTGATCGGTGGCAATGGATGCGAAAGATTAAACGCTGCTGTATCTCTTCCTCCCCCAAATTCTTCTTCCACTTTTTAAATCCCAACTTCTCACTCTGTTTCTGTGACACCCTCTTCCCTCTTCTATCCAGCTCCCCTCCTACCCCGCTTTTTCAGAAAATTGCTTTAAATTTTTGTGTGCGCCCCCCCCCCACCCCCCAACCCATACACACACACACACAACACCAGCAACTTTCGTTTGCACCCCTGACGTAGCTATGAAGCCTGGCAAATAGATTCGGGTAACTCATATCGATCCTTTGTAAACGAATCGATACTTTTTTCTCTCTTTCTTTCAAACTGATATTTTTTTTTCTCTCTCTCTCTTTTTGGCTGGGGTCCGTTTAGATTCCCGTATCATGAAATTACATCGACGCTGCACGGCGTAAGGGCTAGATGTTCCTTCCGTTAAGGAATTGAAACTCCCAAAGTATTGGAGGGTTTTTATATATATATTTTCTTTGGCAAGCTTTGTGTTTGACCGCCTGGTGTTTGATTTTTTAAGTGTCTGTAAGATATTTAAGGCGTTTTTAGGAATGACGCGCAGATCTTTCATCATGATGGTCAATTGTTATTCGGGTAATAGAACGGCTGGTTAAAAAGAAGTTTTCATTAATGATTCTCCTTTTTAATCTTACTGTGTAACCTCCTAGGATCCGTCTCCACTCTTCCTCTCTTTTTTTTTATTTTTATAAAGGCAGAAACAATCCATTCAGTGATATGATTTTCATTTTTATTCGGTCTTGGTCACATTCTCACCAGCGCTGCCCGTTGGCGTATCATTAAAATTCTGTACTGGACAGCACTGGCTGTTGGCGTGTCGGTAATAGTCTGTACTGATAGCATGAGAACTGTCTGTTAGCGTCTCAACATTAATCTGTACTAGACCGCACTGTTTGTTCGGATGTCGGCAGTTTTCTGTACCGGAAAGCATTGTCAGTTAGCGTGTCGGTAGTGTTCTGTAGTGGATATCACTTTCTGTCGGCGTGTCGGCTGTATTCTATACTGGATAGCACTGTCTGTTAGCATGCCAATAGTATTCTACACTGGATAACACTGTCTGTTAGCGTGTCGATAGTATTCTGTGCTGGATAACACTGTCTGTTGGCGTGACAGTAGTATTCTGTACTGGATAGCAGTGTCTGTTGGTGTGTCAGTCGTATTCTGTGCAGGATGACATTGTTTCAATATATCCATTGCTGTGCCATCCACTCCCTACGGGCCTGTGCATGTGAGTAACAATTATGTGAATGGCACTGTCTGCCGATTAGTGGGAAGCACTTTATGAATGAATGTGTTCCTTTGCCTACCGCCGTGTGAGTAACGGTGTAATTACTATATAATATATGAAAAGCGCTGTAGCACTCTCTACTGGGTTAAAATAACGCTATGTGGATCACTATTTTGGGGTCACTGGTTTGTGTATAAACCACTGTCCACACGCTGAAGATAGAGCATTAAATGTGAATTCGCTACGATGTGTGGGCATCATTACATACTGCCAGCGGTTTATGAGTTAGAAAGTGATATCTGTAGATAGTTTTCGTTCTTCATACTTTACCATGTGTAAGAATTTTACATGCTTTTATAATGTATGCTTGGATACTTGTTTATTTCAGAATTTTCCTGTTCTTGCTCTGTACCGTTAATGTCATTCAGAGCAGCTTCTTTATAGTAAACAAGATGAAATGAGAAAACGCTATCAAAGGAAAATAACTGATGATTGGTATTGATTAAAGACCGACCAAGTTGTGTATCCTCGAGATTGAACGGGTTCATCTGATAACTCAAGTTGGCACGAGTTTTGTTTGTGAGTTCCATTTGGCGTTGTCCTGCTTGCTTCGTCTGCCGCTTGAACATCTAGCCACCAAATATGATAGGTTTGTCGGGGAGGGGGGGGGGGTACCTGATGTGAGGCGGAGGAGAAGAAAGGGGCAGGGAAATGTGGGTAGAGCAAGCTGGGAAAAGCTGTCCATGCACGCGAGGGTTGGTAGCCAGTTTGGTAACGAAAGGGCATTCTTAGACATTGATGAAACGGGTGGATATCGTATGTGTTTGTAAGGAGTAACTTTAACATTTATAACGTTATATTAAAACACCACGTTATAAAATGCGATATTGTGTTGTATTGGTTGGTGTGATGGTAGCATTGATGGGAGGCTTGTTTGTGTGGAAGAGTCTAGAACCCTTTCGCATTGAGAAACAGTTACGTTTTTTTCTTCTTCGCCTTTTGGCATTGTCTCCTTGAGGGAGAGAGAGAAGGGATTGAAATCGGCATTCAGCCACCGCCATACCCCCAAAACACACACTTCTTTGTTGTTGTTGTTTTAAATAATGTGGGCCACTTGCGGGTTTTCGGTTTGGCCTACCTGCGAGTGTTGTGCGGGGTGCATAAAGTTCAAGAATTAATTAAGGTGGTTTTATTGATTGGATGTCGCCGTTGTTTCTGCTGCTCAACTCCAAAAGCGTGTGCTCAGTTTTTGCAATTTTGTTGACAGGTCGTTTGTACTGATGATATAATTGCTGTGAGTTGATCATGGCCTGTTATTCTTGTCGAGCAGCTGAATTCATCCGGAACACTTGACCTGTCACGTGGCTGTACTGAATGTAATTATTATTGTACCACATACTGTACAAACGCGATAATATAATAGTTATATGTGCGAGGATGAAGCACGTTTTGTGTGGCCCGCCACATCATTTATTAGTATAATAGTAATCAGTGTGTAGTCCTAAGACTCATCCTAGTACATTATCGCTGTTATTGGTGTGTTTCATTTACGCCATCAAACTTGGGATGCAGAGACCACCATGCATTGCATCCTTGTAAATTTGAACCTATTTTTAAAGAAAAACAACAACAGAAAATCAAAGAAGAGTAAGTCCCGGGTGTCTTTAAAAAAACACACACACACAGTAAACTTTCAATAGGTAGATTACTTACAAAGACGCGATACTAGAATGTGATTGATTGTGATTAAGATAGAAATATAATAATATCTGAGTTCAGGAAATAGTTCCAATGTTTTATTATCAAGAAAAAAAAATGTTTTTGGGACATTATCACGGTTGGTAGTTGGGAGTAAAAAAAAAAAACAACATCCGACAGGCGGGGAGTTCAACTTCGAGACACCTACAGAAACAGAGCAGTTGTGGTGAAAGTAATGTTGTAACAGTTGAGTCTGCTGTTATAATTGTAAAATCTGCGGAAGTTTTATATCTTGTCCTGTCAGTGGCGATTTGGTCATGTGGGGTCAGTAGGTGCACGTTTGGGCAGGTCCCGGTAATATTCTTTGTTATGGGCGTGAGTAGTATTGACAGCTGAACTCATAATTGTCAGTTTGATTCTTGCGTAGGTTCAGCGGTAGTTCAGGACCACCGCCCAAGCATTGACACATTGACGTCGTCCTAGTCTATTTTTGTCCCATGATAATGCGTTGAAAGTCTTCAGTCTTCGGTGATTAGTTTCATGACGCCCAAATATCATGAACGTGTTTTCTGTTTCACTAAATTAGTGCATACCGATTATCAGTGAATTAAAGTTATTTTAGTGCACATATGGGAACCATTCATTTTAATAAAACGCTGCCCTCTTCCGGATGTGAATCGGATCGGATGAAATAAAGATGTGAAATGTGAAGTTGTTAAGTCTGAACGGTACATAGCCACCAGCCAACTTCAGCAAGAGTGTTTTGAATCAACCAACCCCTTCCTATTCGGGACCGTAAGCACCCCCCCACCATTTCCTCATCCAAACTATGCCAACGATTGAAAGAGAAAGGGAAAAAAGCCACTGGTATGCACAGCCAATGAGAGCTCCTGCAGTGTTCGCACGGTGCGATTTGTTTAGTGAACTGAAACACGATCTCGTTGAATATCATGCCATTAGTGCAGTCTGCGTGAGGCATGAATGGAAGATAATAATTAAAATCAATTTAAATGACGCGTTCACCCATTGTAACGGCGTCATGAAGACGATCATCAAGAAGAAGTGTATCAAGCGTAGGTGTTTTACATTTGCTAGTGACTGAAGAGCACGGAAAGGCATGATGCAAGCTCCTGAAGTTTCTTCTCATTGTGTGCCACACCATGATGCAAAGTTTGATATCAGCAAAGATTCTACAATTGATATCCCCAGTGCATCAGACTGCACATCCCTTTCGTGTAAAGCACTGTAATGCATGTAGCTTGAAAACTTATAAAGCCGCTTCAGGTAAAACTTGCAGAATCATTGATACGCTTCACCGATTTGTTGAGACTGGTTAGAAATAGGCTAAGTTGCAAGGTCTTAAAAAAAACAATGTTCACACACTCATGACCTGTCTGTTATTCGAACGCAGATAAACTCGATGTGTCTCAGGAAAAACCATTAAGACGGACCCCAGGTACACGTGTAGCTCATATTCTCAAGTGTGAAACACACCCTGAAACCATTATGTATAGTGTACGCAATTAACTTTCATAGATGTGTAAAGACAGATAAGTAATTTAAATTAAAACATAGGACCATTATGTCTAAAAACGATATGTTTCACCGATATGCAGCGTTTGATAACAATGTAACACATTGTGAAGCCATCATGTCTAAAAATTACAGACTGTGTGTTTGGGACCATGTTTTTTTTTTTTGGTTATTTTCTGTTCCCGATCCAAGCATAAAGTTAAATTAGTAAAAGAAGAAATGGGGGGGGGGGGGGGGGCTGGGAGTTTACAGGCAGGGACCCAGATCACAATCGTGATATAATTACATGTTGTGTCTGATTGACATTTGTACTTTACTGTAGGATTGTTGACAGTGTGGATGGTTGTTTACTGTCGCTGCCGTTGTCGTTGTTGTTATCGACTGTTTTGCAGAACGTCCGCTAGCGACAACCTTCTCAGCACAAAGTCCTCGGTAAAGTTGCAGCCACCCGTTCTCTTTTTGTAACCAGTTATAAAACTCTTCTGTCTGTGTGTTTGTATGCGTGTGTGTGTGTGTGGGCGGGCGGGTGGGTGTATGTGCGTGTGCTCGCATGTGTATATACCAGTGTGTCACGCCCACCCTGTCTTCATTCATTGACGTTAATCAGTGACGCATGTCTGAAAGGTTTTGACCGCAAGTCTTAAATTAGCAACCTCTTTTTGTATATATCAGCATGCATCACTGAAGATGTATATATCTTTACTAATATGCGGTTTTGATCACCATCAACATGCACTGAAGCTCCTTTTGAATTTTATAAAATAGACATCTAATTTTGATGACTTAATTGTAACAGAACCAAAAAAATGTTTGGGAACAAAAAAATTAAATTGTTCAACACTTGCACTCGGATGATAGTTACCGATGGTGCTAAAACGTCCGTGATTGGTTCACAGTCATCATGCGCTAATAGACCCCCACCACCACGTATAAGGCGGTGCCCACGACAATCTGTTTGAAAGCTTTTGTTTTTTTTGTTTAAATAACAGTAGTCACGCTAATGAACCAAAATGATTTCTGTCAATTTAGTCTGTGAATACATGTAATTCACGGCTTTCCCTGGGGTGACCATGCCCGCAGTATTGATTACCTGACATTAAACATAGAAATACATGTATACAGTTGTAACTGCGTGGCCCTTTGAGATAAATACTAGAAATTAGTTGTTACGACAATGTGTTTGACTCTTAAACAACAAAAGAAACTCTGGTTGTAGGGGTATTGTATGGTACTTCGTGAAACATGTGAACATCCCATTGCCACTTCTCAAAACCAGAAGATGAAAAAAAGTAAAGAGGGTGAGAATTGAGGGGGGGGGGGGGGGAAGAAACAGTAATGAGGTTTTTTGTTTGTTAAGCAACTTTCTGTAATAATGTTGACACTAGTTTTCTGAAAATGTAAATGCTGTCACAGGGAGGATTGCGCCCAAAATTTAACGGAACCGGTCAAAAGTTTGTCCATAGTGTTTTTCAGAAACGGATGGGAGAATATCCAAGTTTTAAGAAGGCTTGCTGTGTTAGGCCAGGAGCTGACCAAGTCAGGTCCGTTTTTCGTCGATTTTGATTCAGACTTGAACTTCCTTTGAATGCGAGATCACAAGTGCGCGAGAGCCCGTTTAATTCAGTTGTCCACAACTTGACTTGACTCGCCTGGGGTTTTTTGTAGACCATTTTAGATCTGGTCTATCTTAGAAAAGATACGGCAACGAATACCAAGGATGCTTGTGGCTTTTGATTGTCTTTTTTCAAGGGGAAAGTCATTGATGAAGAAGGAGTCACCGACCATTGCATTTTGTACCTCCAGTCGGCAGCGTTAGCACAGTTGTTGTATGTGTCTATTGCTTTAGACTTCGGACACTGGGCTGTGGCGAAAAAAGAAAAAAAACAAACTATGAGACCACTTAGAATCGGCTCCATGATGTTCTGCGCCGAAGAGACACCCATGAGATCTGTTCATAGGCCAGGCTTTCTGGGATGTCACCCATGCGTGCCAAAGTTCATGCCTCATTGGCTTGTAGTAGGAAGAGAGAAAGACGCGAGTTAGAAAGGGTCATTTTACTTGTCCTGGCATCTTTTGTCGACTGTTCATTTCTCGTTTTTTTCCCCCTGATTTGATTAAAACTACGCACTTAAATCTCTCTCTCTCTCTCTCTCTCTCTCTCTCTCTCTCTCTCTCTCTCTCTCTCTCTCTCTCTCTCTCTCTGCCTTCCTCCCTCCGTCTTTCTCTTCAGATCCCATCCTCCCTCTCCTTTGCCATGACATCTGTAGCAACATGGGTTGAACGCTGAACGCTAGTGAGATGACGCTGGCCACAATTCCAATCTCCCCTCACCCTTTTTGCCTCTTTCAAAGGACACCCCTTCCTCCACGTCCTCTCTCCTCTGCACTCCTCCCCCCCCCCTTTCACCTCTTTTTCGCCTCCAATTACGGCCCTCCAGGTTTCTGTCCTTGCTGGGCCCAGTATAATTATTATAATGATTCTTAGTGTAGTTTTTTCTATCTTCTCAGTTTCCATGAAATGACGCGGGCCACAACTTGCCTTAGATGAAGACCACCCACAATCTCTACTCTTTTTCCCGGTTAACTCCATCCCGTGTCACCGGCTTTTCACGATTCTACCTCGCTTTCTGCTGTTGCTACTGTCCTCACTCTCTCTCTCTCTCTCTCTCTCTCTCTCTTTCTCTCCCTCTCTCTCTCTCTCTCTCTCTCTCTCTCTCTCTCTCTCTGCCTGCTGCTACTCTCTTTCTCTCTCTCCCTCCCTCCTGCTTCCTTTATTCCGCTCTCTCACTTCTCCGTCCGTTTCTCTCCTTACTCGTTTCCCCCCCCCCCCCTCCGCCTCTCATAATAATCATGGCACACACACAAAACCAGCCATTAACATTCTTCAACCTTTCCACTCCATTAGGATGAGAAGTGTTGTAGAAAGAAAAAAAAAGGTCATGTTGTCGAGCTTTGTAGTTTGATATTGATCCTTGTTTCTTCGTCATGTTGCACAACCTGAATTAATCATAATACATCCGACAAAGATGGCTGCCGGCCGCCCGAGTTCATGTGTGTTTAGTATATTAAATGTGCCCTTGTGTGCAATCGGATGAAACCTGCCAGAAGGGCCACTCGTTTGTGGCGGTCAGTAATTATACCTTTCTTTTCGTCTCACCCATGGTCTGTTTTCATGATTTCTCATCCGGAGGGGGGACAGTATCGATGATAATGTCGAGCGTATGAGCATTGACACCACTAGGTATAATTGTAAAAAAAAATGTATTCTTTCAACCTCTTTCTCTCTCTCAGTCTTTCTCTCTCTTTCCTCCCCTTCCCTTCCCTTCCCTCTTTTTCTTTCTCTTTCCTCTCCCTTCTTCTTATGGCCCCCTCCCTCTCTCTTTGGCACTCCCCCCCCCCCCCCCCAAAAAAAACCCACCTCCAAAATAAATAGAAAACCCAGTGAAATGCCACTTGATTCTAGCACAATTTTATATTGAGGTTGATCAAAATAAAATGTAAGAGACGGTTGTCCTGAAAATGGTGGGTATATAATTACGGGTGACTATGTTAGCTTTTCTGGGAACAAGTCGGTTGAAACAATATAATCGAAATAAAAAGAATTGTAGTGAAGTAGAATAAATTGAAGTCAGCTATCGTGTGTTCACATCCAGTTTTTCCTCATCTGCATGATAGATAGACAAGCAGATGGGAAACAGGGGCCAGGTGGAAACAGACAGACAGATCGATAGATAGGAAAGTATACAGGTTGGTAGACGGGTGGTTGGATGGATAAGTCAAGTGAATAGAGAGAGGCGCACAAGGAAAACAGGAGGACATTAACAATAGGTCATTGGATAGACTGTGGGGGGAGGGGGCACATCTTGTTTTTCCTTTGCGATCTGTGTCTCCACTGCTGGTTGAGATTTGAAAACCACTACATTAAAGATTGACTCATGTGTCAGTCCAAAACGCGGAAAGGATGACAGGGCGAATTATTGATTTCTGTATGTGAATGCTTTTACTGAAATTTAATTCGAATTGGACTGATGAGGCTTGGGTCCTGACTTCCCTGTGTGAAAGCAAACACCATGTATTAATGAACAGCTTTGCCGTAGCAAAAAAAAAACAGAGACTTGAACTCTCACTGATAACGAGTTGCTGGTCTGTGAATATGGGGTGTGTGTGTGTGTGTGTGTGTGTGAGCGCGTGCGTATGTGGGTGTGTAAAAAAAAAAACGCAGAATAAAACATTAACAACCGAAAGTAATTGCTATGTACTCGAGGTTGAGGGGAAATAACCACAGCGGCAGCCTTCCATGTTGCGCGTTTACGTTAATTGTTTTATAATATTGAGGCTATTACTTTTCTATTAAGAGCTAACGGGCACCTTGTGTCACATCATAATTGTGCATTCACAGATACATGATTTTTATTTCTTTTCACAAAAAGTAATGTTTAAAAGGGTGAGACAAGGAGAGAAAATACAACCAAAAAACAAAACGTGTGACTCGTTGTCCGATCCAGAAATTTAAATGGAGAGAGAATTTCAAAAGTGGCAAATGTTTTGGGGTGTTTTTTTTTTCTTTAAATCTCACGTAATTGAAAAACAAAACAAAATTAAAAACAACTTGGAGCAGGCATGGCTTTTTGTATGCCGCCATTCACAATTTTAAAACGAGATGCGTGTTGTATTGAAAGTAAATATTTAAAAAAAATCTGCAGAACTTGAGTCGTTTAGGATTTCGGCTTTTAAAACTCTTAATCCAGAATATCGGGGAATACATGCATTTTTATTTAAGGTCATAGAAATCAGATTTGTAGTAAATGACTTGTATTTTGCTTTGGTCTTGAATACCAGTGTGCATGCATGCAGTACAAAAAATGAATCGGGGCAAGAAGGACAATGATTTGTTTTGTTTTTTTCAGAAACAAGCGGAAAATGTTGTTGTGATGTTCACCGAGGTCGGTTCGAATGGTGAGTGGTTGGCGGGCGCGTCTGGTAGCGTCTCCTTCTGTCCTATCATTCTGTTATATTCTGTCCGGGCAAAATTGAAAATTGAAATTAATAGATTAAAATTTATCCATATCATCACACCCCCCCCCCCCCACCAGCAACAACAAAATTTATTATTCATTATTAAATATATATTGTTATTAATAAATATTCAAATATTATTTGAGTTGTGTGTTGTGAACTGCTGTGAGTTGTGAACTGCGCCTAATAGGCTGCGTTACAATTTGCTCTGAGATAGAGAGAGATAGAGAGTGAGCGAGACAGGGAGAGAGAAAGAAGCAGTGCAGTGTGTTGAGCGCTTCGCAGGCGCTCCATTCTGCTCTGTGGTTGACATGTTGTTTCTGTAAAGCGCATAGAGCATTTAAATGGATATGCGCTATATAAATGCTTTACATTATCATTATTATTATATTCTGTCTATCGTTTTGCTTTCTCCTGGCACAGTGTGGCCGCTGTCGTGCCGACGTGCTTTCTCCAAACTCAAACTGGAATCGAATGATTTGCTACGGGGATGGCTGATTTTGAAAGTTAGTATCCCGTGGCGCGGAAGAGCTGAAGCAAATGTTGCCACATCAGTTTTTGGGTACGTAGGAAACATAACAACAAAGTTAATCGAAAGCTGAGCTATCTGTGATCGAAAACAACAAAGACGCGTACTATATTGAGGGTCTAAACGTTTATAGTTGGCCATTTGGAATTAGAATTACCATTGTGTATTGTATTTTTTGTAGGATGAGATTAAATAAGAGAGCAGAGTAAATTAGGTTTGAAAACCTCTGCTTTTGATCCATTCATCTGTTGCCAGAAAATGTGTTGAATAGGCCAAGATATCGATCTAAACAAGGCGGTATTGAAATCAGCTTTTATTTCTTGTCTTCCCTCCCCTCCCTCTAGTTGGTATCAGATGGATATATCCAAATGTAGGTGCGCAGTAGTTATTTCAAGTGTCAGGTTTTATATGCAACTGCTCTCTCTCTCTCTCTCTCTCTCTCTCTCTGTCTCTCTCTCTCTCTCTCTCTCTCTCTCTCTCTCTCTCTCTCTCTCTCTCTCTCTCTCTCTCTCTCTCTCTCTCTCTCTCTCTCTCTCTCTCTCTCTCGCTCCCCTTCGGCCGGCACCTCAAGATGGTCTTCCTCACTGTCTATATGTCTGATTCAGAATCTTTTTTTTTTTTAAATCCCACATAAAGTAATCCCCTGGTTGGATGTTTGGAACATAGAATATCTGCAAGTCTTGTTTGGTGTCATGTCAGTAAAAAATTACAGAAGTACTTCCTGGGGGTATTTATCGTTTTTTACCCAGATTTAATCACATAGACGGCCTATTTTATACTTACAAAACTGCATTTGTACCTTTTAAAGAGTTCACAGTTTTCCGTCGAAAGCCTTTTCTTTCCTCATTCATTGTCTTTGAATTTCGTAGGCGATGCAGTACATACAACGGTAGGCGTTCCTGAATTCGGATGGTTGGCTGGCGCCTCTGGTAGGATCTCCGACTGTCCTAGCATTATGTTATTTATTCTGTCGATTGTCTTGCTTCTTCCTAGCACTAATTATGGCCGTTATCATGTCCACACGTTTTCTCCAAACTTAAACTCAAGCCCTGAATTCTGGTGTCATGTCAAAAGAGCAGGTAGCCTACGGGAAACATTCAGCCCATGATAATTTAAAGAGAAAAAAAAAAGTCAGTTTGCCTGAAAAGAAGTAGATAACACAGTAAGCTGTTGCTTATTCCACCATTGTGTCTTAGTTAACAGGTTATGCCCATCAGTGAAATGATGATACAGTATATAAACATAGAGCGTGCTTTCCCCCCAGCTCAATGAAGCTCATAGCCCGTGACCTCATTAATTGCTTCAAGGCCGATGGCGTCAGTATCAAACAAAAGGCGAGTCGAATAATTTAGGTTGATTGGTAATGGTAGCAAGTGCAGACTTCCACGGATGTATGCCTTAAATGGTTATTTACGCTTGCAGTGGAGTGAAATTGGAATGTGCAAATTTTTGCAGTTCTTTACCGTTAGTAAAACTAGGGCAATTGGAACAGCTCTCTCTCTCTCTCTCTCTCTCTCTCTCTCTCTCTCTCTCTCTCTCTCTCTCTCTCTCTCTCTCTCTCTCTCTCTCTCTCTCTCTCTTTCTTTCTTTCTTTCTTTTCTCTCGCAATGTCTATCTCTCTTGTCTTCTGCTCGCTTCTGTGTATCTGCCTGTCTCTCTTTCACCCCCCCCCCCTCCCTCAGACTTCCTTACCCACCCCACCCCGATCCCATCTGCACTGAAGGTATTTCTCAACGTGTGCTTTTCTACTTTTTGCAATTGTTTATGTTCAAAATGGCGATGAAGGTGAGTGAGGTAAATGAGACATACCCGTATCTGCTTCACGGGAACACTTCTGGATTGAAGTAAAGAAGTATGTTACGTGACAACGTCTTTGGTGGAATTGGATAGCCGTCAGATTACTCTGCGGACAGTGGCCGTGAGTTCTACATGCTCCGCTACACGTTTGTTCACTGCGATGCATAAAACGCCCAGCTTAACTTTTACTTCCACTCTTGTATTTCAGGTGATATCAGAGCATAATAAAGAAAAGGTCTTCAGCAAAGCAGATGCTGCCACCTATTACAGCCTACAAGTGACAGCTGATTGAAACGGTGGTCTCACCAAACTGCGACAGAACGCTAAGCAAAGCTGGATACCGTAATTGCAATATTGGATATTTACTAATGGCAAGAGCGTGAAAGCAATTGAAGGTTCAGCTTGTCGTGTCCTTTGGTAAGTTTGTTGTTGTTGTTTTCCTTGATGTTGTAATCTGTCTGACTTGTCTTGCCTTGCCCTGCCTTGTCCGGTCTGTCTGTATGTCTGTCCCTGTTACCATTCATTTATTCAGCACAGGCATAGATTTGGTTCGGTGAGCTGGGTGGGCGGGAAGTTGTAAAGCGCCAAGAGGAAAGGTGTTGATGTACAGTAGAGCCTTTCGTGTAACCATAGAGAGTAGAATGAACTGACGGAAATGGGAAAACACTACGTAATGCCAATTTTGATTTGCCGTTGTAAGCATATTATATTGGTGAAATGAGCATGTTGTCTATTTGTCAAGGTTATATTTGTCCAAGATTCAGTTTTGATACAACACAGAAAGCAAACTCGAGCTCAAACGGTTCGAACAGTTGCTTCACGGGATATAAATTTCAGCTGAGTTTGTTTGTTGTTGTTTTTGGGGGGGGGGGGGGGACTATAGTCAAAGGTTTGGTTTGACATAACGGCGGTCTGCACTTAACCGTTGTTTTTTTTTTCATCACTATGTCTGTGTGTAATCCGTATGTCGTTTTGTCGTCTCCCTCACCCTTCCCCACCCTTCCCCGCTCTTACAGCAATCTCCCTCTTCTCTCTTTCTCCCTCCCTCCCCCCTCCCTTTCACATAAACACGCACTCCACCTTATTGTGTTATATTAGTCTTCAGGGTTCACACAGGTCCTTAAAGTCCTTAATTTTCATAAAAGAAAAAATAAGTACTCAAAAAGTCCTTAAATTCTGAAAATGATGCCAGAGTCCTTAAAAAGTCCTTATAATTTGTGTTTCAGTTGAAACACTTGAGATTCAAATCTTCCAATTGCACACTGGATAATTGGTACTTTGAAATAACTGAACTTTTCAGAGTGAATGTACTATGTTTGAACTCTGGATACAGAAACATTCCGTATCGATGTGTGCTGCACACCACTTGTAAAGTTGATATATTTCTTGGTCACAGGCACACAGGTCCTTAATTTGTTTACTGTAAGTCCTTAGGAAGCCCTTAAAAAGTCCTTGAAATTAATTTTAAAGACTTTGTAGGAACCCTGAGTCTTTCACTGTCTTTCACACTTAAAATACATATATCGTATTTGCCATCTATGGCATCTGTTGGCGTTCTAAATAAAATGTTTTCCGTAGGTGTTGTTTATGTCTTTCACATTCACACCAACACATGATAATCTCGTGTTGAAATCTATACGCCGACATGTGGGTAATAATCAGCTTTCACTGACACAAAAATAACTAGACCACTGGTAATAATATATTGTCCTGACGCCCTAGTTAGATATCAGGTGCATATTTGTCCCGACAATAAACCACTAAAACCAGCTGGTGTCACTTTTGCTGTTTACATGACGAAGTAATTCAGAGTAGTACTTTTAGAGCTATTATATTATATACAAATTAGCTGCAGTCATTTTGTCAGGTGACAAACTATGCAAGTTTGTGTGTGAGAAACAAACAGGGCAATAAATATTCAGAGGTAAAGACAGATGCGCTTCTCTCTCTCTCTCTCTCTCTCTCTCTCTCTCTCTCTCTCTCTCTCTCTCTCTCTCTCTCTCTCTCTCTCTCTCTCTCTCTCTCTCTCTCTCTCTCTCTCTCTCTCTCTCTCTCTCTCTGCCCCTTCCCCGCACTTTTTTTTTGTTGTCAAAATCATCCTGAAAATTTTAAAGTAAATTTGGATAGCTCAGAAAACAAAATCAGGCACAACGTGGACATGTGAGGTTTCATTTCAGGCAAATGAGATTTCTCTCCTGTTTCAGCATTATGTCGGCAGAGTGCAGCAGTATAGCAGTTTGGTCTTTCTTGATGTCTTTGGGAGGCGGGGAGGAAAAGGGAGGCGAGTTCAGTTCAACAATTTTGTACGTTTCATTCATGACTGTTTGAAATTCTCTCTCTCTCTCTCTCTCTCTCTCTCTCTCTCTCTCTCTCTCTCTCTCTCTCTCTCTCTCTCTCTCTGCCCCCCCCCCTCCCTCTCCCGCCGCCTCTTCACTGCGAATCCATAAGAGGACGTTCTGCTTTGGCTATTTATGAACTGACAAAGATATCCTCAGAGCAATCATTTATGTATTCTTAGAAACAAAAGAAGTGTATTTCTTCTGATCAGTTGTGCAAAACATTTTTTAAAAAAGGAGAGTACTTCGCAGTGTTGGAAGTTACTGTTGTCTTGGGTGAGATAACTACGTAGTTATTTGTTATGTGGGTATGCATATGAGAAAAGAACGCTAACCCAACAACAAAAGGTATCAGTTTTTACAGTCTGATTCTTTTGTGAACTTTTTTTTTTCTCCTGATATTTTGGGCGGAACGCCAAGCAGTGCTTATCAAAGCTTCCGTCCGTCTTGCAAAATCCATGCCAGAGGAAGGGAAGGCACCCAGCTCCGGGGCTATTTGTATCATAGAGTCCCCCATGTATGCGAGCTGGGGTGAGGAAAGTCAACAGGAAAACACTGCTGCGCATAAAGACGCAGTGGCACCTTTCGTCACCAATCTCATGCAAGTTTTGCCGATACGAAACTTGACTTTGAGATAAGTTTGAATGATTTACTGGAGTATTTTCTTTTGCCTTATATACTTTCCCGCTCTCATTTTTATGTTGTCTGGGCCAGTGGGTCTGTTGGGCTAAGAGTTTGGCTGGCAACGAAACCTGACGATTTAGGGAGCAGGGTGAGTAGGGAATAGAATTTTGGTCGTTTTGGGAAAGTTAATGGCCGACTCATGGTCTTGCTTTACCCCAATCTCCATCTCTTTTCCTTTCTCTCCCCTCTCCCCATTCCACTGGTTGTAAGTAGCAACTAAGTGACCCCATCTTGGTTCAGAGAGAGGCGGAAAAAAACTGACAACTAAACAACTCTCTATCTACCTCATACATTGCCTAAAGCCCAGGACTCAAGGCTGTAGGTGAGAACAGATAAGAGGTATTCTTGAATATTTGGTTAATTTTTTGGACTGTCACAGACATACCACCCTCAGACTTCTCAAGAATACTGACATTTTTCGCCTATAAACGTGTATGATTGTGTAGTTCATTCAGTGTCCACTTTCCACCCACTGCCAAGTTGTCTGACAAGTGCTAAAAACAGTGGCTGTTTTTACGGGATATTGCAGCATACAAGTCCTACAGGATAGCAGCTATTAAGTTACCAGTATTGTTCTGTGAATCTCTGGTCTTTGGTGCTGTGGGCGTAAAATGGCAGAGAGATACTCCTCCGTCATTGCTGTGAAGAAAAAAAAAAAAAAAAAACTTGACACAGTAACGGTTTGGCGGTCAATCGCCTTTGGTTGTTGTTGTTGTCGTCACTAAATGCTTCGTAGGGCCGATGGAAATCATTCCTTTTTTTTTCCTGCTCCTTTTCCATGGCGCCGTGATGATGATTAGTACTTTGCTGTTATCTGACGGTCCATTATAGTGTTGTTAAAATACCTTTTTTTTTTCCTTATTGTTTTATTCTTGTAGCTGACATGTTATTGTTTTATGCTTTTCTTCCTTGTTAAATTCCTTTCTCATCTCCCGCACCTCTCGTTTGTCAGGCATGCCAAAAGACATGGCCGGTTTTGTCGTCAGTCCCGATTTTTCGGAGTTTTTTTTTTTCGTTATCAGTGTATTTAATTGTATTTTGTGTGTTAGTGATTGTTTAAAAACTTTTTTAAAATGTTTATTTTGGTACAAACACGATGACACGTTCATTTTTCAGGTTGTTTTTTTTTGTGCAAAAATCATTTGGCATCCCTGGGTTCCCCCCCCCCCCCGCCCTCTTCTCTCCTGGTTCTGTCCTCGTCTTTTTCTCTCCCACTCGGCCCCCAACTAGTTACGTCCCGTGACCTCAGTTTGGTTCATTTATGTGGTATAATTATTGTCTTTCGTTTACCCTTTCTGTCCTTCGATAATTTTCCTGGCTAGCCAGAGAATATTTATATTCATTGCGCCAGAGAAAGAATCAGTAGATCAGTATGTGGAGAGAGTGTTTGCAGGGTTGTTTCTCTTAATTTTACCACATCATAAGATGTGATAAGAATCACTTTATTATCACATGAGGGAAATTCACTTTCACAGAGTGTTTAAGAGCACACACGTGGTACACAGATCTTACGCATAATTACACAAACATAATTATCACAACTCAGTAACTTAATGACAGACATACGTGAAGTGACATGGTAAAGAACCTCAGTGAATTTAATGTGACACACACGTACCAGAAGTGTGCAGTATTGTTTTCTGTTTTCTTCGCTCTCTCTGCCTCGGTCTGTCTGTCTCTTCTTCTTCTTCTTCGTCTTCTCCTCTCTCTTTCTTTCTGTGTGTGTGTGTCTGTCTCTGTCTGTCTCTCTCTCTTTCGTATTAATATTTCATATTTTTGTTGAAGGAAATCGGAGAATGCGACGTAAGTAGATTCTTTCTCCTGTTCATTTTAATGAGAGGTGGGTGGTTTGGGATGATGGGGGAAAGAATAATATAATATGACGTTAGAAAAGTAGAAAGGATTGAGATGGCGGCAGGTTCGCCTGTTCAAAGTGAAAACACAGTGTCTTGGTAACCAGTTGGCGACCAAACATGGATTTCTGCAGTCTGGTGATGCTGGCTGTCAGAATTTTCAGCGTTTCCTTATAAAATTTCATTTTCAGCAATGGAGGAGAAACCGCTCTGCCCGTCCCTGTCTTTTTCTTTCCTCTTCCATCTCTTCTCTCTCCCCCTTCCCCCCCCCCCCTCCCAAAAGTTGTCCTGTCTGTATGTGTGCGTGTGTCTGAACAAAACGGCACCCACCAATCGCTAGCGATCGATCAGCTGACATTCTAGGTTAGGAAAAAGAGTCATAAATACTGCAATTTGTGCCGGCAATCACGGTGTCGGTTTGGCTACGGTTATCTCCCTTTGTTCTCTGTCTTCCTGGGACTTTTGTTCTTGTTCTTGTTCTGGTTTTTATTTTCTTCGGTTTTGTTTCTTTTCTGTTTACTTTTATGCCGATTTGACGCTGTTGTTGTAATTGTTGGTTGTAAAAATTTTGGATGAGCGGAAGAGACATTGGTTGTCAAAAACAGGCCAATTTTTTGGTGGTTTCTGCCTTTCTTTGTCGTGGAACACCTGAGTGTCTTTCTGCCTTTGCCCCCCTCCCGCCTCCTTTTATCTTCCCGGCTCAGTTTCATAATTCTAGTAGTGGTTGGTGAGCACTTTTTTTAGTCTCCTGTTGTGTGGTACAGCAGTTGTAGACCTCTATGCTGTCTGTCGCCTTGTTTTTTCTTAGCACGGTATGACTGTTATCGTGTGGACGTGCTTTCTCCAAACTCAAACTATTTATAGTATCAGTAAATGGCCTCATTAATAGATATTTATAACAATGAACAGTCTGGCATTGTCATATTTTAATCAAAGACGTATTTTAACCCAAGTCAGAAACTCTTTTATTTCCCCTGACAACACAGTCATGGCCCCTGGAGTTTGTACCCCATTTTGTTGTCCATTAGTCCATCCCTTCCGATTCCTTTCTCGCATAGGTTGTTCTCTACTACCCCATGTTTGTGTGGCACGTTTTATACACCGGAATGGGCTCAAGAAAATTCAGTCTTTATTTGACCCCCATTGAATTCAACGCTTAGGCTTGATCTGTTGACTTGTCATATGACGTAGACATTTTGTCCCCTTAGAAGGACAAGGTTCTAACTCCCTTCCATCAGTATTTGAGAAATTGATGACTGAAGTTCCAGGTGCTCATAGCTTTTAGAGATACAACTTTTTTTCCCTTTTTTGTAGTATTTACAAATAACCTACCGAATCCGCTTGATGCTTTCACACAATGGAGAAAGCTTGTGGAATTAGTGTGTTGCTTGTTACTCACTTCAGCAAAAGGTGGAGATAGAACCTTGTAACTCAAAAGGGACGATTTCTCGATCTGTTTGCTATTGGCGCTACCATCTTGTGTCAGATGACTTGAAAACATCAGTGGTGGAAGTGCAAGCAGCTTTCAGAAAGGAGTTTGGGGTGAAGATGAGACAGTTATAGATTGAGCCAGGGATTTAACCCTCTTGGTCCCATGTATACATAAAAATACACAAAAATTTATCACTCGGCTGCAGTTTTCTCAAGAACTCAGATAAGTTACTTTATTTCTACAACATACACTAAATTAAACAGTGCTTACGACCCCCCCCCCCTCCCTCAGTTTTGCCACTAAGAAGAAATTCTGACGAAATCAAGAATTTTCTCAAAAGCAGAAATGGGGGCGGGCTCTAAAAGGTTAAAGGAGTTGAGGGGAAAAGGGACATCTATGCATAGTTTGGGGCAGGTAAACATAAATGCTTGAGGAGGAGGTTTTGGGGGGGGGGGGGGTGTGGGGGTGGAGAGAATGAAGAGGCAAGTATTTGTTCCATCATCAACCCGCTGACTGTCAATAGAAGTTGAATACGTTTATAACTTGGCGATTGTTGGTTTAAAGACATGATCCCGGGCTGTACGTACGTGACAGGTAACTTTCCTTTACACACACATACACGCCCGCACGTCCCAAGCCTCTAACCCCCAAGTCTATTATTTTGTCTCTTTTTCTTTTTCTATCTGTATTTTTGCTCATGTCTTGTCTTTTCTTTTCTCTTACCCCTACCCCAACCGTTTTTTCCCCTTAGATCAGTCATTTGACAACTTTTCTTAGTACTTTTTATCATGAAGTTAGACCTTTGCTGCATACGCACACTTACTTAATTACACACTGATTCATTCTCTCTCTTTCTCACACACACACATATTCACACCAACTGGTTTTAATAATGCCATACAGTAAATTAGATACATGCACAGACACACACAGGTGATGCGAAATGATTCTCTGCACATTTCCGTCGTAGCCCTCCTCCTCTCTTCTCATGGGGTAATGTTTTTAACGAGCTTCATCTTCTGTTCACGTCATACTGTGATACATTACTATTTCTCTTTCCCCCCACTTTTTCTCCTTTCTATCGTCTCCCTGTTTACGTCATAACTTTTGTCCTCCCCACGATCTCTACCTTCTTGCCGCCCTTCTTCCCATTCCATCCTGCACAATAACCAGAAGATAGAACGAAATATATAAATAAATAAATAATGGGAACATTTCAGTAAATTTGTACATAATTAAACGCGACCTTAGCTCTTGTTTGTTCCAACTCCACTTTTTGCACAACTGAGAAATTCGGTGCTAAACGTTTGTGGCTTTAGACATAGTATTATGATAAGGAGTTAAATCGGAACTGTGAAACAGCTTGATAGGTACAACCAAGCATTTCAAAGAAGTGTCCGAGTGTGTATTTATCATTACTTCCTGTACATACTAAATGGTCTCTAGTTTTTCAGAAAATGGAGATTGGACAAACAAGAAAGGTCGCGAAAAGCCCTACAGACATGACAATGACACCCTTTCTCCAAGAGCATCACGCATCTAATTGCATTTGGTTGAGATGTAAGTGTTCAACTCTGTACCAGACAGTAGTTAAGATAACAGTTCACAACACTGGGAAGTGCGCTATGTCAGCTCAGGAGGCCTTGTCTGATGATTCATGATTTTCTGCACGCCCTGTTGATTTCTCCGTGCATTTCCTTTCTTCCACCCAACTTTTCTATAGCATTTTCGTTTCCAAATGCTTTCGCCTCCTCCCCCTCCCCTCCTCTCTCTCTCTCTCTCTCTCTCTCTCTCTCTCTCTCTCTCTCTCTCTCTCTCTCTCTCTCTCTCTCTCTCTCTCTCTCTCTCTCTCTCTCTCTCTCTCTCTCTCTCTCTCTCTCGCTCTCTTTGTCTCCCACCATATTGGCCTCATAATACTGTGATCCCCATGTCTTTGCACCTGTATCTAAATAACATGTTATGGGAGCCTTTCTTTAATCCAAATTTTTACAGGAGTTGGAAAGACAAGTGCATAATGTACAAGAGTTATTTTTGTTCTCGCTGTCCTCTATATTATAATCTTCACATTCAGTCCCCTCAGCCTCACTCTCTTGTCGGGCTCTCATTTCTCCTCAGTGTTGCCCATAGCCGTCCTATCCACTGCCACATCTCCGCCCACTGTCCTCCGATCTGTCTATCCTAGCCGCTGACCTCCCTTCCATTGTCTTCAACCTCTCACCATTGCGTGATGTGTTTTCGCCCCGCAGCTCCCAACCCCACCTCACCCCACCCCACCCCACAGCCCTCTTGTCGATCCCTCTATCACTTTTTGTTTTCTCTTTGGTTTCTTCTTCCCTTCCCTCCTCCGCCCCCCCCTCTCTCTCTCTCTCTCTCTCTGTACGTGTGTGTGTTTCTGTCCCTGTCTCTCCCACCCTCTCTCTATCTATCTCTCTCTGTTTCTATCCCTTTTCGCTCATTGTATCCTTTTTTTTTTTTGTTCTGTCTCACTTTCCGTCCCTCTCTCTGTCTATCCCCCATCACTCCACCGTCCAACCCGGCACTTCGACCCAACTTAACCCATTACCTGACCTAAGTTTGTCCCTAATCCGCCAATCAGATCCGTGAACTAGTAATTAGACTAAATCAAATCTATGGTCAGGACGTAAACTGTCGTAACTAACACATTTTCACTCTCCTGTGGAAGCTGAAAACTTTTTCCATATTTCAGGATACACCAGAGCTGTTTGACAGACATAAGTCACAATATTGAACCAGTATTGAATACTGCAGATATGACAGTAATATGACAGAGGGTACGCCCTTTAAGGCCCGCATAATTATCATGTCGTTCACACTAAAAGTGCGGTACTTTGAGATACGATGGTCTGTAGCCATCCCACGAAATGACCGCGAGGATTGTGTGTTGGAACACTTCTTTGTCACCGAGGGTGTTTCATTTTTGTCGCCGATGCTATTTCCGCGACGTTCCCCTCCTGCCTACTCATCCTCTGCCCTGTTCTCCCACTTTCCCATTCCTTTTTATCCGCCCCATTTTTGTCTTTTTCTTCTCTCCCTCCCTCGCTGCTACCCAACCCACCCCCTCTCTCTCCTTCTCTCTCGGTACAAATGTGTCCAAGTGTTCGTTTCATGCCTCTAGATAATTGTTCATGTAATGAACAGAAATTTGGCCAAATAGAGAGAGAAATGTCTCCGTGACCACTGCGAGCGCTTTTGATCGGTCCTGTAGCACGAGACTACTCGTTCATTCCTTCCCTGTGGTTTGTCCCACCTACAGGTCCACTTTGTAAAACGTCTATCTGCCTATGTATACTGGTAACATGGCTACACATAGCCACAATATCAGCCCCCAAAATAGTTCAAAAAACAAATGTTCGCCACCCATAAGCAAACTTGCCTCTACCCCTTCCCACCTTCCGCGTGCCTTTTCTGCCATTGGACCACGACGAATACAAAAATGGAAACATAATTCCAGGTTTATTTTTTTGTTGCATGAGTTGCGATTACAACTATACAAGATAGGAGCCAGCAGGGGAAAGGGGGGGGGGGCGAGCTTGCAAAAACCTAACATTAAGGTCCTGTGCGGAAATGTCTCCATATTGCAACCAACCGTAGATGAGAAGCTGAAAGAACCATCTCAGGAGTAACAAGAGATATTACATGTGTGGACGCTTGAAAGTTGTCTTAGTGATTGACTGATTGATTACAAAAAATTATTGATTTCATTATTTTGTTTATTACTGTTGAAGCTCTCCATACCCGTATACACCAGTAAGTTACTCTGAGGCGTTTCAAGCTTCTTATAGGTATTGTCCTTGTTTAAACATTGCTGCTATGTATTAAAGCATTCTTAATCTGACCAGATGCCAGGAAATGGTTTGACTTTTGGATACAAAAACATGGCAATCCAGTGCTTTGTATTGGGAAAAATTGTGGTGAAACAAAATCCAGAGCAACTTCGTATCTTTAGACGGACAGACAGACACTGACAAGGTCCCATGCTGTATTTCATTTTAAAAGATATTGTTACATGGTATCTATATATATAGAGTCTAGACTCCGTTCAATCGATGATATTTTGTCCTGTCTTGCCATGTTTAAGACACCGTCATGACAGGACAGCGTGCTTTTTCATTTTCTTCATAATTCACTTTATTTTTCAGCCACATCTATGTGCCTTTGTCATTGTCATAGATGGAACTTCCTTCATTTATGTTGCACATGGAATTGATCGTTAAGGTAACTATGTAGTGCGCACCTTGGCTGTTAAATGGCACTCTTTTGGTCTCTCACCTTCAGTCTGTATATATGGGAATGCATGACTGAGCACCGTTTTTCTTTCCCACCATCATCATCTCACACACACACACACACACACACACACACATACACGTGCAAGTTTGATTCTTGCATTACTTAGTTTTGAAATCGATTCCGAAAGCCCGTGTACCGGCCCAGCCAACCTTCCTTTCTGAGGCCAAGTCAGCCCCGTCTGTCTTATCTGTGGGCGAGGAAGAGAAAGAAAGGCAAACGGCTTTCTCAGGGCACCAAAAGCAAACATTAAAACCTAGATGTGGCTGAATGCAGGTAGAAAGCGGAATATTGTTATCTTTTAAGTGGGGAAGGGGGGGGGGGATAAATTTTAATGGGGGTGGGGGGGTTGCTTGTATAGAATACCTGTATAGTCTGCCCCCCTCCCTCCCCCCCCCCCTTCCCACCCCGCTCCCTACGGCATTCTGCAACACAACGCGTTGTTCCTCTGCTTTGTTTAATAACGGGTAGATGACACAGTGGGCCTGATAGTGTTCTAAAGGTTTGTGCGTGCAGTGCTATAACACAAAGTGACTTTTCTGCTTTCTTTTTATCTTCTGTCGGCATTTTTTTTTTTCAGCCATGGATCGTTTTCGTTGCTTTTTTTTTTTTTTGGCTTTTGATTGCTCTCTGCACCACCATCACCGTGACCATCATTATCTCCACCATCAACATCTGTATCATCACCATCATCATTAATGTCGTCGCCGTCATCATGGTCTTCTTTGTTTGTCTTTTCCTCTTTCATGTCTAGAAGTCAGTTCCTAGCTCTTTCCTGCCACTTTCACTTCCTCATTCCCACCCTTTTGTTTGATTTGGTTGTTGTGACCCTTGACCTTTGTAATCCATTCCATGTGATGAGAATTGCACGGCAGCGTCTCTCTCTCTCTCTCTCTCTCTCTCTCTCTCTCTCTCTCTCTCTCTCTCTCTCTCTCTCTCTCTCTCTCTCTCTCTCTCTCTCTCAATTGACGAAGTAATTCACGAAGTTATCAGCGGGCAGTCATCGTTAAGTTGTTGGTGGCAGTGTTGAGGACAGCGAGTATGTATTGTCCTTGTGTAAACTGTTCACTTCCACATTTCATATTAATTATTGTAATCGTGCACTCGCTTATACCGCTTCCTACCACCGCCCCCTTCCCTTCCCCCCACCCCCGTCTTTAGGTTTTAAAATTTGCCGCTGGTTTGCCCAGTTTCCAACATGAACGTGCATTCAAAGAACTTAGCCAGGTAGTTAAATTCCTTGCATGTGCCAGGTAGTTAAATTCCTTGCATGCATTACACAGATTTGTTGTTGTAATATTTAACCTAAAACGTGCGCAGACACGACTGTTATTATATCCAGTCAAAACATGGACTGTCAATAGGCATTTTCAATTTGCCGAATCTCTCTCTCTCTCTCTCTCTCTCTCTCTCTCTCTCTCTCTCTCTCTCTCTCTCTCATCTTCTTCTTCTTTCTCTCTCCTGTCCTCTCTCTCTTGTCTCCTCCTCCTTCCCTCCCTTCCGCCATGTCTGCCCTTCATTAGTTCAAACAAAAAACGGCGCATCTTTACTGACAGTCACCCATTATTGGTTGCTATTGTTGTTTTTATTGTTGCTGTTCTTTGTGCCGCTGATGCAACGACTATCAATAAAAACGAAAACAATAGCACTGAATGGCGGCAAGGCCTGTTACAGAATGGAGAATTAACATATCGCAAGAGACAGTGGTAACCTCAGACACTAATATGTCTGGATAGGTAGAGCTAACACATTCAAGTGTTGTGGCATCGAAGTAGTGGAAATTCTCGACGGAGTACACGGTGTTCTTTTTACTCTGTGAATGCAAAATGTAAACCAGTGGTTGATATTCGGGGGTGGGGTGAGTGGTGGTTGGAAGTTGTAAAGGAACGCTCTGCATTTATTTTTTCGTCCGACAGTGCATTTTTGTGGACTACAGAACACGGAAACGAGTCTTTATATTAAGAGTGTATCTTGTGACATGGATAAAAGAAAATTTCATGTAAGCAAATAGGTGGGGTTGTGGTGGTGGGGAGGGGGTAGGAGTGAGATTATGTTAAGAACCTCTTACAGTTTCTTCCTGTATTGCATTTTTTATGGACTACAGAACACGGAAACATGTCTGTATAATGATTAGGAATGTATTTCGCGATGAAAGAAAATTTCACGCAGGATGTTACAAGGAGTTGATTTGAGGTCTTTATTTTAGGAGGTTCGCTGCCCTTGCCATTTACACCTCACTTTACTTGTTTTTATTATTTCTTGTTCTGGCGGGGGGGGGGGGGAAGATGATATGGATAAATTTTAATCTATTAATTTCAATTTTGCCCCGGGCAGCGGCCTTTCGGCCTGCTCTTTACGATTTCCAACTGCCAAGGTATCTTTAACGTGCGCAACGTGCACACGGGCCCTCCGAATTTTTTCGTCCTTATCCGAGAAGACTAGGTACTCGATCCTACCCCCCAATAGGACCAGGGACTTGAAAATATGAGAAAAATCCAATTTCCAAGAACTACTCGATCCTACCCCCCAATAGGACCAGGGACTTGAAAATATGAGAAAAATCCACTTTCCAACATGCCTGCACTGCCCGGGACCCTTGGCATGAGAGGCGAGCACCTGGCCTCTAGACCACCTCGTCCCCATGTTACAAGGAGTAGATGTGTCTGTGGATGTCTCACAGTCTGAGTCAAAATTATGGCAAAAAAGAAAAAAGTTGTAAGTGGCTAAGCCTCGCATTAGAAATAATACAGAAAAGATTTAGTAAAACTCAAGGGAAAAGGGAAGACAAATCAAGCTTTCGATCAGTTGATCTTTATCAGGTACAAAAAAAATTTAACAGGGTGGAAAATTGAACTAATAAAACAATTGAACATATATTATAAACAATTTTGTAGAATATTAAACCAACAGGCGCACTTAGCTGGAGACCAGATTAGTGATTTTCGGAGCGCACCCACGTCCATCACTGCTGCGCACTTGCCAACTGCCCCTTATTTTGCAGGAGTGTTTAGGCTGTCGCAGGGACATGAGAAATATTTTTTGGTTTACGAAAAAGAAATTCCTGCCAGGCTTGGGGATAAAAACCCGTCCAATAATTTAAGGTCAGGGCAGTGGTGACGGTATATAGTACCAGTAAATAATTATGTACATAGTATGCATTTTGTGATTTGTCAAATGTATTACAGTGTGTTTGTTTTTGAAAAGTACAGAGAAAGAATGTCAGTTGTCATAAAATGCGAGTTTTATGGTTACCTCCCTCAGCTCTTTGCTAGTATCTTTAGCTTTGTTCCTCTCATACCGATGAAGTTAAAAACAACCGTTAAATCCAGCAACAGGAGCAAATTTAGATGAGGCATCCAGTTTCCAGTGTATAAGCTTTCAAACTTTAAAAATGCGAGTTTCTCCAAACCTACATTCATTGACATTCATTGACAACTGGCGTTTTTTCCTTGTAGTCTTCATTGGCGTTCTTCTCCTGTGGAACTCATAACCAATTGACAGTTTCAGTTTGCCCTGATAAGAGTGTGGGTTTACTGCGCCCCTTGTGGTGTGCCCCTTATTGCAGTTGTCAGTTAGTTGGCAAGACTTAGTGTGCTGCCTTCATTTTTATTGAAATCCAAACGGCTGATTCATTGGAGTTTGTTCCACTGTTGGGGCAGTTGCTGGAAGAGCCAATGGTTTTTCGTCATATTAATGAAAATTCTGTCGTTAAAACGTTTACTGATAGCAAAAATGCGGCACAGATCTGATTTACATAGGAACATCGGGTAATAAGGAAGCCCTTAGCCAATGGTCTACGCTGTAGCCTACATGTAATTACTTCAAATAAATATCCAGACAGGCCAAATGAGTTCTTGCAACTTTAGGATTAGATTTTTCACCGTATATTTTTCTCCGGTAAGCTGATGTGTGGCATGAAAATGAGTAAACAGCAACTTAGAGGGGGGGAAAGGTATCGAACAGCAATTTTCAGTTAAACACCAATATGTTTTTTTTTTTTTTGTTTGTTTGTTTAAAGGGAAAAAATAACAAAACAATTTTAACTTAAGAAAGAAAAAAAAGTCACCAGCAACTTTGCCACCCTGCAGTAACTGCAAACGTTCAACAATTTTTTTTACCACAGAGCGCTATGTAATTTTCGTTTCTTCTCCTTTCCCTACGCTCCAAGTTTTTTCTTATTCCGTTCCTCTTTCATCACTGACACGATCTAGAATACCCTCTCCCACCTCCCCCTTCCCTCCCGCCCGAAGCAACTCAAAGATATGGGGGAGAGGGGGGGGGGGGAAACTGGCGCAGTTCCTGTTACTGTGTTTTCCTCCCCTCCCTTTCTGCTAGTTTTTTTTTTTTTTTCTTTTTTAACTGTTCTCTCTGTGCCGACGCTCTATCGCTCCTGTCTGTGGGTTCTTCCTTCCTTCGGCTCTGCCGGTTTTGGAAAAGGGGGAATGGGGTCATAGGGGAAATAACTGTAGCGAGCTAAAGTGACGACTCCCAGTTGGCAGCGATATTGATTCAACTTGTTTTCGCAGTGCTCGCCCCTATTATAATGGTGGGCGCTCCACTCTCTGAATCTCTGGCCTGTAACGAATGGAAAGTGCTGAACCAAACTGAAAAAGAAAGGAAAGAAAAGAAAAGAAAAAAACCGGGGAGGGAGAAAAAGCTGGGAAATATCAGTTTTCCACCCTTTTTTGTGAGTCATTTTTATATAAACAACAACAACAACAACAACACTGTTAAACGAGAGAAAAACGAATGGCATTTTGGATGGGTCTGACAAAACCAGGCCAAAGGTGAAATTTTTATACCTCTTTAAAAATTCAAAATAAACTATTTCTATGACAATTTCAAACAAAATATTTTAACTGAATGCAGAAAAATGGCTTGTCTTTAATATTATAAGTAAATCTTAATTTCCGTAGTAAATTTTCCCCGCTTTGAAGGGGTTTTCTCAAGAATGTGGTCTTTCACCCTAAGCCCGATTTCCGCAGATCCACACATATCTCATTTATCCTGTCTTGGTTATGTTTTAAAAGTTTGTTGGTTTTAAATTTAGGCAGTTGTTAGGGGGCCGCATTATTTTACATAATAAGATAAGATAAGAATCACTTTATGACACCGTAAGGGAAATTCTCTTTCACAGAGCGTTTAACAGCACACACGTGGTACACATAGGCTGTCTTACATATCATTATGTAAACAAACTCATTAACACATCTAGTTAAAATGACTTGCCATGGCGAATTGCCGAAGGCACAAACGATCTTTCCTTAATATCTCAGCTGTTTGCTTGAACAGCGAACGTAACTCAGTATTTTCATTGTCTGGTTTTGTCACTAGGCCACGGTCCCCTAACAACAGAGTATAATGTTATGCAGAGTAAATCTCTGAAAGTCAGTTTTGAATTTTGTGGCTGCGTGACCAAAGCGGTGTCGAATCAGCCAGTGTTATGAAATAGGTACGTCATGGTCGTTTCTGTACGTTTCCATACATTTCCGGGGTGTTGTATGTACACCTTGGAAGCTTCTATCACGAGTGGTGTGGAACAAGGTAAGCCATAGGGTTTTCCAGACCGAAGACGATGACGATAACCATGATGGTGACGGTATTAATTTGGAAGATGTTCAATTGCTGTGGAGAGGACACTCCATGGCGCATAGTCTTCCTCTATTGTCCCCCTCTTCTGTTGGTATCACTGACCTTCTTCTTCTTCTTGTTGTTGTTTTTGCATGGCCTAGGTAGATTTCCGGTCTGAGATAAAAATTCGGATTTTGATATAGCAAAGTCGACTCATCATTGAAGACAACAGTCAAGAACCTCTTGTCATTCTGTAATCTTAATCAGTGTATGCTGCTTCCTGGTAATGTGAAGATGTTCAGAAATCTGCATCAGTTATGCACGGTTCATATGCGTGTTGTATGGTATCTCGGTTTAAAGATTTCTGTGTGTGTTTTCGGGTCCGTACAATATATATATTTTTTTAATTTAATGGGAAACTGTCTTATTTCTTCCATGTGCATACTGACACTAGGATAAATCCTTGAAGTATTGGCGTCGAAATTCTAAATCAATTCAAGAAAGCAAAGAAGAAGACTTTTAAAAGGGGTAAAGTGTATGTGTATTCCACAATATTGGGGAAACATGAATCCGCTGGGCCCATTTACAAAATGTCTTTCTATATTTCTCTCTCTCTCTCTCTCTCTCTCTCTCTCTCTCTCTCTCTCTCTCTCTCTCTCTCTCTCTCTCTCTCTCTCAAGAATCTCTCTCTCACCCACCCCCCTCTCTCTCCCCCTCCTCCCCCACCCCCTGCGTTTGACTAACCATTACCCTATTGTTTATAACAACCTTCTCAGGCCGACGCCGCTGTGGGGGCTGTCCGGTATTTATCACTGGCATGTATTCATAACTTGCAAAGGTTAAAGCTGATCCTAAATGTAGCCCATCTGACCCATATTGTATATTGCGTGTTGGACGAGCTGTATTCGCAGTCGTTATATATCTGTATTTTTTCTGCTGTAAAATATGGCATCATTTCAATTGTAATGTAGTTGCCTAAAGCAGATTTCTTTGTTGGCGTTTAGGATTATATCGGCATGAAACTAATTGTTTCGTCAAATCAATCTCTCTCTCTCTCTCTTTCTCTCTCTCTCTCTCTCTCTCTCTCTCTCTTTCTCTCTCTCTCTCTCTCTCTCTCTTTCTCTCTCTCCTCCCTTCCCCCCCCCCCTTCTGTTCGAGTTTTCAGGCACTCACTTCCCTAAACGTTATCCACACAACACACTCGGGCGTTCTCATGCTCACCCAGAGAGACACAAGTCGGGTGTGTGTACACAACGCTGGAACACGCCATGGTCTTCCGTTCATTCATTCATTCATCCATTCATCTCTTTGATCCCCTGTGCTGCAGCTTTAATGCCTTTCAACTCTGCCCCCCATCCTCCTCTTTCCACCACCACTCCCCTCCCCAGCCCACTAGCACTGGGTAACCAGAGTGAGCCAACACAACTTCACGCTCATTGCACTTTCCTCTGGAGTCTTGCTGGCCCTCCCATCCGCCCTCCTTGCTGGCAGTAAAAACTCGTGCCATTTTCTCTTCACCATTTCCGACGATTCTGAGAGGATGGGGCGAGGGTAGTGCATTTGTTTATCATTAATTGTGGAAAACACTCTCAAATCACGTTACACTTTTTGCACCTAAATTCGTTCTTAGTTGGATTAGTGGAATGCATGTTTTTTAATGTAACAATAAAACCCACAGAACTCTCTGTAGCAGATTGTGTTGTACATTATGCGTAAAATCAGTTTAGCAATCGAAATAATTGTTTTTGGTTTGTGCGGACCGTCCGCGTTTCAGTCTTACAAGGTTATCACTGTCATAATAGTTGCTGATGTTCTAATCGTGCTCATCCTCTTGTGTTAGGATATGTTAAGACGAATGGTCTTCTCTCACACCTAATGACTTGTGTGCTCGCTTTGTGTTTGTATTTACATTTTGGCTGTCTGCAGAAATACTTTCCTCCTTCTCTTTTAATGCTATATGTATTAAGTAATATTATAAATCCTGTCCCCGCCCCTCTCTCTCTCTCTCTCTCTCTCTCTCTCTCTCTCTCTCTCTCTCTCTCTCTCTCTCTCTCTCTCTCTCTCTCTCTCTCTCTCCCTCTCGTTCCCGTTTCTCTGGCCGACCATTGACTGTCACATAATCACAAGGACCAATCCACTCACTCTTTTCAGTAGGTGACTTACTCGCACAACAATCATTTAACTTAAACTGTTTTCTGACTGTCCATCCTAAGAGTAATAATAGTGTATTAAGGGGGGGGGGGTGTATTGTTTTCAGAAATATTGCTGTCGTGGGTTTTTATTTTGGATTGGCATACAGTTGAACGTTAAAAACAAAACCTTCTATCATCGTGTTCTCGTTAGTGCTCATGGGTACTCTCAAACCCAGACAACGGACTCGACCTCTTTTATTTTTAATCTCCAGCCCTCCTCCACCTTGCCTCTCCCCACCACTCCCATTAGCGCTTCCATTCATATCATGTGTGTTTCCCTGCTCACAGTGGCGCTGGGCGTCACACGTCACTGCCCACAATAGACTGGCTTGATGTGCTCAGCTCTTTATGTGAGCCAAACCTTGAAAAAAAAACACGAGCTGATTGGAACTTTGCAGTAGAGTGGAATTGTCTACAGTTATCACACAGTTTAAGAGGGGGTGGGCAGAGAGAAGGTAGTAGCAGCGACAACTGCAGTGTCCAGATTGGACACAAACAAACAAAATTTGACCTTTTTTGTTGTTGTTGTTGTTCTTCATACTTTCTTTTCCCTCCCCATGCGTGATGTCTTCAGTCTGTCCTAGCCACCCTTCGTCCATCACCATCTTTGCCAGCTTCATCCAATATTCTTTCTTTCTTTCTGCGCTGCATCCGTTCTTTTCTGTCACTTCCCTTTCTATTCCTTCATTCTTTAATTCCTTCACCGAGTCGCTTTATTTGTGGTATCACCGCAGATGGTAAGGGCGTGAAATACGATTCTAACACTAAGTATAATGCAGCTGATAACACATTGATTTTGTGCTACCCTTGTCGCTGTAGCCCACAACCATCCACAATCTTGTTTGTTCCTAGTTCTCTTCCTCATCATCAGCAAATTACTGCTGCGGTTGTTGCTGCTGCTTGCGTATTTTTAGTACTAGTACTACTACAACGACTTCTACTACTACTATTACTACTACTACTAACAACTTCTACCACTCTTTCTTCTCGTCCGCATCCTCCTCCTACTACTACACTTCTCTTCCTCCTCCTTTCCTCCCCCTACTACTACAACAACAGCAATAACTACTACGATTTCTGTAAGTGCAACCGTTGGTTTAATATTTTATCCCCAAACTACCACTTTTGCTAATGTTATTATGGTTGTTGTTGTTGTTGCTGCTGCTGCTGCCCCTGCACTTGCTATAAGCCTCCTGCCACCAGTGCCTCGGCTACAGCCATGGATGAAATGAAATTCCTCTCGGCTTCATTTTTCTGTCAGTAATGGAATCAGAGAAAAACAGATGAAAACGCGGATGGGAAAGAAAGAATTAAAAACAAGGGCCAAAGGGAGTGAAAGGAAACCAGAGAGAGAGAGAGAGCCCGCAATGTTTAGAAACGCCCCAACTTTCCACTCACCGCTTTACGCAAGGCATTTCCTCATGGCGATGTCATTTTGAAGATGGGAAAAAGAAAAAAAGAAAGGAAAAAAAAGGAGAAGAAATAGTTTTAAATGCGCTTTTCTTCCCTTTTTCCGTTTCTCCACTGGGCACCGTCCCCGTCCTCACACTCCGCCCTCCTCCTGCCCGCTGGGAAAGGAAATGATAAAATAGAAGTTAAAAACAAAATCAATTGAGTTTTGGATTGAGATGAAAAACGTCCCTTGGTCAGGCTGTTGCCAACTGAAGATGATGTAGTTAAGTGGAATATGGATTTGTCTACGATGTTGGGGCGGAGGGCAGCCTGGAGGAGAAAATATCAAAGATTGCACAGTTAGGGATGATCTCTTTTTCTTTCTTTCTTTCTTTCTTTCTTTGGCAGCGGAGCGGAATCTCCACATCCCCCCTTTCCCTTCTTGCACCACATACGACAGTATTATAAAACAACACCTATCCTCCACTTTTCAAGTCGTCTCATCGGATTCTCTCGTTGTGCCGCATTATCCCCCTCCCCCTATCTCTCTCTCTCTCTCTCTCTCTCTCTCTCACACACACACACACACACACACACACACACAATTTCTGCATGTATGTATGAAAGTTTACCGATATTTTCATTTGAGAACCACTCCTCAACCCAAATTCTCTCTCTCTCTCTCTCTCTCTCTCTGTCTCTCTCTCTCTCTCTCTCTCTCTCTCTCTCTCTCTCTCTCTCTCTCTCTCTCTCTCTCTCTCTCTCTCTCTCTCTGTCTCTGCCTGTCATGGACAATAGATTTTGAATAAACAGTGATCTGAATGCCCCCTCTTTCTCTTTCTGTTTCGCTTGCTCCCCTCTTTCTCCTCTTTTCTCTCCAGTAGGTTTCATTCAAACCTCCCTCATGGAGCTTGGGTAGCTTTGCCTTTTACTTAGGTAGCATGCAGTATGACTATTACAAGTTGCGTAGGAATCCCATTCTGTTGTCTGGGGGATTCTACCATCAGGAAACAACAGACAGACATACATACAGTTACTAGGTTAGCACTTCCCTCCTTAAGACACAGACCACGGCTTCCTCTTGCCTCCCTCTCGACAACAACATCCAGCAAAATCAAATGAAAGACAACATTAACGGAACACATAGGAGACAATCAAACTAGGAGCAACTCGATAAGCTGGAAGGGAATAACAACAAGAAGAGAAAAATTAGTGAAGAACTGCATGCAGCCAAGGTGTAAGACTAGATAGACCTTCATTAGATAAAAGGCTCACGCTTCGGCTTTGCTAATGTAGAGAGGTATTTCAAAGCCGTACGATGATTATTCGGCGGGGTGGGGGTGGGGGAAGATGAGGAGTGAATAACTAGAGGGGAGGAAAATAAAGGTGTGAAAACGAAAGGAAAAAAAATGATACCCAGAATCAGTTGAAGCAAAGTAGAAAATGAGCCAAACATCACAGACATGCTAAAACTGTTTTGGGTTTTTCATGCTGAAACCGTTTGGATTTTATTTGTCTGCAGTTTGTGACTCTGGAATTGTCGGGTTGGCTGATTCTGTGGGCAAAAACTATTAATAGCTGGGCACGCACATACTGTAGAAACATAGTATAAAGAGTTTATTGCGCGTAAGAAAACAGTGATATCGATGATATTTGTAGACACCAGGGACAGTTGGATACAGTTCAGTGTTCACCACGGCATTGTCAAATTTTGTCGGTCTTATGGAGCCTTTGATTTACTTAAAAGTTCGGCCAATGAAATAAGCAAATAACAGTGGGAATATTGTGATAACTCGACATTTCACTTCAAAAACCTTGATATATTCGACCTTAAATTTTCCAGAAATTTCAGTTCTGTTTTACGTTGCCATTACCTTTCTTCGGCCAGGGCGGTTGGAAGGAAGGAATGCAAAAAAAGGGGATAAAATGAAGACGAGAATATTTCGGGACCGTCTAGGCATGCGCAAAGGTCGCAAAAGAGCATTCCCCACATACAATAAAGAGACATATAGAATGAGACAGACCGATACTGAAGGTATCGACCCAGCAAGTCCGTACCATTTTACTATTTCCTCAGTAACTTAGAAATTGTAAAATCTCAACATTAAAAGACCAAAAAGAAAACGAACAAAAAAAACAACTCACAAGAATTTTATTTTCTTCAAGATTCATTTAATCCCAGGACCTGGTCCCCGTTTTTAAGTCTTCACAGACGCCAGACCATCTTCAGATTCTAACTCGAGTGCCGTTGTTTGAGAGAGACGAGGGAGGAGGAAAAATAAAATGAAATTGGAATAAAATGTGGGGGAGGAAATGAAATGAAGAATTTCTTGCTCGCCGACAGTTTGAATAGTCTCCAGCAGCCAGAGGGCTCTGTGGGAGTTGTGGCGAGAGGGGAGTGCAATTTTAGTTTGTTTGTTTGTGGTGGGTGGGGGGAAGGAGGAGGAAAATCGGGGGGGGGGGGAGGATTGAAATAAAGATAGAGTGTAGAAATGGAGTTAATGCTCGAACATATGCGTATATGAAGGACTAGAATGGCGTTTGTCAGGATGATAGAAATAATTCTTAACAAACCATAAAATCATCATCATCATCATCACCACAAACAGTGGGGGGGGGGGGGGTTGTAGCTGAGCAGCCTACGGATGGTGTAAAATTTTAACAAGAACAACAAAAACGAGGTCACTCATTCCGTAACAGAGTTGATAAATAGCAACCATCTCTGAATAGGGAGAAGAGCAGCAGGAGGAAAGGGGATGGAGGGGGCGGGAGGTTGTACCTGACTGAGAGTGTTCCGTGAATTGATAACTGCATTGATTACCCAAGACAGGGCAAATGTTGTAACAAAAGCCCACGTTATAAGAAGGTTGTTTATCTGACAAGAGAATGAACTACGACCTTTAAAAAATGATGACGTTTTTATGTAAACGGGACTTGCATTTGTTCTTGTTCATCAGAATTTGAATGTGATTGGGTCTGCATTGTTACAGTCCTGATGTTTTTGGTTTCGTTGTTGTCGTTGGGTGTTTTATGCGAACATTATTATTTGATGCAGTTCTGATGATGAAGATGTCGGTGAACTGCATCGTATTGATATCACTCACAGCTTCATCCCCCCATCCATCTATCCCGGCGAACCTCCAAACCCAGGTTGGAGATAGCTCTCAGCCATGAAGCTAGCAATGTATAATTCTCTTTTTGTGTGTGTGTGTTTTTCAGATGTTGACATTGGTAGCACCTCGTCCCATTACTGTGAAATTTGACACGAGAGGACGTACATTTGCAGTTGCTTTTGGGAAATCGCTTCAAGTGACATCAATCCAACGCCTTCACCTCATCCAGGAACCCTGTCGCGTCAGATGTGCAAAGTTTAGAGAGTAACAGTCTTGCAGGGCAATATTTGACGCGGACACAGTTTTATGTTCAGAGCTATACAGAGTTGATACGAGCAAAACCCACGTCGCTCCAGCAGATGGCACCAGTTTGTGCTTTGGATTAACACAAAAATCCTGTTGTGAAACTATTGATCAGACAAAAATCCTAAGCTTTTGTACATGCGTGATCAATTTACCTATAAGATTTTGAACTGCGCCGACAAATTCAGAGCAAGAAAGCGGAAAGCCTTACAACACTGGATGGTTTAATCAATCTCTTCCCCCCTGATCATTTCGATTCATTCATAGCCAACGCCAGCGGCTCATAACATTGACTGATGAATCATTTGTGGACAAACTTAGTCTGATATTCACAAATGGGATTTTCCATCATCTGCATATGAGACTGGTTATCAGAGGACTCAGAAAATCCAGTGACATATCGAGAGCAACTGAAGATTTACCGGAACAAGGATTAAATCTGTCTTTTGTCTGTGACGTTCAGTGAGGAATTTGAGTTTACGTGATTATTTCTTTATATTTTTAGTTTGGATATACAACGTGGAACCCGGTGTATTTCTGTGGTGTCTTTGGGATCCATGTAAGACTATGCAGGACCCAGACCGAAGCTGTAGGCCTCGCCAGCCTACAGTAGCTCGGCTTGGCTGACATCTGGCCGGACTCGGGTACTCAGCCTTGTCAGCACTGTCACTGTGGTGGCGGTGGCCGAGATGAAGGAGAGGGTAGACTCTACCAAGATGCTGCGAGAGCCCGGCGTCAATGGTCCTACCCAAGATGCAGCAGTAGCCGGCGGCGGCGTGAGCAAGTTGGATTCAGTGGACATCAAAGCCGAAGTGAAAGAGGAGGACGGGAGAAAATCGAACGACTCACGACCCCCATCCCGTAAAATACCGAATGGAGATTCAGGTATGAAAGAAAAATATTTTAGCCCACCCAAATAATCAGCAGTACATTCATAAAGCGATTTGTGGCAATGGCTGGATATAACGGGGGGGGGGGGGGAGGGGGGGGGAGTCCAACGAGTAATAGTAAATTTTCGCACCCCCTAAACTTAACCACCCTACAATTCGGAACCAGAATCTGAAAGATAAAATAATATGACAACATCTTTCTGTTTAATTGTATTTGAATCCAAGTCCGATTCCAGATCGAAGAGCGAAGTAATATTTTGCCTTTCCATATACATGAATGCTAATGGATCTTTATTTTATTAAAATATGTTGATATTTTTGTCGGTCCTGTAACATGAGGTATTTAATTTGATAGTTTCCTTTTCGCTCTCCTCCTCCTCGTTTTCTCTCCTCCTCCTCCTCCCCCCCAGCCCCCCAGGTTGGTATGTTTGGTCTGAAGTCGGTGCTTTCTGTACGTAGGTCTGATCTCGAGTAACTCCATCACTTGGCTTGATGTATTGATTTGATGTTTCTTCCATTATTAATCATCAGGCAGTATGAGAAAGATCTTATTCTGACTGGACTTGGCAGAAAGAGTGCGTTCCATGTATTTCATAGATTCGAATTTTAAGATATGGTGGGGAAACTTTGGAATTTTTATTTAAAAGATTGGCAAGAAAACAAGCGCCAACAGACACGTAGAGCGCCTTGCCATTTCTTAAAATAATATTAATAATAATAATATCAGGTAGTGAAAAATGGCGCCTGTGATGGTGAGCCACATGGCCATACAGCACGATGCCATGGAAAGTCAGTCGACATTACCAGAAATGTATGTAGAATATTGCATTTGTCGACTTTTAGGTCTGAATTTCTGAGTAATTATCGCAAATGGATTAGCTGATAGTAAATCAGATGTCCAGTCCATTGGTTTGTTTTTTCCCCATTCCAATTTAGAAATGACCAATCTCAACCGTTCCAGCAATACCACAGATATTGTACTAATATAACGGTTCCTGCACTGGCATGTGTGGTCTTTGGCGGAGCCATGTGTAGGCATTACCTATATCCCAACGAGATGAACAGACTGACATTTTGATAGTGTCCTTGTCGTTGTCATATATATTTCTGAGTATGGAGGTGATAGGAAAAAGAGAAAAAATGTCCAGCTTAAAAAGAGAGTGCACCGGACGCGTTTTATGTCGTTGATTAAGTGTATATAATCTATTAGTCTAATACCGCTCTCAGAAGATTATCATATTATACATCAAACAGCCGGAAATAGATGAAAGATCTAGTAATGCAGTGGTTCTCAACCCTTTTCAGGCAATCATCCCTTTAGGCTCCAAATGTTCTAACATCGTGCTCTGGCACAGTAGATGCATTGTAACCCAGGCTCAAAACCACCCCCAAGGGGTCGATGTCGCTCCCGTTGAGAACGATTGTTGTAATGCATTTCCAGTTTTATTGTTGACACAAGATCTATTTTTTTGGTTGTCGCCAACTTCTCGGTGACGACGCCCGTTTTGTGTCTCTGTTGCCATGGAAATGAAACATCACAACGCTCCATTTTGATGTATAAATATTCATCCACGACCTCAAGTCGTGACCAATTAGAGAAGGTTTCCTTCAAATGAGAACAAGAAAATAACAGGAATAAACACTATCAAGTGCTAGTATTCTGACATTTTCTTGTATGCCAGTAATCTTTCGGGCGCAGTAGCCGCGCGATTAGAATACTGACGCGGGTGCGAGAGGTCATCAGTTTGATTCTTGTTCTAGGCGGTGTGTTTAAACTGATTTAAGCACTCAATCGTCGGCGCCCAGATAGGGCCTCTTCGCCGGCAATCCAAATCCTTGCTGTACTGAAAAGAGACACCCAACGTGTTTCCCCCACCCCCACCTCCACTGCGTCACCCAAGTATATACAGAAAAGAGTATCATCAGCTGAATCACGCGGAGTTCTTGTAAATCGTGGATGTATTGATATTGAGGTCTGACTTTCAGAGCTAGAGATTAACATTATCAACGGATTTTTATCACTGAGCTGTGACCCGAGCATACCTAATACAATGATTGTCGTCTAAAAGCTCTAAAGATTTATTTATTTTTTTTTGGTGCCATAGATTTATTGTTATGGCGACAAGTGATGTAACATGTTAAAAAACCGGAGTGTGTGCACGCACGTATACATATATCACAAATGGTTATGTTTTTATTTCTGCCTGTCGACTCCCCACCCCCAATCACATCTACCACCACCCCTCACAATATGAAACAGGTTTTTCACTCGCCACCACCAACCACCACCCATCTTTATCTACCGGCCCACGTTTCTAGCACTGTCTTTGTTCTATGTAAGAACTCACGTAGAGAATCATACCTCCTGTACAATACAGGTAATTCTATATTGACTTGAGCAAAGACCTGACTTGGGTATTAGAATGCTCTTAGCCAGCCCAACCCACGGTTCTTCCTCTCCATTGTCTCCGGCTAAAATTATCCGGCCGGGTTCACAGGAATAATACAGCACTAATAATTTTCATCTCAGATCACACATCGACCCTAACTAGTCAACCTATGGCCAAAAAGCTTTTCAATTAATGATATTCCGTGTCCATTAATGGGAAGCCCAAGAAGAACCTGAACTCTTGCTGACCTAAGGGAGAGAATTATGGTTGATGATTAAAAACCTGTTCTATTTCAGACAACACGATGGCTGTCAAGTCGGAAGACAATAACAACAAGAGGATTAAGGTGGAGAAGAAGGCTGATAATAGTAAGTACAAGGACTATGGGCCCGTGGTTGGTGAGCTTCTCCGTTATGAGCATAACTTGACCTGCAGTCTAGTTTTAATACCTGGAATATCCTTGGTCAGCCTCGGTCATACCTTTGTGCAGCATTGGAAAAGTTGGTCAGAACTCATAATTAAAATTTATAAAAGGCAAAATATTGACAACTATTTAACAGAACTGTGATTTTCCAAAATCTGGACAGTTTGGTGAAGTTGGTACTTATTTTTGTTTCTTCCACTCTGACTAGATTTTGAAGCCAAGGACAATATACAGGTCTCTCTCCTCCTCCTCCCCCCCCCCCCCTTTTAATGGCATCTTCATTATCCCTCCACCTCACCCCCACACGTCTCACATTCCCATTTAAATATATATAGATAATAATGCAATGGACAAATCCTTATACACCCAATGTCTTATTCATGAAACCTGAAATAGAATCACTAATGATTCACTTCATCTATAACATCAAGTTTTATTTCAGTTTTCATTGGATGGGTAGTGTGGGCCTTATATGTCTTCTTTCTTAACCTTTTTGTTGGAACACTGATATTACAACTGTTTCTAATAAAAAGGTTGTCACAAGATTTGAAAGACTTGGCCCCAGTTATAACCAGTGAAGAGTAATAAGACATACGGCATTATGGGGACCTGGTCTTCACATTTACTGTTTCTTGACTCTCATGCAAATTTTCCCATCTCCACTACTTTGTCATTTCGAACTCCCCTTTCTCCATTTGCCATACTAAACAGTTTGCAATCCAGTTCACCTCCTGAGGGAGTTCAGAAAAAGAGTGAATAGATAAAGCAGTGAAGTCGGGCACACTAATTATAGCTATCATTATTAATTACATCAAATTTCTATAGGCCAGTGGCCAAAGCCATATCTCACAGTATTTATTTTGCTAATGGAAGAAGCTTGCAGAATTACTGTGGCCACACCTTGTCTGAGACTACAAATGTGCCACAAGGTTGTTTTGTTGGCAGGAAGGAGAACTAAATGAAGAAATTTCACCTCATAAGATGGTGAACTTTAATTCTCATCCGTTTTTATAAGTGTGACAATCAAACAAACAGTGAGCACACAAAACGGAGACATAAAATCGGTTACAGGATGGATTGAAGAAAAGGAGCAAGCCACTTAGTCAAGAATAATATTTTGTATTCATTTTAATGTATAGACAGTCATGTGATGCTATTTGCTAATATAGTTTTCATCTTTGGCTGACAGAAACAAACTAAAAGATTCTAGAATGATGGCAATCCCCAGAATTTGATTTGACAGCCAGGACTATTGCCTAATGCTTGTGTCTGTTTTCAGAGATCTATTTCTCATTAACAGTGTCTTCTGTATTTTACTATTAGGATTTGAAATTCAGATTTTATTTGATTGCAGTCAATCCATTGAAGCACACTATAGATGTGCTTTAGTTCTCTATGAGATCCTTTGGATTATTAGTGTAAGAACTGGTGGAACATTAAATCTTGACATATTTTGTCTCAATCAAACAAAATCAAAAATGTATATTTCTGGTTAAAGTTTCTCTCATGTCCTTAAAATTCATGTCCAACTTTCTGTCTCTGTGACCAGTGGAGATACATGTAGTTTCATGGTCAACTCAAAGAATCAGGAATAGCATAGAAAATCTTTAAGGAATGAACATGTACCACAGTTTAAAATATAAGTACATAGGTTGTTGTACAAAAGATAGTTGATAGGACTTAGCCTCTGCACTGTGATATGAAAGGAATAAAGAAGGAATAGTTAGTTTTGTGCCTCTTCTTCCACCCCAAAATAATAAAGGAATAAGAAAAGTATTAACTCCATGTAATTGCATACATAATATGTCTATAAGAAGTACATAAATATCATCATTTCTTTATCTAGATGGCAAGACAGAGAATGGCAAACCTGGCTCAGTGGGTACTGACAGCCAGAAATCATCCCCACAGGCCAGCACCCCGCAGCACCCGTCATCAGGGGGAACCACCCCAGCCACAATGATGCCATCCCAGCATGGCATGATGACGTCACATGAGCCCCCATTTATGCAGCAACAGAGCGAGATCTTTGTATTCTCCACTAACTTGGCCAACCAGGCAGCCGAGAATGTCCGCCATGGACACTGCAAGAGTATAATACAGTATCACATGGGCCATCCAGAGACCAAAGAATTTTTACAGGTAGGGCTTCAATTACTTGATAAAGTGGACAGTAAACATAATCAAAAATATTATTCTGATGTCCGTAACTGGCGTCAACCACAAAAGACGCAAGGGAGTCAAGAAAATCTAAAAGGCTTGGAAAACAGGATCTTGTATTCAAGAGTTGTTAGATACATAATGGATTGCACATTATGCGGTAGAAGACAGACCATGTTATCAGCATTGATACGTGTGACAAGTCAAAGGCTGAGTATAATAATAAGTTGTATCTAAACCTAATGGACGTACCAGTGCATTCTTATTCCCAATAATGATAGGCTTGAACATCAGCCACATTTTTTAAGCTGTCATGAAAGAAACTTGCATATCAATAATGAACTGTTTAACGTGATGAGAATTTTTTTTATTATTATTATTGTAGGCAGCAAACACATTCAGTAATACCAGCTAACCAACAGCTTGCAACAGAAAATGCACAGACACGGCTTTTCTTAGATACAATATTGCAGCACAATTGAGGAGAAAACCTTTTACACTTTAGTTGAGGAATTGAGAGAATAAAGCATCTGAGTATCACTTTGACCGAAGACAGCTGTTGCTTGTACTTTCTGCTGCTTCTTCATTGTGGTTGCATGAGTTAATTCAAACAAGTACACATGAAAACACGCACCTTCAATTTTATTTAGCTTGAACACCTTAACGAAGACAAAACGAAACAGCTTTGTAATATAATTTGGTAAGGAGTCAGTAGTTGTTTTGGATAAATTTTCATGTTGTTCCTTTGTTTCTTATCTTTTAGAAGAATCCTCTGAAGTCTAACAACTTTCGACCAGGAGTACCTCCGAACATGATGGGAAGTATGAAAGGTCAGCCAGGACCTGGTATGATGAGAATGCATGGCCCAACTCCTCCAAACTGGGGACCACAGCAGCCAGCCCCAGGAATGGAAGATCCGAACATGATGGGCCCTGGAGGCATGATGCCTAATGGACCATATCCCCCTGGGGGCCCAGGGCCCAGAATGATGGGAGGCTGGCCTGGTCAGGGCTGCTCAGGTCCTCACCCTCACCCTCATGGCCCACATATGGGTCCAGGTGGGTACCCCCATGGAACTATGATGGACATAGAGAGTGAAATGATGATGGGGGGCCTCCACAATCCTTCAAACATATCTTCAAGCCAGGTGCCAGATGAAAACCTAACTATTGAACAGAGGCAGCATCGGTCTAAAGGCTTGGCACAGTTAACAAAGATTCATCAGATGCTAATGGGAGGGAATGGCCCAGGAGAAAATCGCCAGCCACCCATGGGTCCAGACGGCCACCCCCAACCTGGGCCAGGAATGTACCCGGGGGGTCCTGGGATAATGACATCTCAACAGCAAGCCATGATGTCACAGCAGCAAGCTATGATGTCACAAGGGGGCATGATGCCCCCACATGGGATGATGTCACCGCAACACCAGCACATGATGGCTCAACAGGGTATGTCACCCTATGGACCGCGGGGTCCTCCAGGAATGGGACCACCTGGCATGAATGGAAAAGAACAGGTAAACTATACAATGTTACAGCTCTGTTATCAGTCATTTGGAAGAAAATGATGTCCCAAACAAAACACACAAATCAGATGAGAAACATAAAATACTACTCAAAGCACACAAGCACTGCGCTGTAATTCATTGTAGGATTTGTCATGCTTCACACGTTTTGAAGATGGCAGAGCATAGTCCAGTACTAAAGCATGGCTTGAAGTTTTACTGTTGAATGTCGTGTCACATAATGATTATGGAATGAGAAAGTCAAGAAATACAGACATGCGCACTTTTTTTTTTTTTTTTTGATTCAGTGTCAAACCTTGCTGATTAAATAGTTATCTTAGCATTGCTCACCACCTGAAAGTTGACAGATGTTTTGAAATGGTCTACAAGGGCAATCACATATTGTTTGCTGAACTTGTTGTAAGAATGTAACTTGAGCAGTTATGTGGGTGGTTCATTTCTGTATTGCATCTGAACACTGTCTCAGTATGGACAGTCCTCTTGTAAGTAAATATATTGGAGACCATTCACATATTATGTCACCAAAAATTGACTAATTTTGATGACATAATCAAAACTTGACAAATAACAACTAAAAATACCTGTATAGTGCTGTTTGCTATTTATTTTTATTCAGACTAACAGATTATAAATAAAATAAAATCAATAAGAGCTTTTACATAGCGCTTAATATCCACTGATGCTCTAAGCGCTTTACAAGGTGTCCCTGACAGGCTGATTCAACCATTTAATACCATCTCAATTCACAAAGAGCATATAGAGAAGCTGCCTGTTAGCAAACTAACAATATCTTTACACTACCTATATGTCAGGTACCGGTTTTACAGACTGGTGGACTGAGAAAGTTAAAGGTAAATTGTTTTCCAATAGCAACTACAGCGGACAGGTTCGAACTCGCAACCACCAGATTACAAATTCGACGCACTAACCACTGCGCTACGCAGCCCCCCAAATTATAAGATAACATTGATCTGACTCTCTGAAATTATGCACAAATAGAACAAAATTATACTAAACTTAAAATTGGGATTTGCACTCAGATATGCAGCTACAAATTTGTCATACAAAACTGTTTTGCCAGAAGTAGACCTATTCATGTTTATTCAAATATATGTATATCTAGTTGAACAAGATGTATTGTTCCTGTCAAATGTAAGTGTAGTCCTAGGTCTTAAAACCAAGACTTGTTTAGATCTAGTCTAGAATCCAGGATTTAAAAAAAAGTAGGTAACTGAAGATTCTCATTTCCCTTGATTTGAAAAATAAGGCTGAACAAACAAAAAGATAAACATTGAAACAGAAGTGAAAAATATAGAACCAAATCAGACATGATGCAGTGTTGACTCTGTGGTAGGTTTAGCAGTTTAACAAATATTGAGTAGTAATAATAGTCATTTCAAGGTATTGGTTGATTAATTAATTAGTTATTTTATTGGCAGGTATGAATTTGATCTATATATTTGTTCTTCTTTTTCAATTTTACCAAACCACATTGATGACATCATCTTTGGACTCAACACCCCCCCATGTCATCACTTGTCATCATTCAAGAGACCCCCTCTTCCCCCCCCCCCCCCCTTATGTGATGACATACTATGTGAACAGTCCCTTAGCTTGATAAACCTGATTACTCACTATCTCAGGTGTAGTTTTGTGAACTGCATACATCACGAGTATTTGCCACTTGCAGTGTGAAAAACAAATGTATATTTTTCATGGAGAAAAACAATATTGTTCAGCGGGCTGGTTCTTTCTGCTCAAAATTATGGAATAGCCCACACCATTTTCTGTGCAAAACCTGGTCATTCATCAGTCAACCAACACACTGTTTAGTGCAGTTTTCTGTTCACACTTTCAATCTATGCTTTTTTTGTAGAAGATAGTGGCTGTTCATGCTGCAGTCAAAATGTATTTGAAATTCCATTGGAGTTTTACTAGCACTCTATGTTTGTTCATGCTGACCAATGAGAATGGTGGGAAACACATTCAGTCTCTTTGTTAATCTATGTCATTACTTGTTTGTCTTTATTATAGGTTTAAGCGGAAATTTTGGTCTTTTCATTATATGCTGAAATGAAAAGAGAATTTGTTTGTTGTCTTGGTAAATAGATTGTTTTGTTTCTTTTTTTTTTTTCTTCTTCTTCTCTATGCTTCATGTTTTGGTATAGCTTTATAAAATTTCTGAAAATATGCTTGTTAATTAATCAGATATTTGCAGTGTTCAAAGGCATTTCATTATAATGATTTCCTCTCATTTCCTATTGTCCTCAGTACCAAGCACAGCATGACTGGTATCAAGTGCAACGAGAATATTTCATGGAGAAGCAGCATCGCATGCAGCATTTAGCAGGCCGAGGCCCCCACATGGAGCCTGGCCCTCCTCCCTCCTACTACTCATCCATATCACAGAAGCATGGAGGCATGGGAGGCCCCACTTCCCCCAACATGAATGGCATGCGAATGCCTATGCCACCACATGGACCTCATGGCCCAATGGGCCCCGGTATGGACCCTGAAGGGATGGGGATGTATGGGGGTCCCCCAGATATGTGCAGACCCCCTCATTTGGGTATGGAACCAATGCCAGGAATGCATGGCTACCCACCTCATGGCATGCACCCGCAAGGACCAGTGGATCCCGGTTATGATCCAGCAATGGGTGGAATGCCACCTGGTATGGGGCCCGGACCCCCAGGGCCAGGAGGCCCTCGACATCACGGCCCAATGAGACCTGGGCACATGATGGGACCCAATGGTATGATGCCAGGCATGAAGGGCCCAAACCAAGTGACATTACACAGGGCAGGCAACCCTGAGCAGTTCAATCCAGAGACAATGGGTGGAGTTGTACCCCCTGTGCCAACCACATCCAACAACAACAGCAGCAGCAAACCACCACCCAGCTACGCACAGGCGCAGAAGAGAAAACGTGGTGACGACATGGACGATTCATATGCCAAAGGCAACCTCCAACAGACACCATCTCCCACAAAAATTCACTATCATCTAAGCCAGTTTGAAGGCCAGGAACTTACCATCACGAAACAGCTGAATTCAGCATTTGTAGCAGGCAATGGAGGTGATGAATCAAGCAGTGCAGGGGCGGCTGGGGGTAATGGCAGCAGTGGGAATGCCCCACCAACTGGTGCATCAGGACACTTCAACAGCCACACAAACTCCCCTCTTCATGGGCCAGGCTCCAACAAAGGTCCACATTCAAACTCCAGCCAAACTTCATCCCGCATGGCCAACTCCCCTGCTGTATCAACTGCCGGACCCTCACCTCACCAAGGCCCGGGCACTCCACACTCTGCCCCACTCTCTTCCTCTGCTCCATCATCGGGTGCTAACATGAGGCTGACTCACTATGATCCAGCTCCCCTTAGCAATGGGGTCAACAGTGCCCCACACACGCCAAACCCCAAATCCTCATCCATGTCAAACATTACCTCAGCCAGCCTCGCCAATCTGGCCAAGGGGGTGGAGAATCTGTCCAATCAAATGCAACAGAACATGATGCAAGGTGGACCCTTTCACAGTATACAAGTTCAGGGCCAGATAGCAAGTAGTAATGGTGGTCCTAGCAATTCTAATACTAATAATAGCAACACAAGTACCAGCTCATCAGTCGCAGCAACAACGTCATCAACCACCTCATCACTGTCATCTCACCCAGGTTCTACCATAACCTCCCAAGCCCCCACCGGTCCCAGTGTAAACAACACCTACATAGCAACAAATATGTCCATTTCGCAGGTCAATGTGCCCAATCATCCTTCAATGAACAGCTACGTCAATATGCAGATGCAGAGTATGAGCACAGAATCTACTCACATGAGTCTGCCCCCTTGCAGCAGCATGCAGCACAACATGGGCCCTCACATGGGCCCAGGAATGATGGGAGGGGCGCCGCGACCAGCCATGTCTCATCACAGTATGTCACAGTCTCAGGGCATGATGACATCTATGGGGCCTATGCCCGGTGTGCCAAGTCCTGGAATGGGCCCCTGCTCAGGACCACCCATGCCATCAGGAATGCCCCCAGGAGGGCCTATGCCATCAGGAATGCCCCCAGGAGGGCCAATGCCATCAGGAATGCCCCCCGGTGGGCCCATGCCACCAGGAATGCCCCCCGGTGGGCCCATGCCTCCACATCGACCTAATTCATCATCTAGTATGCCTGCAACACCTCCTGCCATGTCCAAAGGACAGTTTACAAGTCCTCCCCTTCCCCACCCACAGATGAGTGGTTCTGGATCTCAACCCATGCCTGGAGTTACCTCACCATCATTTCCTATCTCATCAAGTTCAAACTCTAGTGTTCAAATTCAGCAGAAAGGCCATAATACCATTCAATATCTCCCAGCTAATCCACCATCCTCTCAGTCATCAGCTAAGCAAAGATCTGAAGTGGATTACTCTATGTCACGGTTCCCATCACCTCTTCATAATATGGATGGTAAAAACCCATCCTCAACACTACAGTACTTCCCAAATTCATCTCCGCGGCCTCCAATGCCAAATGCTTTGTCAGCAGCGGCAGCCATGGGCCCAGAATTTGCTAATCAAGCTACGATTGCCATGCACCAGTCAGCCTCAATGATGCGAAGCTCAAGTATACCTGATCTTCAGTCAGTGCCAGGAGGGGGCCCTGGTATGCCTCCATCTTCCATGGGCCCCATGGAGAACCCAGGCCATATGAGTGGCCCTCCGATGAGTGGCCCTGGCCCGATGATGGGTGGACCCGATCCGATGAATATGGGCAGCATGAGACCAGGCCACTCCCCAGGCACCATGCGACCCATGCCTCCAGGAATGGGATCAGGAAGTTTAGACTGTGTTTCTCCAATACCTGGTATGGGTGGCTACATGAACAATGGACCGTCAATAGAACAAGCTCAGGCTCAGGCACAAGCCCATGCAGCCATGATGATGCAAGGCAATTCACAGATACCTGTGTCATCTCCACATGGACCTATGCCCCCTGGAGGGGGACCTTCACCTCACATGCCACAAGGACCCATGGGGCCAGGCACCTCTATGCATGGACCTATGCCACCTGGCGGACATGGCCCCCCAATGCCTGGACAACCTCCCCATGGGCCCCCAATGTCTGTACAGTCCCCACATGGGCCCATGGGAGCATCTATGCCTGGTCCATCGCCCCATGGTCCAATGCCTGGCACAATGCAGGGGCCCATGCCAGGTCCCCCCACCCACGGCTCAATGGCAGGAGGGCCCATGCCACCACACGGACATATGGGACCTATGCATGGACCCGGCATGCCTCCAGGCGCAATGCCAAGACATCCAGGAATGGGAGGCATGCGAATGCCTGGCCCAGCCATGGGGGGAATGCCTCCTGGGCCAGGACAATTTGGAGGGATGCAGTATCCAGGGTATCAACAAGACTATTATTCACCTGGGCCCCCACGGGGCCATCCGCGACAGATTATGCCAGGGATGATGGGAGGCCCTGGTCAACCACCTTATGGAATGATGTCAAATATGCCAGGCCCCAGCTGAGACTGTTTATTCAAGTGGTAGTTATTTGTACAGGATTCTGTAAAGATTGCGTTGGTGACGTAATGAACATGTTTGTTGCATAAGAGGATAAATGATGTAAACTTCTCTCTTCATTTGTCACACAAAGTTCAGTAGGACTGAGACATACATTTCTGTGCAACTGAATTATAAAAATGTCTTATTTGTTATTGTGTTTCCAATATGTGGCATTGAGTAATTGTGGATGATCCTGCAGGCAATGTTTAGGCTGAAATTTAACCACTTCATACAGAATCAACATTTCTGTTTGTTGTTTTTTTGTACTATTACAGTTGATGAGGGTCCCAGCAAGCATTTTGTGATAATTAGGGGAAATTCTGAGGTCAGCAAACCACATATTTAGGGGGGGGGGGGGTGTTTAGTAGTCATATCATCTCATTCTTAGTACATGGTCACAAAGCAATCTCATTTAATTTGTATTAGGAGAATTGAAGAATTAATCTTCCTAGTGAGGATCATTGTGATGCAGAATAAGGATGGAATTTTAATTTGCAGTAAAACCCCAAAAATCAGGGTACATTATTGATCCATTGTCATGGCAACATTTGTATGATTGTTGTCTGGAAAGAGATTAACAGTAAGGGAATGGAGGTACTACTAAGATTAAAGTGCAGCCAATAATAATTTGTAATTTGTAAGAGGTTAAATTGTTCAGTGCTAACTTGTTTTTTGGTTAGATGAAAACTGTTCAAATGTAAATGTTTGCTTGTAACTAAATGAACTGTACATGGAAATTGCTGATCATTATATTTCCCATTTTCCATGTGGCACCATTTTCATAACTCAAGTCGTCTGTTCAGAGGCTTTTCTGCTTGTGCCATATTACAGCCAATGCCTTATACATTCATCAGTAGATCTGCAAGTTTTGTGTGTGGCATGAATGCGAAGTGCTTTTTATGACTGAACCGTACAATGAGATATATAGTTTTTATATTACATGAATGGCTTTGTCTGTTATGAAACTGAAATATGTGCTTGGTTGATTACTGGGCAGATAATGCTGAAGTTGAAACCACAATGTTTCATCCTATGTTGTTTGAACCATCAAGGTTTGAAAGTCTTGCTCAAAGCCGTGTGGATAGAATATATGGGAGTCCAGTTGTAGGGACTATGTACTTGTTAAACTGGGCTCATCTTGAGTGTATATGGCTGAATTTTCAACATGAAATATCATGGAATATCCTTACTGGACACATCTGCACTTTAAACATTACGGCAGTTTGGGAAAGTCAGTCTTTGTCATTCAGCAGTGGATGATGATAAACTTGCCACAAGAAGTCAAATCTCACAAAGACTTATACTTTTGATGTACAGCAGCTTCATTACTTCTCACAGACAACAGTAGATACACACACTGATATTTTGGACTGCTGGGCCATGTCAAGCACATTGTGTGTTTTATCTGAGGAATCTACACTTTCACCAAAGTGATAACTACCTCATTCAGAACCCTTTCATGAGAAACCTGGATGGTTTCTATCTGGTTTTCTCCAAATGTTAACTTACTGACAATCCTTGAGTTCAAGGGAACTCTTGAGTTATATTCTAAGTTCCACTGTGCAGGTTGACAATTTAAGTGTTGACCCACGTGGAGCACACAAATATGCTGAATTGGAACTTACAAGTCGGACATATTTAGATGTGTTTAAAATTTTATTGTGAAAGGGTTGCTCATGGAACATCAGTCATGACAGATGCAACTGAAAGTTTAAGTATTCTGATTTCAATAAGATATATGATAGATCAGTGCTGGCAAATCAGAATCGATACATTTACATGTAGAGACGGGCCATCCATAAAGTATGTGTGTTGGGAGGAGAGAGAAAATTTAAATTTACACAGGGTATATACAATTTTCAGTTATGGCAGTGAATTAAAAGGTTTTGGTTTTATTTACTTTTTTTTTTTTTTTTTTACTTCTTTTAAACAAAAAAGTTGTAAAATTACATTTTATAATGAAAATGAAATATATGTGTGTAATGAAACAGTCCAGTGGACATGCAAAATGACACTTAATGTTTTAAATCATCACGGCTTTGTCATAGACCTTGACTTACTATTCTGATTATTGTATGCTATACGCTAGTAAAAGAGGAGAGGGCAGTTGGGTCCAAGCATATGAAAAACATACAGGGGCATGTCAAAAATTGCCAAAATCAAGCATACGTACTTTATGGATAGCCCTATGGGTGATAATATTCATAGCATGGTTATGAGATGCGTGTGTGAATAGTCTGGTGCCCAAGTTTGTGAAGTTGTAAACTGTATTGATGTTTTAACTTTTTTGTAGAATGTTATCAGTTTTCATGTTTCAATTGGACCTTGTGCCTTACAGAATTTGGTTTCTGTTTTCCTATGAGTGAATGTATGAATGACTTTGAAAAAAGTTTCAATGTCTTCAAGTGAGGACATATGCTGGAAAATACTAGGTAATGTTTGTTGTGACACCTGGAAGTGAGGTGCCAATGAGGTTTTCTTACTTGAATATTTATAAGAGGATTCTATTTGAAATGTTAGTGACACAATGAATTTACTTCGTTCATCATTTTGTAGTCATCGCTGTTAAATACATAAACACAAAGAAGAACCATGGTAATTGGGCATTTTTGATTATGCAGTTAATTTCCAGTTAAACTTTACACACTTGATAATAATTTACATTTATAAAAAAAAAACAAAGAGTTGTCAACATGTCATGATAGAAATTTGTACAGAAGTGGGCTAAAGGATTATATGGAGCATGAAGGACTCGACAGGGATGCACATTTTTGTTAGAAACTTCGAGAAATAAATATTGAATAATAATTTTTGGGGTAACTGCAGCTAAAATCCTAAAAGTTGTCAATGTTTTTCCAAGAATAAAATGCAAACCATTTCAAGAACATAGCAAGTAAATCCTGCCATTCATCTGTGCGCCACTTTGAATCCACTGCTAATGGTATCATTTGAAGAGTTTAAGTGATTCTGATTTGTTACCCAAATGTGTATTAGTTTTGATCTCATACTCTCTTATTTCATAGATCACACATCTACTCCTTGAGTACCCATTACTGTTTTCTCACTTTACAGACTAAGTTCCATTAATTAAAGTAGGACAGTTTCCTAGCCCACTGGTGGCTAACAGTTTACTTAACTGAAACTGTAGTAGACTAAGCCTAAAAACGACTGAACGATTGTACCTGAAAAGAGATTTTTTGAAAATGGAGGAATGGGTTGGGTAGGTTGAAAAACAAAAAGTGTACACCAGAGGTGGTTATGCTATGAATGGTAAAATCAAGAACCAGTTCCAGTTTATGTACACATGCAAGCATTTCCTATGTAAACCGGGAACAGGGAACCCTTTGGACTTGAGAATAACAACAGAGCTCTTTGGAGGAAGTTATGTGTCTTAAAAATATCAGATTCATAGCAAACATAACAAAAAATCATTAGGTAGTGATATTCTACTCTTCATCAGCCTGTGAATATGACTTTGTTGTCTCATGTTATATAAGTTAACACTTTGTTGATTCAGACTGCTTTCTATTCAGTTATGTTTGTTATGTTCCAGGATGAATAAGGTTTGAGACATGTTCACTTGCTGGACTCAACAGAAGTTATGTTCGGACCTATTTAACAAAACCTGGTTTTTTATGGGAGTTGAAATTTTCAGCTTTGAACTTCTTTACAGAATGTTAACATCCAGATTGATAAAGAAATCATTTGTCATTCATTTTGTACAGGATTGGAATTGAGTACATTAACTTTCCATAAGTCATCTTTTGTATTACATCAATTTTTTTTTTTTTTAATTTTCAATCCGTTTCTTTTTTGCAAGTGACAGAATTTGTATCTTGGTTAATTTTAGTGAATCAAATCTTTGAATAAATAACCATTCAAATCCCTGATTTCTATCAAGATTCTGTCAACAGTCCAAATCATATTTTAATGGCAAAGAGTTCCACTAAGTATGGTTTGAACGTAACTTTTGAAATATCCAAGAAAATGAGCATGTTTGTGACCTTTCTTTCATACCTCCCAACTGCTAAGTTTCATAGTCTTCGTAAACCATGAAAGCATTTTTATTTTTTGGTTTGTTTGTGCACAGGCGGATTTATTTTACCTCAACAGAATCTTTTATGAATGTATTTTGCATTTTTAACAAGTGTTTTGTTCTTTAATTCTTTTTCTTCCCACGGAATGAAACCACTAAACAATATAGATCTCAAATTTAATATTAGAATCAGTTGTACTCGGCTGTTGTAAAGCATTTATCTGAATACAGCTCAAAGTATGCGAGACTGACAGAGGGTCTTGGTCGCAAATATGATTTGGATGAAGTATTTCTCACTCTTAATTTGTGAAATAGCACAGGAGTGGTCAAACTTTGTTTAGAAATTTTGATGGGGAGATAGCTTGGTGAATATTATCTTGGGAAAAACTTTCATTTTGAATTGCATCCTTAAAATATGGCAAATATGATATTGGACAGAATTTTCCAACAACATCCCTTGTGACTGACTCACACTATTAAAACCTCTTCATGACATGGAAAGTCAGTAGAGTTCTTTTTGGTACATGCATGTAAAGATGGGCCAAAATATTAGCACATTTACAATTTCGGTACTTAAGCAAAATAATTTTTGCTTAATAATTTCATCATGAATATCAACTCAGACATTCTGTCGTAGTTGGTACACACTGTCACCTTCATTTCAAAGACACATTAGCACAGGTTAGAGATACAGATGACAAACAGACTAGACCTGAAACACTTGCTGAATCAATCAACCACTTCCAGAAAGAAATCTTTCAGTTTCAGCCATTGTCTGTCTTCCCCATACTGAAATTTACTAAGGCACAAATTTCTCACAAGCACATTACCTTTTTTGTACTTAGCTTCTGAATCGTAGGCTTTAACTTGGCTTACACACCACTGATCTCGAACATCAGGGACTCTATCATGATTTATGTTTTCAATCAAATTTGGAGGAAAAACGAAAAGCAGATGTTTTAATACACCCTGGGAACTTGACCATTTTGGAAATTTTATGTGTAAATTACGTTTTTCTTTCTTGGCTGCCCTCACAGTTTATGACTATGAGACATTACTGACTTGGCTTTGTGCTGTCCTGTTGCAATTTTATTTGTGATTTTACCCTGCTGATTGATGGCTCATTTCTGTTGTTTCTCTTTGATACCTGGAAAAACCAGGCTGTTACACCTTTAAATGCTCAGATCTCTCTTTCTGCACTGATAACAAAAGGAACAAATTTTCTATGTCACTTCTATACAATGAAATAGAAATATAGAAAAGCATAAAGACCCCATGTGTGTCCAATTCCATTTATAGCTTATGTGCTATTTATTTCCTCAGTTCCAAACCATCCTTTGCTGTTCATGACAATTTTTTTTTTCTTCCTGGTTTATATTTCGTTAAAGTTTTATTCAACAATCTCATTCTGCCACTGAACAATCTTTTGTATAGGTGTGTGTGTTATTGTTTATGGTTTAGTGTGAAAGTTGAATATTTCTTTTATGTCTTGGAATGAAATGAACATAATTCATTGCCACGATCATTCCACAGTTGTCTAAGCCATTTTTTGGTGTTTTTTGAAAATCAAAGGAAACTGTTTACTTTGAATAAAAACTGGTGATGTGAGTTTTTGTTTAAAAACTTGAAATATGTCAATGAAATACAACAATGTAACTGTTCAGTGGTGGAACATGATTGTCTGATCAAGGTGAGCATTTCATCTGAAAACACCAACAAAAAAAATGACTTAATCAATTGTGGAACGACCATGACTTGTGGCGAAGGAATTTTGTCAAGCCTTTTCCGGGAGACAGATGAGATATTCTAAGGGCAGTGTACATGAGAAAATGGGTTTTCAGTGAACAAAAATGGATGCTGTGGTTTTCCCCAGCAATTTATTGTGTTTTTTGTTTATTGTATGATGTCTGTACATAATAAACTGTACAATACAATAACTATCAGTGAAATGACTCAGCAACGATGAAATGTAATTTTACAAAGATTCTTGTATTGGTTAGATTACTTAGGTATTTGTTATCTGCTAAGGTCTTCTTTACACAGAACAAACTGCTTTCTCCCCCCCTCCCCCCCTTATTTTGAAATTTTTATTCTTGAACCTTACATATCATATCTCATCACACATTTTTTTTCTTCTTTTATTTACATATATATACTTAGCCATAATCAAATCTAATGTTTGTACGTCATGTGCTTTTTTGTGAATCATACTGGTTTTGCATGGTGTCTTAGGTTAATGAATATAGTAACAAGGGTGACAAAGATTTTCCATTAGATGATCCCTGTTAATATGTTTATTATAATCGTTAACCTTTTTCAGTGACCTCTTGCTTCATCCTGAGCTCATGTTTGAATGGAAACATTTATGCAGTATCATTATCGAAAACAATATTTGGACAGTTTGCCTCTACAGCTCCGGTTGCTTGCTCTGTTTTGTATGCAGTACACAGTTCGAGGATATGTTCAGATGCAAAGAGCATGCATAGGTTGAAAGTAATTACTGACATGGCCAGTGAATTCTGCCCTGCTACTTAATTTTTGTGTGCCAAACGTGTCTCATGACTGCGTTATTTCTTGTTCTGCATTGTGAACCTAAGAGTTTTGCTCAAAGTCATCTTAAGAAGTAACAGTGTCAACCCTGTTTTAGTGAAAGGAAAAAATAAATATTATGCAAACATACTGGAAAAAATGTGGTTCGACATGGCCACTTTTCCCTATTAGGTTTCTTTTGCCAGCAAGTAGCAACAATTTTAACATTACTTGCCATTTGCAAATTCACAGTAAAGCACTACCTGTGTTATATAGCAAAGCTCAGCTACTGTTTAAGTAAACTTGCTATTGTCCATGGAAATTATTTCAAAGCATAAAGGGGGCCTTGGGGGGGGGGGGGGGCATGGTTGTCTGGGAAGCTTAGTGCACTTATCAATTTTTTATTTTTTTTTTAAACTCGCTCAAATTTAGGCAGTGAACATAATAAAATGGTCCATGTGAAATGCCACCAAAAGCTTGAGAACATCAGGGCCTTGTAAACATTCACCATTCTGGTGGTGGCATGCTTGAAGAAAATGGTTTCTGTATGTATGTATGTGTGTGTGTGTTTGTCCAAACTGACTAGACTTGAGCATTCAAACTCCCATACACGTTTCAGAATGTTTGACTCAGGAATATCTGTGGGCACCAGCGAGTTAAATGTTCCTGTGTTTAGTGAATTATTTAATCAGAAAGTTCTGCAAAAGCTTCAGAGCATCATTGTTTCATTGTAGGGGCTTGTTTTGCTTCATGAATGGGGGATGGAAACAAATCTTAAACCTTTGTTAATGGATATACTTTAAATGGGTAAAATTTATTACAACTTTGTTAAAGAGGGTAAATTAAAGAGTGATTTTGACTCCTCCGGTACGATCCATAATTTAAATTAATCATTTTGGCAATTAGCTCCCGGAAACAAATAGAACAAGATAATAATATTCTTATTGGGCTCTTTGGTTTTGGACAGGAGTTACATGTAGTAGTTTTGTCTGTAAACAAAGAGTTACGTGCAGTAAGTGATGACTGATCTCTATGTGCATGGTAGATATTTCATGGGTACACTGTACTTGCCTCTCATCACATACTGTATGATGACCTACCTGAATTAGGCTAAATGAAGCGTGTTGATATTCATTGCATTCATCTAGATTTAAAACATTTGTTATGATTCATAATGTTATTATCATCCCTGTAGACTTACATTGATGTTATCAATGGTAATTTTAAGGCGAAAGAAGAAACTAGAACAGCAGGAGCAATTTTGGAATTACAGTATATAAATTTATCTGATACGATTGTGCAATCCAGTCCAACTTATCAAAGCAACCACATCATGTTTTTGGTGTATTTTTTGTTTGTTGTTCTTTTCTAGCATTGTTTTTGTAGTTTCATTTCATTTTGCTGAACATCCACATCATTTTTTGGTTCTTGTTTCAATTGAAATTTATATACACTTGTGGGCTTTATACACTTGTGTACATGTATGTATGTATGTATTATAGAAGGTCATATATATACCATATATCAGTAGTGTTGTATTGAGAGTATCAACATTTCTCTATCATATGAACCTGATTGCAATGTCAATTGTCATGTGACAAACTTTTCAGATATAATATACATAAACATTTATTATGCATTTTTTTGTTGTTGTTTTGTTCTGGCTTACTTTTTCATATGCATTTGTACAGTACTGCTCATGTCTGTTTGGGTTACATACAATGTGTTTTTCTTTCAACAACTTTCTTCCCTCAAACAGCACCCCATCCCCCTTTCGTTTTTTAATGATGTCTCATGTATGAAAATTACCATCTCATCATATCCAGTCATTCGCTACCACATTTCATTTGATTTTATGTATTTGTTTTTGTAACCTGAGACAAATGTTTGACCACATAATATCCACTATATTACTCCCTATCAGACGACTTGGCATCAATTTTGTTGCTCTGTTTTGTTCAACATGCTTTTGTTTGTTTGTTTTTTTTTTGGCCTATCTTTCTTCCCATTTCAATGACAAATAAAATTTACTATTATTTTCACATTGTGTTGTAGTGGGACATGTTGATTGAGTGGTAAGATTATAAGATGCTGTGTACTTTAGATCAGCTTTGCTTTTATATTATAGTTATATTATGGATAGTTTTTAGGTTTCTGTTTGCCTACAATTTGTGTTTGTTGTGGGTGTGTTTCTATCTGTCTGACTCTCTGTTTGTCTGTCTGGCTGACTCTCTCTCTCTCTCTCTCTCTCTCTCTCTCTCTCTCTCTCTCTCTCTCTCTCATTCACTCTCTTCTTTTCACTCTTTCTGTTTGCCTGTCCCTTTTTTCCCCTCACCCTTTCCTTTGTTGTCTTCAGCTTCAATTTCGTTCTCCAAATGAGTCTATTGAGTGGTGGTCCAAGTCCCATCCGAGCATATACAGCCAACAACTGTGGCGTAGAATAATTCTGTGGTAGGCAACGGGATTAAAGCAAGTGTTAGAATTTAGGAATGTGTTGTGCCTGTCAATAGCACATGAAATACCATCATCGTTATGTACTATAACAAACCAGGCGTGGGGAGGAATATTGGCTTTCTTTATGTTAAAGCCTAAATTCCCAATCTTCCTGCGTGTGTGACAGAGATTCTGTTTTGTTTCAAATTTCTTTCATCCTCATTGCTTGTTTATTTTGTCTTAATATTTGATAATTCTGCTGACTTTGAAGAATCGTTCTGTGTTTCTCTTGTTGTTGTTTTTTTTAGTTTTTGTTGTTGTTTTTTGTTAATCTTTTTTCTTTATTTTCTTATTTTCTATACCTTTTTTAATGCAAGACTTGTTACTTTTTCTGTTCAATCTGACTTGTATTCATAGCACGCCCACGTTTGTGGTTGTTTACACTGTTATGTTTATCTGTACTGGTTTGCATCATTTACGACACGGCAATCTTCGACCGCTAATGTGGACAATACCAGTAATTTGAAAAAGTCTGAAACGTATTTTGTGATGCCACCCAATATTTTAGTAATATAGACCAGAACTGAGAAGTAGGTCAATGTTAGGTCACTGTTCATGTATAAGTTTAGAGTTATGGATTCTATTGGATAAGGTTGCGATTATTTTAATAAAGACGCAATCTTGACCCTGAACTTCCGTAATTCATTTAATCTCGAGCGAGAAAACAACGAACGAGTCAAATTATGATGTGGGGGCACATGGTCAATGCAGAGTATTTTAAAAAACAAATAAATCACCAGAATTTCTGCGAAAGAAAATTTTATTTGCTCTTTTCTCTTTCATTCTACCATTCGAAAATGGGCATGTCGATTTAAGATAATATAATCTCTCTTTATCTCTTTCACACTCCGTTTGTCATTCTCTCGTTAATATTATCTTTTCATTTCTCGTCTCACAAGTGTAACCCGATGTCGTACGATGGTATTTCCAGCCTCAGTGTAATAGTGCATAATTATAAGTGTTGTCGCGGAATTTTGATTCATCTGTTTAGTGTCAGTTTCACAGCATCTTCCCTTTTGCATCATCGTGTGGGCAGCAGCAGGTGCATGGATTCAGTGATAACATAATTTCGTAACAGATTAATTTCACAACTTCACCAAGCTCCAGTGTCAATAATAATAATAATGATAATAACAGTCATGATCATAATAATAATAATAAATAACACTGTTGATAATGATAAGTTACGCTTGTACTTGATGTATTGCACATTTTCAATTACATTTGATAATTCAGTCATGTAATAACAAATAAACACTCATACCGGCATTTCTATGTGAACCACATGCTGGCACCCTTTGCTTTCATTATTCCTAGTACATGCATCAATGAAATATACATGGACTATAATTATATACATGCGCATACCAGGACCACTTCGTTGTACATGTTAACATGAAAACAGATGGCATTTCGATGCTTCTATTCAATTGTAGTATGAATCGTATAAAGAAATGAATGAGTTAAACCTGGCCTGCATTTCATTCCTTGTACTACCTACACCAAAAATCTCTTCAAGAACCACATCCTTTTTTCTGTTCGTACATTCTCAAATGTTATACTCTATCCTAATTTTTGCCGTGGCCATTTATAATTTCAAAGAAAGTGACTTCCACACATCGTGCCTTTAGGGGAAAACAGTTCATCCGAAGTAATTTAGAGTCACAGCATGGACCTTTTAGTAGGGGGGCCAAGCCGTCAAATGGCCGGGAACCTTGCACAAAAATATATACTCCTGATTTTGCTATAAATGTTAGGAGAACCACTCTGGGCTACTGAAAATGCCGGATATAATGAGATAAAGGGTGGCAACGCTAAGAAATTCGTCAAAAACATCCCTTACGTGACGTTACAGATTTGCGCTCTTTTCAGCCAAAATGATAGTAATAAAGTTGTACCAAGCCAAATATTACAGAGATACCCATACTTAATATACATCAAATTGAAAAGCTTTCAATTTCCTACCACATGAACGTTATTCGTACTGATTTGTGTTTATTACAAGAAATCTATTGGACAAAATCAAAACTATACCCCTTATATCGCTGAACATTGCGAGTCCAATATTTTAAAAAATCTCATAAAATATACCGGGTGGCTAAAGTTGAACTTTACTGCCTATTATCATAGACAAGTACCCATAGAAGTTTTTGAAAAACATATTGCAACAATTTGAAGATCAAATTATTAATAATAGCAGTTACAGTAATACGTCTATTTGGAGGATCCGCTCTGAACTGCTTCACCTATTTAGAAATGTTAGTAATAGTACGTTACGTCTATTGTTTATGCTAAGATATGTATACAATATTGCTAGCAGGACTTTCTACTTAGTTTGAAACACTGGTCGAAAACCACATACAGAATACGAGCATTCTCATCACGAAGGATATGTCCCTTCACCGCTGAAGTGATAAAGTCAGACTTTGTTTGGGGAAACTTGTAGTGGCATGGGTCCACAGGCAACAAGGATGTCTACATCTGAAACCCTATGGTGAAATTTTCAGTAGAAATCTTACACACTTTGTTTCAACACTGGCTTGCTGGCAGATTGCATTTCCACCATTTGACCAAAGAGAGATGACGACAGTGAGTGAGTTGTAATGGGAACAAAGTCTCTGTTAGGTTACAAACGCGTGCACAGTTGAATCCAGGTTCAATAGTTAGCTCAAGAGCGGAAGGTGTATCTCTGGCCCTACCGTGAACCGCACAATAATGTGTTCTCACAACTTCAGATGACAACTCTCTTTTGCCCAATATTCCACACACTCTATGCCAAAAATTTCATTTTTTTTGTTTTGTTCTACCGATGAAGGAAAAGTACAATCTTTCAAATATTTGCAATTAAAAACGTAAGAAGGTAAGCAATGCATTTGAAGAAATTTGTTTTCTCCCTCTTGTAAATCTATCCCTTGCACTTATGCAGTTTCATAATAATATGCGGTCACATAACTTGGCCACCGATAGGTTTATCAGTTTTCTGCTGAAGCCTTGGGAAACGGGGAGGGGGTGGGGGCATTTAGGTCGTTTCAGTGAAAAGATCTGACCAAATGCTATGCCACACACCAATTTGCGACGCACAGCATTGTCTACTGGAAAGAAACCTCTTAACGAGGACAGGATGAAGCCCTATACGAAAGACAAGTAATACAGTCTGCAGTGTACGTAGCTGTTGTGATCTTCTGCGAAAAAATATGCCAGCAATCAAATGAAAAGGCCAGTATCTTCCCTTTCTTCTTCCCCCCCCCCCTTCCCCCTTTTCTGCCAGTACAAAAACAGTCATGATGGACAATCACTGCGAAACCGTTTGTCCACGGTTGCGTCGTTCGTTGACTTCATAGTTTCCTGTTCCCGCATGTCTAGGGTCCACCATCTTGCGAATTTAGTAAATTTGGTGGTGAATGCTGATCTCAAGGGGTCTTTGACGACTGATCTCAGTGCCCAGCTCGCCGCAGGCTGGCCAGTTAGTTTACCGCCCTCCTGTCAGCTGGAATTGTACCTCGTTCAATATTTCCCAAGATCGAACAGTATTGGGTGCAGGATCATCGATGTTCGGCATCGATATTGTGACGTCACAAGATAGAACATCAAAGGATCGCTAGTGTTGCAGTACCGTGGGTACCTAGGATCGGTGCTTACGAAGGCATTGTTACTGATGATAGCGAAACATTTTGGCCTCTCATAAAAAAAAACAACTCGACTGGCATCATTTGGCATCAAACTGAACCGAGATTAGTAACTATCTGACAACCTAATTCAGCAATTAAATTTTCCATACGTCCAATCGCTAGGTTCTGATAGTCTTACATAGAAGCCACACTCGAACAATATTGCGTCAATTTGAGAACAATTTGTTGTTAAGAGGTAACAGTAGCACAGAGAGCATCCAAAAGGAAAATATTTGGTAACAGATTGGTAAAACTACAGAAATTTATCACGGTGGTATTGGTTGTTCTTAGTACTCAGAATGGTGGAGCAGGAGAAATGGGTGCTATAATTCTTGTATACAAAAAATGTTTGGGCGTTTGGAAATTCTAAATTTATATTTTTGGGGGATTAATGTTACAATTAGCAAATTAAAAACTGGAGATCTTTTTGTAAGTGGAAGAGGTACTAGTATAACAAAATCAATGCACAATTTGACACTTGTTTAAAATGTGTTGTGGCACCAATCAAGCTGTTTCACAGTTCCCATTTATTCTAGCACCATATCATAATACTGCATTCGTTTAACGTCGAATTTCCCAGTTGTGCAAAAAGTGGAGTTGGAACAAACAGGAACTAAGGTCATGAAAAACTAATTATTTCTGTCATCGTCACTAACAAAACAACTTGCCGCCGTTTGCACAGAATCTGTAAATTAAATATGCCCAAACATAACAGTCATACATTTAAAAGTTATGGACATTATTATTCTTACACCCACTAGCAATTTCAATCAAGTATTAAAATCGTCCATCCAATCTATATACCTGTCCGTCCTTCCGGCTGTCTGACTGTAGATTCGTTTGCCTATATAGATCTATTTGCACGTCCTAAATATGCCTACCAGGTAGGCTACCATTTTCTACTCTCCCCTTTGGTGTGTGTGTTTTTAATTTATTCCTATAATGTAATGGTTCTAACACATTCTAAACCACCATAATGCATATTCTCACCTCGAGTTTTTTTTAAAGACTCGTCCAACAAAGAAAAAGAAAAGTTTTTTTTTTGGGGGGGGGGGGGGGGGAGGGCGTGGCAGGATTTCACTTCTTTCACAGTGGATCAACAGTATTTTTATTTAACTACCAGAACATTTTGAAAAACTACATGAAAGAACTTAATTCTGGATAAAATATACACAAAATCAGAGTATTATGCATTCAACAATATAATTATTTCTTCTCCAGATGTCACAAAGAACGAGTGAGGCCCTCCCTAGAGTATGGCTGCAGTGTCTGGGCCCCCCACTATCGAATTAACATAGACCAACTGGAAAGGGTCCAGAGGAGAGCTGCTCGCTTTGTGACGATTGACTATTCTAGAAGTAGTAGTGTAAATGAAATGATGAGAGACCTCGAGTGGACACCATTAAAAGAGAGAAGAGCAAAAAACAAAGTAAAAATATTTTATAAGGGCAGGGAGGGAAATATCCATATCCCACTGAACCACCTCACCATTAATACCAGAAGCAACAGAAGGGATAACATAAAATATAACATCCCGAGCTCGAGAGTTAACAGTCATCTTTATTCATTTTACCCTAATGTCATCAGGATCCGGCAGAAGTCCAAACAATATCGTCTGCAACGGCTTTTGACAATAAACTGAAGAACATAATTATCCGTTGCAGCTACCATTGTAACTAAAGCGCGGGTATATTTTTGTGCTCAAGCTGGATACCAAGAGATATTTATACCAGAGATATTTATACAAGAGATATTTATACAACGAATATATACTTTTTAAATGGTTCTAATATATCCAAGGTTTTTACCCTGTTTTTAGCCTCAGAGGAGTGACGTCAAGTCGCATAGTGTAGCTGAAGTATCGTGATTATAGACGAATCAACTATGCAAGAAGAAGAAGAAGAAGAAGAAAAAGGCTGTGAGTTGAATGCGCAAAAGAATTGTTCCGTTGCATTAATGCCAGCGTCCTATTTTTCCCCCCCACAAAGGTAGATTACTCCCTTCGTTTACGGAAGTGAAATTGCCAATGTTATTTGGCAACAGTCGCACAGCCTCTTGTTCTATTTTTATCGAGAAACCAGGTAGATGTGTCGTTCTTGAGAAGGTAAGAACAGTTTTTGTTTCTTTTTGCTGTTACGAGACGGTGTATTTAAAAGTAGGTTATTCCGTCCGGCGGGGAACGTACAGTGAGCCATCGAGTTGGTTAAGTTAACTCACGCCAAGGCAGACAAAAGTTCCATAGGCCTACATACGCCATACGTACATATTTCCATGACAGGCAGAACTGAGTAGTACTAGATCTAGATCTAGAATCTAGATCCAGATCTGTTCTGAGTCGACATTTTTATCAACTTCCTTGTTGTCAGGACATTTATTCCACAGACATATAGATCTAGTCCTAGATCTAGTCGATCTACTCAATTATTGGTTCTGTGGATTATACAGCAAAGAATGAAAGATGTGTACTGTAACCGTAAGTGCTGGCCTTTGAACAATTTTCATTATCTTATTGTTTCTATTATTTCATTTGCACTACTCTGACAGTTTTGATGATAGCGTTCATCCCTCTTCAGTCCTTTTAACATAATCAATGATCAGAGTATTAATAAGCCTTTCATTAATTTTATGAAATGGAATTGTTTATAATTTGAAACCCATCAATGGGAATAAGATTGGCAAGTGATGGGTAGCTGCTGTGTTGCTTTGAAGTAGATCCTTCACCTGCCCATTATGATTAAGCAAGTGTTCCATATTACATCCAGCGATTTCTAAATTGTTAGGTCAGGCCTTAACTTGGAATCTGTAATTAAGTGTAAATCATTTTAAATATAGATTTAGATTAGATTTTTTTTTTTATTTTCATTTAGCCTAAGTAGGTACCGGCCGCCAAATTTTCATTTGTCAGTAATTTGATGACACCAATTCACAGCCTACAACGCCATTATGAACTGTGTGTCACCAGAACACAATGGCTTTAGTATTAAAAGAAGTGAGGTCACTGGGTTGAAATCATTCAACATTACTTTACAACTTGCTGAATGACAAAAGGAGTGGTTAGTTTCAAAAACTTAATTATAATATTGTTATGTTAAGGAATCAGAATCTGTGGTATGATCAATCATTAAATGTCCTTTACATTAATGAATGTTCATGAAAATGAGACATTTAATATCAATGGGAGAATGTTGGTTATAAATGGTGGCTGCCATTATCCGCCAACATTATCGGCGGATACTGCACAGGTTTATCCCCCGATAATGTTGGTGGATACTGCCCAGGTTTATCTGCTGATAATGTTGGCGGATACTGCCTAAGTTTGTCCGCGGATACTGCCTGGGCCGCCAACACTCTCAGCAGATACAGCCTGGGCCGGCAACATTATCGGCAATTACTGCCCAGGTTTACCTGCCAACGTTATTGGTGGATAAAGCTTGGGTTGATTGCTGTTAAAAAGACTTTTATGAGAAAAGAAAAAAAGAACTACCCTGCTGAGAATCGAACCACTGTCCCCAGATTGACAAGTGAAGGTACAAAAAAAAAAAGGATTTATTCCCTATTATTGTTCTTGGATTAAAAAAAACAAAAACAACTTGATTCCTAATAAAAAGACTTTTATAAGAAAAGAAAAAACACCTATCCTGCTGAGAATCAAACCTCTGGCTCCCTACTGGCAGGCAAAGATACAAAAAAGAAAATGGATTTATTCCCTATTATTGGTCTTGGATAAAAAAAAAAAAACAGTTTGATTCCTAATAAAAAAAACTTATAAGAAAAGAAAAAAAAACTGCCCTGCTTGCGCTGAGAATCGAACCACTGTCCCCCGATTGACAGGGCAGACACAAAAAAAAAAGCAAACTGCATTTATTCCCTTTTGTTGTTCTTGGATAAAAAAAAAAAAGATTGATTCCTTACAAAAAGACTGCTATTAAAAAAAAAAAAATGGCCCTGCTGAGAATCGAACCACGATCCCCAGACTGACAGGCAAAGATGCTAACCATTATGCTACTAAGACCCTGTGCAATTGTGAGCAAATTCTTATGAAATAAGCATGACTAAACCAAGAAACCCATATCTACGGATTAGACCTGAATCTTCATATCCATTTAATCAATAAATTCCATTCTTGTTCAGAAAATCCTCCCCAATTTCAATCATGTCATCATTTTCAACACGTGCACAATACGAGTGATGATCTGGATGAACGGAACAAGGGAGGAAGACAGGGAAGGGTTTGAATTGGGGGAGATCACTCGCTATACAAAATTTATGCTGGTGGATAAAAAAAATCCTAGGGGAAATTTTATCCGCCAGTATCAGCGGATAAACATTTTGATAAATGATTCGGAGTAGCAAATATGAAATCTAAAGTAAATTAGAAATTCTACTTGAAATATAACCGTGTCATCATAAATTTTGAATATTAAATGCTGTTCACTGAAATTGTATTCATCATGAACTTCATAAAGGTCAGGTTTCTATTGAACATTTGTGTCATCATCATATGAAATCGAAATTGGTCTGATGTATTGTGATAATTATATGATTGATATAGCCAGTTGCATGCCATTTAATTAGAGTAAAGAAATACTTAAGAGATATTCAAAAGTTTCGTCATCATTTGTTCCTAAAGCTGTAACTTTACTAAATTCACTGATGTATGAATATTTCAGATACTGATGAAGTTAAGTACTTCAGGCAGAGATGGACGAATTAGGCCGTATCCATGCAGTAGTGCTTCGGCGTGACAGAGCTGCATTTATGGCAAGGCAACATTTACAGCAAGACATTAATTACCAACAGCTTGTCAATAACCGTGGCAGAGGACGCATATATCGTTATCAAGGGCCCCTTCCCAGGGGTCTAGCTGCTGCCAGGGGTGAGCCGAGAATTCAGCGGATTAAGGTTGAAGATGATGTCTTGAGGTAAGGTTTACATTTGGTATTTGAAAGAGATAATTGATCAAAATATTATTGCGAAATGTTACCATTTTTGTCTAATAAGCAATTTTAATATTCATCATAACCCAAGAGCTTTTTGGGAAGACTCAGATTTTATTTCTATTTCAAAAAGAGTTTATTAAATCGTTTAAATTAAACATATGGGGTGTCCAAGTATTGTTGAAAATGTTAGTCATTGACCCTTTCAAAGGGTTAACTTTGAAGGCACAGGAGATGAGTGAGTAAAGCTGTTATTCGCATTTGTGCCATCTAGATCAAGTGAGTAAAATGATGATTTTTGAGATAGCTCCTAAAAATGTCAGATCACACACATCCATTAGCCTTGATGCAATCATACCAGCAGCTCATGTACAAAACTTGCAGTTGAATTATTATGTTCGATTCAGGTTACCTACATGCTGCAAGAATTGTGTCTCATACAATGAACATGAGTGGTTATTCAGCACAACATCATATCTAAAGTGTTGATCAATGTATCTTTCTTCTTTTATTTTAATTTGGTATTCAAATTAAAACTGCAATTTAGCTGAGCTCATTTTCATAATTGCCATCTCCATCTTCACTTACAGTTACAGTGGTGGACCAGCAGATTTTCCTGGCCTGTACATAGCACCACATGCCCTTGACCACTACAGTAACTATTTTGAGATTGAGATACTTGATATAGGTGAATTAGGACAAATAGGTAGGTATTGATATTGAATATGTCATTTATTGCATAATATGACAAATGCTTTGTCTAACCAAGGTTTTTTTTTTAAAAGTATAAATAGGAAGCACATAATTATTATGATTTATCAGTGTTTGTTATCACCTTTTGTAAAAATGTTTTTATTGCGACATTTCCATTGACTCAGACACATGATTTCAGTTCTGGTCAAACAGAATGTGTTACAGGAACTGTAGGTGCTGCATCATTGGAAAAAAGACACAAAAAAAACACCAGTAGTGTTCAGCTGACACCTTTTGTGCTAAAAATGCAAGTTTTGAAAGTAAATGAAAAACACATATTAATTTTGGGACAAAACAAGTATTTACTAATCTAGATGTTACCATATTTTCACCAGAAGATGATGGGGAGTTTTCCTATCAGTATCTTGTCCTCCTATTTAGCTGTCAACCAGGATGTTATTACAATAAATCCTGTATTATTATATTTTCAGGTATTGGATTAGTGCCACTCAAGTATTCCTTGAATGCTCAGCCAGGTGTGGAAGCCAACTCCATTGGTTATTTAGCTGAGAATGGCAGGTAAGAAATATTGCCCTCTTCCCATTTTCTGTTACCTTATACATGACGTTGTGCAGGACATAAGAGGAAAGGGTGCAAGTTTTAATATTTTCTGCTTTTGTGTTTGTACAGCTATTAAATATTTATGGAGGATCCCCATCACCATTCACTTACCCAAACATTGAATTAAAAAAGTATTTTACATGCAAGTCAAAAATTTTAATGGTGACCATCATCATATTACAAAAGAAGTAAGGCCTACACTGTAATCATGAGAGGCTTTTTAACCGCTGAGCCTTAAATTCTACAAATGTTATATTACGTATAGAAAGACATAAAGGTGTACGTGGGCATATTTTTAAAAGTTCTTGAAGTTTGCTATACTTTTAATACTTTTGTTGATTTTTAGCCACAACTAAGTTGAACACGAGAAAGTGTTCCGACATTTTAAGCGGGGAAAAGTTAACTCAACTTCAAAAACCACTTTTTATGTATTCCCCGAGATAGCGGGCCAACTAATCGTTCTAATCCGCCTGTCTGTGGTACACCCCACACCTCTCTAACTTACATTTCTCACTTTGTAGTGATAGTGATAATATCCGCACTGTTGGCTGTCAAACTTGTTCCGTGTGATGGGTTACTGCCCTCAGTATATTTTTTTGGGAGACGGTGGTGATTGTCATCAGCTGACAACATAATGATGCTAGTCTCTGTAGTCATAATTTTTGGAGAAATTAGAAGTGTTTAGTTGCATTACCATTGTGTACTATAACATGATTATTAGTGATTGAATGCAAAAAGGTCATTTAATGTGATATACAATGCATGAAGTTTGAGGTTTAGAATAGTTGTTGAGTGTGCAGACTATGTTGAATTGCTGCAGTGAAAGGAAAAATGGATTTAATTTCTAAATTCTAGTCTGATCTTGGTCAAAATCCATAATAAAGTTACTATATGTACAATTAAAATGTCAGCTTAACAACATATGCTAGTTTTGGAATATAAAGATTTCTGAAAGGAAAGCAGAAAAGAGTGATTAAAAATTACTGAATGCAATAACCAGTTGGTTATGCCAAAATCGTTGATGCAGTATGAGCAATGTATGATATGATGTGGAATTATAGTTGTAAGAATGTGCAATGTACTCACCTTTTTATTTCCCATTTATTACTCTAGTCAGAAGACATTCTATAGCCATTAATTTTTTTGAACCACATCAGGAACTTAAAATGTTAATAACCCTTTGACAGGACTTGATGATAGTTCATTTGTGCACAGGTCTGTGACTACCCCATGGTTTCTTGCAGGTTTTATGTGAACTATGGTCGAGGCATCTTTGACATGAATCAGTCTGGACCAGCCTGTGGTATGGGGGACAGAATGGGTGTGGGAATTAGACCCATTGATGATCCTGCAGGTGGTGACAGATTTAGTTCCAGAATATTCTTCACCAGAAATGGACAGGAGGTGGACATTATTTTTGATTTTTTTTTGTTTTTGGTCTGTCTTATGACTGTTCAGACTTTCTGTGTTATTGAGTTGAGAAGAGCTCGGTCCAGATTTCTAGAGTAAATAAAAGCTGTTCATACTATTTTTTTTTTATCAGATTAGGCAAAATTGCCTGATTTTCTTCCAAGTTTTTCCAAGTAATGAGAGCATCATATTCAATAGCAAATTTTGTGGTGAATGTTAATGGTTATCATTGTTCCTCACTCTTTCACTTGTATTTATGTATTGCTGTTTAAGGTGCAGCTTTACGCCCATTTCATGCCATTTCACCCGATTACAGGATTTTGTATTTCATTAACATGTGCATTTTTGTAATTGTCAGGGCAGCCCTAAAATGAATAATGTGGAATTTTTAGTCACTCAAATTTCTATTTAGAACGTTTATCCGATACTCACAGTGATCAATTGCAGTATCATTGAAAGTATCAAAGCAGTTGATGTGTCAGTGTCGATCCATGCTGTGATTAGCATGTGGATGAGACAGGGGCAGCCAGTTTACAGTGTAAACAGTAATAAGGTTTTGTCTCACTCCAACAGGTGAAAAGTTTTGATATGCCAATGCAACCATACCAGCTGTTTCCTGCGGTGGGGATGCAGTCAGAGGGAGAAGAGGTGATCTTGAGGCTGGATGCCTTGTGGAATCCCAATGATGTCACACAGATGGTGGTGGATTGTGGGGAGGAAGACTGGGTCAGGCTAGATGATATACGACTCAATGGAACGGTAACAATAACTGAGCTATGTTTGCTAAGTTTGTTCTAACATGTTAGACAATTACAGGGTTTCTGCAAAATTGTTCAGAACACTTACATTGTACATGTGCACTTCAGATGAAATGTCATTCAGATTTTCTGAAACCATGGAGAAACGCGGTACAGTTTAATGCAAGAGAATTGTTATCATGTTTTTGTCTCATGATCTGTTTTGTCTCATGGAGAAGCGGCGCATCTTCAAAATATTAATTGTGATGTAACTAAGAAGGGTGATGGAAATTGCTGGATTTGAACTGTTTTATGGTCATCAGCAAGCAAATTCTCATTAATAAGTGTACCAGCAATAGCAGAGGAACTTTATATCATAACTTTTACCAGTTTATCAGAGTGCTTACTTGGCTATGCTTAACCAGAAGAGGGAGTGATCAATGGTTGATAAATTTCATGTTCTGATGAGATCAAACTGGAGCAGTGGGACAAGGGAGATAACTAATAGATGTTTGGGGATATAAAGTTTGTTTTATAACATAATGAGTCTGATCTGAAAATGACTGTTTTATGATAAAATATTTGTCTTGTGGTTGAAATTAAAAAAATATTAATTTAGAGGTAGTCGTAAAGAAAGATGTGTTATGTTTTTCCCCTGTAGCTGATTATCTGTTAGAATAAATCTTCAGCCAGAAGGTACAGGTGTTCCCTATGTCAAGTTGATCTGCTTTTCTACACCCAGAAAGAAAAAAATTGTTTGAAATCATAGCATATGGTAAAAAGATGAGAAAATTGGAGGGAATGTAAGAAAGATTGTTTTCTGTTAATTAGCCATGAGCAGTGCATAAATCATTGCCAGGTTCAGGACAGCTCAGCCAATTGTAGCCAATAAACATTAAATATATAATATTTTTTGTGAAAATATACTTGGAATGTGCTGAGGTTCCCAATAACTACAAAATTTTCAAGGCAAATGTTCCAAGCTCCCATAGCTTGCATAGTGAAAGTGTTCACTTAACACATGCTCTTTCATTATTTTTGTTTTTTTTTGCTTGTCATCACTTGATTAAGTTACTAATGTTGTCTGTTTTAGACTTTGGAGTACACAGGCCGGGGCAGAACTATTCACGATGTGGGTCTGGCACAGGCAAAATATCCCTTAGACACAACGAATCATTATTTTGAATTTGAGATAGTTGATCCAGGGGACAAGTGCTATGTTGCCATAGGGCTTGCCAAACAGGTAAGTAAAAAGTGAATCTAAGTGTTTTGTTCACAATTATAACAGTTAAGAGAGAAATATGCAATTCTATTTTAACAACGTATGTCAATGATCATTGTCTCCAGGCAAGTTCCTGCCCTTCCTCTGGCATGCTGATTGGTAAAATAAGAAATCTGATAAAAGTTATCATATTTTTCCTTTTATACATTATATCTTTGTCTTTGTCCAGAATTACCCCATGAGAAGGCATCCAGGTTGGAACAATGGCTCTATAGCATATCATGCTGGTAAGACAAATAAATTTAGTGGCATGTGCTTTTGTATGATTTTTTTGAACAAAGTATTTTCAGTTGTGAAAGATCCACATACCAAAATGTCTTAAAGTCATACTATGCGAAGTCGAGAATTTCATCCATGAATTTAAACTGTCAAATTATTGGGTTCTCAAATTTAATAGTTGAGTAAAACAAGTGCGTATAAAACAGTTTTTTGTTCATTTAGAATATATTTTCTGGAGTAGACTATGTAAATACTATTGTAATCTGGTAAAAAATGAAATTTTAATCACTTTTCACCAGATGATGGCAAACTCTTCCATGGCTCAGGGATGGGAGTTAGATTTGGTCCCAAATGTTCTATGGGTGAGTAAACTGAGAGAAATGTTTACCTTTTTTTTTATTGAATCTCTTAATAGTTTATTATAGGACTGTGATTTAAGAGTTGGAGTGATATTTATTTGTAAAGAATTCGATTGGGATAATAAGCTTTTTGCTTTGTGAATTATCAGCTTTTTTTTCTGTAAAGCTTAACTACACAGAAATAAGATGCAGAAAATATAGTTAGCTTGTATACTGTGTTTCTGTATAGAGGGTCAGATTCTTCTCTTACCAGCTTAATCTTAAGTATGGAAATTTGTTGATTTTTGTATTTACCTCAGATAACTCAGTCAATTACAAACTATGGTCTGGATATTCTTTCACATTGTAATCAGCCACTGTATCTTTGAATTGAAATGAGAGCCTGTTTGTTCCTTTGCTGTTAACACTAGAAAAGTGCCATCCGTAACCTACTTAGACTTGATTTTGACAGTTTTCAACACCTCCCTTCTCCATGTACACTTTTCAAATGCTTGGCCTCAAGCCTACCTGTACAAGCCTCCCACTATTAGAAAATAGAATAGTGAATGCCCATGGAAAGGCCTTGATGTTTGAAAGCTTTTTGTAGTACTTTCATGGACCTTTTGACTGCTTTGATTTAGAATATCACACACACAGTTGATTACTAGGTAATTCATTTACCTTGCTTTTCCTACCATTTTTTAATTCATTAACACAATCCAGAAGCACATGGTCAGTCCCCAGAAAGCCCCCCCCCCTGTGCTTTTCATACACTGGGGCACCCTCCCAAGTGTATGTACTTTATGGATGGCCCGAAAGTGGGAAGTGACACCGACATATATTCGGATTCAGCTGGTTAAAGTTTTCCCTGCGGAGGATTTTTGTTGTATTTTCCAACTTGTCTTGGGTCAGCAGCACTAAAGTGCTTGGGTTCTTTTCAGGTGACACAATGGGATGTGGTATCTTTTTCCCCCCCGACTACGACAGTGAGACTGACAACCTCAGTAATGATGAGGATGAAGGGGCCAAGGGTGAGGATGAAGATGAGGAGGAAGATGATGATGAGGATGAAGTCCCACTGGATGAAATCCTGGGTATTGGTGCCTCGGACGATGAAGATGACCTGTTTTTCAGACCGCCCAAAAGACGCCATTGCAAAGGCAAAGGAACCAAAGTAACAGTAAGTCACGGATTTAGTTCAGGGAGTCGAGACATTGCTTAGTTTCTGTAGTGTGTCAGCACTGACAATCTCTAGAATACAATCCCTAGATTTAAATCTCAGTTTTACTGTCTGACTGAGTTCCCGCCTATACCAGTTCTAATTCTATTTGCTGATCCATTTTTTATAAGCCCCAGGTGATGTATGGTAGTACTGTAGTATTGTCTTTGTAGAATGAAGATGTGTATTTCATGCCTGTTGCACTGAAATATAAGGGTCAATACTGATATGTTCGTAGCAGAGCCAATTTCAGGATTCTCACTATTAAATTCATTACAATTGTAATGCCTGATTTGGAGCACAGCTGCATTTCATATTAATTGATGTCCCTCTGAAAATGCCATGAATTTACACATCATCAGTTGCCCTGTCTGGAAAGGACATTGGCGATCACAGCTCTCCACTCGGATCTGTCATCAGCCAACCACAAGAAGGAGTTGTTGTTGTGACTTTTGTTTGTTGTTCATGAATTAAGACTTTCAGTGAAAGTTTTTCTCTGTCTACCCCTGCTTTTCCTGCCTTCAATCTTTCCTGTAACTGCTAGATGTTCGAGGCGACAGATGTGCCCTAGAAATTTCAGTTGCCTCTGTCTTATTGTTTTAATTAATGATCTTTTCAGATTAGAGTCTCTCATTACTGATTCATTTGATTTTTTCTCCATCCATGATATTCTCAATATTCTTCTAATAAACCATATCTCTGCTGCGTCTAGTTTCCTCTCTATTTCTTTATTCATTGTCCAACATTCACATCCGTATAAAGTACTGACCACACATATGTAATTGTCACCAAACTAGAAGCTAAACCTTCAGATAGAGGCATCATTCAAGTACACGCGCCAGCGTCAGAAAGTGATGATGAAGAAATAGAAAAATTTTGTGTAGAGATAGAGCAAAAAACTATCTGAAATCCCAAGATGTGAAGATAGTAATGGGCGACCTCAGTGCCAAAGTGGGAGATCAAAGAGTAGAAGATATTGTTGGACCTTGGGGAATAGGAAATGAAAATAAACGAGGAAGTAAACTAATCGAGTGGTGCCAAATAAGTGACTTCATAATCACCAACACCTGGTTTGAAAACCATCTTAGGCGGCAGTGGACATGGGTGAGCCCTGGAGATAAAATTAAAAACAAAATTTACACATAACTGATTTCGAAAGATATTATATTTTCTTCTGAAACTGTCAGCTTTGGCCTTTTTGAAATGTTTTTCTGCGAGCTGGCATGGAAGTGGGATGAGGAGGGTGGTAACTCTTTTTAAAACTTTTCCTCAGGTATTTTTTACCAGGAATGGAAAGGTCATTGGTCATCGAGAAGTCACCGTGCCCAAAGGGGGCTTCTATCCCACTATTGGCATGCTCAGTTGTAACGAGAAAGTCCGAGTTGACCTACATCCACTGACTGGATAACTTGGATCTACAAACAGCCTGTATCTCATGTTTTCACCACAACTGATCCACACTGATATAAATAACTCTATTGTTTGTCTTCATGCTGCAGCTTGTTACCAAAATGTCATTTTAGATCAGTTATCTTTTTTTTTTCCCCACACAATGAGGTCTGTGATTTTATCATACTTTGTCAAAACTCAGAGAATGGTTGTTGTTGATGTTGTAGGTAAAAAGGTGGTGTGAGAGCATTAAAATGTGAATGTAAATGAAAGTTGTATGTATGTTGTCATCAGCACCAGCATATTTGAGGTTAGAACTTGTTAGTGACTTGCAGTGGAAAACTTTCCTTTCCATTGTAAAACGCTTATTATATTTATGAGAGCAGAACCACAAGGCTTTGCCTTTATACATTACAGTGAACTGAAGCCCCCAGTTTCACTTCACAGGCCTGTAGCAAAGAGTCATATAACAATCATATTGTCCCACTAGACAGTGTCTGGGTAACAATAGGCAGTAACAATCAAGATTTCTCTCACAATTTTTTTTTTTTGTTTATTAAAATTTTCAGTCTCTGGTAGGGGCCATCTATAAAGTATGTACGATCGCAGGGGTGGTGGGTGCCCCCAGCATATGAAAAATGTATAAATGGGGAGGGGATGAAGTTCTTGGGAGGGTACATATGCTTTTCAATTATTTGTTACATGGCAATAGATTTAAGAATTTGGTTTTATTCACTGGGTTTGTTTGTTGTTTTTTTTTCATCTACAAAGTTGGTTGTGGTCCTGTAGAATTCTATAATAGTCATATTTGTTTTGAAACAGTGAAATAATCCATACAAAATGCAGGTTGAAGTATTAAAACACCAAAGTTTATTCATTAACATTCACCATCTTTGTGGGAGTTGCCCTGTCTGTGCAGAAAGCTTACAGAGGAGGGAGTTCGGTCAGGATGTGCTAAAATGGAGTGTACATCCTTTATGGATCCTATACTGGAGGCGGAGACATATCTTGCCTGGTTGTTTAAGATTTCTGTACGATCACTGGTATGTCTTCTTATATGCAGACTAATCATCCTCAGAAACTGGGCAGGTTCTGCAGCCTGCAGTTTAGTTGTCTATGCAGATTCTTAAACACCAGCACTGTTAGTAAATACTGTACAGATTTCAATTCATGACATATAGAAAATGTTCTAGTCTTAAGGAGTTGATTATGGCTGCAGATGTCTACATCTTGAAAATATTATGCAGACCATAATGCATTTATCTATATCTAGTTTGAAACAGCATGTGAAACAAGTTAGCTTTATCAGAGATGTAAGTTTGCTGATCCGATTTTTTTGGCCTAGTTTTCCAAGTATCCCTGTTCCAGTGTATGCTGACCAGGTTTACTGCAGCCGTGTTGCGCAGTGATTTCTGCGTACGGGATTGAATTTTCCCCACTTCCAACTGAAAATGTACTCATATCTCGGCTCTGTAATATTTTAAATTAAATTTCAACATTTAAACTACAGAGGGTCATTTGACATAATCAAGGTCAGGAGAATTTAGGCTGTTCAGAGTGAATACAAAATTTCCATATCAGATAGGATCGTTATTTTGCAGCACAGTGGATGTACATTTGATTTTCTGGATAGCTGAAAGTATGGAAGATACATATACACATGTATATTTAGGCTTGAATGCAGTTCATGAAGTGATTATTGTTTTATTGTGATGTAAATAGTTGTTTTCGACTGACCAGTGCAAAATGAGATATCCATGTACAGACCTTTCATGTATAGTTGTCGTTGTTTCACCCACAGTATTTTTTTTTATTCTAAGGCAATGATTCCTTTATTCAGGTCTGTTTTAGTTCAGTACAAATTATGGCAAACTAAAAGGGTTATTTTAACATGACTAATTTCTGTAGCTTCATGGGAGAGACATTGCGCAGTTGGCTGTTGTCATAAGTACGTACGCATTCCAAGCGTTTTGTGCTAGGGGCGTGAAGGTATATGTACTATCCCTAACCCCACCCTTATCCTCAACCCTAAATCTTATTGGATCCCTAACCCTGCCCCCTGCCCTTTCAACCAAAAAACAGGAGGAAAACAAAAGAAAAAATCTGAAAGAATAATTAATCATAATTAATTAAGGCTGTTGTCAAGGAGCATTTTTGGAAGAGCTCTCTCGCTCTGGAGTCACAAAAGGCTTTAAAATGCGTACCCCTAACACAAAAAAATTTGGCTGGCTTATGTACTTGTAAGAACAGCTTTCGCAGTTTTATACCCAGCAGCAGTGTCTGTAGTTAAGGCAGCCAGGTGAAAATTCTGTAGGTTCTTGATATGGAGTGTTAATTAAATTTGGCAATGATGCAGTTTTAATCTGATTAGTTGATCCAGCACAAAACTGAATTTAGCTCAAGTTTCTTTTTAAGGGTTTTTTTTGTTGTGTATTTATTTTATTTATTTATTTTCCAACCTAAAATATCCATAAAATGTGAAATGAAAATTTAAATGTCAGTCAGAAGAATGAACAATATTGAGAATGTATGGCACAATAGCTGAACATCCATTGAAAAAGTATTGCTCAAAATATTGATAGGTTATCGATCATCATTTGATAGGCATACACATATTTATCAATAGTTTCAGGGTATAGGATTATGCTTTATTTCATGCAATGTTCCCATAAAAAATGACATTTTTTTCTGCACTTGATTTGACTAGATATGAGGAAACTGAATCATTGATCTACGCAGTTTGTTGATTTTTTGTTTTGTTTTGTTTAAAAAGTGCTGCTTCAACTTTGAGTCATAGTTTTTGTACCATAAGAATCATGGTTGATGAATTAGTAGTTGCGTGCATGCCAGGGAAATGTTGAATGAAATCCCAGTTACATGTACATATTTTGGTATTTCAGCTTTGAAATGTTTGCATTTAAACATGTGTAAATCATGGGCTGAAATAAATTTCTGAATGGGAGAACGTATTGCTTGAGCTTGCCTTGTTCCACTGAGCTGAACATTCATCTAGTGGACACAGGTGGAAAGCCAGGGAAAACAAATGAATATGTAATCAGAATATTTGTCTGTCATTACATGTACATGTAAACATGGTAAAAGTACCTACTAATTTTAGGAGGACAAAATAAAGAAGATGTTTATATAGTAAAGATTACCATCCTTTCAGAAATGTTTTGTCACATAACATTAGCTGTCATTTGGTTCAGTCCACAGGATCAAAGGCTGATATTGTTTCCCTTCAGTTTGAAATTTTTAAATTTGAAGTCATAAAAAATTCTTTCCCCACTTATTCAGTTCTGCTCTTAACTTTGGACAACATTGAGTTTCTGAATGTCAGTGACATCATGTCTGCTTTGGAGAACAATGGCATTTTGAACCAGTGCCTGTCCAAGTTGAATAATACAGTTAATATGAAATGAAAGTACTGCAGCCATTACATGAATTAAATGTTAGGTGACAGGAAAGTAAAGGTGTTCATGATCACACTTCTCTGTACATATCTGTTCATGAAACTTAGAAATTTTTAGTGTATCCAATCAGAATCCGCCCATTATTATCTATCGTAAATGTGAATATTTTCTTATGTGTACATGTAATATTCTTATCTGTCAGTGTGAATGTCCATATTGTTACAGGTTGAAATGTGATGAGGCATGTTGGCACTTCATGAAAACGAAACGCGAAATAAATTTTCGAATTTGTGTCATGTTAAAAAGTGATCATAAAAAAGCACATAAATAGTGTTCTATTTTTGAAAAAGAAAAAGAATGAACGATATCAATTATGAAGTCTTTCATTATTCACTGTAATTAGGTCTAGTAGTAGTAGTGAGCACTATTGTACATGCTTAGAACTTGATGAACCACTTTTCCTGATATTGGTTGAATCTTCTTTTCAGTGTATTTCCCAATTCTGTCCTTCTGATCAGCCAGTATTGACCAAAATGTCTGTTATCTGTACCTTCCTGGTTGAAAATGTTCTTCTCTTCTACATTTGGAAGCTATTTGTAGGGAAATTTCCTTAATAGATCCATCTAACAAAAGCAGAAGGTTTTTGTACACGTCTTTATTTTTCTTGATGACATAATACATATATGTAGTCCCTATTCTGGTACAGCACAACTTGACAATGATAATGGTCAGTTTTATCTAATGTACTTTTTAAAGAACCACAGAAAATCTGTGGGGTTTGCAGCAGGGCTTAGAACAAGATAAATTATGGCAAAGAAGAAAACAAGAAAAGTTGTATGTTGCAAAAAAGAATGGATTAAAGGCAGAGTAAAATTGACATTAATGCACTACTCAAAGGATATTTAAGCTCCGTAATATTTTTTTTGAAGTACATAAATATGGAAATTCTTACAAGTTTATCTTAGAGTTCATTTTTCCTGAGAGAATAATATTTTAAGCTTTTGTGGTGCTACTTCCAAAGTAGCTATGTTCACCATGTATTGAACCAGTGCAGTGATGTGAAAGATCCCTGAATCAAAAGCCATTCAGGGTCGGGGTTTGGTTGATCTAATTTCTCACAGTGTTTTTAAGGCATTTAGTTATCAGCAACCTGATGGCGACCGAAGTCTTGTCTCTGAAATACATAATGTAGCTTCGTTGTGCTCAAAAAGGATGTAAAATTCAAGAAAAGGAAAAAGCTTTGCAGTGGGTTTTCCCAGCCTGACCCACATATTCAGGTACATTATATAAACTATTGTGCTAAGTGACAAAGAGATTACATTAGGACATCACCTTTTCTTGGTTCTCCTCAGTTTTTGTTGTCCCTTGGACTCTGAATATGGGCCAAGCATGTTTGATGATGTATTTTGTCCCTCTCTGGGACATGTCGGTCTTGCTGGGCTTTCAAGCTATTTATTCTTGTCCAGTGATTGTTTTTTGTACATTCATGTCTGAAGATGAACAGGAGAAAGGTTGTCCTCACTTTTAACCCTCTGCTGCCCAGGTCTAAATTGCCTTTTCCAATAAAATCCTTTAACATGCCAATTACAATAGTCAAATGAATGCAGAAATGTAACTCTGTATCGTGTAAAATAATTAACTATTAAATTGGCTTGTTGTCCAAATATAGAACACCGTCCATCAGGATACGTTTTACAAAAATGGAGCATTGGTCAGTCGAGGGTTAATGTGAGTTTCATCTCCAAATCTTGTACTCTCTGGGACAGCTTATTTAAACAGAGGCTTTTCATTCTTTATGTATGTATTACTGATATCACATTTGCTTCACCATGTCACAGTGGAGATCTGAGGAGACCTATTGGTTCAAGTATGACTGAATTAAGATGTCCGAAATAACCCGGTAATGAATCCTAAAGCCAAGCTTTCATTTCAGAAGACATATACACTAATGAAAAACAAATTCCACCATTCAGAATGAGCTTCTGATTCACCGAGAATATTTTTATCTCATTTTTTGAAAAAAAGAAACCTAGTAATATGTTCCTGCAGACTCCCTATACTTGTGATGTTGGTATCTCTGTCTCCATTAGAGGAAATAGATGTTTTTTCTTATATGTTTTAAGTGTCGGCATCAGATTTTAAATATGTTATGTCAACCTGATTTCATGCATGGTCATTTTTATTTATTGATTTGAAAATTTCATTTGTTTCAGCAAATACAATATGCACCACCAAAGTTTTAGAGTAACAAGGCAGTTTGTTTAGTAATCGATGCAAACTTTATCACAGAAACGAAACATGTAGTAAGTTATAAAAGTAATGATATCCACTTTGCAAGGAATCTTCTGTCGAGCCACTTGGCAAATATATTGGTGCTGCCTTTATATTATGGATTATTTCTGGAAAGTGAATTTCTTTCATGTCTGCATTTATCTCATTTAAAAAAAAAAAATTTTTGTGGAAATGTAGTCAGCACAAAACAACATTTTTCATAGATATAGGATCAACCTGAAGCTGAACAATAACAGGTTTTAGGAATATTGTCAGTTTTAATGATGAAATTGATCATCATATTTAATTTAGGCTGGTGAGTCACTCAGTATTTCCGGAGGTGAACAGTGGCCAAAAGCTTCACATAATCAGTGTATTCAGAATTTTTACTTCTTTTTTGCAGCAGGGAAAGTTGCTGCCTTTGCTGACTATTCTGAAGTAAATAAGGTTTTAAGTTGGAGTTTGCTTGTTTCCATTTCGACTTTATTGTTTTGATGCTTCTGAACCTGTTCATAGCTATGAGAATAGTAGTACAAGAAAGAAATGAGACACTTTAATCTATATCTCTCTCCCATCTCCAGGTTTTGGTGCAGATTTATGCTTCTGTGAGTGTGTTGCACTTTGTATAAAATTCAAGATTTTGCATTTCAAGGTGATAAGAGAAATTATATTTGGCAACCCTCAAGTTTAGTGTGGAAAGTTGTGTGCTTATTCTGGGCGTACAATTTTAAGGAATATTTGAAATTGAAATGCCTAGATTTCTATTGTGGACGTCTTAGTCAGCAGGCAAATTTCTGTGGAAAGATACACTTCATAGCATGGCAGTTGAACCATCAAAATATTAGATGTATATATTTGGTAAGTCCTGCATGAGAGCTTGGAGTCAGTCCACACAGCTAATCTCGGAAGACTACTAATATTGATTTGAAAGGCAATGCAGAAATTTTGGAAATGAAAACATTGTTATGAAATGTCTCTTTGTTTCCTGCTAATAAAAAGTTCAAAAGTATATTGTATCCAAAGCTCTGATGTATAATAATAAATATAATGCCTACACTGTATAATGAATAAGAAATTCACCCTTTTGTTGATGTTGTATAGCTCCTCTTGTATTTTACATCCCATTTGCCCGAGTGAGAGAGTCATTCAGTTTTATATCCAAATGTGATATTCAAAATCCTGTAAAGTCTGACAATGTAAAGTTATCTGTTCTTCATTTTGTTTGATTCTCATTTCCTGACGGTTATTTGAACCTTCAAATTGTTTTATGATGTTTTCCCCAGTTATGTCATTTCTCCAAGAACCTTTTAATTTGCAAAATTTTCTATGTGGTTTTTCATCATGATTGGTTATTCTTGTGTTCCTTCCTCATTATGAATGATCAGCGTTTGTTGGTTTTTCTGTGCCCATTGTGAATTTCACAATGTCATTTGTTTCACCTATATGTATTAAAATGATTTGTAAATGACTTGAATACCTCTTTCAGTGAAGTGCATTGATGGTAAAGTGAAAAGTTCTGTTTCATAGACTGTGAAATTAGAGGCATGCCTAAGTCACATGAAAATGTTTGCCTTTGATTTTCATCAGTTTATCATTTGTGAGGCAAAACTTGTAAGCATGTATATTATATATTTTATTTCACAAAATGTATAGGACGCCTTCATTTCTCAGCCGACCAGTTTGGCGGGAGCACAGCACTCTTTTTCTTCATATTATTTTAGATGTAAGCCAAGTTGTGAAATTCTTGCTCACATTTCAAGAGGCAAAGGAATTTTTTGTTGACACAGCTGCTTAAGGGGACACTACTGTAGCTGCAAAATTTTTAAAAACTAAAATTTTGTTGGTGCAGGATTTTGTAATTTGTGTGTTTGTTATCACTCGCCAGTGTTTGTTTGTGCTATTTCAGTTTGAAAATTCATGACATAAAATTACTGAATACTGAGAAAATAAACTTTTTACTACATGAACTGTAAAAGATTTTTGATGGTGTTTCTGAATGTGAAAGATATAAATACAGTGCTTTAGTTGCACATCAGTCTGGTAAAGAATTTCATCTATTCTTGGCATATTTTATATCTAAATTTTCTTTTATTTTCCCTTTTTTTTTTCAAATAATTTTTTATGGCTTTTGGAGTCTAATGTTTTTGTCCCATTGAATTTTTGGGTGAACTGAATCTATTAGGGTGACCGAACTGACATCAGATACATTCAGTCCGACAGATTTGAGAAACCATGCAATAAATTTTTACTGAGAGACCAAAGACCATTTGTACAAGTGTTACTGTTAAAAGATCATTTTTATGGCATTGAAACATCTTTGGTTATGGTTGTAATGGGAATTTACCATAGACTTTAAGATTGCTTCAGTAACACAGTGTTTAGAGATTTGTGTGTTAATATATAGCCAGGACTTGGAAATGGAAGAAGGAGAAAGAAGAACATGCATTCCTATGACACATTTCTCTAATTAGATGGTATTTACTTAGTTGAACATGCAACACCTTTGTTTGGGAGTGTCCAATTTTGACTCAACTTAATTTTAATGACAAGTCTTTTTCTTTAATTTTCTTAATAATCAGACTTGATGTTTAATTATGGGACAGATGTAAGGAACTTAAGTGTGTCGTAGTGATTTTATTCTGTGGTCATTTTGATATTACCAGCAGAATGGGCCATTAATATCTGGATTTAGTATTTACATATTCATGACAGAATTGATATCTGGTAAATTCAAGGAAGCCAAATTAACATAGATGTCCAGGATAACCAGGTCTGTCTTTGATCAGAAGGTAGTACACCATCTATTGTTAAATATGGAATCTTTTTAACACTCCCCCGTGGACTGATCTTTTTAGAATGTTCTTAGATTCCCTGTCAACATTTTGCACACATACAGAAATGCATGACCAGTGGACAGTCAATGAGTCATGCTTGAAAGGGTGCAGGGTCAGGATCAAGGTGAAAATATATAAACTTGACATCATCACAATAGGGAAAGGAAATATGTATCAGTGTCAGTGCCAGCACTGATGTCGTTTCGTATTAAAACATTCAGAAAGTAAGATTTTGTTGGTACGATTTGTTTTGACTCGGTGTTGGCCTTATGGAATGTCAAAATTTCAGTTTCAGTCAAGTGTTGCTAAATATTTAAGAGTATAAATTAGAAATGGGGTGTTTGAAGCAAAAGCATGATGATCTGGTCATCAGTGTAATCTTCATTATGTAATTATGCAGACATCCAAATATTTATCCACCTTTGACCAAGTTTACATGGGTTTATGATTATAACTGTGTGATGCAGCAAGATTATTAATGACATATGGCCATCAGAATTGTCCGTTATAAATGTAAAAATTGAAAATAGATCTCCAGTAATTATTAACACATAAACATGGGATGACGTAAGTGTGATGATACAAAAGTTGTTCCTGAAGTTCCCTACATATACATTAAATTTTGCATCATACAACTGAAAATGAAAACTAATTTTAATGAAAAACATTTCATCAGCTTGCCATTTCTTGTCTACATTTTGTATAATGAATCTTTGGGAAGAGCAAAGAAAACTGCATTGATCTAATTGTAAATTTACTTGCTGGACTGTATAAACAGCAATATTTCGCATGGCAACCTCACAGTCTATATTGACAGTTTTTGTAAGCATTGTTTTTAAAATTCCCAGAAAGAAGTAACGAATGACTTAACAGCATGTATTTGGTAGATAGACTGATGAGTTTTCTGCATTATGAAATAAAACTTGTAGGTTTAGTACTGCTTAGTTTCTGCTTTTTTATTTAAATGTGGATTTACATGCTTGTTTTATATTTAATTTCAGCATTTTTTGTTTGCCACAAGTGATAAATGTTCATACCTCAAGTCTCATATAATGCCATTTATTTGTCCTTTTTTTTTTTTCTTTTGTTCTGTTTCTTTGAACAGTATTTTTACATTACTGGTAGTACATGTAATTAGTTTGCTAGAAGAGCTTTATTTTGCATTGTTTTAATGATGATGAATGTCAGTGTTTGACTGATAGTGTATGACTTTGTACACCCATTCATACATTTTAAAATCCATGGTCTGAAATACTGGAATTGTATAGATGAAATAATGACAGGAGGAGGACCTGAACTTTTAGAATCATTCGGTTTTTCAAGTAACTTGACATCATGGCTTGATTTTCTATATCAGTTCTATGTTGTTGGGCGAGGTATAAGTTTCTCCTTGGGTAGTTAGCCTAAAGCTCAAGGCCCCTGTTTGCTGTGCAGATTTTGGAACATTAAAAATCATATTCAAAATGCCATTAACTATGATGTGGATCATGACGATGGCCAGAGAACACATTTGCTCTGTACTGAAAGCCTGAGCAGTCATTGATATGAATGTCAAGTTTCATTTGCACACAACGGGGGAGAAAATCAGACTATTAACCACAAATCTAAAGTTTGCTTGTATTTTAGATTGGTCACATTTCTCATGCAGATGTACAATTTCTTGGTATCATAAACAATACAGTGGATTATACAATTATCTCCCTTTTCGCAGTTAAACACCCCCCACCCCACCCCATTTTATTTTGTAGTCTTGGAATATCCCTGCACTACTCACTCTTGCTACATTAAATGTAGATAGGATGTATTGCTGATGTAATAGATCTACATTCACCAGAGAAGATATTTGATACTTTAGTTTTTTGGTTTTTTATCTTCATTCAGTCCATCATTTATTAAGTTAAAGTGTACTTCCCTCTAAAAGTATACCTTTCAAAGTCCTACATAACAGCAAATGATACACTGAATTTTAAACGAAAATTAAATTCTATATGCAATAATTTAATAAAGGCACCAGTCAATCACTAAAGACCTACTCCATCTGAATACGGACCACCAAGATCAGCAGGAGAATAATTGCCAAACATAACAAAATTTGAGTTCAAAATTATTAACTGATTCAGTTCCGGCACATTTTCCATAGCTGTAAAAATTTGATTCCAGTTCTGTAAGTAAAAGGTTTTCCACTAAGTCAGAAATTGGGGAGGAATAAAGAACAAGAAAAGGAAACGATTTATCATAATCAACTGATTGGGCATTTAGCACAGAATACCCTACGTATTTTTATTCTGAACATTGCTTGAGTTCAGTAAGTTACTCGTGAGCTGCTCACAGCGGCTTGTAGGAATTAATCAGTTAAACATGGAATTTTGATATAAATATTCATCTTTCATTCCTGTAGAGGCAAAATGTATTGATTAAGTCCATTAGCCTAATTTTAGATGATATTAATAAATTATCCAGCCTTTGAAATTTGACACTGCCCTCGCTAAGCAATAGAAATTTTTTAAGGTTTACATTACATGTATTTTTTTTTTTTTAAATGAAGATTTACCCCAAACTTCTATAGATTTTCCTGTTTCTTCTTGGAGCAGCTGCAGAATATGAGGGCAGCTGTGAATATTGTTTGAACATTGGTCTTGCCAATCATTGCAGTTGGCTGAATAGCAGTTTGGCAGGATGGAAGTGGTGTCCTCGTGAATTGTTGTTCTCAATAAAATACATTTTCACCTGCATCTCTGTTGTGTCCAGATTGGCAGATCAGCTGATTTGGCAAGACTAATTCTGATTTTCATTTAATGTTGTCATGGACCTTTTCAGCAACACTGTGAGTAAAACTCTTTTCAAGCGCATAACGCAGTGTAAAGCCATGAGAAATTTAAGCTTTCTCGGGGCTACTGAAATTATGGCTTTTTATAGGTCTTTGAATATATTTATATGCTTTAAATAATATATATTTCATGTCTGAATGACAAACAATTTCACACTTAATATTGCTGTACATTCTTATTGAGACTTTCCTACTGTATAATATTCACTCACCGTCTTTAAACACTTTGTTGATAATGAGACACAGTCATTGGATATTTGAGAATAATTAGTTTAATTCATGCTGATAGGTGGCTTTTCATGAAGTAGGATTTGTTTTTGTTTTTTTTTTCTTTTGTAAGGGCAAAACAGTTATTAATTTCATCTTCAGTATTTCTTCTGCTGTTTTTTTTTTCTTTTCTTTTCTTTGTTTTTAAATTGCCGCCCCCCCCCTGAATGTACACTTGGAATGTGAAGGTAAAGGATATAGAAAATGTATTTTTTCAATCAGGATGTGAATGGCAGAGAAATGAGATTTTATGCAAACAGAAATAAACGGTGTGTTTGCATAATGGTTGATTTTGTGATTTAGTTTTTCTGATGGTGTCAGTCAGTGTGTAAATTGTATTTGTATAGTGTGTGAATGGCCTAATTACTCATCTATCTATCTGTCTCATAGTCTATCTATCTATCTATCCATCCATATCTCTCTCTCTCTATCTATCTATCTATTTGTCTGTCTGTCTGTCTGTCTATCTACTATCTGTCTATCTGCCTGTCTATCTGTCTATCGATCTATCTATCGATATCTATTCTATCTTATCTATCTCTATCTATCTATCTATCTCTACCTACCTATCTATTTACTTACCTACCTGTCTATCTGTCTGTCTGTCTGCCTGCCTGTCTGTCTGTCTATCTATCTGTCAGTCCATCTGCATGTCTGTCTGTCTGTCTGTCTATGCCCGACTGACCATTACTGTGCCTATCTGTCTATCTGTACATCCTTTACCTGCATCTCTTCCATTTGTTCCACTTTCCATCACTAAATAGATCCCGGTGTGTTGTATCTGAAATGTTTGTATATGGACGTTTTCACTAATAGCTAGGTGGTTAACACCAGAGAGCCTACAATGACTTTAAGCTCTCTGTTAACACCTAAGCAGCAGGTGTATATATATATATAACTGTGTAGAGTGGTTATTGTGGAGAAAGGAAAGTTGACATGATTATCCAAGGGAAGTAATGTTATACAGGAATTGATTTTCAAAGTTTACACAGTTATGTCCCTTAAAATATTTTGTCGTCCCCCCCCCCCCTCAATCTTTGTCACATTCGATTCTCCCTCTCTCTCTCTCTCCCTCTCCTCATTGTTATTTTTATCTTTCACTACTGTTTAAGCTCCGATCTTTCTCTCGTCTTGCTTCCTTCCTCCTCCCTCTCACCAGTTCCACTCTCCCTTGATGCACTTCCCCCTAATGAGTTTTTATTGTTTTATGTACCCTCATCTGCAAATCCACTGTGATTAGAGACAAACATTAGGTTAATTGTTTACACGGGAGCCATGACACTGCGCATGCGTAACCGTGCAACAATAACAATTAACGATTGGGTGTGAACTGACGTGTTATCGTTGTTTTAAAAACACTCGGGGATCCAGGCAGTAACCTGATAAACAGTTCCTCGCAATTATTTGTCAATCAAGCTTATTGGTATTGATTTGTAAACACACAAATCTTTCCCTGGGATGCGAAAATGAGGGTGGAAAAGTAGGGCAATGGAAAAAAGCGAAAGGGGGGGGGGGGGGAACAGATACTGTAATGAGGAAATCCGAGGAATGATTTCTATAATGTGGTTCCCTATTGATCACAGGACATACCAAACTCAGAACGCTGGCTTTCAACCCCTGAGTATAAATGCGTAAATCTTAAATTATTCACGAAAAAAAAACAAAAACAATAAACAACAGCAGTTTGGCCTCCAATCCTTGTGAACTGCTGGAGACAGCATACTGTCACGGTCATTCCACAATTGCCCAAGTCATGTCTTGGTGTTTTTTTTTTGAAAATCAAAGAAAACTGTTTACTTCAAACATAGTGGTAGCTGTTGCTAATACTTTGCCTAGAAAGCAATAGCTGAACAGTGAATACAACTCAGTATTTTCTCTTTTGGCTTTGTAACAAATCTACGCTCCCCTAGCAACAGTCTAAAATGGTGATTCAGGTGGATATGAGTTTTCCTTTAAAAAAGCATAAGTCAACAAAACAAAACAGTGTAACTGTTGAACGGTGCAACGTGATTTTCTGAATAAGGTGAGCATTTCATCTCAAAATGCCGAAAAGATGACGTAGGCAATTGTGGAATGGCCGTGACGACACGGTAATCCTGTAGGCCCTATACTATTGTAAACTACGAATTCATCGAGTATTTTCCTTACTGTTGTATGTGAATGCTTGCCTTTTCGAGAAAATGAGTCAATGGGGGTCGAAAGTTTGAAGAAATATGTAAAATCAAGGTTTTGTTCAATACGCTTCAAAATCGAAACTTGCATGAAAATGCCCACCAAAATATGTCCACTATATGACACTTACGTATACATAATAATTATAACTAGGAGTGAGAGAAGCACTTTCATGTCAAAACCTCAAAATGGGCAAAATGTCACATACAACAACGGGCCTATGGCAAATACATGTGCCTGTCGCATTGTCAACTCTTTGTCACAGCTTGTTCAGTTTCTACTATACACAAATTGCACAATGCTTTGAAGCACCCAATTCTACAAAATTTAATTATTGCTTTGTATAGGGCCTTGGGCTACTGCACAAAGCTAGCCTGTAACATTATGTTCGGATTAGTTTATTTTAAAAAATAAAACAACTCAGGGATTGCCTTTACTTTGCCGGTATCGCCGGCGGCCCAGGTCTTTTGTCAGTTAGTTCAGGTGCTATTTCAAGATTGTATCATAATTTTCAAGATCTATCCATCTGTATAGATCTATCTCCCTTCCTGTCTGTCTGCCTGCTTGCCTGTCTGTCTGTACATTTGTTATTTTTATTCAGCGTGCATTCTTTTTTTTAGACAGGTTCTTCATGATTCGAGTATACTGAAACAGTCAGTAATTGCTGACCTCGGTTTGCCAAAATTTGTATGGAATATAGTCCTGCATTTAGCATCCTGCTCATAATGTACAGATGACCTAAGGCTGCCGCTGTCACATTCTCTGTCAAATATAAAACACCATTTAAACCCCCCGAGGCCCAGATTGTCTTTTCCCCAAAAAATATTCTGAAACTTACCTAATTGATTTCAAATAGCAAGATGAGTGCAACATTATCAATATCTGCTGAGAAAAGTTATTTGTTCATTGATTAAAATGTGTTTAAATTGTAGAGTGTTGAGTGCCAGGTGACATGATTCACACATGGAATACCTGGTAAAAACGTATAAGCGTTAAACCACGTTCAGAGATCAATCCTATTAGGCAAAAACTTAAAATTTTATGCAGGATGTAGGCCTATTGTGTTTGGTGAAGCTGAACATACGTCTGAGTACAGGGACTTATTTAAACACTACAGACAGTATCAGATTTACCATTAGCCTAAGTAAGCTGAAGCCTAGGGCCTCAAAATCTAGGGGGGTCTCGCCCCCTCAGGCCAAGCTGCATAACAATTTGTGACACGCATAGCCTTTTCTCCCACATGATGTTACAATGCACTGTAGCTTCTGAACACCTCCACGTGTAGAGATGGGGAATTAGGAGGGGCGTCATAGCAAGAACAGCCTAGGGCCTCTCTTCATCTAAATCCGGCCCTGACAACAGCTCTTCATTAAAGTCCTGGCAATAATTCAGACCTATAAAAATCATATAAAATAGGGATAAACCAGTGTCACAAATACTCGTGATAGTGCACACAAATTGGATGTTGACTTATCTACACTGGAGGCCAGCTAATTGTATAGTTTATCGAGGGGGTGGGGTGGGGTGGAGGAGGGGGAGTGGGAAAAAGAGTCCCAAATGTCTACATCCTTGTCTCCCCCACTCCCCTTACATACAACAACAACAAGGAATAAAACGAAACCAATATGTCGGTTTACACTATCTTTTGCAGTCTGGGCGCCTTATCTAAATGTGATTCTTTATTTTGTCGTCTCTCCCCGCCTCTCCAGTAAAGTTGAATTTCTGCCAAAAGTACCTACACTTAAATCCTCGATAACGTCGTTGTCATATTAGGATTGACCACAATTATGGTGCTAAGGCGAAGAAGAAGAAGAAAAGGGAGAAGGAACAAGGAAAAAGAAAAGAAGAAAAAGAAAATGGAAAAGTAGAGAAAACGGAGGTAAAAGGAAGAAGAAGAAAAAGAAAATGGAAAAGTAGAGAAAACGGAGGTAAAAGGAAGAAGAAGAAAAAGAAGAAGGAGAAGAAGAAGAGAGAAAGAATAAGAAAGGGAGGTAAAAGAAGGAAAGAGAGAAAGAAGAAGTATTTTATTATTCCATCCTAATTTAACCCCCCCCCCCCCCAACCCCCCACCTGTTCTCCTTTAGCGGGAATTGCAGCAGTTGCCAAAGATTCTTCCACTTTACAAGTCACAAAAACCTGTTAAGTCTTCGTGTGTTTTGTCACCGACTCGCATGTCTCAGCCTAACCTAACAACAGATTGTGATGTGGATTTTAACGCATAATAGCGTGATTACGTACCTTGCAATCTTACAAGCCACACGCCGACAATAAACAATCTCATACAACGCCGTAAATGCAAACCACACCAAAAAAATAAGAAAAGAAAAGAAAAAAGGTGAACAATCAGCAGGTTGTGACAGGGATCTAATCGAATTAAAGCCCAGTATCAATTTGACAAGCCGTTTAATCCCCAGCGATTATCACCTCCTGCTGTTGCGGACCGTATAAACGCTAATCGCTATCGACGGCGTACGGACCTCCCACCCCCTGTAGTACGGCAAATTTGACGGGAACAGCAATGAAAGAAAGAAAGAAAAAAAAAAAACCTCCGAGCTGCCGACGGCTAAAATCATCCTGTAATCTCCCGTGCGTGCTTCAACGCCGACATTCGTGTTTCGCCTGACCCCTCCGCCTCTCGCGATCTCCTCGCCAGGGGGTTAGGTTCTTGTGATTACAAGCTAAGCTTCTCGTGTGTAAAATTGAGCCATTTTTTCTGTCTCTCGCCACGCCGTTTCAAACACGGAGCGGGGAAACGACTCGAACGAGCGGCGAACGTAAACAGATCGGGACGGCCTCGCGAGGTTTCCGACTCGTGAAAGGGGTGGGGCATCGCCGTGGCTTTCATCAATGATACGGGCCAACAAGTGCCCGTCATAACGCCATCTAGCGGATATGAAATACAACAGGAGTAGCAGTAATCGATAACAACTGCCTCAGGCGGAGCGACGGAAGTTCAAGGTTGGCTCGAAGAAACAGTGTCAACACCCCTTCATTTGTTTCAAACTGTGTGACAATTAGAAGAAAAACTTATTTTTTACTACCCTCTTGTGATATCGATGGACAAATTGTGTTATCGATAACTTTTTGCGGCGTTGGGCGCATAAACAAATATGGCGGAAATGTGAGGGTGCCCGTAGTGATGACCAATCGTGAGAACATTCTGACCTGTCAAATTCGACCTAAGGTAAGTTTTTTTTGTTTTATGCCATGCTGTCTTAATGCAATACTCTGTGGTGAAAAATAAACACTTCAGGGGGTCAGGTGTGCATTTAATTGTCGCAGATGGATTAGGAAATCTGTATCGTTTAGCGTGACGAAGCCCTCCGTAAAGCTCGGACTACCCCGTGCCGATCACTTGTCCCCAGGGCGCTCCGCTTCCCTCGCCGCGCTACGAGAAGCCGATAAACTTACGGCGATCTCCGCTCGGCTACCGGGGAGAACGATGTTGTAGTGGATACGATTGACACTCGAAACTCGCGATGAAACGGAATAACTGCCGTTCCCAAAGGCGTTGAGTTACGCGGAGTGGAATGTCTTGACTTCCTTCGACCGAGGCGGCGTCAAGGGTCTAATCTTTATCGGTGTGACATTTTCGTCCCCTCTAATTTGAGAGCTTAATAAGCTTGCCAACAAAACGCCTTCCTTGAACTTTTTTTTTGCTCTTGTAACTGCCACTCGTCAACGCCGATAAACGTAATAAACAATCTCCCGCGTGAAGATGCAGGAGAATTACAAGACAATTAGAGAAATATAATAAATGCATCTTACTTTGTTTTTCTGTTTATTGTTGAGATAGAGAGCTCGAAGACCACAGTAGGAATTTTTTGTCTTCATCCCGCCCCCCCGTTTCACATGTCTGTACAACATTATGACATAAGACAGTTTTTGCCACTTTCTTTATCTCAAACAAGAACTTTTCTTACACCTGAAAACAATTTTCTTGTGTTTTTAGTCTTTAGAATATCATATATTTTTTGTTTGTTTGTTACTTTCTGTTTTGGGATAGAAAGAAAAGTTGGGACTTGTAAGAGAACCCAAGGAAAAATGCTTAGTATCATGTACAATAATTATGTTATACAAACCCTTCAGAAATAGGTAGATGGTCCCTTTGCATGGCATGCCATTTCACTACCTCATTTCAGCTTTCACTGCTGTGTTGGCTAAAAAAACATTTCAACAAATGGATCAACATACAATAATTGTAATTTTTAATTTACTCAGATGGTTTTTGCCAGAATTTGAATGCTTCTCGTTATGTCAGCTTGATTTAGCCTCCAGCCAGGAATGTAAAGTCCTGGTGTGTGGTTTTTGTGTAGTTAAAGAACAGTTCAGGCTTTTTTTTTTTCCATGCCTATATTGGTGGTTGTTTTTTTTTTTTTTTCATTCTTTACAAAGTGCAGATGTCATTAATCTCATATGTCAAAAGAAAGGTAAATCTGTGCTAGTAAGTGATGTAGCAGGAAGATTTATAGGAGAATGTCAGTAAATTTTTTGGTTAATGTGGAAATTTTAAATGGTGGTTTTATTCAGAGTGGAAGAAAGAAAAGTAATGCTATCAGTGCCTTTGGCATAAGTTGAAGTATTTTTCTCTGATCAGCACATTATATATTATGGAAGGTTAGTAGAATTGTGATTTTAGTTTAGAAAGGATTCTTTTGAGTTAAATTTTCTTCCATTGGAATGGTTTCTTTCAAAATATTTCTATAGCCATTTTGATGAGTGAAATTTTAACACAGTTTGTCTTTATTAACATCAGTTACTGAAAATGAATTGGAAAGTTACATTAAAAATATTACATCCCAGTCTATTTATTGTATCATTTCCTGGTTAGTAAAGCTTACTGTTGGACAATAATTGTCATCCTGCATTTTTTTTTTTTTTGGACAGGGTTTGCAATAGATACCATAAACAAACTGTCTTTGTCCCTGGCTTGGCGGCTGTAACTTCCTTGTTACAGATTATAGATAACCCCGGATGTTAAGCTGCCCAAATACTGCAGTTGTTGGATTGGTCTGGATATGTTGGAGTTTATTATTTGGTGTTGTGTGGCTGACATGTAATATGAATTTGGACTAACGTTCACAAATAAATGCTTTTGGGATGTTTCTTTTCTCTATGGCACCTGTAAATGCTGGCTGTTACAAGAGCAAACATACCTTTAAGAGAAAGTTAAGGCTAGCATTTTCATCTCCTCCAGGACTGAAAAAATACATGTACTTTAGTTCAGAGGAATACACTTGTATCTGTCTTCTCTCTTTCTTGATTTGTTGTTATGTCAAATAACACTGTAGGACAAAAATGCTTTTCTAATCTCTGTTGTTTTATCTGCAAAAATAAATAGTTCCAGCAATGTTCTTTGTTGGCTTTAGCTGGCACTAGAGACTGGCAGCGTGGCAGATGATAACCTCTGTGGCAAATTGCGGGCTAGAGGGGAAGGGGTCAAGCCTATGACGTGCACTTTTTTAGACCAGCTCTTTGTGTGTGTGTGTGTGTGTGTGTGTGCTGCATTTTTTTTTTTTGGCCCTATGAGACTGAACTTCAGGGAAATATCATTATCTCACGGATATCTTGTCCCGACTGCTCACGTTTCGTCTCATCTTTCAAGATAATTTAGATCTAATGTCTAAACGGAACATTTGAGGTTGACAGAGCCAGATATAATATGTGATTTGACGGCATTTCTGTTACAAGTGCACCGGGAAAACTTGAAGACTACGTAATTATGATATTATATTATCTACATTCACCACTACAATAAGGCAGGGACACCGGTCTCATTTATTATTGCATGTCAGGAAATGAGACAGAGTTATCCCCGCAAGTCACATAATTTTGCGGCGTAGAATGTTTGCCTTCTTGGCAAAAGATGGAAAGAAAGTGCGGCATTTTTAGTATCCCGCTGGAAGGCAGTGGGAGCTGTGAATAGAATGACTGAATATTTAATCAGTTATTAAACATTGGGTGTGGATGGCAAGTCTCTTCCCCCTCTCACCCCTCAATATACACACCCTTGAAAAAATAATTCTGGTGCACTGGAGCACAAAGTTATCAAAATGTCCGGGGTCACACCCCATTTATGCGTCAGATGTGCACATATTTTTTTTGACAAGTTATCCTTGCTCCTGTGGGCTGTGTATAGTAAGAAAAAAAAATGCAATAGGATGGAGTCGTTTTGACCATCGCCTTGTCTACTTTAGTAACTTGTGAAATACGTGAACAGTAGGCCGCGCGGTCTGCGACAGTATCGTCTTTGTAGGGTTAAGTGAATAATTTCATCAGGCAAAGCAAGATTGTCATAAAGATAATCTCTTACTATTTTTACCGTTGATTGCAGATTTCTATCTCTCTCTCGCCCTCCCTCTGTCTCTCTCTCTTCTCTCCCTCCCATGTGTATGTATTAGAGAAAGAGAGGGGGGGGGGGGCAACAAGTACAATGCTACTAACCGTTTTAGGTTATCATTGGACATCTACTTACATTAGTTTACCTTGGTCTAGAATAATCACTCCCTTTTTATTAAGGGAATTTCTGGTTCTCACGTTATGCATGACTGACATTTGTTGTCTAGATAGTTTGACTTAAGTCAGGCTTAATCCTGTACATTTTGTGATAAGTACAAAGAGCTAAAGCCATCCCTGTGTTTGAAAGTTTGTCGGCCGGGAAAATATTCAGTTTTTTTAAAGTTATTGCTTAAACTGGGGGGGGGGGGGGGGGGGAGGGTGGTTTGAATACCAAGAGAAGTGTTTTGGATAATTGGATGACAGAGAAGGGTAATTATAATCTCAAAAGCTTTGTGAATTTTCTCTGCATTCACAGTGATCTGTTCGCCACAAATTAAAAACTTACCATATGCTACATTTCATGGAGAAGGCTACTGGTCCAGTCTAACAGGTCGCCCGTGGGTGAAAATTAAAATTTGTCTCAGGAGAGGCGACTTTCACAATTGTCGGAACATCAATTGATTTAGAACTTCGCCCTGTTAAAAATCTAAAATTACGTGTCAGAAATGTCTGGGAAACACTAACTTTCATTCATTTTTTCTCTTCATCACTCACTCCATCGGCTTTTCTTTTCCATTTTTTTGGCGGGGGGGGGGGGGGGGATTTATTTCCATCTATTTGGTTGCCACATACCCGAATTTCTATCTTCGTAATAACAAAAAAGAAAAAGTCTCCGGGCGGGCATAAAAGTGAAACACATTCCATGTAAAAGACGCGGAGTGGCCGAGGTGTGAAAATGTCCATGATCTCCGTTGTTCATCCAGGCTTAGCGCCACTCCTGGCCAAAGAAACCGCGTGACATTAGCCTAGAACAGAAATAATTCATAGGACTTTGCCGTTAGGACATTATTGGAAATGTGATTTGTATTGGGTGGACAATTTCTCTGATTTCTCCAGCGCTGACGTATGAAGAGAAAGAACTAAGGCGCGGCTGGCCACGTTATTCGTCATACTGAATTTGTTGATTAGTCACACCGTGTTCATTAGGGGTCATCCATACTCGTACGCTCGGTCTTGGCGATTTTGACCCTTCTACCCCCAATGTACGTGTTTCCTAGGTTTGGTCTTTAGAATGGTGAATGTCCATGATGAAGTCCTGATGTTTTTTTTTTACAAGTTGGAAGTGGCATATCGCTTCATAATGGACTATTAGAATTTGACTTTCATTGGAAGTACAATTGATTTGTACATATTTTAGCATTATTATTATTTTTTATTTTTTTTTGTAAATTCGTTATCATAGTTGATAATCGTACGTACGCTCTCCCGACACACTCTTTCTTTCTTTTTTTTTTTTTACACACACACACACATCCATGTACGCTTTTCATACTTTGGGGACAACCCCCCCCCCCCCCCCTTCCGCTCCCAAGCGTATGTACATGTAGGCCTATTTTATGAATATCCCTTTACTGAGAAGACTGTGCGGTGTTTTTCTGATCTGTTTGAAGCATTGGTCTTTTTTGCATTTCATCGTGGTGTGATTGGTCAAGGCATGTCATGTTGTGAATGGCCTCTAAAACACGTTTTATTCTTGTTAGCCACGCCTCGTGCAGTCATGCTGGTTTTGCTTTAGCTTCCCTCTTCCCACGTGATAGGGAAAACTATTTTGAAAAAAATATTATAGAGAACAGAGCGAATGATAAGCGCCAAGCCGAGGTTGTCTTTTACAAATTCTGATGGGGTTTGATTTAAGACCAGGTAATGATAGTATAATATAAAAGACACCAGCTAGACAAGACTGTGAAAACTTGATGAATCGCTGCCGTGCTAAAGAATGGGCATCCGTTTTCTGAACTTGCAGTCCTGCAGTTTATTTTAAAGGGGGTTTAAAAATAAAAAAAAGGCGGGAAGAGGGGAGTTTTGTAATATGAGAAATGGTTGGACTTGGTCGTGTGTTTCCGTTGTGTGTTGTAGCTGGTTCAGAGCATTGATTTGTTACGGTGTTGCGGTTTTGATCCCAGTCATTTTACCAGAATAGAATTTCAGAGATGTGTTTGACTTCCAATTCATGTTTCACCCGGCTGGCGTGTGTGACAGAGTTCAGTGCACACATTAAGTCTAGTCCTCATTGCCACTCGTTGCGTATTTCAGAGTGGCTGAGATGAGACATTTTGATTTGTATCCCAACTTTAAAATTTATTGTCAGAAGGACCTCCGGGGCACAGAGCATTGGTCAGAGAAGTTCAGTTAGAATAAATAAATTAATTAATAATAAATAAACCGAGGGCCTACAGGAAACTATGGCAAGTCGACATTAAAATAATACATGTATAAAAAAATTGAGTTGTATGGCACGCTTGTGGCATGGCAGCCCGTAGGTTGCCTCATAGGTTGGGGGTTAAATTCTGAAAACCAAGGATTGAAAAACGTTTTTAAAAAAAAAACAATTATCTAAAGAAAGCTATTTAATTCTTTGTTTATCCTCAAAATTTTGTAAAACGCGAGTTACGATAGTTTGCTACGCAGCCCTCGAAATGATGTAAAATGGGAAAAAAATAATGTAGATAAATAGATAAACAAGTAAATAAAGAAACAAATAAGTAAATAAATAAATAAATAAATAAGAGAAAAAGGCGGAAACGTTCCTTCCTTTTACCCAAGTTTTAGCCTCTCTGTTGGGGCCAGGGTGAGGTAGGGTTGGGAGTGTTTTCTTTCTCATGAAATGAGGACACAGTTATTAGGTCAACTGCTTTATTGTACCCCAAATCTCAGTTTTGATATCAAAGTTTGATTGTCGTTAAATATACATTAGGCAAAACCATGACAATTATTTCCATACAGTCATTTTCAGTCTCACGGTAGCTTTGAGAAACATACGCCATTGAATGTCAAATCTGACTTTTACCGACAATCGCGTGTATTCAGCTTGGTTCGTCTAGCAGTTTTTACAAACTGATGAATTTTGAATTTTGTAGCGTTTTTTTTTTTTCGGCATGGCTTAATTATCTTTTTGACCTGCTCGGTAAATCTCGGTAAATCTTGATTTGCAGCTCCTCATAGTGAACTCTGTGAAACAGGTGCCATTTGGTGAAAATTAAAAACAAAAAGCAACTTAACCCTGTCTCTGCCATGGCAGTATCACTGTGCTGTGCCATAAGATTTTACTGGAAGTGATGATAATTTTATAAATGTTGGTGTTTGGAGTTTGGAATGAGTTGTAAACCACAACATGGTATAATTTTCTGGATGGCTAATTTCACTGGCTCTGTCAATGCAGAGTGGAAATATGAAACAATTAAATTGGGAAAATAATATATAGATCTAGTCTAAGGGTTAAAGTTAAAAATCAAAAATCATAGAACGATTGGATTTGTTTCTGATACGCTGGTTTGCAAAAAGTCAGGCAAATTATTTTGTAACAAAATGTCAGTAGGTTTCCAAATCTTCCTGACACAATAGTCCTGTGTTCTCTCCTGTATTCAAATCACCTCACGTGGAACCGCGCGCTTCCTTACGTTTTCTGTTCAGCGGCCGATGAAAAATCCCCGTGAAGAATGAATCTGAATGCATTTACAAGGGTATGTTAAAATAAAATTTAATCCTTTTGTGCAAACGCTGTTTCTCCTGCTTCGCCACACCTAATTTCAAACAAGCTGTTTAGTTCAACAAGTGCCTCTGTGGCCTACCAGGGTTTTAATCAAAATGGGAATGGTAAGGGAGAATATGGGAAAGAAAAAAAAAGGAGAGGGTACATTGGGGGGAAAAAAAGGAATAAAAATTAAGAAAAGAAGCAGGAAAAAAAAGTCCCAAAGAAACGAAGGCTCAGCGTTCCGCTTGTTGAATATTGCTTGGAGTGTAAATAAAGCTGTGCACACATTCATAGGATGAATAAAGCCGCTGCAGAATAGAGAGAAAAGAAGAGGAGGATGAGAGAGGTTGGAGGGAAAAAAAAAAAAACTGAAAAAGATTCTCGTCGTTTTCCATACATTTGCTGTGCGGGGCTTGGAATCACTTCCTTTCTTTTCATAAAATTCTGCTCGCTTTTGTTCGTTTTGCACCCCGGTCCACCCGTATTTCGTCTTCTTGTGTCCTCCCCCCCCCCCCCTTCCCATTTACACTACAGTCTATTCTTCTTAGACAACGGTTCCCAGTTTATCGCCAATACCACCTCACGGTCGATAGAAGAAAAAAAAATGTGCACACGTCATCAAGGATCGCCGTGTGACACGACAAATGTGGAAGTAAAGGTCATTGGGCCAGTAATTCTGTAAAAAATCCCGGGGCCAGAATTTGGCTGGATTTCATGTTAAATGAAACGAAAAATTGGCCACTGTTGTACCTGGCAAGTTTTTACCGTTGGGAAGATTTAGGTATCGTTTCTTACAACATTTTTGGCTGAATTTTTATCTGTGGTTTTCCATTGATGATTTTGGAATATTCGGCTCCATTTTTTTTTTTTTGCGCTTGTAAGTTTATTGCTGATATTTGTCAGTTGTTGATCAATTTATTCTCAAATCTCTCTTCTGCATTTTATGAGAACAAGGCGAGGGCGGAGGATTGGGTTTTGTGTTTGGAGTAATTAGGATGATGGCTCAGAATATTATTGTCTCAACTTGATACGATACAGTTCACACCTGCCTCAAAAGTCGCAGAACCTCTGCCAGTTACTTTTGCCATATTATGTGTCCCTGCTCCAAGCAGAACTATAACCTGTCAGTTCGCTTCATAGCAGACCAGGGGTTTTTTTGAAAGCCTTTCCTGTAATTCTTTTTTTTTTTTTTTGAATTGGGTAAAGAAATACGAGAAATGCATTTTTAATGAAATGTTTCAGCTTAGCATTTTTTGCCCTTTGCCGAGTTGTCCCGCTTTTTTTCCCCCAAGTGTTTGGCAGACTCCTTTTGACTAGAAAAGCAAGGGGAAAGGTGGAGGGTTGGGTGGGGGTGGATGCAAAGTTTATCAAAATTCGGAATATAAAATGGTTACAAGTTTTTGTTCAAGGTTTTATTATTATTTATTTCTCTTTGCACCCTTGGCTTTTCTTATAGCCTTGTGAAGTTTTGATTATTATGGCCCAGCAGAAGAGGCGTGCACGCATATCAAATTTCAGGGTGCATAAACCGTGTTTGAAAAGGCCAGAGATGTGGAATGTTTGCATGTAGGTGATGGGCCTGGTGTGGTTTTTGAATGTTGTGTGGTGGTCGCTGAATGGTGAAGTGGGTGAAATGAAGAGGTAGGCGTTGTTTATGACACCCGTGGTGTTTGCAATCGCAGCTTTGCCGATTTGACAATCATAAATTGTTGGTTTCGGTGGTTCGAAAGAGGGGTGCTATGAAAAGCTGCCTCATTGTACAAGGCTGTATGCGCGCAATAAAACCAAACAATTATGCCCTCTGCACTGCTCTCGGTGTTTGAAACGTTCAAATGCAATGAATTCAAGTTTCATAAAGACGCCAGTTTTTGTCACTGCGTCACAAAATATTATATCTTGTTTTTATGTCGTAATAATTTTGGCAGGCAGGAAGGCGTTGCTTTGTGTGGGCCAAGTGTTAAAAATCTGGAGTGATTCTTTTGACTGAGGTGGTTACTTGTTGAAGTTGTAAAATTCATTTACGTGTGAGTTTCTTGAATTTGAGGTCAAAATTTGGTGATGTAAATGATGAATAACATACTGAGTTGAATATGTAGAGAGTGAAGGAAATGGAGAAGAAAGGAAAGAGAGAAGGAAAAAAAAAAACACTTTGGGGAGCAGAGGAGGGATATGCTTAGACAGAAGAAGAAGATAGATAGATAGATAAAGATAGAGAGGTGTGTGTGTGTGTACTGTCAGTTTGGGTTATAATAGTTTTCTGTGAATTCCTCCAAAACTGATATTATCAATTTCTCTCTATATATTATAGACTTTCTGGGAACGTCCACCCAAGATACAATATACCGATGTATGTACTGTATCCCTGGCTTCCACTGCCGTTGCTCTGTGCAATCTCAGTGCATTCCTCTCTTCCCCATCTCCTCCTCTCACCATCCACTATTTCACTAGGAGTAGGAGATGGTGAGGGACGTTCTCAGATTACACAACACACATAGTTAAATCAGTGTCATAGGGCATAACTAATTCCTTGAGGTTCAGTAAGTGATGCCTTGGGCTTATCATCTGCACAAAAATGTTGGTGAAATGATGGTGAGATACTGTGTTTGTATAAATAAGCCTTACCCGTGCTGGAACCCATAAAGCTTATACAGTATTATTAGAAATAAACTCAGTGTGCTGTGTTCTCGGGACGAAAGACTGCCAAAAACTCGTTCATAGACTTGAAAACCATGGGGGGAAACAAAACTTATAGAAACGTTCATTTTTCTACCAAGTTTCATTTATACACGTAATCATTTTGTTTCATATGAAAATATTAGCATTGCTTTGTTGGAGAATTGCGTATGGCATTAATGGGGCCATAATTATCGAAGTTGAAGCGTCCTTGGTCGAGGCGTCACGTCGAGATCTGGGCTTTCGCACAGAAAGGCGCAGAGAGAAATTACATAACAGTGTTGGCCCACGTCAAAGGCGGAACTCGAACCCGGATCTCTCGCACCCGCGTCAAGTGCGCTAATCTCGGCGGGAATCTTGTAGGAAATTTAAAAAGCACACAAAGCATCATGGCATCATGTCGAATTGAATCATTAATATTTTCTGTTATTTATTTATTTAATTTTGTTGTTGTTGTTGATCTCTTTGGGTTTCCCAACTTCTAGTAAAAGAAAAAGAAAGCTCCGCGTTGGGGCGAGAGAGTTCTGTTGATGACACTGGATATTCACGGCCGGAAAGGTTTCCGCAGAGACCAGTCATAGTCCACAATCTCTCCCATACCGTACAATCTGACAGAGAAAGAGAAAGGCTTCTGTTTTTCACATGTCATCCGTGTTTATCTTGGAGTGGGCAGGGACTGCAATATCATACTCGCTCACTCACGCTCCCACACATCATTTTTCTTTTACCTCCCACCCCTCACCACTAGCCCGCCCCCCCCCCTTTCTTCAGCTTTGGGGTTTTTACTCTCTCACGCACACTTGTGGTCTCACCGTGTCTTGTATACACACACACAGCTCATTCTTTCTATTTGTTCTTTCTGTCTCGCATGTCTCTGTCCATTGTCCCCCATAGGCCCGGCCCTCTTTTGGTGCTGATTTGTTTTGTAGATACCCCTTCTCTACCCGAAGAATGAAGAATAACCCCCCCCCCCCTCTCTCTCTCTCTCTCTCGCGCGCTCTCGGCGGGTGGTTGGTAGGTGCATCTGTCAGGGTCTCCTTCTGTCCTATTGTTCTGCTACATTCTGTCTATCGTCTTGCTTTTTCCCAGCACAGTGTGACCGTTATCAGGTCGACGTGCTTCTCCAAACTCAGACTCTCTGTCTCTCTCTCTCTCTCTCTTTCCCCCTCTCTCATTCTAAATGACTAGGCGCTCATGGTTGTGTTCAGTACCAGATATTGTGTCATGGTTTCTTTGTTTCTGGAGTAGAAAGTCAGTTGGAAGGAACTCTGGCGAATCGTCAGCAGTAACATTACAAGTTAAATGTGGTTCTTATGCTGAACAACAACAAAAAAGACTTTTTTTTCCGGGGGGGGGGGGTGTCAGGAGAGGAATTACTGTTCAAGGCGGTGCAGATACAAAATCATAATTAGCCCCATTTTTTTTTTCAACTTAAGCTTTTCACCCTAGCTGACTTTCTTTCCCAGTGAACATACCGCGCGTTAACAGTTCTAATCTTATATAATTATATCAAGAATGAAACGTCAAGTTCACAGGGCAGCACTGGAGTTAATTAAATTTACCAGGCTTCAGAATGGTTGTAGACCTACTCACGCCCCAGTTTTCAAAGCCGTGATTGAGAGAGAAACTTGAATTTGACAGCAACACCCGGTGACCCACAAGTGTAACAAGTCACGGTGGACTCAAATACATGACCGACAAGGATTTAAACTGACATATTTTACCCTACATTTCCCCCCATCTTTCGTTTGTGAAACATTGTCAAAATGTGTACTTAACGAGGTAGGGCTGTGTGATGAGGAGGACCGTAGTGCCGGGGAAACGGGGGGTTTTGAGGGAGAGAGAGAGAGGGAGAGAGAGAAGAGAGAAAGAGAGAGAGAGAGGAGAGGGATGTTAAGGAGACAAAACTTAACGGTGATATTATGGTCATGGGCTCATTTTTTTATGCCAGTGACAGAATGAGAAAATAAATCCGTAAGGGTCTTTGCTAGGAGGATCCACGTGTGTCCTTCAATTCTGTTACAGTACATGATATTTTTTGTTAGTATTTATCTTTCTTCTTGCTTATTGCCAGAACTATAAAATATGATTATTGTCACATGACATTGTGTTTTCTCTGAATTTGGATATAGAATACACATGTAAGGACAGAGAGAGAGAGAGAGAGAGAGAGTACATATGGGCGTGAAGGTGATGTAAGAGTGACAAAGTTTCACATAGTGTTCACACTTACGTCATTTCATAGCCGGGAAGTGTCGATTGTGACTGTGAGCCAATATTTTGTTTAAAATCATTTTCAATAATGGTAGGTGGAAAGATGTTCATGTATGCCTACATTTATAACATTTCTGCGAGAAAGTGTGAATCATGAACATTAATAAGTCAGCGACAGAGAAAGAACATTGTGTGTGTGGACAAAGAAAATTAAAAAGGGGGGGAGGGGGGGAGGAGGAGGAGGAAAGCTAGAAATAGTAACAGTTGCTAGGACCCTGACCAAAAATGCCTCAAGTTCCCCTGGCTCTGATTCAACACGACTATGAAACTATTAGAAAAGGTAAGACCTGATTAAAACGACACGCCCCAGCAGAACCAACAAACTATTCGCGCAAGTTAAAACCTATCTCTACCATCAGTACCGTACAGTACTAGCTACTTAACTACACAAACTATACCATACCCCTCAACACTGCCACCACTACCACCACCACCACCACCAGTCAACGCTGCGTCTACCAGAGAGTAGAGAGCAGGGATAAAATAATAAAATAAAAAAAAAGGTCAGTCTATATATAGCGCCGCGCATTTTTTGCTGCTATTCCCCTTTCTCCCCACCCCTTGCCCACCCTCTTTTCATCCACCAGTTCCCTCTCTCTTTTGTTAGTCCCCGAGCCAGTTTATGAATAACTACAGCCAATATGGTTTTGGTAGCGCCGAGACCCCCGCACTGAATATAGTTTAGCCTGAAAAGCATACACAGGCCTGAGGGGAAGGGGAGGCGGGGGAATTGGAATTTATCAAATAAAAGCCGGGGGTAGGAATACTAAAAAAGGAAGGGGAAAGGAGAAAAAGTGAGAGAGGGGTGGGGAGAATTATGATAAAGTGTGGGGTAGAAAGGCCAGGAGAGGTGGCAGAAAGAGGGATCTGTAGAGTAGAGAGAGAGGGGTGGGGAGAATTATGATAAAGTGTGGGGTAGAAAGGCCAGGAGAGGTGGCAGAAAGAGGGATCTGTAGAGTAGAGAGAGAGGGGAAGGGGTAGAGGGGGTTGTGGATCTGGAGGACGGGTACAGTAGTTGACTGTTTGAGATAGGCTCTAGGGGTAGGTTTTATGAGAAATGGATGTTGATAGCAAAATGTAATGTGGAGAGCTTAGGCTAGGCTAGGCATGGTGCTGGAAGCGATCGGTGAAACTAAAAGTGCCATTTGCTGCGTCTGTGGTATTAGGTTAAATGTAGATGTTGACGGGAATAATTATATAGCACTGAATTTTTACTTCTATTATTTTTATTTTAACTTTTATTGTTGTCGTTATTATGTCGTTGATTTTTGGTTAGTGTTTCATTGCAATTACCTTGGCTTGAAGGCAGTTGCAAGTTTACGTATGAATGATGTCAGCTGGATAGAGAGAAAGATTGTCAGGAATAAGTACAGAATGATGGAAGATGAAATTTAGAGAGAAAAAAAAAAGCACTTGTAAAACAACAATAATTACACACTCACAGGCAGAAACTTAAACGAATTTGCATTTCCTGTATACATGATATTGGCATAATACTATAACAACGCTATGCCAGAATGGGAGAAAGTGCAGTGGGTAACCATTGTAATAATTCGTGTCACGGTGTCAAAATATCTACCAATAGTGCCTTCTCCAACGATTTGTCATGGCCTCTTAGATACCTCGTACAGGCAGAATATTATATCACTTGCTCTATCATGAAGTCGCAAGAGTATATTCGCACATCTGTAGGTAACAACTTTTCTTTGGCCAAATTAATATTCCATGAACTCCTTGACAGAATCTTTTTGTTTTTTAAAGGTGATCAGAAATATCTTTGTAGTAAAACAATTTTATATGCAATATTTTTTTGTCAGTGTTAACTGCTATTCATTATCCAGGAGAAGTATGTCAGTGCACTTGTAGGATTTCAACGTAGGGCCGGGGATATAGAGAAGTGGAAGAGAATTTGTTTGGAAAAAAAGAATCGGTTTTGTTGACACTTAAGTTTGTGTAAGTCATTACAGGTCCTGAAAACTGTTAACGTGGGCCAGATTTAGTAACCGCAGAATGAGAATGATTCAAGATGAAACGGGGGTGAAAACAGGCCGAGAAACATAACCTGCAGAAATATTTAAAAGTCGACTTAGTACCTAATAAAGAGATCAAACAGACCTGTCTTCAGATGTTGGCGAGATGAGCTGGGGGGACAGTAAAAATAACAACTACAAACGAATAACGAAACGAAAAAATTACATAAATTATGATAAGTGTCGAGAGTCGAGTTAGTTAGTAATAGTACCTTTGAACTGATCAAACAGATTTGACTTGTTCAGATGTTTTCCCCTCAAGTCCTCCAGCATTGCAAGATAATACTGCACTAATCAACAAGTTAGCTCTTCTGAGTCTTTCTAAACTCCCACGGACTTCAAATCGGTGGGCGAAAAAAAAACAACAAAAAGAAAAAAGACTCGAAGTAAAAAATTGCCAGGCCATTGGTTTGAGGGTCTGTGGTTGGCGGGAAGGGGGACAAGACGGAAGGGAAAAGGTCTGTACTTAATTATTGACTAAGTAATGCATTTTGAATGTACTTAATTAAAGAAAAATCTTGAGAGAGAAGAGAGCCCCGAGCAGCGCCGTACAAGGGTTCCCACGAGTAAAACTTCTATAACTACTGTTTTTGTGTGTAAAAGCATATGTTTCCGGCACGACCTTAACGCTATCATCACTTCAAACGACTCTTTCCTCACTCCTTTCCTCACACGTCATCCCACCCCGCTCACTCTTCATGTTGCCCCAGTGGTAAGTCACCTTATCTGTAGTTTTGAGTTGATGGTAGATACTGTGTGTGTAGTGTTTTGGAGGGTTGAGTTGATAGAGGCGAAGTACTCACGTTTCTGTACCAAGGATTGCCTTAGTGACGGCTACATCACATTAGCTACAGTAGAAACCATTTGGAGAAAACCTTACACTCACAGAGAAACGCTCTTTATGCCATTTGTTCGTTTGTTGTTTTGTCTTCCCATAAAGTTCAGTGTTGTCAGTGACTAATGGTGAATTGTGCAATGTGGCCTGGGTATGTTTTAAGGCAAAAACATTTTAGAGCATTGATGTTTCATTATTTCAGAATCACAAAGAGGTCTTGCAACGAGTGCAATAGTGCTATCTTAAGTTTTATAATTTAGAGCATTGGTGTTTCATTATTTCAAATTCACACCGAGGACTTGAAAAGACGGCAATAGTGCTTTCTGAAAGTAACAATGATTATTATAGGAAAACCATAACCTTCCTGTCTTAGCATGAACAGGGTTAAATAATATTAGATCGGGCATCATTTCCAGAAAAGACAAATACGCACTAGGCATACAAAGCAGATGTATTATACCAGGCAATTGAACAAAGTTGTGCATCTGAAACGACGAAGACCGACTATTGCAGAGGTTCTCAAATTGGCAACCTGGTCTACACTCGGCAATTTTTCGAAAGTAAATTTACGCCCGCCCAGTTTTATTCAATAAGTTGAGCCTACACAGTAAAACAACGGACTAAGGGGAAATTCTGTAAGACTCTTTTGATATATTATCATTATTAGTTCAAATAACAGCATCGATAATAACAGACCATTACAGTGGATTTCACAATCATATTAATAACTCATGGCGAACAGAATTACTGGTATCCCAGAACCAAAACAGTTAGTCAATGAGAACACATCAATCAGATAGACGCCTATTCTTGCCAGAAGAGACTATCTCCAATTTTTTTTTTCTGAACCTCAGATTAAAAATAATTATAAATTTTAAAAACTCTGTACAAATCCAGAACGGGCAAATGTATCTCCTGGTTAGGTGAAATCCCAAGTTAAAAACAAGCGGGCTGATGAAAAAATGCACCAGTCACTGCTATCTCACCTGATTGAACGTCGCTACCAACAGCAATGTGTTCGTTTATTGATTTGAAAGGAAACAAAAAACAAAATGGCATACAAGAGTTGGTGAACCCGGTGGAGCGAAAATAATTCATTTGATTATTTTTTTCTCTTTGTCCCTCTTTGTCTTTGATGTTTTCTGTCTTTTGTGTATGCCTTGGTTTTCACTCACTCACTCACTGAGTCAGTCACTGTTGTTAGTCATACACTCATTCATATAGTCACTGACTCAGTCAAGCGTTTACTCATTTAATTATTCTCTCACTCTGCGTCTCTCTCTCTCCGTCTCTCCTCCATATCTCTCTCTCTCTCTTTCTGTGTGTTTGTCTCTCTCTCTCACACACTCTCTCCTTGTGTCTTTGACTGTCCCTCTTTCTCTTTCTATCTGTCTGCCTCACTCTGTCTGTCTCTGTCTGTCTGTCTGTATGTCTGTCTGTCTGTCTGTCTGTCTGTCTGTCTGTCTGTCTCTCTCTCTCTCTCTCTCTCTCTCTCTCTCTCTCTCTCTCTCTCTCTCTCTCTCTCTCTCTCTCTCACACAGTTTCTTTAATTTCCTCATAACCTGGCACGTTATCAGGAGGGAGCTTGGGTACAGAAAATTCTTAAGAATTGGTGTTGTTGTTTTTTTTGTAGAACTAACTATTTTAAAAAAATTAGTTTAATTAACTATAGATAGAAATACCCATAAAAAATTAACCAACTGCACTAGAGAAGGACAGGAATTATGCCGAAAAGTCCCATGCCACACAGACCAACAGGAGTGTACACACTTGTCTCTTTGAAACCCCTGTCCACTCCATCCTCTTCATTTCTCCACTATAAAAACACAAATGAGTTCATTGTTCATTTCCTGCTATGATTCCTAATGATCAAATGAATACCTCCTGATTATGCGTGTTCGTTGATGGCTCATCTCATCATTGTTTTCCCCTCATTATTCTTTCATTCTCTCATTCCTTTTGCTTTTCTCTTTTTGTCAACTGATACTTTCCATGTACGGTGATTTTAAAGCCGTCATTCATTCAGACTTTCCCTGCCTGTTTGACCTTCCACCCCAAGGCCCTCCGCCCAAGTCGTATTCTTTCCTCATTCTGTCGCCTTTTTCATCTAAACAAGCAGTCATCAAATACAGATGATCGCTGTCAAGGATCAACACAGATAGAAACTTTGGGGGGGGGGGGGCATTTTTCAAGTATGATTTGTCAGCTGACTGAGTCAGGGAAAGACTGAATCATGTTGATGTTTACAAAATAATTGAGCTTTGGCATTGCGTTCATCATTGATTCATATTATTATACATGCACATCGGCCCTCTGGTGCTCTCTCTCACTCACTCACTCACTCACTCACTCACATATCATTCACCCACTCATTCACTCGAACTCACTTACCTACATCTATATTATTTATTGTTCACCCATTCACTCACTCACTCACTCACACACTCACTCACTCACTCACTCACTCACTCACTCACTCACTCATGTCTGTCTGCTTACTTATTGTTCACCCATTCACCCACTCACCTTCACCTTACTCACCTGCTCGTCTTCTTAAACACTCACTCACTCAACCACACACTCACTCACTTATTCACCCCCCCCCCAACCTCCCGTCCACTCACATTCTTCTTCAGTCTCTGTGACCACCACTGACCATACGACTATGTACCCACGCCCACCCCATCCCACAACACTGCACGCCCAAGGAAGCCAGTGTAACCCTATTCTCCTGGCCATCGCTTACGCCATTTCTCATCAGATAGCGGGACAACGGGCGAGGACAGCAAGGAAATGAGCAGCTGCCCAGACTGAACATCAGGCTTATTGTAATGCCACAGTTCATATTTGTCCCGTCCATCTTCATTACTAGAGAGGGGAAACAGAGCCGCATCCAATCCATGTTTTCTTGTGTCGCATTTCCATACTCGTGCCAGCCAATCTCCATTTCCGGTCGATCTCACTGCCCACCCAGCTCTCCTGCATACGAAATGCATACAAAAATGCTGTCTGTTTTCCGTTTCTCTTTCTCTTCTTACATTCTTATCTTCGTCATGCATGTAAATGCTTTCTTTCTTTCCTTCCTTCTTTCTTTTCTTCTTTGTTGTGCGTTGTATTTCCTTCCTCTCCATGTGCCCATCCTCTCCCCCCATACTCTCATCGCAGGCCACTTGGTTACATAATATAATTACAACCTCCTTTTCATATCCATCTGTGTCCTCCCACCCGTTTGAGGGCAGTATGTCATGTACATGTATTTCCCGATGAGATCAGCTGGTCCATCGCTCCAAACTGTTCCCTATTGCCCATCTGTCTGTCCATTTGCCAACTCGCCCGTCTCCGAGTCTTTTATCCCACGTCTTTCGGACGTATTTCTCACGTCTTCCTCCACCCTTTCAAAATCCGACCATCCAAAAATAAATAAATAAATAAATATATTTCACCTCGAATGATACAGAGAAATTGCTAACTCTCGACCCCCCAACTTTTTCATGCAGGAGATAATGAGTTGGAATAATTACACCTGTTTGCGCAGTGTAAAATAATCTGCAGATAATCGGTCTCCTAGACTCGAAGTTGTTCATATTTTTACGGAGTCGCCATTGAAAAAGAGTTAAAATACGGCTTCTGTTCAGAAAAATGTCATGAGATTTGATGTTATTGTGGTCACTGGGCCCGGATATTCACACCAAGTTACTTGTTACCAACGCATGATAATTGTCGAACAGATTCTTCCCACCATCTCGCCAACGAAAAGGCTATTGTTGCCAATGTTGGCCACATGTAACCTTAACCCGAACCCTAATCCTTGACGAAAATTTACTGGGCGAACAAAACTTAATTTGGCCAAGTGGCCATCATAATCTCTTCGAAAATCATTCCAGGTCGTCTCAAAACCTAAGTTTTGAGTATTTTAACTCAAAGTTTTATTCCCGGTCTTGGATAATTCTAATTCTTGTACCCTGAGTGAAGATTACCTAATTTTTATTCCTTGTCTTCGATAATCCTAATTTTTATGCCCAGGCTTACGGTAATCAATTTTTATGGCTTGACTTAAGATAATCCCTAATTTTTATGCTTTGACTTATAATCAAAAAATTCTTTTTGCCTTAAGATAATCTTAATGTTTTTGCGTTGTCTAAAGATATATTTTTTTTTTGCCTTGACTTAAGATAATCCTAATGTTTTTGCTTTGTCTAAAGATATATATTTTTTTTGCCTTGACTTAAGATAATCCTAATGTTTTTGCGTTGTCTAAAGATATATATTTTTTTTGCCTTGACTTAAGATAATCCTAATGTTTTTGCGTTGTCTAAAGATATATATTTTTTTTGCCTTGACTTAAGATAATCCTAATGTTTTTGCGTTGTCTAAAGATATATATTTTTTTTGCCTTGACTTAAGATAATCCTAATGTTTTTGCGTTGTCTAAAGATATATATTTTTTTTGCCTTGACTTAAGATAATCCTAATGTTTTTGCGTTGTCTAAAGATATATATTTTTTTTGCCTTGACTTAAGATAATCCTAATGTTTTTGCGTTGTCTAAAGATATATATTTTTTTTGCCTTGACTTAAGATAATCCTAATGTTTTTGCGTTGTCTAAAGATATATATTTTTTTTGCCTTGACTTAAGATAATCCTAATGTTTTTGCGTTGTCTAAAGATATATATTTTTTTTGCCTTGACTTAAGATAATCCTAATGTTTTTGCGTTGTCTAAAGATATATATTTTTTTTGCCTTGACTTAAGATAATCCTAATGTTTTTGCGTTGTCTAAAGATATATATTTTTTTTGCCTTGACTTAAGATAATCCTAATGTTTTTGCGTTGTCTAAAGATATATATTTTTTTTGCCTTGACTTAAGATAATCCTAATGTTTTTGCGTTGTCTAAAGATATATATTTTTTTTGCCTTGACTTAAGATAATCCTAATGTTTTTGCGTTGTCTAAAGATATATATTTTTTTTGCCTTGACTTAAGATAATCCTAATGTTTTTGCGTTGTCTAAAGATATATATTTTTTTTGCCTTGACTTAAGATAATCCTAATGTTTTTGCGTTGTCTAAAGATATATATTTTTTTTGCCTTGACTTAAGATAATCCTAATGTTTTTGCGTTGTCTAAAGATATATATTTTTTTTGCCTTGACTTAAGATAATCCTAATGTTTTTGCCTTAAGATATATTTTTTTTTGGCCTTGACTTAAGATTATTCTAAGTTTTATGCCTTGACTTAAGATTATCCTAAGTTGTATGCCTTGACATAATAAGAAGGTCCCAATTTTCATGTCCTGTCCTCAGATTATATCAATTTTATTCCTTGACATAAGATTATCTCTGGCTGTTTTGATCTCCCTGGATTGATTTTTTTTCAGGGAAGGTAACCACAAGGGGGGGGGGGGGAGCATTTCTTTTGTCTTCCTCAGTTTTAGTTTTCTTTTCTTTTTTTGTTTTTTTTTAAATTTTCGGTTTTTAGTTCACTGTTGATTCTAGCGCTCGATGCTTTCCCGTCTGTCGCTTCACTGGCTCATCAAATCGCTCTCGTTTTTCCCCCAGCAAGGGGCCTGCTACTCTTTTTATCATTTTCATCAATGATGGGTTGATTTCTTTATTTATTCATCACTTTTTTTGTGGTCATTCCTCCCTTGCCGTGTTTAATTTTCTGTTTTTACCACGGGCAAGTAAATAAATAATACATGATATTTTCCCCCCTTGTCACTTGCCCTTAAACAGCAGTGGACCGACTCAACCGCTCGAATTGTTAGCACCGAATCTAACCTGTCATTTCACAATATAGGGCTAGTGCTACCGTGAAATCGATTCAGTATTCATTCTTGTCCTTTTTTTTTTTCTCTCATCCATCTTTTATTAGTAGTATCGCTGATTTCTCTCAAGAGTATTCTCCACATAACCACTGTGGCCATGGGCAATACAGTCTGGCATTTTTTAAAAGTCAATACAAAAGGATATGGACATCACTCAAACTGACTGGTGTTTCTGGTGTTTTTTGTTTTTTTAAAAATTGTCTCTTTATTTATCCACTCCTGTGTACTATCAATCCACCCAGCGTCAATTGGTTTCCTGATGTTTCATTGAATGATTATGTATGATTCGCTCTCAACACTTTTTCTGTTCGCGAAGATGAATGGAGCTAATGAGGCCCTGCGCCTGGTTGATTAGTTAGAGCTTTTGGTGTTGGTGTGAAAGGTCCCAGGTTCGAACCCTTTTTTGGGTTGGGGGGGGGGGGTGTTCTTAATTTGTTGAGATGTGACAGTAAGGCATTTAATCATCGGCGGCCTGATGGAGGGAACAGGCCTCGTCTGTGATACAGTCTGTGTATTAAAAAGCGACGTAGCTCCCCCATGGCTCCTACTCCAACCCGTATACAAACAAGCCCATTTAATGTCCATTCAAAACACTTATTGTCTTTCTTTTACATGATTTTTGTTTTGTTTTTATCTTTTCATTCTTTAAAAGAATTCTGTCAGTTTCAGTTTATTTGAAAAATTACGAGTGTGTAAAATTTATGATAAAATTCATAATGTTATGTGTTTCCTGTGTGGTCCCCAGGAACAATGAGCCCTCCCCTCCTGTCAGGATGAGCGCCGAGTATAACCTGCCACTGCATGTGTCTGCACAAAATGGCGACGATTACGTCATCGACGACGGCTACCCCCACGATGGGGTCACTCCGCCAGGGATGAGCTGGGATGGACAGAGTGACGGAGGAGGAAAATTTCGACTGAAGAGACGAAGAAGATGTGGGCAGTGCGGACCTTGTCAGGTAAGTTTTGTCAAGTTGGGATGGTCTAAAGTGTAGTAGCAGTAATGTAATGTAATGATTAACTAAGTCTTGTACGACGCTCAACTCCACAATAAAAAAAAAATAAAATGGTGAGCTGTAAGAAGGCGCTGAACTGAACTTTGAAACAGGATTAACATGAGATTAATCCATCATGCTCCCACTCACACACATTAATAAACACTTGATCTACTCTCATCCTCAAACCTCTGAGACCAAAAAGGCTGATCATTCAGTTGCAAGAAAAAACAGTCCTCAACAATTCAGTTTTGAGGCTATTTTTAAATGTGACGATGTTTTCACTTGTCCTGGTGTCAACGCGGATGTTGTTCCACAACTTAGGCCCACCAATAGTGGGAGCAGTGTAGTAGTAGTAGATGTGATAGTAGTTAGTCGCTGTAACAGATCTTTCTCGGTCAGACTCGACAGTGAGTGACGCTCCTCAAGATTCGTGTCTGGCAAATACTGTACCTCTGACTGAAATCCTTCTTTTGTTTTTTGCTTTGAACCGCCAAAAATTCAGATTTGACTGTCATGTTGTGCCCCACCAACATGTTGAGTAAAACTAATTTCACATTAATGATAGTTCAAAAAAGAAAACAAAATAGAAAACGCAAATTCTATGCCGGGAAAGTGAAACCTATCATTATTTTCTTTTCAAACTATTTCTCATGTGCGTCGGTAGTTGAAAAAGAAAAAAAAGAGGTTCCCCCCCCCCCCCCCGGGGGGGGGGGGATTTCAAATTGTTCAGAAATGCGTAGTTCGAGTCAGTAGGAACAATTTCATAAAATAATTTGCAAGTTATCAAAGTACATCTTTTTGTAGCTGTCACAGTACATTTTTTATTTTTTAAAAGCTATCACAGTACATCTTTTTTTTTCTGAAATTATCACCGTACATCCTTTTTTTTTAAAGTTATCACACTACATCATTTTAAAAACAAAAAATTTACCACGGTACATCTTTTTTTTTTTTTAAAGTTATCACAGTACATTTTTTTGTGTAAAAGTGATCACAACACATCCTTTTTTTTTCTTCTGGTAGTTATCACAGTTCATCTTAAGTTAGGACAGAAGATTTTCTTTTTTTTTAGTTATCACAGTTTTTTACATATTTTTTTTTGGTTTTGCTTGGTTATCACAGTACAGCTTTCTTTTGGTTATCACAGGGGAGTTTGTTTTTTTTAATCACAGTGCATCTTTTTTAGGAATGTCAGTACATCTTTTCTTACACCCTTTTTGGATATGAGAGTACATTTTCTTTAAGCATGACAGTACATCTTTTTTTAATTATTACAGTACATCTTTGTAGTCATCACAGCACATCTTTTACATTGATAATTTTATCTGGCTGCTTAGTCTTGCACTTGGCACCATCCACAGAGTACCGCACCTTCAATTTTGGTGAATCGTGTATGCTTTTCACACTCGTTTTCAACACCCCCCCCCCCACCCCAGGTGAGCCTACTGCCATTAGAATGGTGAATATCTGCGATAACGCCTTGATGTTTTAACTTTAAAGTAACATTTTGCATGAACTGTTGGAGAGAGATAGAAAATCAGTATTCGAGTTTTATCCTACAGCTCATTTCGTGTGGGAAAAAAATTAAAATAAACCAAACATTTTAATCCATTGCCATAATTGAAAAACATATGCGCATACGGTCCCCAACCCCTCCTACCCCCATCCCTTTCAAGCGTGTGCTCTTTATAAAGCAAAAAAACTAAGATTAACGCTATCTCCACCACCCCAATAAAAAAAAAGATAAAAACGGTGCATAGAAACAAAAGCATCACCGCATGACCGTGTTTACCTGTAGTCATGGGCTTCTCTGGTGTTAAGTCAGTCAATTACGTTAATGCTTCCCCCGCCCACCCCCTTCCAATCTAGGGCTGTCAGGGAGCCGCCCAAATCAAAGGCAGATAATTACAGAATCATGAAGATTTATGGCCCTGAACGCTTCATCGCTTCAGTGCTGTACAAAGGGTGAATTTTTTTTTTTTTAAAATAATTTTTATACAGAAACAGCCGTGGGGGGGGGGGGGGGGTCAGGCAACGCTGGGTGCGGTATTGACATACATGATTCGCTTGACTGGGCACTGTTTTTATGTGTTTATTGAGGGGGGCGGGAGTTGCAGCTTTTGGCCGGGTTTAGCAGCAACAGGTGCATTTTGGAGCGCCATGGTGGCGCGCTCAAACCAGTTGCGGCATCGGTGCACCATTCTCAAATTTTGTATCTGGAACTGGCACCTCAGTACACTGTATCGACCCCACCCCCCCCCCCCCCCCCACACCCCACACACCTTTCTTTGGTAAAGCCGCCATGACTATGGGAAAGGAAAGTTGACAGTTGACAGCATTTACATCACTAGTGGAACCCAGAAATGAACTCAGATGAAATTATTTTACCAGTTAAAGTAAACCGAAGTGGGGCTTTTGTTTGAAGTGCCGGGTAGATCTGTTGGTGGTTTTTCTCCCGCCTTTTTTGTTTGTTCGTTTGTTTGTTTGTTTGAATTTTTTAAAATCGGGTTATGCTTAAGTACGCCCCCTCCTTTATCTGCCACTAACGTCCTTTGGGGCTGGACAGTGAGCTTGCTTCAACCAGGGGAAAATCTCACTGGTACAGATTCTGAGAGAAATGTTAGGGTTTAAAATGTTTCCAGGTCATTTTGCGATTTACGCTTTACATTTGTCGTCAGCTTACAATATTTCTCCATTTATAAACGAAAGGAAGTCAAAATTTTGTACGTCATTAATTTGCAGAACTTGTTTCCACGATATCGTGAGATAGGCCGTAACCGCCCCAGTGTTCCCTATTAATTTTCGGCATAAACTCATTCTTGGTACAAAAGCAAGAGCACGATGAGGCCCCAATCTTCTCTTCGGTATCGGACAGCGTGTCTTTGCAAAGATATCGCAGCCCGAACATTTCAGAACTATTGCATAGTGGTGGCGAGTTGATGACGTGCGAATGAACTACACAACTGAACCTCAGGGAGGTGTCATACCAAGCCCGGTCAGACACAGTCAGATGCTGCAGCTGTACAGCCGGGAAATAGTGGCACAAGCTGACTGTGTCTGATTGGGCTTAACGTGATATGTGTCTTCCCGAATTTACTATGGAAAATAGAAATTATGGTGAGCACTTCATGCCTGTCGGCTTCTGACCATGTCTGGCCGGGCTCAGCATGATACCCCCTTATGGTGCTTGTCACACTTGCTGGCGCGTACTTGCTCCACCGTGTTCAATGACCGTTCATTCGTGTGTCTTCACTTCAGTCCTCGCCTGTGTACGACTAGTATGCCTATGCTCGCAGTAAATTAAACGTGGCTGTTCCGAGAGTGTGCGATGTGGGTAAAAAGCTGTAAAAATTAAATTATCATTCGATGTTCAACGTACCCAAAACAAAAAAAAAATGGTCCAATGCTATAATGTTCAGAGTGTTCTATTGGCTGACGTTGAGTTCCAGTGACTGTGTTTCGGGTTCTATAGTGTTCAGAGTGTTCTATTGGCTGACGTTGAGTTCCAGTGACTGTGTTTCGGGTTCTATAGTGTTCAGAGTGTTCTATTGGCTGACGTTGAGTTCCAGTGACTGTGTTTCGGGTTCTATAGTGTTCAGAGTGTTCTATTGGCTGACGTTGAGTTCCAGTGACTGTGTTTCGGGTTCTATAGTGTTCAGAGTGTTCTACTGGCTGACGTTGAGTTCCAGTGACTGTGTTTCGGGTTCGTGTTTCGGGTTCGTGTTTCGGGTTCGTGTTTCGGGTTCGTGCTTCGTTCCTTATCCATCCCTCCCCATTTTGCGTTCTCCTGTTGTGTTACCACTGTCTCCCAGCCTGTTCTCTCAGCTATTTGGACATACACATGTATGGTATTGTCTGTTAGTGGAAGGGAGGATTAGAATCTCCATGTCCATCTGCATCACTACTGTCTTTACAGTGGTCATGCATGTGTCTGTGCAAATTCTGAATGGAATTTCATGGTAGGCATTGCATTATTTCACCCTGTCCTGTCTGTTCTTCTTGTGCCTCAGAATGATCAGTCGTGTCCACTGCTTTTTATTGCATTGTAGAATACTTTAAGTAAGTGGTTTGACATTTCCACGTTTTTGGTACACACCTCTGCATTTTTCTTTTGTCTGCATAACGGTTCTCGCCATATCAAGATTACGTCCTCTCAATAAACTTACACTTACGACTAGATCTATCTCTTCCCCATGACGTAACTTGATTATAGTATTCATGTGTCCAGGAGATAATAGAACTGCAGGCTGATAATGAACGGCACCATAGCTATCAATTAAAGCATGCCCGTGGATGAAGGGCGGCGAGACAGTGAGTGGTAATTACATGTAGTTTATGCAAGTGTGTTTTCCTCCGTTTGTGTCTGTCTTGTTGTTGTACATCTTTATTTAGGGAGGATCGCTGCCCTTGGCATTTACACCTCGATGTGTCTGTCTTTGTGTCTGTTTATCCCCCCGTGCCCCAGCCCAGTTACCTTTCCCATCCCTCTGGAGAGAATAGTAGCGTCTCCCCCCCCCCCCCCACCATATATTCCTTGGATTAAGCCACGCCGTGACTTGAAAACTGGCAACACCCTGTACCCTTCGTCATTCCACGGCAAATTAAATAGCCTGAATAAGTTTTGAAAACAGTTTTCAGCAAAGAAATAAATGAGTAAGAAATTAAACAAAGGAAACCAAATAAAGACCTGTCAACGTGGACTTCAGTCTGTATGAGGACACTGTAAGTAGAACATCAGGAGCCAGTGAGGATGACAGGAGAGACAACTCACAACTCAGACCGTCCCATGGCCAGACACATACAGGAGTTTTCAACTGATCTCCGGCCTGCCCACACCTAGAGCATATTGCCGTGGTAACGGTCGATGCGCATTCAGACCTTCCTGTACTGGTAGTGGCTGGTGAATTGAATTCGCTGCAGTACTGGATTTGTACATTGGTCTCAGAGACCCTCAGTACACCTGACTGACTCACGCTTTGTTCTGTTAGTTTGTAGTACCAGCGGGCGGAGACAGGGAGGGGGACAACTGCAGGAAGATCAGGGTCAGGATCACTTTGTGCACATTATTGTAGAGTTATCTTTATTCTTATGAGTGGGTAGATAAGTTAGTGGTGGGTTGGACAGGGAACAAAAGACAAGTGACAGGCGTGAATTTTCTGAAAGAAAGCACGTTACTGATATAGCCTATCTTAAACCTTACTGCATATTTGCATGTCTTTGTCAGCAGGTTTTATTTACCTGAGATGACAGGACTAGTTATTGTGGAGAGGTGGGGGTTAAGAAATGGACAGGAAATGACAGAAGGAGTTACCGTCTCCGGTGACGAATGTTAGAACGTATATAATGACAGCCTAACGACGTGACGTCATGGGAAAGATGCATACGGACCTTTAACAGTTGGGATAAATGCTAGTCGCCCTGAGAACACAACAATAATTCTTGTGTGTTTTCTTTCCGCGTTCCCGTCTGCGTCAGCACTAGCTACGATATACACACAAAGTCAAAGTTTACTGGGTGTGGAGTGGTTTGAGGATGTTACATATCGTCACTGCTCTACGATGATGGCTTATGTTAGACTCACCCCAAAAGGCAATGGACGGTCCATTGCATTTCTGAGCTTGAGGGCTATCAGATAATATTATATATATATATATATTTTAAAAAAAGAAATGCGCCATTAGGAAAATATAATAATCCAATAGAATCATAATGGTAAAAAGTCACCAAATGACAGGAAAATGAACAGTCTTTTCTCGATATCTCAAAAGTATCAAAATTGACCTACGCCATTGGCGTCGAGTAGCGACATTATAAGGAAATACAAAGATTGGGTTCGGTTTATGCTAGGCTTCTGTGGCAATGGTTCTCAAATCTCGTGTCCACTGTGCCCCATCTAGCGGTCAGCGTCACCCACCTCCTCCCAAAACTCCTTTTAACTTTTTACTTGCGAATTAAACGCCTAGAATGGAGAGCCAGGATTACTATCAGATTTAACTATAGTAGCCTATCACATGTATCTCATTCTCATGTAGATGATACCGGTGTTTTGAAAAAGTACCGGCTCTACACTGTTCAGTTATTGGGCTTTGTGTTAGAGCGAACGGAACCTTACAGCAGCTTGAGTCTAGAAGGTTTTTATGGTGTCTACAGTGGCAAGTCAAAATACAGGCAAAAATCTCAGAGGAGGTGGAAAGTTCTGGAGAAGGACTTTAAAGAAACGTAAATGAGATTAGATAGATAAGAATCACTTCATTATTTCGTGAGGGGGAATTCACCCCCACAGAGCATTTAAGAGCACAGTCGAACATGGTACACACATCTTACGCATCTTTACACAAACATAACTCAGTAAAATAAATAACAGGCCTATTACAAGAAGTAACATGGCGTGGAACGGAACCATAGGAAGTAAAAATAATGGTACGCATCTAGTAGCCATAACGTCTTGTTGAGGCGAATTGCGGAGTGCAAAAACCATCCTCTGTATCTTTCTCTGAAAGACGCGTGTTGCGAGAAATGGCACCTGAAGTAATGTATTTTTATAGTGGCACCATAACATTGGATACTATGAATTTAAAAAAAACAAAAGTGATCTGCAAAGTGACGAAGACGAAAATAAAAAGTCATTTTAATATCATAATGGGGTATCCATAGCGGTATCCTTGAGGCTTTGGCGAGGCGGAGAAGTTGGGGGGGAGGGGAGGGGAGAGAATTGACAAACTAATGGAGATTTGGTTGTGGTGAAGCGAGAGATGAAATGGGAAGGTAGGGGAGGGATTAGTGCGGTTATCGATCGTTCAGTTAGACGGACCGGCAGCTGTGGAATGGGACGGCCAGTACTGTTCTTGTGTGAGGGGGGACCATGGGTTTGTCATCGGAAACAGCGGCTCTGTGGGACTCTGTGGGCCCGCAGCGAGCTGGGAGTTGTCTCGGCAGATTGACACTGTCCACTGGCATGGCTAAAAGGTTGTATCTCACTTTTCTGGCGGATTTCCAGTGGTATGGGTTTATATCCGAAGGCGTGTGATTGCGGTTTGCGGAAAATCGTGTTGAGTGGGAGATTGACATGGAATTTCTCAGATAGGATTGACTGGGTGAATGAAAAAAACAACAACACATGAATGAGAAAGGAAGGAGGGATAGACGGGCGGTTGATAGAGAAAAGGATGGATGAATGGATGGGCGGGGGTAGATGGATGGTTTGAAGGACATAGAAAGACGATCGAGTAAATGGATAATGGGACTAATTGGCAGACAACAGATGGGTGGATGGACAGTAGGCTACTGTTCGAATGTATGGACGGACGCACGGCTAGATCAGTGGACGGACAGGTAGACAAATTAATAGCTAGATGGGTGGATAGACAGAAGGGAGGTGTATATTCATGGATGGACACAGCGAGATTAATGGAGCTGGTAGACTGATAAGATAAGTGGATGGAAGAAGGTTGATATTTTGATGTATAGATGGACGCATGGTCAAGTCAGTGGATAGACAAATTTATGGATTGGTGGTCACGCAGTTAGATGGACGGATGGTTGAAGGAAGGGTTGCATAGATGGTATTGATGGTGAGGTGGACCCATGGGTGGAGTGAGGAAGCATGTGATGTGGTTATTGGATGAGAGGATAGAGAGATGGGCGGATATGGGAGGAGTGGATGGAGGAGCTAATAAGTTGATATTAAATTTATGCTGATGGAAAAAGGGGGTGGGGGTAGGGATTGTATGAATTGTATGGAAATGATGGGCAAACGATGTTGTCGCTTGAAAAGGTCGTATCAATCGATGTGGTGGGTTATTGAGTTGTGGGCTGTGGGATGAAAACAGTGGTTTTAGTTTGTGACTGACATAATTATTGTTGCCTTTGTGAGGGTGGCAGCTGATAGAGAGAATGAGAGAGAGAGAGAGAGAGAGAGAGAAGAGCAAGCATCGGAGAACTACAGAGTGGCAGAAATTTGTGAGCTGTTCTTGCTCGGAAAGTTGTCTGACATAATTATGGGGGTTTGACATAGATAGATGTGTGTATGTGATCAGTTATATCATCTATGACAGGAGGAAGAGATAGAGGGGGGGGGTGGAGAAAGAGATACGTCTAGAGAACTGAAAAAAAAAAGGAGACTGTCCAGGGTGAAGTGTAAATGTGGATTGTGCACATGGAGAGTTCCAAGAGAAGTGCGGAGTCTATGATTGTAGTTTAGAACAAAGACATCAATCACCGCTAATATGTTTTGCTGGTCAGGCTGATGTACTTTTAATAAGCGAATCAACTTTAGCTTTGAGTATCTCGAAGTGAATCTCTTCTCTCTTTCTCTCTCTCTCTAACACACACATTTAGGGGGAAAAAACAACCTGTTTTCATGATGTCTATTTACTTGTAACTGCCATTACATTAAGACAGAACAATTTGAACCTTATTTAACATATTTTGTGAAGAGACGGAGAACTTTTGTACCAGTGTAATTCCATGTTGGTTACGTAATCACGTGACAGTAAGACTTGAAACTAACGAGCTTGCAGCTCCGTAATGTCCATGTGTTTGCTAAGCTCTGCTGGTGTTGTTTGAGGGATGAGCTCTGTCCGCCAGCTCATCCAGGGGAAATGTCAGATTGGGAAAAAGATATTAGCCGTACTCATGTACTCTTAATGACTAATTCATGCTTGCTGCGGCGCTAGAGAGACCTGATTGAGATGGCTTTGTCGTTGTTGTTGTTGTTGTTGCGGGAATGTAACCGGTGTTGGGGTAGTTGTAGTCGCAGCGACAAAACTTCGCCGTTTTGTTGTTGTTGTATGTTTCCAACCACTGCGCCCCCGCGAGCACTGATGACCATCGCTGCTAGCTTCGTGTAAGATATCCCTGATCACTGCTGTTGGTTTCATTGAACGTCCGTGTGTGGTGTTAAATGATGTTGCGGGTTGTTGTTGTTGTAGTTAGTTATTGGCGCGGTCGTGTGGCGGGTAGACGGTCAGGTTGCTGGCGTAAGGTTAAGCAAGAAGCAGGGAGATTGGCGTTAACGATGTGGTCTTAAAGCTGCTAACGAGTCGGGGGTTAATGTCGCTCCTGTTACATGTTGGCTATGACAACAGACACAAAATTCTGGAGCTCATGACGTGTGATTGGCACTGTTTGTTTCCTGATAATTAATGTGTGTGCGTGTTTGAGGGCTGTTTTGAGTATGTCCGTGCAGATGCGCTAATGTTGGGTGGTAGAGCTGGAAATGTGAAAGAAAGGAAAATCAGGAAAATTGAGATCAAGTCAGATAAATACATTGACCGGAGAGTTTGGACCAGATAGTCAGATGTAATAGCGAGGAGAGAAACACAAGCGCGCGCGCACATACACAGAGAGAGAGAGAGAGAGAGAGAGAGAGAGAGAGAGAGAGAGAGGGAGAGAGAAAGAAAGAGAATTCATGAGCATTTGGCTCATGTCAAACACAGTGTACAAATAGTCGTGTAGCACGACATGGCTCGATGATGCCTGATTGCAGCCTTTTTTTTTTTTTTATCTGTGTCATGGGATCCCATCTTTGGCATCGGGTTTACGCATTAGCTCTGTGTAACATGGTTAGGTGACCGCAGAGAGATGTTTTTGAACCGTGTCAGATTACACAAGCCTGTTGGTGAACTTGTCAATTCACAACCCTCGACAGCACAGCTGTCTCATGATCGTCATTAATCACTGAAAACTACTGGGAGTTTCTTTACAAAATTCAACTCTGAGAGTTTTTTTTTTTATATGTCTTTTATTGTTATTTTTTCCCCCGACAGAGATGAAGTTCCGGAGTTTCCGAAAGCTGGCGATGTTTATCTTGTCATTCTGTCCGGATTTTTCATAGTATAGTGTTTTTGTTGTCAGTTTCTAACGTTTGAGACTGCTTAAAGCATTTTATCCTCTCATCTTAACCGTGTGACAAACCCTGCGTGACCCAACCTTTTTTTTTTTCATTTTAAATGAGTAAACCTGGTAGTAAACAACCTATTGATGGTAAACTTACTATCTTGACTTGGAACACAGGACAAACTACGTTAGATATATTTTTGTCATTACGTGCGTGTAAATTAAATAGTAACACACACACACACACAAAAAAAAACCCTGCGACGACGACAGAAGATATTTTGATCCATTCAGAACAGATGAAAGAGTGCCAGCTATGGCGATGTGTCAAGTGATGGGACTTGTCACTGGGAGACAAAGCCAACTGGAAACTGCAAGCAAAAGAGAGAAAGAGTGGGAGGAAACAGGATTTCTTTGTCAGAATATTTCATTTGATTCTCTCTTTTTTTCTTCTTCTGTTTTTCTGTCCTGTCCACCCGGCCGTTCATCCCAGAGACGTTTTCATCTCTTCGGTTTTTCATTCTGTCTTCCATGTTTCGATCTTTGCCTGTCTCTTCGTCTCTTTCTGTGTGTGTTTGTCTCTGTCTCTCTGTCTCTCTCTCTCTCTCTCTCTCTGTCTCTTTTTCTCTCGTCCACAATTCCCATGCGTTCAGCATCCAAATACCCAGTGATAGATTCAGTTAGTTTGTCTTCATGGGTGGTCATTAAAGACATTGCTGAGCTAGAAAGCTCCATCGTATCACTCCCTCCTCTCTCCAGCCAGGCCTGTCTCTGTGACTCACTTCTTCGTTTAATGTTTATTTCTCTGTCTCACTACATGGTCCGGTAGTCTGTCCGTCTGTGTGTCACTGCTTGGCCAGTCTGTCTGTCTGTGCGTTACTGCGCGTGGGTGGTGGTGGGGGTAGGGGGGGGGGTGTAATCTTTCCTATTGCATTACAAGATCTGTCTTTCTCTCCCCACCCACCTCGCCACCATGTCAGTATTCACGTATGTGCTTTTCTGCGTGAATATTGCTCACCCGCCCCAATAGTGAGTTCAGGTTTTACGGCGCGTCCGCACGACAGCGGCTACGGTGCGCCTGTCTGTCACGGTCTAGGTGGGTACTCTCTGTTTCATAGGTTCATTGATCAGATCACTTGTGTGCTCAATAGTTTACCACGAGAGAATCATTTGTGTTTGGGGCTTTGTTTTGCTTGGTTTCAATGTAGCCCACAATTCTAGCGGCCCCAGAATCGAAGCGTAATTCGAACTATCACAAACACTATTTTCTCTTGGCCCCAATTTCGATTTTGCAATTATGCCACCTTTTCATAAATTTGCGATTACGGTTATGATAATCCTTATTGAAGTTAACCACATCCGACGGCGTAGAACGGCTGACGTGTGTATCGATTCTCCCTTCATGGACCGGTGATGGATCGCTTTGTGAATCATTCCGATTAGATCACGACACGGTAGCGAGCCTGTTTTCTTTGTTCTAATCGCAGAAAAGCGGGGATTCCCAATCGGTGATTCCTGTACCCCCTGTCGGGGCGAACACCGGCCCTGAGAGAAGTCCCTAGGTGGAAATGACCGTGCGGGATTCATTATTCAAGGCTCATTATTATGTATGAGTAGGTGGTGTGATTGGTATGCAGTTCTACAACTGTGGGAGGACAGTCAGATGTTCCACGTTTGATCATGGTTATTTTTTTCCCCGAGCTCACTTTTTTTTAGTTTTTTTTTATTTACTTTTGGGTACCCCATTAGCGAGTCAGTCTAGCTTGTTAAATATGGTTATGTTTAGATAATACGGTCAGTATTGTGACATCCTGTTAGTTCGTCTTTTTCGTATTTTGTGTTTTAGTTGCTCTTTGAAAATTTCCTTGATCATGATTATTCTCAGAGGGGTCTTGGTCTGTAAAAGCTGAGAATCTTTTATGTGAGAGAGAGAGAGAGAGAGAGAGATGTGAGGGGGGGGGGGTTGGGGGGGGGGGACAGACACGTGTCACGCCTCCCTGGTGACAGACCCTGCAAATAGAAACAGGAGATTATTTCATAGCCGTATTAATGAACTGTCAAGGTGAGAAGAATAAAAGCCTGTATGTTTCTTAAGGTGTAAGCGGGAAGTGTGAGGGAGGGGAGGGGAGGGAGGGAATGGGAGTGAGGAGCAAAGTGTGGGAGTGAGAGGAAGAAGGCTATGGGGTAAAGAACATGGATAAGGAGAGCTGGGGAAGGCTTGGGCGGGACTGAAATAGAGAGATGGGGGTGACACTGACCCACAAAGATGAAGAGGTGAAAAAAGGATGGAAATGATTCATGAACGGGAAAAAAAGAAAAAAAAACGGATTTTTTTTTTTCATGTCTGTTTCTTCACTGTGACTTGTTCATCGTTTTCTCTTCCTTCTCATTTTCTCTTGCCATTCCCTCTTCTGTTCATCACAAATCCCTCTATTTGGTGCAGGAGGCTGGTAGGCGCCTCTGGTAAGGTCTTGACCCTCCTTCTGTCCCATCATTCTGCCGTATTCTAGCATCTTGCTAGCATTTTTTCCTAGCACGATATGGCTGTTATCGTGTGAAGCTGGATTTTCATGTGTACGGAACAGAAACGGTCACCGAAACGTCAAAAACCCTGCAAGTAGTGAAACAGCAAGAATGTATGCGCCGTGTCCGTATACATAGAAGCACTACTTCTCTTTACTACTTGATGGATTTTTAACATTTTCTTTGACGTTTCCGTTTCCCTACACATGAAAACCCAGCTTGAACGGGCTTTCTCCGAACTCGAACACAAACTCTCCATTATTTTAGTAGGGGATATCTTAGCGAAATTTGCAAGAAATAGCTTCCAAAGCATTCACGATACTAGACATAAACGCATTTGTAATAACAGGACCTGGCTAGGTAGTGAAAGGCAGTGAGGCCCGCTAGCTGCAAGGTTAGGAAAACAAAAAAAAAAAAAAAAGTATATCTGCTGGTCACTATCGGAGTAGTCGGTGCATGTTAAAGGAAAAGCATGGCTGGAAACACATTTTTAAAAAAAAGAACAAATCTGCAGATTTAGATTGGTGAACGAAAGAAGAAGAGAAGAAAAAAATTTCTTTAGCCATTGTAACATTTTTAAAGACAGGTGGTCTGTCTATTAACAAGGTAACACGACAAAATGATGATGCCCAGTGACCATTTCGTCATTTTGACAAATAAGCGAAGAAAGAAAGAAAGAAAACTTGCCCGATGACCAGGATAAAAAGAAAACAACAACCAAACAAAAAACAACAACAACGAAACAAACAAAAACAGTACGGTTGTTATTATTGTTATTATTTACCTGATGTAAATATCTGCATTGTTGTGGATATCCCATTAAACCATGGGTAGTTTTGATTTATCAAACACGTATCAGGAATTCCTAATTCATTTTATCTTCCCGCGGGCTGCGAAATAGAGAAGGCTCACCAGAAGGTGGAAATACATGACGTGTCCTCTAGTTTTCTGTTTCTCGGGTAAAGAAATATTGCTTGAAAGAAAGCGAGAAGGGGAAGAAGAACAGTGAGTTTTGTAATAATATGCTTGCACCTCTGAGCATGACGTAATCAAGCTCTTTGACGAAGAAACCCACGCAGCTGATAAGCGAGGGTGGAAAATAAAAAAAAGATAAGTCAGGGATTGCATTGTTTGTGTTCTTTTGACCTTCCATACCGCAGGGCCACGCGGGGCATTGAGATAGGGGAGATAACAAATAAAATTAGCGAACCCGCCAAGCCCGTGAATTGGGGAAGGGAACATAACTAGCGTTATCTTTCAGCTCAGCGGTATTCGGAGTGGCATGTACAAACACTTTTCAGTCTTTATCAAATGACTGTTTTCACAATTTATTGCCTTCACTGCTGGCTTTGATTGGTACAAAAAATTGTGTGCGTATGATAGTATCTCTGAACCCCGGACTTCCTTATCTCTCTTGTTGGGCTGGGGGAGGGGGGGGGGGTGGGGTGAATGAGGCAGTTTTTATGCCGTTTAATTGGGCGGGAGTATGCTATAGTATTATAGGAAACAGGTGAAACTGTTTCGCTTGAGAATATACACATTGACTAATTGAATGAAAATTGACTCTTTTTTTACACAAAATTTTTTTTTATATAAATTTGTTTTCTTTCCATTTGTATGAAACAGGTATTAAGTATTTTGCGTTGTTTATTCAATAGAAGAGACCATAGTGAAGAGTGTGTGATCATGTCAGTGAAGTGATTTGAGTATTTCAGGAAAAACTGGTTTATTAGTTCTGCAACATTGAAAACAAACAAACAAACAAAACACATCATTCTGTGTGATGGCATTTTCTTCTATATTCCAAGCCATCTGCTCAGTTCCAAACCAATATAAAAATATCTCGAATTTGGAGATCTTCTTTTCATGTAATTATTTCGTTTTGCCAACTTTGACATTGGATGTTGGGCCAGTACATAAATTAAAAACAGTAAGAGGAAATTAGTAGCTTACAAGTTTCAGATTTATACTGTTTAGTCCCTGTTCAGAATCACCTTATTGACACGCTCATAACTTAATTGCCCAAGTCATTTTTTTGGTGTTTTGAGATGAAATACTCACGTTAATCGGACAGACATGTTGTACCTTTCAACAGTTACATTGTTTTGTTTCGTTGACTATATATGTTTTTAAATGAAAACCCACATCCACCTAAACCACCATTTAGACTGTTGTAGACTAATGACAAAGCCATGTCGAGAAAATACTGAGTTGTGTTTGCTGTTCACTTACAGCTTTCTTTGTGAAATACTACGCTCCCCTGACAACAGCTGCTACTATATATATGTGGGTGCATGGGAAAACCCTTCACACCTGCCCAGATATGAAAAATGAGTTATTGCTTGAACTTTATTCTACATTTATTTCTGAACATTTTGCACTTTATTTGAGGTCAAAAGCTTCATTAGTTCCAGAGCTATGAGCAAAAATGTAACCCTATCCTGGGGATTGAAGAATACATTATATTCAAAGTGAAGTTTTCTTTGATTTTCAAAAAACACCAAAACATGACTTAGGCAATTATCTTATGAGTGTGATGATATATTTTCTTGTGGTCCAACTACATCTACCTAATTTTACAGGGAAAAAAAGACGGAGAAAAAATCTAATGTAACAAAACTTCCACTCTCATGAAACTTTACATCAGAAGATCTCTTTCTAATGAGCTCAGTCAGCTGGATAAGTAGGTAGTATTTCTCTATAGCTTGAATGCACAAAACTTTTCATGTGATTTTGCAGTTTCACCTTTGGACAGCAATGGTAAACATGTACATGTATATATTAGAGATGAATAATCTCAGATAATTTTCTTTGTGATTTCTTCCAGGTGAAAGAGAACTGCAACAAATGTCAGTACTGTATGAGGAAAGATGTCCTGAAACAGGCTTGCATTTACCGTAAATGTGTCTATCTCCGCAAACCTGTACCCAGATTTCGTCAAGAACAGGTATCTGCAGGGGGACCACCTCAGAAGTCAGCACCAACGCCACCTCGTAAACCTACCACCACACCAGTGCCTCCGGCTCCTGCCAGCACCAACAACTCCAACAGCAACAGCAGCAGTAACACAATCACCAATGGTCCAAGCAACAACAGCAGTCACAACAACAACAACGCTGCAACTCCAGTCCCTAACCCAGCCATCTCCTCCCCCCATGCTGTAGGAGCTCCTGCCCCTCACAGTTCAGAACTGAGCTCATGTCGCCTCAATCAGTCTCCTTTTGCTGCCCTCTCAGCTATGCAGAGTGTGAACAATGGAGTTCTGGACCCCCTTAGACATAGGATGATGGAACATCCTCACCGAAGTTCTCTGTTTGACCCTGTGAACATCCATGCCGGCCTTGACCCTGCACGTGGTCCTTTAGATCCCACCAAGCCAGTCCTAGCTGATGCGTCACGATACCCGGGAGGTCCAGCTGCCCCCAGCCTTAACTCCAACTGTAAACTCGACCAAACTGCTGCTGTGGTCAATCATCCAGCTGACATGAACTCTGCTGCTGCTGCTGCTGCGGCCGCTGCTGTCGCTGCTGCTTCACCTCTGAACTCTATGAACTCTTCACTGGGAGCTCACCACGTGCATCACCAGGCTAACAAAGCCCTCCCTGCAAGAGACCCATACTTTGCATCCATGGATACATGGAGCTCAATGCCTTATGCTCTACCTCGCCACCCTACCTGGGCCACCCCCACCTTACCCAACCATCATGCAGCAGCGGCAGCCTATGGCTTCCAGCAACACTCAGCACCCTTCCCATCATCCTTCACTCCGTCCTCCTGCCGTCTTGGCCTACCTGAATCTGCGGCCTCACGATTTGCCTCTCCTGCAGGTCCTCAACACTCCTTCCATCACACGATGACTGGCATGGCTGGATTTTCCCAGGATTATTCCCATGCCTCCCCCAGCCATGCAAACCATGCTGCCAGCATGCGAGCCCCAATGAACCCACCGTTCTATCCGCCCCCACCACACTTACCCCCTTCCAGCATATCCAGTTTCCCGGCCCTGGGGCAGTTCCCCGCTGGTCAAGCCAGCTTTGGGCCCACAGCCTACTCCATGCATCCACACAGTCACATGTATCCCAGCAGTTTCTACTCCTCCTTCAGAACTGCTACAGAACCTCAGATTTATCATGTACAGATCTCTCCAAACCAAAACCCATTCAAGAATTCCTTGACCCAACATTCTGCCAAAAGATTCTCTGAGAAAGGAGACATATTTGCTGGGAAACAAACTGAATTTAATGATTCGGGAGACAAAAATCATATGCTGAACTCCTTAGAAGATGCATTTTTGTTTGATCCTCATGCAGAAAATCACGAATTTTATGCTAAAGAAAAATGTGTGCCTAAATATTCCTCGGTGATGAATGAAACGGAGACAAAGCCATTGAGTTCAGAAACTTCAGGGCAAGCTGTACTTCAAGTTCCATGCATTCCATGTGATTCTCATGCTGGGAAAAAGAACTCCGAGTCCTTGAACAAATCTGATGAGAAGGCAATAGCAGGTTACGTACATGGTGACATGAAAGCAATAAGAATGTTATCTTTAGATAGTGCAGCAAAGAGCAATAATCCTTCGTTCTGTTCAACTTCCAGCTTTATTTTTGACGACTGCAATAACTTTGACTGTAATACTTTTAAACAGAAGGGCAGCAAAAAATCATTCCCAACAGCTTCATGCATAGATGGCGATTTGTTGAAATGCATGCCAGAAATTTCAGATCGTTTGAATTGTCAAGGTGAAATATTTGAAGAGGACAAATTTTTTATGTCATTTTCTGGCCGCACCGATGAAACGAACGAAAATGATTCATATAATGAAAATGATAATGATTTCTGTTCTCAAATGGTGGACGATCCTTGTGAAGTCTTCTTTGCATCTGCTGATGGAGGTTTGATGACATCATCAACATCACAGTTGGTATCTTCATCATCGTCACTTTCATCATCATTGTCGCTGCCGTTGTTCTCTCATGTGCATCCCCACCCTGCCTTGTCACACCCTGCCTTCTCACCCATCTCCACCCAGCCCTCAGAAGTTGAAGAAACTCAACAGTTATCTTGTGATTCACCTGAGAAGGGAGATTATTCAACTCCTGGTGTCTCAAATCAGTGCCAAATCCAATACAGGAAACGAAAATCTGACTGCATCAATGAAAATATTGAAAACTTTCAGGAAGAGACAAGAAAAAGCTTTAAGAGATCTTGGTCTTGTCTGGAAATTGGTTGTGCAAATCACAAGAGACAAGATTTAACTTTATCTTTATCTTGTTTGAAAAACATGAAAGATTTAGAGCTGGATTCTGTAGCGGAGGAGCGTCACTGTGACACATCATTATTTTCATCATCATCATCATCATCCTTTGTACAAGCAGACAAGTGTCTTCAACAAAACCCAATTGAAAACCGACCCTCTCCAGTGACAGGAAAACCATCCATGAAGCAGTGGAAAATATTGGTTACATCTCCTTCTTCTTCATCTTCTGAAATACTTTCATCAACTCACCTTCATTTTACAAGACAAGAGAATTTGTCCTCAAAGATCGCAGCTGCAGAGAAAGGCATGTCGTCAGATAGTTCTGTAAATGCCACAATTGTGCCATATGACACAGAGCCCAGGCATCCACAGAAAGTTGCAACTTTTGTGCAAACCAAGTCATCAACACATAAAAATATTGCAGATCCCAAAATATAATTTAAAAAATTTGAAACCAGTGGGGATTCATAAGTGTATATTATACGTAGCACAAAACTAAACAAAGTCTTCAGTAGATTTACTGTAGAATAGACTGTATCAAATTATATTGCAGATTTGTTTCATATCTTTTACTCTAGAGTGGAGCTGGTTGGAAAACATTGAACATTAACGTCTTAACATTTGCTTAATAATTTTTTTAAAAAGACGGCTGTTTTGTTGTCTTGTGTTTTTATATTTAATTTATACACTAGAAAGTGTAGTACTTAAAATTTAATGTTGAAGTGTTGGTTGATAAGTTTGTTGGCCAGATACTTAAATCTCATTAGGATTCATTTTGAACCTGAAGAGTTGTTTATGCTTTAGTGATGCAAACAAAATATAAAGTACTTAGTGAAAATAACAAGAAGGTTGACCTTCCTCTTCCCATACAAAAGTGCTTGAGTTCTTTTAATCTGTGTTATCTTCTTTGATTCGTGATTCAGATCTGTAAAGGTGAAACCTGAATGAGAGAAAAAAGATATAATTTTTTAATGGGTTCAAAGGTAAAAGCAATTTTGTGTGTTGTTTTTGTATGGAATTTTTATTTTGTTTACTTGTGTGATCTCATTTTCTGCAAACGTGACAAGATATTTTTTCAATCTAGAAAATTTGTATGTCTTCAGAAACAGTTTTGAAATACTATCAACTGAAATTTTCCAAAGCCGACTGCTTTCATGCTTATAGATTGGTCCAGGATAGGCTGAGAACCTGATGGGAGTGAACAGATTGGAGCATATAAGCTAGTAACTGTTCAGATAGAGGCTCAACCTGTGGGCACAAAAAGGACAGTGAAAATAGTAAACCTTTGATGGATTTATAAAGTGGCAAAAAAAGAGAAGAAAGGTGCCCATAATTCATACAGAACTAAAGAATGGCCAGGAATTTGGGGATCATTTTTGCTGTTTCATTTTACTATTTCATGTTTATTTAATCAAAATATGACAAAATTCATAGGTGGTATTTCAGGCAGTGAAAGTCACTTAATATTCAAATGCATTTGTGGTGGCTGCTATCTTTCAATACTTAAATCTTTTTCCCAGGGCATTTCGTGTTATATATATATATATATTATATATGTAAAAAAGGAAAAACCTGCTGATGTGAAATTTTCTCATTTTTCTCCAGTCAAGTTTACCTTGCGTTGTTTTCTTGCTCCTGTATTAATTTTTATGTTCAGTTCTGTGACTTTACATTTTTTTATCTTCATCATTTCTTCCTAATTTTATCTTTTTGATACTGAATAAAGGATGAAGTTACTATAGAGTTATCTTCCATAGAACTTCCATCCATAGACAGATGTTCTAATCTTTATGGGCTTCTATAAAGTGTAATATTTAGCAGGAATTTTATAGTATCCAGATCTCACCATTGCATGGAGTTTGTTTGGCAGATTGAATGAAACTTTTTGTTTTAACTATGTAAGCCAAACATCAGATGAGATTCGGGTATGTAATTATGAAAATCTGATTTTTGAAATAAAAATGGTATTGTTCGTCTATTTTGTAGGATTTCCTAAGTTTTGGATGTCTGAATTTCACAAGCAATGACCAATACCTGGCCCTCTAATCATTTACTTTCTGCCGGCCATGTTTCCTAGGAATCATTTATTTGAATGTTGAAATTAAGTGTTTGTAAAATATAAGAGAAACTTATAATAAATGTTACATAAAGTTGATTGACAGACTTTGTGCTACAGCTGTTGGCAAAAGTTTAAAATGTACAAGAGGGAAATTTTAGAGAAAACACAGATAACTAGAGCAAAATGTTCCCAAAGTGAAACCTTTCCTCTCATCATGCAAATTGATGAGGTTTCGACTTTTTCTCGAATTATGAGGATCAATCGTATATTGTTTACCTTACACAATCATAGTAGTTCCACTTATTAACATTTTCTACTTAATATTTTTATACCCACCAAATGACTCAGGATCTGTTGGATGTTGAATATGTACATATATATACATACCACCGTTTTTGTAGTTTCATTTTTCAGCGTTAATTTTTTTTGCTAATATTATGGTGTTCAAATATTTTTAATCCAAGAAATTTTCTTAGATTTCTAAGTGTTAATGTCAGGGCAGAAATTGAATTCAATTCAGATTAACCCTTTCCTTACGGGCCAGCATATCACATTTGGCAGGAACATTTCCTGGGGTTATTCACTTTTGGGCACACCCATCAGAAAAAACACTTCTCACTCTTTAAATGCACTGGTACCCTCCATATTATTTGTCAAAATGTTTGAAAAAGAATAAGGAATATGATGAAAAGCAGTAGAGCTAAGCAAAGAGCAGACAGATCAAGTTCTAACACTTGAAAGTGATGAAACCCAAAACAGCTTCGCATAAAGACAAGCAATCTCTTGGGATGTATCAAGACATAATAATTCTCATATATTGGACAGACGAAAACATCCATTGTTCTAAAAACACATTCTATATCCATTTCACTCTGAATAAAAATCGCCTGAGCGGTTGAAATAACACATTTACTTCTGCTCGATGCCATACTGTACTCTGTATTTGTAAACAAGAGATCGCCTTACTACACAACAGCTGTCCAAACTATACACTTATCACACACGTGGTATCGCTGGATATCCTGGGACAAAGGAAGCTTTACCAAGAATTCTATATTTAAGGTTCAACATCACGGGATGTCAGAATTTTCCATTATAGTGGTCAAGGAATACCCTTACAATGTCACTATGCAGGCTGTGTTGTACAGGCCATCGCTAGGGAAGTGTGGGACGCAGTGTGCATTGTACCATAGGGAAAGAGTTAATCAGAATCACAATGTGTAAAATTTGTTCTAACTGCTGAGAAAAATGTAGAGTACTTGAATATAATTGAAAATGGAATGGGATATTGTGAGATGGATAAACCGAATAATGTTAACTGTCATTGCAGTGATTTCAGTTTGGTTTTTCATGGATGAAACCAGATGTTTTTCTACTACATGTATAAAACAAAATACAGGAAAATTTTGTGAAAGTGAATTTGAATCCACTGAGGTTCATTAGAGAGTTTGTCATGAGATCACCTAGAGACTATAGAGTTCAAGACAGTTGGATTCTGAAGTTTATGATATGAGTAGCAGAGTGACATAATATTTCCCTATTCACAGTAAATCTTGTAGCAGAACCTCATACACTTGAGGACAATACTTGTGTGTGCACTTTTTTACTTTTCCATCAAGACATAACTCTACACCTTGAATATTCCCAATGTCTCCGTTGTACATCATTGTCAGGTGTATGCGTGCAGTTTTTCTTCTGTCTGTAATGACAAATTGACCTGCAAGTTTTCTGATTTCTTAATGCTCAACTGACTTGTATTTTAATCTCAACGTTTGCTGTTGTTGTTGTTCCCATTTGATTCATTTGTATCTTGTGATGCAAATTCTGATGGGTTTGAATTGATCATTTTATCCCAGAACAAGTACCTCCTGCAATTCACCAGTTTGTTTCCTTATGAATAGTTCCTTTTGTACTTAAAGAAGGGTTAAACTTGGGAATCCCTTTTTGTAACTTTCTCCTCTTCAGAAATCTGTACGGTATGTGGATGAAACAATCAGATTTGTCAGGAACTAATACATTCATAATGACAATGCCAGACTGTCCCTTATTTTACCTGACTGTCCTTTATTTAGGCATTGGGAGGAACATGAAAAATATTTTTCCCTTTTTTGTTTTTGAAGATCTATGGAAATCATAACTGACATTTTTAGCCTGCCTTTATACAGAATGGGTATACTTGCCCCTTGAGGTGTTAGTTATTGAGGTGGCCATTTAGCTGGCAGGGCTTCAGTTCCAAAAATCACCAGGCTAATAACATTTTGCCACATTGCATGGTGGGAAAAGACTCAGACTTAAATGTAATCGAGAGATCTTGAAGAGAAGTGCTAAGAATGCTTTGTCATAACATAGAACTCATGATGAGGTTTCAACAGCATTCATGATAGAATCTTTGCTTTCATCAGCATATTTATGGTTTTTGTCTGCACTCATGTGCAAAGTTCTATGTGCTTGATGAAGGCCCAGCTTTGAGACTGAATTGAAATCAACTGGATCCACAGGCTTTCGGGGCTAGTAGAATACCATAGTGGAAACTGACAGCTTTTTAGTTGATATAAAATAACAACTCTTGCAGGGGGTGTTGTGCTGAGGTATTATGATTCAAAGTCCAACTTGTCAACTTGTTCTTTATACAGATCAGATAATCTTGAAAGATGAACACAACCAAAACCTCTTACCTCGATGTTTTTTATGGAAACACTTTATACCATATCTGTTCAATTTGAAAAATATTTTGCTTTTTGGACGAGGATCATACTGCTTAGCTCATTGCACAAATAAAGCTGTTTTCATATCATTTATCTTATTTATATTTGATGACACAGCTTGTTTTATACTGTTTACAGATGTTTACGCAAAGAAATACACTAATATGCTATCATTTTTTTTATAACTCTTATTGGGACCACATTTATACATAGATAGTTTTATGGAACTGTTTGATTGGTTCTGAAACATGTACATAAGAATGATACTTAATATATATATATGATGAACAATGATTGTTGATTCATTTACTTAGTTTTGGAAAGATTTTTTGCATACAAATAGCTTTACTCTATATTGACCTCTGTGTATGACTATCCATAGATATATATGCACTTTTATGTGTTGATTTTAAAAAAAATCATATTGATGACTTTTTTTTTAATTGATTGATAATCCAGACTAGCTTTACAGGTTTTGTATATGCCATTTGCCCAGATAATCATGTACATGTGGCTGCTGGTAATCATTTCGTGAAATGCTTAGCTTAGAAAGCAACTAAAACAGTATGACTTATAACAGTTTTTTCTGCATCAGTGTGGCATAGATCAACTTTCAGAGTATCACACAGCAGCATATTACAGATGTCATTGATAATATTGAGAAGGAACAAACTGACATTTTTTTTTAACTGAGGCTGATTTCTCCTGGAACACTTACGCACTTGGAGGGGTGAGTGACATTTGAACTAGGGTTTAAATGTTTGACCGACCATATCAAAATCTCTCCCGATGTCATTTGTGACTTCATGTACACACACTTTTTTCCTGTTTTTATTTCATCAGTTTAAGGATGGCAAGGAGATATAGGACATCTATACAAATGATTAATTTGCACATTTTTTTTTGGTCATGAAAAAAGTCAAGAAAATTTTCACATTAACATATCTTTTGGAGGTCATAATTTGAAAAGAGTGACAATCTTTGATTACATCACTATATAAATCACATGTGCAACTTGTAAAATTAAGACATAATCAAATCAGAGTGCGCAGAGATTAGAAGAACAAAAAACAAACCTGTTAGTCTGAAACCTTGACCTGTGGCTGATATCACACCAGCATATATAAAGTGCTCATCTGTATCAAATATCTGTTACTCCTTATTTTGAGAGTTTATAGGAAGTGGAGAACCAAGGGGGAGATAAATCCGTGTTGTTATTTAAAATTTGCATAATATCATTCTCTCTTATTCATTATTGATCAAGGCTGTCATATATTAGTGCATTTTCAGTTTCAAACATAAAATCGTCGTAACCATTTTATGTGTACTTTTGAATTAATCAATATATAAAATAAAATAATTATTTGGTCATTATTTTATGACTTTTTGAGGAAAAATAGTGAAAAAGAAATATGACATGGGAAAAAAAAACATGCCACAAAACTAGACCATGGTTAGCTTACACACAGACTATTATTTTAACAAATCTGAAGTTCCCATTTTGTAATTCACTAAATTCTTACCATGCTATGAAACAACATCAATATCAACACGCTGTCTTTTTACTTTCCCTCGCCCGTATGTTTCATCAATTCTTTGTGATAATTTTTTCCTTTAGTTGAGTAATTCATGACCCTTGAAAGCATAATATATTTTTTGCACCACGGCTATAGAAATGTGATTATTTGAAAATTCTTGTGTGCGTGGTCTTGAGTTATGAGTGAATGCAGATTGAAATTTTCTTCTGTGTTATCTCGGCAGAATTTTGTACCTTGTTTTGCAAAGTTTCTTTAAATCATGTCTATCATATGTCCAGCCAATCAGATTTATGGGGACTGTTTTTGTAGTTTGATGTTTGTTTGATACATATATTGTTTATGTCCTTTACTGATTATTCTGATATTTTTTGGAGGTTGATAAACTTTGACTGGCATTTGATCATTTGCTGAGTCACAAGAAACAAGGAGCAACTTTCACCTGTTGCTGTTGTTGTTGTTGTATCCAAACAGAGTTATTTGTCAGGGCATTTAAATAGTACCATGGTGTTTATTAGGAACATCAGCAGCAAATGTACCCAGAAGCACTACTTTTTGCTAGTGCCATTGTGGTATTAAAGTTGTCGAGAATAAACACAACAGTTTTACATAGCTGCACTGCAACTTCTCCTAGTTATGATGACATTTAAATTGGCTGTTAAAAATAAGAATGAAATTACATATAGTTGTACTTATTAAAATCTGAAACTCAAGATAGTGTGAACCACAACTGTGGTTAAGTTTATGATGTAATCTACTCATCAGAATGGAACAGAGACTTCCTACTCAGCCCTGTGTTAAAGTGCATTAGAAGTTATCCAAAATTATGTCTTCCACTTCTTTGATCATTCTGTTTATGAAAGCTACCTCAAATTGACAAAATACTTCACACGACAACTTTCTATCAGTGAATTTTTTGCCCTCATCTTTGAAAAAAGTGACTTATTGAGGCTGTCCCAAGTCTGTTGATAAACATGGTGGGAGCTTTTTTTGTCTTTAGTATCAGTAGAAAAACACAGGTCCAAAAAAATTTGTATTTGAAAAAGTCTCATGCAGTGGTGGACTTATGTCAGCCATCTAACTTTCCATTGTCTTAAACAATGAAGTAAATTCACATTTAGCATATTCTTGTAATCCACAAAATATCAGAATACAGTGCAGGATATTTTATTTGAAAAGTGGTAGTTTTGTTGATAATTCCATAAAATAATTATATTCATTTGTTTTCATATTGTTAATTTGTGATTGTTATTTTCTGTCTGTGTTTTTGTGAACAGACATTTTAATTTTATTAAAGTTTTAACTGTTGCTAAATGTAATTTCAAAGTCTCATAATTATTTTAGATACATTTTTAATACATAACTGTTGACAGTTGTCAAGAAAGCATATATTACATTGAACATTGTATGAAAATGAATGTTGAATGAAAATATTTACCTTTTTTTTTCTTTTTAAAAGAACAAGAATATTCAAATTGTTATATCCTGTTACAACTGGTCTCATACAGACCCCTTTTCTCACACACCATGGACCTCACAGTTGTTTTTAGTTTCGTATTAAACATTTTTACCCAGCAAAATAGTTTATTCCTATCCAAGGAATATGTTAAATTGTTTGAGTTTTATTTTGTATGCATTGTTTGTCATAAGTTAAGATGTTGTGTGATTGCTGCTCTTAACTTTATTGTTTTCAAGTTAAAAGAGTATCTTTACTTCAGTGGGGAAAAAAATGATGTTAATTTTGTAACTTCTAGAAAAAATACTGGACATTTTCAGTTGCACCCCCTACCCCTTCTTTTTTTTTTTTTTTTGCCTTTCCTTTTGGGTTTGTGTTTGTGAGCAGTTTTGTCATTTTGTTGATTGTACAACCCACGCGACCAGTTGTAGTTTATTCATTGTTAATGTTGTTGGAATAGTAATTAATATCTAAGAGTTTCCTCATCATTATCAATTCGGTTGGTGTAATGATGGAACAGATTTTTTTGTAAGCACAACAGGGTTTGACAGAGGATTTTATATTTTATGTTTTATGATGCCGGTGAATCATTTTACTGGATAAATGGGTTGTTGTTTTTTTTTCTTTAAATTTTTTTTTTTTTTTTTAGGGATTTGAAAGATCCGTTTTCCATTTTGTATTTCTTCTTGTTGTTTTTATATTTCTTATTGCTGATTGGATCAGCCTGCAAGTGTTAGTATTGAGTCTCTCCAACTTGTTCTGCCCAAGTTTTCATTTTGAACATTTTATTTTGAACACATATCTCTTTAACTTTTTGCAGGTCTTTTTTCTGATCACAGTTGCATAATTTTATCAACTCCAAAACATCTACTATGCAAGCTGCTTTTGTGAAAGCTACCACCTGGAAGATGTTTTGTTTGTTTCCTGAGAATTTTTTCTGCTACCTCATTCTTTGTGAGAAAGATGTCCTCAGGCTTGAACATTTTTGCTACATTGCATGTGTTTTTGTTTTTGTTTTTTGTTTTACTAAGAGTAACAGACAAACTATTGATGCTAATTTTTGTTGTTGCTGTTGTTGGTCATATAAGAATTTTTTAAAGAAAACCTTGTTATTTAGTTTCTCTGTATGATAAAGCAATTAATATTCTTTTCATGCCATTTTTTGCTTATCGCAAAAGTGACTTGCAGGGAGGGAGGCAAAAGACACACAGTTAACATCTGTGGGAATGTGAATTTGGTTTGTTCAGTGATGAGAAAGTTATGAACAAAAAAATATATATTTTTTTTTTTTTGCTACATTTTTGTTACCAAGAAATTGTAACCATATTTTAAAGATCTTGGCAGTGAACAAAAAATCCCTCTTTCAGTTTATGATTCAGAAATGGCACAAAGCACTGCTGGTGAAAGACATTGAGGTGTTTTGTTGATTCTGCTGGACTTTTTTGTCTCCCTGTTTTTCATCTGCATTTAAAATGTCTCACCTGCCAAGAGTCCTTTGTTCAGATTCATGTTGTTGTAGGAAGGAGAAAGAAAAGATTGCTATGACCAGTTCTTTCCACAGATTTTAGAGAAAAAGGAAGATTTCCTGTCTCTGACTAACAGCAGGGATGGACTGAAGGCTGCAGATAATCAGCTGTTGTCGTTATCTTTGACATTGCAAACCAGATCAATATTCACAGGAAAACAAATACAGAGATGGTTTGCCCCATCAGCTCAGCTTTTATTTCTATAATGAAGTCATCAGGAAACAAGAAAGGTCATAAATTTGCTGGATGGTTGTGAACAGAGTGACTTGATGGGGGAAAAAATAATCAATAGTGAATTTGTCTTTCTTTGCCTTAGTTTATGACGTTTGTATTAGCCAGGTGATTAATTCAAAGGCTGCACTAAAGCAGGCAAAACAAAAACAGCCATGGGGGAAAAATACTTTTGTAACATGGGAAAGAAATTGACATCTTGTCATCATTGGCTTATAAATGCACTGGAAATGAGCTGAGTTTTAATTTCAGGGAATAACAGTTTTTCTGTTGTGAGGTTTTCTTGTGTTCACTGTGGCTAACCTGACAGAAAGGTTAAAGCTTTTTGGTTTGGATTTGAGATCAATGTTTTATTCTCTTTGTAGTTTGAGCTGATCCAGAATAAAGTCCTAGGGAGAGGCAGAACATGATAATGAAAAATACACATGTTGAACAGTTTGATCATTTTCGATGCATGCTGATTTGTCTTCTCTGTCAGGAGTAAAGAGACAAATTACTACCAAGATTTTTTTAAACATACCAATACTGTGAGGAAATAAGGTGTGAAATATAATGATGGATTAGTGTCAGTGATATCTTGCATAAGACTGCCATCTTCTTGATGAATATTTTGTTGCTTGTCAACTTCCAGGGAATGTTAGCAGATGAATGTTTAACATTCTGTGAGAGGCTCTAGTTTTTGGTATATGCTGATTACTAAACATTTTAAAAATAATATTTTGTTTCTACACTCCTTTCCTCATTGCTCAAAAACTGCATAATACAGCCAGCCCTAGATATTTGTGATGTGTTTTGTTTTTGTCATGTGAGAATTTTTTGACTCAAACTGCTAAGTTAACTTTTGATTTTAGAGAGAGATAGAGATAATTAATTATTAACCGGGAGTTAGGCATACAGCAAAGGCTAGGCAAGTTTATATTGTAGATATGAGAGGAAGTGTTTAGCTATTTACTGTGTTAAATTGGAGAACTGTTAGAGAATTGCTATCTTGCTACACAAATTATTTCTACAGAGTTACTACTTATGAGAAATATGTAGCATTTTTGATACTGAAGGAAGACAATACATCAGATTGTGATTAATTTTATATCATAAGCAAGAAAGAATCTAATGACTACATAATTATTTTACATATTTACCTTTTTCCCGGTAGCATTTTTGTATTCATCTATGCGATCCAGCTTAGATCAGAATCACGTGAAATGCTTTTTAGGGATTTTTTTTTACTACTGTGAAAATTAATTTCATCAATATTACAAGTCTAAACTTTATGTATCATTTATGACTCTTATGAGATCTCAATAGACAAGTATAATACTCACTTGTTCTTTTGATTGATATAAGTGTTGCTATAAAGCAAAAAGGAAAAAGTATTTTTTTGGAGTTGGATAGTTTACAGCCAGGTTCTGTTTAAAATTTGCTTTAAGGAAATACAAAGACAGATCAGTCAGTGCCAAAAATATTAGTAATATTTTTTGCTTCATGAAGACCTGATCTTGTTTGTTTTCATTGTTTACCTCAGATTAAGGTTTGAGAAAAGCTTTAATGGCAACAATCAAATTGTTTAAGACATGATAAAATCAGCTTTAATATGATATGACCAGAGGTCTCTGGTATGTCTTTAAGACAGCCACAGTGATTTGTTTTGCTGTAAAGGTTTTCATTTCTTATGGAAGCCTCAGAATAAACTGGAATACCTTTTATCCCATGTCTTGTCTCCAGTTCCATTGCAGTCCTCAAATATATCATTAAGTTGTGAGAGTGGCATTGGTATGATTTGGTTTGTGGTTTAAAAAAAAAAAAAAATCAAATTGCATTTACTAATCCATTTTTCTTTGCTTCAGGGAAAGATGCATTTGTAATTTCATGTGGCCTTTTGTAGGCAGTAAGAAATGATTTAGTTTCTCCCAAATAATTAACTGAAGGTTGTTTCATGATTAGAATAATTGACTGTGGAATTCCCATGAACCAAATTTTGGTTTTCAGTCTCCAGAATTGAATCTTGCCTAGCGTTGAAGTCAAAACAGTTCCTTCCTACTTTTTGCCCAGGAACAGCCACATAAAATAAAGCAGTTTTTATACACAGTGTCACCTCATATCATCACCGTTCCCTAAAACAGTAGTAACTAAAAAATTTGAAAAATCAGTTATTATATATATATAATATATATTCAACTAGATTCAAAGTCGCATTGACTGATCTTGGTTCTAGACTCTTAAGCCGAAAAATAATCGAATAGGAAACTTTTAAAGATTCATGGTTAACTAAACCAGTGTTCTAAAATAAATCACGTTTTTTGCTACAGTTTTAGGAAATGGTGACGATATAGTGTCTGCTGATGTCTTCTGAAAATTTTCCTGACTTTCATGCATTGAACATTGGCTGACAAATGTCACATGCATTGCTTTTGTTGTGACACTTGTATACATGTACATAATGTTGGAGCAGGATCATGTCTCACACCTAATTAATGGATTCTAAAGAATTTTGGGGGGAATTATTTCATTATGCATCATTTGCAGAGGGTTAATGTTTTTGTCCCATATGCAGAATTTTTTATCTTATTTTGAAGAGATTTTGAGGTTTTAGATTTGCAATCAGTGAAATATGACCACTTTTTTTAACAGCTCATTTGATAAAAATTGAAACTGCTAATTATGGTTGTAAGTGTATGATTGTGTTCTGGGCATGCAGGCAGTTTGCCTGTTCTCCCAGAGGAAATAAAATACAATTTCCAATAAAAATCTATTATCTGATAAAATCGCTGTATTTTGTCCCTGAATTTCTTTTTGTTCTCATTTACATGTCATTTCAATATAATATACAAACTTTTCATATCAAACTGTGCTGAAGGACTGTCCTGAAGTAAAATAAATGTTTATAATGATTTAAGACAGCATCCTGGGCAGATGGAGATATGCACTGTAGAATTGACAACTCAAGAACAAAAATATCCTCCTACTGATTTGTGTATGATGTGAAATTGTTGGATGTTCAGCTGTTTGTTTGTCCACAATATTATTCATTATTGATCAGTAAATGTATACTATTATAGATGGTTCATATTTTATAATTCTATCTACAACTTTTGCCTGGATATAATTATTATGTAATAATTTCCCCCCCCCCCCCCCCTATCCTCCTGTCATTCATCAAAGAAAACAGATTTATTGCCACATTTTTGTAGTATGTCTTTTTTATGTTTTAAATTCTCCATTTCATTTTTTTTTTTATGGACTGACTTTTTTGAACAATTAAAAAGATTATCATATCAAAGTTAGTGTTATGAATTTTGTTTGACTTTGCATGCGAAGTGATACTTGTTTGCTAGGTCTATTTGGTATTATTTACTTTCCTGGTATTAGTAATGGATATGCACAGCAGAAAGTCTGCCTGCCTGCCTGTCTGTCCGTCCATCCGTATGTCTGTCTGTCTGTCTGTCTGAACCAATGGCTAACCTACCCACCGATGCAGTGCTTCTTTTTTTTTTTTTCAAAGAGCACATTATGCAAGTGGCATGGGTGCCAACATGTTACCTTCAAAAATCATGCAGGCAGGAACCAGAAATTTTGAAGAGCCTGCAAACCTGGAGTTTCTACACAGCAGATATCACAAACTATATTATTATGAAACGTTGTCAACCACAAAAGTAAATGGCATACAGAGATGTATAAGATCAGAAAAGAGAAGACAGAGAGATTGAAATTACTAACAAATTTAGATATACAATAAGTCAGATTCCTATTTGATTGAATTATGTGATGTAGATTATTTCCTGGTTAGATCTAGATCTATTCTAAACTGTATGATAATGTAAAACAGATGCATAATAGATTATAGTATTTAATTCCAGTTCAGTCTGCTGTTCACAACTGGGCAGCTTCAGCGCTCAAATTAAAATGCGCTCTACAGTTTCAAATACATGTAGTAAAATATCAGGAAGTATATTATCACTGACGTAGCAAGATTATATACCTCAGTGGTTCTCAATGTGGGCGATAACGCCCTCAGGGGGCGATTTTGATTTCTGGAAGAGGAGGGGGGGGGTGGGGTGAATACGAAGAAACGGGGGATGAAAATGATGGGGGCGGGGGCGAAAACAGTCATGAATGGAGAACGATTTGGGCGCCAATACAGGGGGCAACCACAGACTTGTTCAACAGCATGCGTAGATGGGTTTTATGAACAGGAGAAAAGGCCTTTTTTGGGGGGTGGGGGTGGGAGAGAAAGGGGGAAGGGGCGACAAAAGAAAATTTGGAGCCTAAGGGGCCATCGCCTGAAAAAAGGTTGAGAACCTCAGATTTACATGAATCCACGAGCGATCGTTGCGGCGACATGGATTTGTGGCGCATAAGGTAGTGCAGTACAGTGGGATACTCTGCGCAGAAAATAATAAAAAGAAACGTAACATATAAATATGATGCGCACGGCTTTTTATTATTATTATTATCAATGTGTGCATCTAAAAGGTGATTGTATAATGGTTCTAAATGAACAGGCGGACACACAGACTCCTGAAGTCCTCAGAGTTAGACAGACATGAAAATATATGCCTTTGACCACGAATCAGGCTGAATGGAAAACAAGTAGGCTAACAGGCTGACAATTGGACAGAAACGCAGAACAAAAGTGAGGTAAGGAGACAGTCGTCCAGGCAGGAAAGTCAAAGACGCGTATCCAGTTAGACAGGCAGTTAGACAACGCCCTGATTGACTAACAGCAGGCAGACATTGCAGAGAGACAAACACGAAACTCAACGGACAGAAGGACAGACAGAAGACAAACATGATGTACTATCTCCCCCTCCCCCGCCCCCAACGACATAGCCTACTATACTACCTGCCATCAACCTTGTACTAGGCACCAATAAAGCTGTATATCAACTTAACTACTACTACTACTTATACTTCACTTACTGCTACTGCCACTACTACTACTACTAGTACTACTGTCTGTCTATCTATCTATCTATCTATCTATCTATCTATCTATCTATCTATCTATCTATCTATCTATCTATCTATCTATCTATCTCTCTATCTATCTATCTATCTATCTATCTATCTATCTATCTATCTATCTATCTATCTCTCTCTCTCTCTCTCTCTGTCTCTCTATCTATCTATCTATCTCTATCTATCTATCTATCTATCTATCTATCTATCTATCTATCTATCTATCTATCTATCTATCTATCTATCTATCTATCTATCTATCTCTATCTATCTATCTATCTATCTATCTATCTATCTATCTATCTATCTATCTATCTATCTATCTATCTATCTATCTATCTATCTATCTATCTATCTATCTATCTATCTATCTATCTATCTATCTATCTATCTATCTATCTCTCTCTCTATCTATCTATCTGTCTGTCTGTCTGTCTGTCTGTCTCTGTCTTTCTGGTGAGAAGGCTTTTAGTTGGGGTAAATGACAATAACAATGCCAATAAAAACGCTTACAAATGCAATAACAATGGTCATAACAACAACAAGAACAGCAATAATAATAATAATAAAAATAATTATTATCATAATAGGGAGTCATGTATGTACTTTCACTTTATTTTGAAGTGATAATAGCAGCGTCCCAAAACAAACGGAAACTTAGTATGAAGGGCAACAATTAAAGACGGGTAACACTTGGTGGCCAAGTACAGTTTTACACTGAATATCGTCAAAATCTCTTCATCGAACCCCGTCAGCCAGCGGCCCGGTGTGAGCCATACAAAATTGTTGGTAGGCTACCGAATGAGTGTTAATTCTTATTTACGAGTTATATCTCTTGACATTGTTTGCATTAGCCTACCAATAATTTCGTATGGCCTTTTTTTGGGGGGGGGGGGGGGGCTCAGATTCAAATGCAATGCATTCATTTCGTGCATGACTCAGTGATTGGAGATCACTTAATAGGTCTGGTATATTTCATATAACTAACGGACATTTAAAAGAAACAACAAACAAACAAACCTACTTTAAAAAGGTATCCATATAAGTGAGTTCGCAAATAAATACGTATAGAAGTCTAGTTCAAAGTGGCTAGTTAAATGAATAGATAGATAAGTATGAAAGTACGTATGACCTGGTAATAGTCTAGCAAATAAATACATGGCTGTCTATAAGGACTATTCTGAGGATCGGACCCAATTGAAGTCTTTTATATCCCAGAATTGTCAGTTGCTGAATTCTGTGTTGTCGACTGTTCTCGAACCATTTTGGTCTTTTCATTATCAGCTGACAGTTTTTACAGTTCATTTTCAACAGCTGGTATAAAAAAAAAATATATTACAAAAAAAAAGAAAGAAAGAAACTGAGTGAATGCTTCATTTATAAATTGTTATGGAGTGCGTGAAAAACAGCTATAGTTAAATAATAACCATATAACGTATAAAAATATCAACAAATACAACGGCAAGTAAGATAAAAACAAAGAAGAAAGAAAAAGAGATAAAAATAAGAACTATGGCCCTCATGCCGGCGGGGTCCGATGAAGAAATTTTAACGTTAGTCATTGCCAAAACTGTAGCTGGCCAGCACGAGTTATCCTTCTTAATTGACAACCTTTTCTCTCCCCTCCACCAATGTTTTTGTTGGTTTTATGTTACTAGATAATAATATGGTATCCGGCATTGCCCTGGGTAAACCACCCTTCTCGCCCCCTCTCTTTGATTTAAGAAGTTTTTCCATGATGATGTACAATCTTACCTTAGATGTTATCTCGGCCAAGGCGCCGCGCACTCATTTCTAGGAAATTTTGAAATTGCACCACATTGGACGCATGTCATATACTAAGGTGGGCTTATCAAGAGGAGTAAACAAAAAATGAAGAAAAGTAAATAAAAGGACATCATTATAATTATTTCACATATTTCACTGCAGAGAAATACTTCAGAGCCATTACTTTGTTCTTTTTCATAAAAAGGCTACATAAGGTACCCGGCATTGCCCAGAATAAACCTGTGCTCTTAGCCATCTCATGCCCCCCCCCCCCCGCCCTCCTCTCTCTCCCCCAAATCTAGAATAATCTAGAGCAGTAATTCTCAACGTAGGCGATATCGCTCCCCAGGGATCGATTTTGATTTCCCGGAGGGGGTGGGGGAGGGGGGAGGTAAATAAAAACGAATGGCCACAAGGGAGGGAAAACGACGTAGGGGGGCCAGTGGGATGGGGGTGGGGGTGGGGAGAACAGGAATGATTGACGGTTTGGGGACTACTACAGGGCAGGCACTGACTTGATCAGCAGCATGTGTTGCAGAATTTTATGAACAGAAAGGCCCATTCTAAAAAAGTATTAAAAAAAAAAAAAAGAATGCGTTCTGTTTCGTAACGAATAATCAACACCCCAGTTGTCATTAGTAAGGCCTTGGAAAACTTCTTGTGAAATGTGATCTGAACAGGCATTGGAGGCGGGGCTGGGATTGACAGAAAGAACTGGAGAGCACGAGATGGATGAGAGCACAGGTTTATTCTGGGCAACGCCGAGTGCCTTATCTAGTCTTGTTATATTAAAAAAAAAAATTAAAAATTAGTGGTTGGACTATTTCATTGCGGTGCAATTTTGGCGTTTTTTTTTCCTCAATGCCATGGCCTGAAGGAGAGTTTCGAAAATCACAACATTAATTTTCCCATTTGTCAACTACTCCAACCGTCACTTTCATATACTTCATTCATGTTTCAGCCAATATTTTTGTTTAATATTGTAAAAATGTAAAATACTGGTAGGCCTAATTATAGTGATCTCATTTTTTTCACCCCCCTTGATGAGCCCACCTCAGTATTAATATGATACGTGTCAAATGTGGTGCAATTTCACTTCCTAGAAACGAGTACGTGGCGCCCTGGCGCACATGACATCTAAAGGAAAAACTTCCTAAATCAAAGGGAGGAGGCGAGAAGGGTGGTTATCTACGGCAATGCCAGATACCATATCTAGCATCATACAACAACAAAAACATTGGTGGAGGGGAGAGAAAACAACAATTAAGAAGGATAACTGGTGCTGGCCAGCTACAGTTTTGACACTGACTAACGTCAAAATTTCTTCATCGGACCCCGCCGGCGCGAGGGCCATAGTAGGCCATACGAAATTATTGGTGGGCTAATGCAAACAATATCAAGGGATATAACCCATAAAATAAGAATCAGCACTCATTCGGTAGCCTACCAATAATTTTGTATGGCCAACACTGGGCCACAGGCCGACGGAGTTCGATGAAGAGATTTTGACAATTTTTGGTGTAAAACTGTACTTGGCCACCAAGAGTTATTCTTCTTTAATTGTTTCCCTTGTTTCCCTTCCTGTTTCCCTTCATTCCAAGTTTTCGTTTGTTTTAGGACGCGGCCATTATCGTTAAAGTGGAAGTGGACACAACGTATTATATCAATATTATTATTATTGCTGTTCTTGTTGTAGTTGTAACTGTTGTTGTCGTTATGATTATTGTTAACACATGTATAATCGTTTTTATTGATATTGTTGGACTTTGCCCAATCAAAAGCCTTCACACTAGAAAGACAGAGACATACAGGCAGATAGACAGATAGATAGATAGATAGACAGACAGATAGATAGATAGACAGACAGATAGATAGATAGATAGATAGATAGATAGGTAGATAGGTAGATAGATAGATAGATAGATAGACAGATAGATAGATAGATACGTGGATGGATGGATGGATGGATGGACAGATAGATAGATAGATAGTAGTAATATTAGTAACAGTAGTAGTGGTAGTAGTAGTAGTAGTAGTAGTTTAATTGGTACAGCTATTAGCTTTATTGGTGCCTAGTACAACGTTGATGGCAGGTAGTATAGTATGCCGTCGAGGGGGATGGGTAGTGGGTGGGTAGAAGTATAAACATTACTGGCATACAGTATAGTCTTAATGTTTGTCTGTGCTTCTGCCCATTGAGTCATGTGTTTGTCTCTCTGCAATGTCTGCCTGCTCTTGGACAATCTGGCCGTTGTCTATCTGCCTGTGTATCTGGACACGTCCCTTTGTATTTGTCGTCCCTGAATGTCTGTCTCCTTATCTCATTTCTGTTCTGGGTTTCTACCCAATTGTATAGCCTACCTATTAGCCTATTTAAATTGTTTCCAGTCAGCTTGATTCATGGCAGGGGAATAATATTTTCATGTCTGTCCAACTGAGGACTTTATGAGTCTGTGTGTCAGCCTGTTCATTTAGGACCAGTGTACAATCACCGATTTGTGTTGCAAAAGATGCACACAATAAAAATAATAATAATAACATAAAGCCGAGCGCATCATATTTGTCTTGCATTCTTATTATTTTTCTACGTTGGCTACCTTACTGTATGTCAGTCCTGCTCAGATTTATATAGGATTCCCTATAATTGGTAGGATTACAGCAAGGCCATGATTAATAAATGGCCGACCAGCCGGCCGGCAACATGATTATCTCCACAGCGTTTATTTTGGCCTGCCGGCGATCCATGGCAAGTAGAGACAACTCATTTTCCCACACGTTTAGTTTCAATGGTTATTGCCCCTGCACTGGATAGCCCAGACACAAATCGCGCCATAATTATTCTGATTGCCAGGGTCAACAAAAACAGAAATAATAATTTATCTGTTCGACCACTGTTCAAAATGCAAAGAACAAGCCTTGAAGAAAAACAGTATACAGAAATATTCAGCAAAAGATGGTTTATTTTTTCATGTGCCTTTCACACTCAACATTTTCAAAGACAATGATTTCAGTGCCATTACTGCTATTGTTGCCTTCAAAGGAAGATTCAGCAACATAGAATTTTGTTTTTGATTTCCAACACATATTTTTGTGAATCTGCTGGGAACTTGTACTCATTACAGCCACGAGCATGTCTAAAACTTGAATCCAGGAGGTATTACAAGAATTATTATGAAATAAAACAACTCTTGAGGTACGGTGATAATCAATGCTGTCGTGCGCTGTTGCGGAAGAATAATGTTACAGAATCAAATAAATTATATATGCAAACTACTGGATACGAATGGAAATTAACACTAACATGTTCATTTCAAAATATTCTGAAAGATAAAATGATCAACAAAGAAAGAAAATGTTGATAACAGAAGAGAAAGAGGAGTTTTCTGGCACAATGTCCTGCATTTTCCTCCATGGCATACAGATAGGGAAAATTTCGGATGGGGATGAGGGAATGGGTTGGGGACGGCAATGAGTTAGTGTTCCAGAATAATATTTTTGTACTTTTTATCAATCAAAGTTTACTTTCGGCAAGGGCTGTGTACTGAGTGGCACGCCAGCTCTTTTACAAGCTTGCCATAATTCCAAAAAATGTGATCCTTAATTGAATGCTGTAATAAATACTGAACCCAAAATATAAAACTTTGGACAGAACCGACTATACAGAAGGTCCTTTGCCTGGGTGTCAGAACATGCAAACTTCATCGAGCATTTCGAGCCAGAGAGAAAAAAGCGGGATACTGCTTAGTAAACTTAATTAACTATGAAGATCACAATGGTGTAAAATTATAAGCATTTTCCAGAATCAACAAAATTTAACAAAACAATTCTATATATACACACTCACAACCATTATAAAAAGAACTTAAAACACAGTATAGTTGGTTTTCTTACAAGTTATGTAAGTTATCCAATTTACACAAAGATTCTGGAAACTATTTTAATAACAAAGTTTATAATTTGTCAATATAATAACAGTATCAAATCCTATAAATTTACTTAACGAAAACACAAACAGCGGAAGGCAAGTTTTGATTCAGATAATAGTAAAAAGCATAAAATAACAAAATCACATTCAATTTTATATAATACACTTTGTATAAAATTAAAATATTCAAGATTTTAAAAAAATAAAGGAAACATACTGCTTGAATTGAAGCAATAACCAGGAAATGACATGAGGATGTCTCAACCATTTCTACTAAATCTTCCTGTAGTGCAAAAAAATATTTTACTTAGAAATACTTTAAATTTTTCTAGCTGAAGTGTGGAGTGTAACAGTATGATTTTCTGCAATATCACTTTAAATATACTCCACATGAGCAAGAACTTAGTGCCTAAGGAAAGAGTTCTGTGATCTTCAGATGAACCGTCAACATTTTTATATGAATGGAACATTTACATATAAAAATATTAAATATTTATACTCTTACATTAATTTAAATAAAATGCGCTGTGATATTCACAAGCTGGCACACTCATTTGCACATGTAGGCTGATGGTGTTAAGATTTTACATCATAACAAATGTATCAGTCATGAAATGGCATAAGATTTAAGAAAATGACTCAGGAGTGGCTGAGGAGAAAAGGTTTATTTTTTCCCTTTAAGGGGCTGCTGATTTTATCTTCGGGACAAACATAAAGTTTATAATGAAAAATTTCTGATAATAATTAGAATATATTGCAAAATCACAAATTAAGCAGATCAGAACATTTATTGTTTTGTTACCTGGTTGAATTTTTGTTTTACTTGAATTGGGATTTTAGTTCCCTTAGTCTACTGAAACTATTTTCAGAGATGAGGCATCTGTTCCTGGCAGGTCATCAATTAGGTTGAACCTGGTCCAGAGCAGGATTTCAAACTAGGTCTTGTCATTCTTGAGACTAGGGGAAAGTGCTCTACCCCTGGGGCACTTACTCATACTTAGGACCTGCTCTTTATAATACTAATACTGCTGAACCTAAAATCCATAGTGGTCTCAGTTGATTGAATCTCATTTGCTGTAATTAGCACTTCCGATATGGCCCAACCCAATTCAGTCCTTGCCCATAGATAATATTACATAACATAAGCTCCTGACATTTTCATTGTGTCTATCTTGTAGTTGAGCACAGCAAGATCCCCAGAGGGAGTCAGTAAACCTCATCTGCAGAGAGATTTCTGTCAGCCATCTTGAGAACAAAATACATCAATGAGGCAGTTTTCTCTTGGCTATGAAAGTTAGAAAAGCAAATTTGTTCAAATGCTTATTGATCACATTCTTTGGGTTCTTTTGAAAAAAAAAACATTTACAACAATTACCAAATTTACAGAAAATAATGTACAATCATCTTTATATAAATCATACACAATCATATAGGCCTAGATCAAGCCTTCTAAATGCAATTGGATGAACTGAGGAAATGAATACAGAATGACTAGGAAAGAGAGACTGAAAATTTCCAGATGACAAAAATTAAACTTCAGAAATCTTCAGTGATCCAGGTTGTTCAGAGTAAATTTAAATTTAAGATAGTATTCAGCTTTAACATGAATAGTTTTGTGAAGAACTGTATTGGAAAAACATTGAGTGTTGAGAATTAAGCACCCATTCCTTATCATTCATCCATCGCTTATCTCTATGTTAAGTACTTCACTAACTCGGATACTTCGTATAAGTTATGAGTAACCATGAACTCAATCATTTGTTTGAGTGTTTCTTTGTGACAGTAATTTATTTGGCAGAAAAATATCTGGATCTATGGCTGAATGTGAAATTTGTAGTCAACCCATTGACTAATCTGCTGGATCTGAGACAATGAAAATGAAGGAGGAGAGGTAGTTAAATTTTCCACAAGCATCTGTATTCATTTCTTCAGCAGCTTGGTTGGCATTTTTTTATGATTATAACACACTGCCAAGCACTTATCAAAGCATGTGAGATGTGAATGACATTTGGAATGTTATCAAAGTCTATGACATGCTTACATTCAGATGAAAATACATTGCCTACTAATTTGCATTCCTCTAACTCGGTTCTGTTAAACATGCTACTTAATGTCAAGAAATGCTCATTTCACTTCTGATATTCTTAGAATAGACAGCATCAGAACACCAATAGCATGACAATCAAAGCAAATATTCTTACGATAGCATTTCCATTTTCAGTGCTTATGTGAATCTGGTCATATGTCTTATCATTAGAAATTTCAGCAACACAACAGCAAAGAAGTAAACTGACAAAAGTACATACAAATCATAAAACATTAAAGAAAATAATCATGGAAAATGAACAAAGGAAATGAAAGATCTGCTATCTAATGTCAGAAACCTTTTTTTTTTTTTTGTACAGAACGATCTAATCTGTGAATCTTACAATATATAATTAGCCTACTGCAAAACTGTTCAATGAAATTGATTGCAAGGGCTGGACTGCACTGATCCATAAACCCAGCATTCTTCATTATCTCTGTGTCGGTAGAAGTATTTCTTGTTACCTCACGCCCATACTTCGCAATACGGAAAAGGTTATCAGTTATAATGTCCATATTCATTCGTCAGAGAGAAAGGAGGAGAAAAATAGGGGGGAGGAGGGGAGGGTGAATAATAAATTAATGAACAGTGTTAGACATTGTCTTTGATATAGCTCCTCATTTCATCCTTCAGCTTGGCCCAGTGGTACAGAATGTCAGATGATGAAAAATATAGGCTACTCCCACGCTAGTATTAGTTGTATTTTACATTTGAAGTTAGAGATAATCACAAAACTATAGGCCTAGAGCCAAAAATTAATTGAATGTCCCATACATCAGAACAACAAAATCCAAAAAGAAAATCATAAAATATTTTCAGTTAGCGCCTCATTAATTACCGAGAAATTAAATTTTCCTTTTGATCTTGAATTCAGAACTAAATTGTTAAATGTGCCAGTTATAACGAGGAAAGAAGAGCGAAATTATGTTTGTAACAATGCTGCTATTATTAGCAAAGACAGTTTTGTTTTTGACTACATCTAGTTTAAGCGATCTTCACATTTAACATTCCACGGCAATTACCCTCTCGTCGAGGGGAAAAAGTCAGCCTCTTCAGTTTGAAATAACATCTAGTTCGACTTTCACTTCGGCTCTTTTCTTCATTTCATTTCCCTCCGTTTCCTCCATCGTTCACGATGCAGCATTTCTTTTTCTTCTCTAAAAGTGATGAAGTGATGGAAACATTCAACATGACTCTCAAGTACGTTCTAGACCTAACCATATTTATGTGCGGACATTTCCTGCGACCAAACTGACCTAAAGGCAGTTATCCCAAGCGATCACCCTGACCCTGCATGAACATTAATTTTTGCGCTGGTAAATCAGGTCATTTCCCACCCCAAAATCTTGAATTAAATCGCCAGGGGAGGTAATAGATAATACTTTTTGGTAGTTACAGAACCTAGCTCATGATTACTTGCCCATTTGAGAATAAAACCCCTTTTCCTGTTTTCACCCGCTATCGTGCATGCAAGCCAAATACCGCAGCAGATTTAGCATTTCCCATTCTGACATAGGTAAAACTTCACTTGAAACAGGCCAAAATGGATGTTGACATGGTAACGCCCTGGCCGACACAGGCTATTTTGCGTGTATATTTCAGCTTATCATAAATGGCATAGGATTCCTCGCAACATACCTCAAATTAATCTGTTTGAAGAATCCGTAGGGGAGGGGGGAGCGTCAGTGAACCACTTTATTACTGTAGTATTTCGCCGTAGATTTCCTGACGCAGTACAGTAACGTATACCCTTATGGAAATACGCCGTCCTTTACTAGTCTATTACCTGTTCTAAAGACCAGATCAGACTTATTGTGTACGGGCGAGGTGGACACTGAATCAGAATCTGATGTTGCAAGCCGAAGACATAGGGTCAGCCTAGACTTCGGGGAGACCTACCGCAGACAGGCCCAAGGGTTACCCTGCTTTTGTCAGGCCAATGAATGACAGCTCGCTTAATGAAGGCGCGTCAAGAACTGCAATAATGTGTCGCCTACACAATCAGCAGCAGAAACAACACTTGTCGTGTTTCTCTAACTTTCAGATTTGCACTCGGCCACCCTACCACTCCCAATTCAACCATTCTCCACATTTATCGTTATACCGAATCTCACAGTGTCAAAAACAACAACACCCCCCCCCCCCACCTACTCTCCAAGAAATTTGTGTTTCCGATAAAATTCAAAGCCGATCTTTCTCTCTGTAGAATTTCCATCTGCGTTTCCAATGTAAATTCAAGTAGTCAGCACATTTTTTCTCCAAAATGTTTGAACAAGGTGTGAGTAAAACAGGAAATGAGCTTAAAGAAAAAAAAACCCAACCAAACTGCCACGAAATTCCATCATTTACATTTATGCTTAAAAATAAAAATTAAGGATAAAAAAACTTAATGAGTTTTACGTGCTTTATAAACACACACACACACACAAGTGCAGATTTCTAATGACGTTGAAGTTCCGGTAGGAAACTTCTTTTTCTTTTCCTGTAAAAATCTTTCCTAATGTTGCGGCCTACATTTAACGCAATGTTTCAATAGTTTTCTGGTTATTTTTACATTCAAAGCCCCAAGAAGATGAAATTTCAAATCATGAACGTCATCTTAAAAAAAAAAAATAGAAGAAGAAGAGAAAAGTGGAAAAGGAGATGGAAGGGGGGGGGGGGAGGAAAGAGAGAGGAGGGAGGGAGAGAAAGAAGAAAGAGAGAAACACAGAGAGAGAAAGAGAGAAAAGAGGGAGAGAGAGAGAAGGAGAGAGAAAGAAAGAAAGAAAGAGAAACACAAAGAGAGCAGTGGTGTACCAAGGTTTGATGATGTCCTCATGCCAAGGGCCAGCGCCTTGATTGTGTGCATCCAATCAGTTCTTGAGCTGCACACAATTCTAGCAATGCCAGAGAGCGAACTGTTCACGAGAATGTGCAAAAGAAAAGCACAGTGCACAAATGTCATAGGCAACCGAGAGCCACACGGGGGTTTACGAGTGGGTGGAGCTGAAACACCGAGTTCAGAGATAACAATGCCGTTTGTTTTCCACGTGTAAAAGGAGCTATAAAAGCGATTTACTGTGACAACAAACGATGTGGTTCATTCTGATAACACTTTCCATTCTGCAGATCAAAATAATGTTGTTTTTTTTTTTTTTTGCTGTAATGAATAATGGAGAATGGCAACAGGTTTAGAGATTGGACGGGGATGGGGTGGAGGCGGCGGGTGGAATGCCGAAACATTATACAACATATTTGGAACAGAATTGGGTCAAGGAAAAGGAATACGGTTGGAATTAAGGGAAAAGAAAAGGCTGAGAATGAAGCAAAACGCATGAAGGTTTAATAGAGACGAATACAGAAATCAAAGACAAAAAAGACACAGCAAAGAGCAAAAGAAGCACAATCAGAGGCAGGAAAGGGGGGGGGAGATAAGAAGTGTAAAGAAGAGAGATGTTGCAATGCAAGAGACAAAGAGAAGGTGAAATAAAGCGGGACATCGCCATAATGAAATGCTGGAGAGGGGTTTGGGGGGGGGGGGGAGAGAGACTAGGGGAGAATGACCAATGACTTGGACACATCAGAATGCATTCAGCAGTGGGGAAAGAAAAACCTGCACTCTCTGAATGCTGAAATATACACAATAATTGCTGTGATAATTTCTTATTCTTTTTCTTCTGGGCGTGAGGGCATCTGGCATTCTCTATCAACATTCCAGTATTGTATTCTTTGCTGTAATGTAACATAACCACGGACTAAAGACTTTCGGGATAAGGAACGCCACAAGGTGGTTTTATTGCTGCAATAGGATCTGAATCCTGCAAATTACTCTGGGCTGCACACTGTCTATTTAGTATCACGGGCGTTCAGCCTGAAGTTGAACTGCGAGTTTGAGCTCTGTAGTATACTCCTTCGGTCGTTTTTCTTTCGAGATTTGCACGTATTTCTTATGTAGATAGCATTGTGTTGGCAGGTACATCTTGCCACTATTGAAAATCTGTCTGTATTAGCGTGGAGTAATGCAATTAACTTTTTTTCCTTTTTTTAAAATCCATGGCAAGGTCTTGGAGACTTTGTTCCGTGCCGAAATTATTCTTCAACAACGTCCACTTCGAGGTGGATAGACTAAACCTGATATAAAGCTGTCTGAATCATGCTAGGTTCACATTATTATTAAATAAATAAAATTTACCAATGGCGACTCGGGCTTTTCCTGGTTGGATCACAAAAGATCCAGTAGAGGCTATGTACAGCGGTACAAAATATCCTGAGCAGTCTATCACTGAAGTTCTCACAGACTTACATTTCACTGCTTTAATTTGATTATTATTTTTTGTCTATACAACAATGAAAAAAAAAAAAAGACCACTAGCTGCTTTACTTATGGTAGCACAAAACACTGCAAAATAGTAATCTGCAAAACAAGCAAAATCTGACTATGATAATAATAATAATAACAAACATAATAATAATAATAATGAAAGCAATATTTGTAAAATTCTTCCTCAGCAACATCATATTGCTGACCAGATATACAAAGTACGAAAGACTACTTATAAATTCACTGATGCCAGCTTTTGGAAGAGGTAATGCAGACACCCTGATGTTCTTAAAAACGCTTTTAAAAATTCTTCAATCACTTATCTAAAGTTTTAAGAGGTTTTATTGATCAAGGACTTTTATAACTAACCAGGTGTTTTATAATAAAAGTCGATTTTTTAAAATTCGAATGCAAAATATGTAAAACAAAAAAAAAAACAAAAAAATTCTGTCTGCAGGAAAAGGACAGAAACAAAATTTATTCTACAATTTAATAATAAGTACCAAAATATGCTTTATCTTTCCTGTCTGATTTGTTTAGAGAAACAGCAGGAAGGGAATTGCTGTGGCAAACCCTTGGCAATGAACAACAGGCCTATTGTTCAAGAATTTCAAAATCTGCCTATTTTCTTTAAGGGCAAAAAAATTGGTAAAGAAAACACTTGATTTGTGTTTTCATTTGCCTGGTTTATAATTTCACTATTTTATCTGCACGCACTGGCAGACAGGGAGAAACCTGATTGTGCCATGTCTTAAATTAAGAACAAAGTCAAAAAAAAAAAAAAAAATTATAAAAAAAAAAAGACAGTTATGAATATTCATTTATAGAATGTCTTTGCGAAACTGTACTTCTTGCTGATGAAGGCAAAGCAACACAGATATTTTGCTGTCGTTTTGACGTTTGTCATCGTCAACGACAACAGCGCCAACAACAACAACAGAAGGAATGATATGGCGTGGACACATTATTTTCTTCATGGTTTAAGTAGATAGTGGAACTTGAACTATAAGAATGATGATGATGACGATGATAAAAAATGATGATTGTGGTGAATTTTTGATAATGTGAAGAAGAGAATGATCGCAACTGCGAGAACGATGAGCATGAACATATCGGTGATGTTACGACGTAAATCTGATTATTCTAAGAACTTTCACCCTCAAAGGTACAAAAAACGCTCAAATTTCACAGAGTACGCCAGTAACTTATCATTTGGCGTCGCAGATGCTCCAAAGGAAAAAAAAAAAAAGAACGGCGATGACAGCGATGATGACATTCCGTGATCTTGGTTGATGAAGGCGCCGGTCAGGACACTAATCTCCATGACAAAGACCTTGACATTAACACTAGCAAGATCAATAACGTTGTACTCCATACAGCACTGCTCGCTTTATCTGAAATAGACAAAATCGTGAGATGTCACTTACTAAAAAAAGAAAAAAATTCATTGTGCTAAAATCGTAAAGTTATGACAAAAGATTTTGATTATAACGACTACAAAATTTCAATCTTACCGTGGAATATAGTGAAATCACCCTATCTTTAGGCCTATTTTATTTCCTCTCTTTTAACACTGGTGTCTCCATGGCATATTTCGCATCATGTACTGGATGCAGCATCCTCTAAGTCCCATTTCTTTCATAACGTTGTGTGAAAGTCTGCCAGTTTTGCCAAATATTACTTTACAAGTTAACAACTTGTTTCTGCTGTTTGTTACTTTTTTCCTCACTTGCAACCGCTAGTACAGAGTTATTATTTCAGCAGAGTAGTGTAATTGTTACTCTCTAACTGATGAACATGACTGAGGTCCCACTGAATATCTCCTACATGCTTCCGGGAGTTGAAGAACACCCATTTCAAAACTTCTGGGTTAAAGTTGCTCCTCTAATATTTATAATACTTTTCAGGATTCTTTCAAGTAAGCCTAAGGGTAAACAGGTATATTAAATCTTAAGCTGTGTTTTTATACACACGGATACGTCAGCAATTTTATATAATGAAATGGAAAGAATGTTTTCACATATTACAGAAATGCCGTTTCCGCACACACTGAAGCACTCTTTCTTTTTACTACTTGATGGATTTTTGACGTTTCCTTTGCCCTTTCCATTTCCGTACAGACGAAAACACAGCTTGAAGCAAGTTACGAAAGGAGAGCCATCCCTGGCATCGTTTCCACACTGAACCCAAAACACCCAGGAAATTGAAGGTTAGTGTCACTTACTATCTGAGTTCGAGCCCTTTTGTTCCTCTTTACTTCCTCTGTTGTTCCCCGTAGGTCTGTTCGTGCTCTCAGCGCTATCTTCGCTGTCCTCCGTCTCCTGTTCATCTTCTGGTGCTGCAGTTGTCGCCCTTGATGTGGGCGTGGTCTCCTCTTTCTCTGTGGACGTTGTCTGGTCTAAAGGAACGACCTGCACTTCCGTTTGACTGTTATGAATTGCTTGCAGCTCTCGGATCTGAAAACCATCGAAGAAAGTCTTACTCTGCTGTATAATGAATGATTTGTGAATGGCATAAATTTAGTGTGGACAGAACATAAAAAACAATAAAACTATAGTATAAGCGTTATGCGTTGGCACAACCATTAAAATCAAATGAGGAATGTTACCATATAGATTGCAATATTACATGTACTGTATTTTTGTTATTAGCAAGTAGAACAACGATACATGCGGCGGTTTGTTTTTTTAAACTTGCAGTTTTACACTTCAAGCAATGAAAACAATCATTTCGCCGTGGAAACAATTTGAAAATCACTTGGTTTGCTAAAAACAACTTGAAGAACCTCCAGACTTATTCACCTATGGAAAGAACTCGAAACTCATTTTTGCCCCAAAACCGCTAAGAATTCTCCCAAACTGCTGCAAACAAACTTGACATGTTAGGCCGTGGGACCAAACTTGTAGCTTGTCATTCCGTTACGCACCTCAGGGGATAAGCTGATTTTTTGCATGCAAGCTCTTATGCATCTCTCCTTCACAAAAAACCAATGTTGTCATTTCAAGTCTTGCACATTTTTGTATAATTTGTATGTAAAGTGAGCCAATAAATGATAATTAATGATGCGAATTGAGTTTGCCATTTAAACAATGCTATTTTAATCAACCAATGGAATTGAGCCTTTCGCCGCGAAATCCAAAATGGCTGCCTCCATGACGGAATGCTGTATGCACACTAAGAAAGATGTAAATAGCAATATAATTCAGTTTTCTTTGAAAAGTTGGATGAAATTTCGAGAATAAACAATCATGTGCTTTCTCTCTCTCTCTCTTTCTGTCTCCCTCTCTCTTACAATAAAAGTAGTAATCTGCAGTCCTGCTTCAGAACTCATGCGCGCCAGGCCACTGAGCACCAAGCGTTACTTTTTATGACCTGCACGGTACTATAACAGAATGGAGGCAAGATGGAGGATGAAAATGACAGCACGAGGTAACAATGCAATTTCTATAAATTCAAGAACTAAACTAATCAAAATAATAAAAACTTCCGTGCACCCTCCGCGGTATTTGAAATGGACATGTAAAATTGGGTTAGTGTAGGTGGTCTAATAAAAAAGCCTTTTGCGTTCAAAGGTGGAGATTTTGTGAAATATATAATTACTAGATGACGTAACGGGCATTGCCCGGAATAAACAATCATGTACTCTTTCTCTCTCTCTCTCTCTCTCTCTCTCTCTCTCTCTCTCTCTCTCTCTCTCTCCTCTCTCTCTCTCTCTCTCTCTCTCTCTCTCTCTCTCTCTCTCTCTCTCTCTCTCTCTCTCTCTCTCTCTCTCTCTCTCTCTCTTATAATAAAAGTAGTAATCTGCAGTCTTGCTTCAGAACTCATGCGCGCCAGGACACTACGCACCATACTGAACGCTTGATATTGTTACTTTTTATGACATGCACGGTACTATAACAGAATGGAGCCAAGATGGAGGATGAAAATTAGAGCTATTGACAGCACGATGAAACAATGCATTTTCTATAAATTCAAGTACTAAACTAAGCAAAATAATAAAAACTTCCGTGCACCCTCCGCAGTATTTGAAATGAACATGTAAAATTTGGTTACTGTAGATGGCGTAATAAAAAAGCCTTTTGCCTTCAAAGGTGGAGAAAGTGCATAATATATAATTAGATGTAAAACGAAACAAACATGCAAAAATACAGATGTTACATAGCAATAAACATTTTTTAAAAATAAGTTATTAATGTGCACATTTATGGATGACAACATTGGATTTTTAGTCAAAGATGGTTACTGGGAACATTTTAAAACCATACCTAGATTTTCCCTTGGGGGTTCGAAACGAAATTTATTTTAGAGACTAGCTAGGATTTTGGTCCCACGGCCTATGTCCACATTGATCTCTCTCAAACTAAAATTTCATTCTGAATGCAGGTGTTGTCAATCTGCATGTTTGACTACCGGTACACCTTTCTTCATCACTTACATTACTACATGCCACCATCACCGTGAATGTCTTCTTCATCATTATTATCATCGTCAGACTGACAAGTACGGTCAAACAGTTTCCCCACTCCTTTTCTTTCCTTTCCCCCCCCCCCCCCCCCTTCACCATTTGACCCCAAACTGCACACATGAATCCTTACCTGATCTGCAGTCAGCTCACAGTTGTACGGAGAATGGAAATAGAATTCGTTTAGGTCACTGAAATAGTCGAAGCACCAGGTCACGTTGGTGGCCACACATTTCAGTATCAATATTAATTGTCTGGAAATAGAAAACAAACACAAAAATAAGCATTTCTCCACTGCCTTTTTTTTTTATAAAGTCATAACAAAATTTTGTGCTACGATTTCTGCAATGTAATGTAATTTATCACCGTTATCGTGTCTTTATCACAGTTTAGAATAACCTCACAAGAGACAAAACCGTTGTAAACACCAGGACCTATTCAGTCGCAAAAAGTACAAGACTAATATTTCGAACATTTTGTGCTCCTATTTACTATCAAGACAAACTTCTGTCGCCATTTTGGGGACAGTTTCATGACAGATTCAAGCAACAACAACAATATCAACGACAACGACAACAACAACAATATCAACGACAACAACAACAACACGGACTGATTCTATACTCTATACAGCCAGATTCAGCTTTCCTAACACAATAAAGGTTTTGGAAAGTGTTAGGATTTGGGTTAGGATAAGGTTTAACTAGCTAGCTACAATAACTTTCTTTGTTGGCGACATGGGCACAATATCGTTTTCTGAAATTGGCTGCACGTTTGTGACAAAAATCCTATTGTATTTCAGCTACATGGCCAAAACAGACTCTCCCTAGAAAGTTTCTCGTTGTGATGAAAATCAACGTTACAACCTCGTAAATATAATATCAGATCTACATAATTATTATCGTCACTGCTATACGACAACGGCATTTGTGAGACTTATGGCAAAAGGCAACTGACGGTTCTCTGCATTCCTGAGCATGAGAGCTATCAGAAAATATAGAAAAAAGAAATGTGCCAATGGGAAAGTGTAATAATACAACCAAATCATAGTGGCATACGTCACCAAACGACAGAAAATGAAACAGTTTTTCTGACATCTCAAAAGTGAAAAAAAAAACAACAACCTATGCCATTAGTGTAGAGCAGCAACAATGTGTTAATCGCATTATACGCTCGTTGTGCCTGTCTGACCGCCCCCCCCCCTCCAACCGGAAGTACGAATCGGTAGTGTTCAGTTGTTTTTTCCCATCTATTTGAGAAGTCCGGGTCATGTCAGGCAGACCACCAGGAGGTACGAATCGGCACTGTTTCATAGTTTTTATTATTATGTGAGAGGATGAACGATTTTCTATTTTCAATATGTGCTTTCATGGTAACTCTGGTGCGTGAGTGAGGGACGGCCACTCATAGTAGTTTATGGACACTTGGCCGAGTACCATTAATTGGATTATTTCCCTTGTAATACTAGCGCGGGACCCGTTATTCACATCACGGTGAAAAGCGCGCATTTTGATTGGTCAGTTGGAAATGTTGACCACCGGGCTTCCAACTCTTATATCATGGCTTTAAGTTTCTTACAACTCGCTCCTTCGTTGTTATCCACCGACAGAAAGACGGGAACCCGAATTCATTTTTGAGAGTAGACAATACCCTATCGGTACAAAATAGGTACTCATGATAACGTTTGTTATCAATGGAGATACGTCGTATTAATGGACGAAAGTATCCCGCACAAAATTGTCGAATGTTGTTAGTCCTGACACTTTGAAAATTTATATTAAAACTATTACCGGGTTTCTGGTATAAGTAGTCAGTTAGAATTTTAGCAGCAAGTTTCTACTTTATAATGGTACCAATTTTGTTGTACTTTGATGCACATATCCTATTGAAATAATTAATAAGAGGGTCTCGGATTTAAAGCAAACTATGAGTTAGACGCATGTTATCCCCGATAATTCCAACCTGGGTCAAATTTATTCAATTATTGCTGGAGAGTAATTTCTGCAGTTTACTGGGATACCTAATTGACTTTTGTGTGCACCCTTTTAACCGTACTGTAAATTCGATTGTGTTAGGACCCTAACCAGTTTTATTGTCGGGCTGGACTCCACGTCCGAGCCTTTCACTTGTCCAAAAACTGGACTACGTAATAGCTCTCTCGGACGTCCGCGCTGGCTCATAAATAAGATGCGAGTTCGAGTGGTCAGCACACTCCATCAAAGACGCAGAGACGGGAGCCGACAGCACAGTGAACCTAGACCGGCGGCGGCCTGCCGTGGCGCGCCTCGCCCAAAACATGGCCTAGTCCAGTGGCGCCAGTAGCAGAGAGACTTTGGCTTATGGCTGGTTGGGCTTCTTTTTCTTGGCTTCTTTTTCTTGGTAGGGTTTTCCCATGCCTTTTTGGTAGTGATACCTTTGTTAGGCTTTTTTGAATAAATAAGATTGCCAGCAGAACCCTGTGTTTGTTAATCCTGTGTGTCCTTAAGGGAGTTACTATTGAACCCACGCAGTAACCACATTAGCCACTCGTAGTTCATCCAACAATTATTATTATTATTCTCTAATTGAGAGTCTGGGCTTGACAAGCCCCGCGACCTACGAACTGGAATATGAACTGGGGAGATTAAAAAAACGGTTAACAGACTATTGTAGGAGTTAATCAAGTAGGAAACTGAATCAGACAAGGTCACTGCTGACACTTCTCAGTCATTCCAACAAACTGTGTGGGCCACCAAAGTTTACTGTCGGCCCAGGGCTAACCCAGCTTAAGGGAGTGAGCAATGTTTTGAAATGTGAGATGCAGACACTAGCTGGGGTGGAATTCTGAACCGTTTTCATGTAACTTTGTCGCAGAACTATGCTATTAATTTGTACATGTATTTCTATTAGAATGTTAACACCAGTAGATGCTAGCTATGCTAGGCTGTTTCGTGATTTGTCTGTTGAAATCTGAGAAAGTACATTGCAAGCCTACTTTTCATGAGGCGCCTCGGGTATGTGCTTGAATGAATATCGTGTGTTTTCTGGTACTTTAACAAAACCATTAGCGCGGTTAAAACTGCTTACTTTGTTAAGGCGAAAACAATCATCTGAGACCAGAAACAGGAAAGCTTTGGGGGTGCGGCTCTGTCTTGTCTAGTAATAAACAGTCAGACGGTTGCTTTTCTTCACTACAGTCGCAAGATTTGTTTTATGGCGTTACAATGTTCGCGTTCACACACAGAAAGTCGCTGCACCTGATAGTACTAAGAATATTATGAGAGGTGATAGGTAGACGCCAAACATCTTCCCAAATGATGAAAAGAAAACAACATTCTAAATGAAGGCACACTAACTTGCTGCATCGGGTAGCTGAAAACTTGAATGGAGGTTGGGTTGGGCGGGGTTAAGTATGTACAATGGTTTTCAAAAAGGGGAAGGAACACACTTAACAGAGAAGTGTTGAAGTGGGAAAGTGGGGACAAGAGATAGGGTCATAGTAATTGTAACACAAGAACTATAATATAAAAATATCATCTGCCGATAGAATTATTCCTAACAGGAGAGGTCAGAGCAACGCATAACTCTTGTTATCATGCTCTTTTTCAAGTTTTTGATGGCGTTATGTCCCTTGGATATGCCTCCTAACAGTGCCAGATCAATTCAATAAGACAGGATAGGCCCACAGGTCTGTGGATAGGCCTCTATCCCACGATTCTCTGAAAATGTTCCTTTTGAACCTCTCTTTCTTTCTTTTCATTTTCTTTTTCAAATTGTGGTAAAAATTCAGTGAACACTGGAAATGTAACTAAAAGTGGCTGAAATTTTTATCTATCATAGAATATGAGATGACTAAGAAACGCCCCAAGGCTAATCGATGTTAATATCAGGTGGATCAGTTCCAGCATGGGTCCTGACAACCGAATCTTATCATAATCATCCATATTGTCGATTACACATATTAATTGGCTTTTACACATCACGGCATATAAATAGAATAAACTATCTTCTGCGCTAATTAAATGTTCAAGTTATTCTAGACATGTAAAGTTCAGAATTGCCCAGTCAATGCCCGGGTTTATAAATTTTAATTTATATGTTTTCCTCAGATTTTGAGTCGCATTAGTTTTTCACACCGTATTGATGTAACATGACACCGCCAGGCACCATCGAACTACAGAAACATTGCACCTGAAGAAAAAAGTGCAAAACACGGACAAGAAAAGCTAGGAATGTAAGTCTGTACATGCAATGTGGAAAAGGCACGGCTCAACTTTGAAAACTGTCCTCGCTGATCATAACAGGAAATATTTATTACATAATACATGTATTATATTATACCCCTACATCTTTTTTCGTTCGTCGCAGAGAACATTAATGTTAAGGGTGGGGGTGGGGGAACAGCTTGTTTCTAGGATTTTTTAAAGTTCTTTCCGGGTTCCCGGGTTAAGTTTCCCGTAAAAAGATTAATTATTATTTCAGAAAGCAAACCAGTGGTAGTATGTTTATGAAAGATAGTCTGACTGCATACAAGCAAGGAACATTAAGGCCAAGTTGTTAGTTGAACTGTTCAAGAGGTCAAAGACTTTCTTGAGTGAGGATCTATACACAGGATGGGTTAAGATTCGAAGAGAGCTCACAGCTTAAGAAAAGTATTCTCAGGAGTGAATCTGTTTGTGAATCCCTTGTGAAGTTTTGAGGAGAGGGTTTTGAGACGGTGTACGTGGGAGGAAGTGGAGGAAGACGAAGCTCACACCTGTGTCAAATTAACCTCTCTACTTTTGTGCTTGGCTGTGAATGAGTCGCCATGAACAAGGGAGGCCACCTTTCCTGTACACTCCCCACAGGAAGTAGGTGGCGCCACCGGTACAATGTGGAATGACCAATGAGTGACGAGAGGCGACGCTCGGGTAGGGATGGATAGTCAGCACAAGTGTTGAATGGAAATGCCAATGTTATCTCTTATAATCTCTGCATGTAACGAGCAATACTGAAGAGGGTCTTGGGACTTCTCGCAGAACCTGAAACGGCTATAGTGTACGATGAACACCTTTGGCTCATTTACGTGGGACCGTAGCAACATCTTAGTTCACTACCACACGTAGGACAACGAAAGCTGATGAAAGCCAATGTCCTCCTGCCATCCTGTACACTTCGCATCTCAAACATCGCAGGTGTTCAAAGCAACGAAAACCGCCAAAGAAAACTGATATTATGATAAACGATAAAAAAATATACCTAGTAAAACCTAAACTGGACAACAATCTCCGCATCTGGTTACTCCCAGCCCAATATCTATGGATCTGTGAAATTACATCAAATTATCCCAAATTTGTGGGCATTTTCCTCCAATTCAAAGGAACTAAACATTGTTCAGCTCTCGCAGTTTTCGTGCAGATCCCGTTCAGAGAATGTCCAATACTTGTTGCATGCTATAATCATACTCTACGTGAAATGACATCTGTGCACTATGGACAACACCGATAAACATAAGAAGAAGAAGAACAAGAAGAAAGGCATTTTACTGCACAGACTAATAAACGCTATCAGATGCTGTATGATTAGGTACAATGTAGTATCCTGATATCCTGTATAAGGTTTACTCTGATTACATTTGCATAGGGCTGAAATTATTTTGGCGTAGATCACGCCAAGTCTCTGAAGGGATATGCAAAACACCATGAACTCAATACTGACAGAATGACACTGGACAGTTGCCTACTTGTCTGCATTAGTTACCTCTATTTGATCTTATGTTACATAAATTCTAAGATTGGACCGAGTTCGCGTTTCCATCCCCGCCAGTCCCCCCCCCCCTTTTCTTTCGTATTTGAATTACTGATAACAGGCCTTACTTCCCTGTTACTGCCATGGTCTCTGCAAGTTGGCCGAAACAATCCGAGGACATAACAGAGGCGCAAATGTCATAACTCGGATCAGCTGCATGAAGTGGAGAGGACACAAACACCATCCGTGGGGTGCCAATCTTCATCCGCGCCCGTGAAATGGACGATAAAACGACTATTTCCCAGACAACCAGGAACCATCAGTTGCTGCATCTTGTCCAGGCCTCGGCTTCAATTATGTATGGTCTGAGACGTGCACTCTGCGATTCCTCAGTGGTCTAGACCGTTAATAAAAGATGCACAGGAACCTGTTGCAGCGCGTCCCCCACGTTCTCTATCAACTGACAATGCATTAGAAGCCAAGGGGACTACTTAATGCTAGCCAGCACTACCGACCTCTCATAAAGGGTTCACAAAAGGCTCATAACTGGCACATTCAGAGTTCGCTGGCCACAAGTCCAGTAATGAATAATGACAAAAACGCTATGAGGAATTTTGTGCATGGCTAGACAAAGGGCTGCGGAATCTAAAACAGTGGCCCACACAGGAATTTATATAAATTTGTATCTGCTCTGGAACTGGTGTAGTTTGGGGTTGAATATGTGCACCGTGGCCGTTATATTCCCTTGAACGGATTGTGCCAATAAGGATAAATCTTTGGTTTACATAGAATGGATATCGCCTTCTTAATTTACGTACAAGGATACTCGTGGGTAAATCCGACAACTGATCTGTCGAACTCAGATGTTGGAAGACAATTGAGGAAAAAGAAAAAAAGAACAGCAAGTTCCAGACAAGCACTCAGTACACGTGTAATGAGTCGTTCGAGATTCATCCACTTTTAGATCTCCCTTGGGTAATTGTGAATGTGAGCAGGAGATGGGTATTCATGCGGCGTTTTCATTAAAAAGCAATTTTATAGCATGAGCCCAGATGGCAGATAGCCTGTGGAAAGTAAGAACTAATCGGTTAATAACCTGACATTGTGGCATTAACTGCTGAAGTGCACTCACCACATCTCAGGCTGGAAATGAAACAAGTCATAACCAACACAGCAAAGCATCTGTGTCAGTTTAATCGTGTGCTACTACATTATTGAGTTGGGCGAAGGAGAGTCCAATTCTATTGTTATTATAATCTCACACCGGCTCCTGTCACTCAGTAAAGCCCGGAAAATCTCAACCTTTTTCCGAAAAGTGGGATCATCATTCTCGTGACAATCTCGTACAAGGAGATTGCTGGGGGTCACAGCGCGATCTTGGGCGTAGTTAATGGCAAATTATTCATATATTTCTACATCGATTTCCCCTACATATTTTGTAGAAGATTGCTTATCCGTGACCAGCCTTTGCTTCTTTTCATCTTGACAAGATTACTGCATTCCCTCGACGCTTCCCAAGTCAACTCTGCGTGCTGCTGGGTCGACGGCCTGATAAGCAAGGGCGACCTCAAAGACAAAACTCATAGACAACATCGGGTCAGAGGTTGTCATAAACAATTTACATTTGATCTGGATGTTTGGAAATAAATTTCCAGAACATTAACAGAAATGTGACATGACCGAGTCCTTACCTATCAAAAGCCGAAATCTCATGTTTAACACGTACCCTTACTTATTTCCCTCTGGATAGTTTGGACGCCGTATCCATAAACTCACTTATTTCTGGGTGCAATGTATTCTTTTAAAGTTAATTATTTCACAAAGAAACATAACATTGTTTACAAACGCATCGAAATAAAATAACGTGGTATTTATTTTTCATTTTAAGTCCCTAGCGCACAGTGCTCCATGTTTGAAAAACGTCACGTCACCATTGTTCTATATTATTTGGAGCAATTTCTTATTTATCAACAAATGACTTTTCGTGAGAAATATTTGTATTTTTGCATTCATTTGACTGTTTCTAATTAGCTTTGTACGTTCTAGAATATTGGAAAAAGGAAGTCTGTGTCGTGGTAGCTGAGAGTCACAGTGTCGAAACATTGGGACCAATTCCCATTTGGCTGACATTGTATTCATTCCACTGACCTACACTGGACATTTGTTATTGTGGTGATAAGATGGTGTGCCTGCGGGTTGAAAGAGTTGAGTCTGACTCTGAGTTTGGAAAGAGCGTGTGGACACTATAACGGCCATAATTGTGCTAGGAAGAAGCGATACTGCAGACAGAACATAACATGAACAACAGAATGACAGGACAGAAGGAGACCAGAAGCGCCCACCAACCGCCCGCCCGCTGAAAGAGAACTGAAACCACAGACATGACACAACAACCACAGCAACTACAACAACAAGAACAATGACAAGGCTATTGGTAAGAACAGCGACTCCTGCACTTGCATTTTCCCCCAGACTTGGAGTTTGTCCTCTAAAATGACTGATTGTAACAATTTTCATGTTGGCACACCGGCTGCAACCAAAAATTCTACACACATCAGCAAACATGAAAGTTTGAAAAGCTGTGTGCTTGTAAATCATTTAACAGCCTCACTCTATGGGTCATTCTTTGGGTCATATTTTATATTGACTGAATTGGCGAGTGTGTTGCTTGCTGCCTCCGCCCACGCGCTGTTGACATAACTAATGCAGTTCTCTGGCTGGATAAGCACCCCGTGTACACTAAAAACCAAGACGTACTTGCAGGCAAGTCGGTTTGTTTACACAGTGTCAAAGTGTCCGCATCCCAACACCCTCCAGCCCCCCCCCCCCCACCACTACCAAAGTTAACGAGGGCCACGAACAAAATTTCGAGACGAAATAAGCAAAAGTATGCATCGGCAAACCTGGGAATGGACGACCTCCTTGACATCCATGGCCAGTCATGAAAGAATTCTGGTGTAACCTGTCGGTTGTGATCGACTGAGTAGTTCGATGTTGACATCACGATGCTGAGTTCCAGCAGAGAGTATGTATGTATAGAAAGATTTCCCCATTGGTCGATTTGCACTGCGAGACACGTGAGGCGCCGCGAAACCATTGTTACCATGGAGGCGAAAGTAGGTCGCTGAGGTAAACAATACCCGATTGTGTATTTCCACGGAGAGTAAGAGCTTACAAACGGCTCTAAATAGTTTCAATCAGCTCAGAAATATGAACAAACCACAGTAAACAGATAAAATGCACTCTGTCTTTGGTGAAGGCGGTCTCTTTCAATTCTTGTTTACCGCAGCGACCCAGTTTCCAGATTTGGCGGAAGTAAGATCTCTCTATAAATACATACTGTCTGGTTTCAGCGAGAAAAAAAAAACAACAAAAACAATCAGTCTGCTGGTGCACTGGGTCCCGCTGAAACTAAATGGCGTGACGTCATCCCCAAACCAGCCGACCCATTAAAATTGATGCACATTTGGCCTACAGTGATTATTACAGAGGATTTGGTACAACTGGAAGACAAATCCCCCCCCCCTTCCCCCCTTCTCCATCCCCCCTGTGATTTCATGATGGCAAAGCCGAGGGGAAAATCTTGGACCATGATTTCGTATACTTAAATACCATGAAAGAAAGATGTTTGAAAGAGACCTCAAATAATAAAGTGAGTCGTACGAAACTGTGCGAGTCAAATCAGTGTTATTTATGGGAAAGAGTGTAAAGATATTGTATCCCCGCCATCTATCCACGGCCCACATCTGTATCCGATCCTGAAGCTCTTTCATTATAACGCACGGCTGCAAAAGTGAACCCAGTTATACAAACATAAGTTGTTTATTATAAATAAAACCAAGTTCAAGAGCAGTAAACGAAAACAGTGATAATGATTTGGGAATGTAAAAATATTTCCATTTAATTGCCGGACAGTTTTGTTCTTTTTCGCTTATCTTCCAGTAGCAAGAAGTACATTGTAGCCTATTGCTACAGACGCAGCAACGTGAAACACCAGTCAGCACACACTAGGTGAAGCCTCAGTTGATCCTACAGTGACACACAGAACTGTTGTAGTTGGCAGTCGTGGTTGTAATAACAGCAAAAATATTGTATGTATTTTATGTAATACGCAATACGAATTTAAGGGCGACAATTTTCCTGGTAGCAATGGCAGAAAGTATTGTTGCTGCAAGTGTTTCTTTAACAATGGTTAGCAAGTTGCTGTTGTTTCAAAAATCGCATTATTGGTAGGTGATCGGGTAATTGCTGTTGTTGTTATGGGAGCTACGTTGTTTATGCGGATGGCGATGGTTATTGTTGTAGCAACAACAGAAGTAGTTCTGATAGTAGAAATGGCGGTAATGTTAGTACAATCAGTGGTTGAAATGGCAGCTGTACTGCTGGTAGGTGTTGTGGAAGTAAAATACGCAAGAAGGCTCGTGACCACAGTAATAAATACCATAGACATTACAGAAGAGATAAACATAGCGCTAGAGACGATGTGCACGTGAAGTGGTGGTTGCCTAATGTCAAAAATAGCAAAGATTGCAGAAAGGGAATTACGTGGGGGTAACAGGTGCAAAGAGATAACGGACATGTTATGAACACACAGTTCAACTGCCAACTGTTCCATCCTCACCCAACATCACCTGTCCTCCACCTCCCTAGCCTGGCAGTGCGCCTAGGGCAAATCAGTGAGACACGCTGGATATCTATTGTGTTTTCACCATCGTCAAAGTTTTGTCCTCTAACTACTCTAAGTGTGATAGTCTTGAACGTCACCGTGGCAGTATTGATTTAGTAGTGAGTTCAAATAAGAATACACACGTATATTGTAATTATATGTAGACACACACATGACTGCATATGGACATCAGACTCAAAGAACGTAATCCTACTTTAAATGAATATAGAAATAGCTTTTAAAAAATACAAAAAAATATTAAAGATTTCATGATAAGAAGGAAAACCCATATTTAGAGGCAGCCTCGGGTGGACCAAATGTGTTTCCAGCAGACTTACGATTCTAACCATTTAAACTCAGATTCACACAAAGGTCATCTTCAGTAATCTCGGGCCAGTCGACTCTGGGCATGTGAAAAATTCACCGCTGTAATTAGAAATAGGCCTACAAACCTATTTAAAGCTAAGCTCGTCATTCTTTCAACAATAACATCCACCTATATGAAGCCACTGTGCCCGAAGACAAAGCTACGCTTTCAACATAAAATAACATTCAAATTATTCCGGTGTAAGTATTAGATTTTGCCACACTAGGAAAATTAACTCCCATGTTTATCCGTTTATCTCCCCACCCATTGTTCTTCCATTTGTGTGTCTGTCAACCAGTGGCTTTAAATGTTCTAGAATGTCAACACAGGGCAGATCTCTAACCCATGAGGCACGTGTACCTGTTCACACTAATCTGCCTCTCTTTACAACAGTAAATCAGAGACTTTTACGATATCGATCTATGTCTTTGTTTCGCCGCCTATGACGTCACTCGACAAACAAAATCCGTGAGCTCAGACAGTAAAGACCAGTTTGAAACTTCACTGGACGCATCACGATAATTATTCAAGTACTGTGCTGCATGATTTGAACCATGTTTATCTCTCTTTTAACCACCAAAGTTGGCTAATGAAATGACTCGGACCTTAAAACAAGCAGATGTTTGCCTTTCATGTCCTTTCACCACCATCTTGTGTCCTCATAATTTGAATCGCTTCTTGCTCTTTGTATTGTGCTGTCCATTTACCGTGTTTATGTTCTGTGTTTAAAACGAAGATGCTATTTCCTACAAACTGTTGAAGTCTGAGGACATTTAGCAAACACTTTTTGATATTATTGGTTTGAACCTGTCACACTTTGGATTTTCCGTCACATGAATCAAAATCTAAAATCTTTTTGCCTCAGAAAGGTACGGCAAAAAGAATGAAATGGTCACCCCACCCCCCCCCCCCACACACACACGCGCGCGCGCACACACACACACACAAAGTACCTCAGTACACCTCCAGTGACCAAAGAACAGGGAGATAACATGATCCCACAGTTGCTTCTGGGATTTCCCGTCTACTAACCACCCATAAAACTCAGTGACTGCGATACAGGAAGGACGCAAGGGAAGTATTTCCTGGCCTCAGCTACAGATGTAAAGGATACACAGAACCAGGGTTAGAATTACCACAAATCTCCTTGTCCTGTAGGGACACAGATGTTCCGTGATTGTGCCGTAGATCATGAAGATTGATATTTGAGACTTGTCATCACTCAGTTGCGTTCTACATTCTAGTGAAATCAATCGTTATAAAACCCAACTGGTGCCTAGGTCGACACACAAAGAAATGCCCAACCTTCCTGTATATTTACTCACGCACTTTATTATATTTTTTATAATCTTAAGAAACACAAAAGACACTCTTGTTAAATTTTCTCGGTATCCAAAAGACTCTCAGTAGTCCGATCATGATTTGTACACGGTATTTACCTTTTAAACGAATTTGAATTCAAATTAATTCGCTTCAAAAAACAAATAAAAAATGACAATTTCTGGTCACTGAAAGGAATTATCCACAAGCAGTAGTAAATAATTTAGTTTTACTGGCCTCGTGCTCCTCGTGTCACGATGATATCTGACATTATCTGAATACTCGATAGTCTTGGCAATAGCAGCTGTATCAAATGACAAAATATGTCCACAACTTACTAATAACAGCATAGAGGGCTGTTAAGTCCATTTATACGTAGTGGTTGCTGTGTTACGTAAACTATGGTCTTGGCAATAAAGTAATAATAGTTAAAGTAGCATGTGCATATGGTTGCAAATAGAATAGAGTAGACAGGGAACTCCATGCCAAACCTTGGGAAGCCATCTCTCCATACTGCAGCCAGATTCTAATTAGATACTGTTTGTATTCAACTAGTCAATGGCTGTGCGGGATGAAATGATCTTCTATTTGCGCTCGGGATTTCACTCTCACCAAGCAGCCCTGAAATACCATTATCAACAAAGAGGATCCACTACTGTTTGGTACTTCGTATCTTGTAGTTCTGTTTACAGAATCGATTGGATACATAGTACAGATTGTGCTCTCGGGTCTCAAACTCTAATTGCTCTGTTGTCTGACCTGCTTAGATATTTCCTTGTTAAATGCTTCCCACGGTGTTTCAATGACTAAAATCAACCAAGACTACGAAATAATAAACGTATAGTGTTTCTCTGGGAGTTCACAGGTCATAGTATATTGTCTGTCGTGTTCGGTACAGAATCTCGTCATCAGTCCTAGGCAGTCCCCCATTGTCTTGGATCACAATACTCGAAGCTCTAGCCGTCTCTTTAGGTCATGTACCCCGTGTTTACGAATTCTTATCTATTCCTTCATTTTCGCGCATATGAAGTTGATCCCTCATCACGAGTTTTTTCTACTCTAACACTGGGGAACAATTTGAATGGTATGATGATATGCAAAATGAAATGTAAGATGAAGTAGTGACCAGCGATTTCTTTTCATCCACATCCACTGGTGTTGTGAATTATAGATTATCTTTCACAGTCGGGTTTGCAAAATTATAGTGAGGCAATGGAATTTATCATTCAACGTCCTTTATCCAATTACAGTGTGATCTAACAGTTGCTAAGGTCCGAAAACATACAGCTGATGTGCACTGCTCTACCGAAGCAGTGCAATCATAAGGCTGCATCTCTGCTCCCAGTGTACACAGACTCGATCATTTTCTTGCTGAGCTTGTCAAGTTTCTTTCTTCAAGTTATCTTTTATTTTCATTATGTATCAGTTTTCTATCCCCCCCCCCCTCCCCGGTATCAGATGGAGAAACCTAAAGAACTTGTTTTCCATTATCTTGTATAATAATGAGTTCTGTTCCTTCTGCAATCCTGATTCGCTGTAGTTGTACACTTTGGCGCTCCCTTTTTTTTTTTCGTGTCACCGAATCTCCACTTATATTTCTTTTGTCTTTCGGATCTTGGGTCCTCTTACTAATCATCTCTTCTGGAATGGCATTTCTCACAATATTTCCAATAAATACTCCAGTCATCTTGAGCGCCTCCCTCTTATCGTAGGTGAGCATTACGCGTCTTCAGGAACCAGTATTTACGGGCTTTGCTCAAGATCATTTTCTCTTCTTTCATAGACTGAACGGCTCCAGGAGATTCAGGTCAGTGCCTCTGGTCCCATGTGCATTGACAGCCATTTTCCTGCCGTTGATTGTCAGCCACAACTGGTCCGGCGAGTAACAGGAACATTAAATATTTACAGCATCCGCCCTCAGGATTTCTGGAGTCCTGGTGAGTGAACATTGGGGATGAGCAGCTGCTTTCTATGCAAACAATATATTATTTAGCTGGATTAAAGTGTATCTTTGGGGTTGAATCATCGGCAAGTGAATTAGTTAGTTTCTGTGCACATAAAACTGCTTCATCAAAATTTAATTTTCATTTTCCAGTTCCCAGATTGAAGACATAATAACGTCTGAAAATCACACTGCAAATGTGTATGTAAATTATTATGTGAGATTTGACGTTCACAATTTTAACTTGCATTGAGTTTTCTAGTCTACTGCATTTTTACACGCGCCAAAATCATTCCCCGTACAACAGAATCAAGAATTCTATACGAGTCGTTCTTAAATCTTACTCATCTTGAAAAGGCTGGTCTGAAATCAAGCCACATTCAGCTTTGCAAGAACCGAGTCTGTAATATTAGAGCACTTCTAAAGTTCAATGCCCTGTAGTCCTGGGGCATTACCCTGAGGCGCGTGTGTAGTCATTTACCTAATGACGACCCTTTCACTCATTTCTTTTGGACAATACTGCTTTCACTGAGGAGTAGGACAAACCCTTTCATTATCGTTTTTCACAGAGTTTTCTGGAGGAAAACCAGTGGTATTGTGCCTTTAAAGTTCCGAGGGACCAGGAATCATAGAAAGCTCGATACCATCGAAGATTAGACATTGAACTTTCGCCTCCAGAAACGAACAGCTGACTCCGGGACAGAGAAATGGGTGAGAAGACGTTGGTTAGCCAGCCATATAGCCTTGCAGACAGATTGGAGCCTGGTAGACAGTCAGACACACAGAGAGTCAAACAGACAGACACACAGATAGATAGATAGATAGATAGACAGACAGACAGACAGACAGACAGACAGACAGACAGACAGACAGACAGACAGACAGACAGACAGACAGATAGATAGATAGATAGATAGATAGATAGATAGATAGATAG